>CM022299.1:415539645-416139645 GCA_011799875.1 Thinopyrum elongatum
GTACTGTCTATGATGCTAATTTCCAAAGGTTATAGATGGTGCATGTGAAACTTGGTGCTGGTGCAGTTGTGTAGCTGAGTGCTGAAGCTATATGATGTTGTACTCTGATGTATTTGAATTATGAAATCCGGCTTCCTTAATATGAAAATGAAATATATTGTGTGCTTAATATGAGATGTCAATTAGATTAATAAATGGATTATTAACAATAGGCCAATTAGCCCGCTAATTAGGTTTTTCTCTTGCAAATGGTTATTGAGAAAACACCGTGGGCGATGACCTCAGACAACGCACACAGTTTCTAGGAATAAAGCGTGTTGGATCAATGAACAATCGTACACGACTTCCTCTTGAAAACTGTTTGCGTTATGCCACCATGCGCAAACGTTTACCACATAAAAAGTGTGTGTGATGGACAACCTATGCCACATAGTTTCTTCTACGCACCGTGTGTGATGCATTCAATAACGCAAACGGTAAAATTGTTAATATCGTCTACAATGGCAACGCTATCACAAACGATTTAGTGGGGAAAATTGTGTGTGATGTACATGCGAACGGAAACGTTTTCCTTGGAGTGACTTTGTGGGATGTATATACGAACGGAAACGTACTTCTTGGATTGACTGTGTGGGATGTACATACTAATGGAAACATATTCCTTGGATTGACTGTGTGGAATGTACATATGAACGGAAACGTTTAGCCGAGACTAACTATGTGGGATGTATTTACGACCGGAAATGATTTGGCCTGTATAATTGTATTTTTTAGCACAACTGTACGTATAACCGTATTTGATCGCTCACCCGTCGCACACGACCTCACTTTGCCGTGCGTGTGTGACCGGAGGGCCTATCCCCGACGGTTTCTGGGTCGTGTGGGCAGGACCCCCTATCGCAGTCACTCACTTGGCGACGGTTCAAAACGTCATCATGGAAAGGGGTTAAAAACTGTTTGTATAGCACCTCGCTGTACCAGTGCCTCAAAGAGAAAGGAAATAATTTCAACTTCACGATATCATTATCCACATCCTTTTTCATTTGCATATCACACAATTCTATGAAAGTGTTTAGATGGGATGCGGCATCCTCATTAGGAGTATTGAAAAATTGCTCTTTCATAACAAGATTCAACAAAGCGGCATTAATATCATAAGACTCCGCACTAGCGGCGGGAGGAGCAATCGAAGTACTAATAAAATCATTATTATTAGTATTGGAAAAATCACACAATTTGGTAATTTCTTGAGACATTGTGACTACCAAACAAGAAAGAGATCTGACGAGAAAAAGGCGAACGAAAAAGAAGGCAAATAAAAAGGAAAATATTTTTGTGAAGTGGGGGAGATGAAAACGAGAGGCAAATACCAAATAAAGTAAATTGCAAGGAGATGAGATTTGTGATTGTGTACCTGATAGATCTGGACTTGATCCTCCCCAGCAAAGGTGCCAGAAATTCTTCCTGATTGCTTGTATCTGCGTTGGTATTTTCCCCGAAGAGGAGAGGATGATGCAGCACATCAATGGTAAGTATTTACCTTAGTTATGAAACCAAGGTATCAATCCAGTAGGAGGATCCACCAAACTATGTAAGCAGTACCTTCACACAAATAACAAAAACTTGCAACCCAACGCGTAAGAGGGGTTGTCAATCCCTCCTCGCTATTGAGATAGATTAAATAGTATAAGATTTGATAAATAGATCTGATGAAAACACAAAATAAAATAAAAAATAAAAAGTGCAACAAGGTATTTTTGGGGTTTTGGATAAATAGATCTGAAGCAATATGATAGAAAATAGACCCGGGGGTCGTAGGTTTCACTAGAGACTTCTCTCGAGAAAATAGCATATGGTGGGTAAACAAATTACTGTTGGGCAATTGATAGAAAAGCAAATAATTATGATGATATCCAAGGCAATGATCATGTATATAGGCATCACGTCCAAGATTAGTGGACCAACTCCTGGCTGCATCTACTACTACTCCACACATCGATAGCTATCCAGCATGCATCTAGTGTATTAAGTTCATGAAGATACGAAGTAATGCAATAAGAACGATGGCATGATGTAGACGAGATCTATTCATGTAGGAAGACCCCATCTTTTTATCCTTAATGGCAACGATACATGTGTGTCATGTCTCTTTCTGTCACTGAGATTGTGCACCTTAAGATCGAACCCATCACAAAGCACCTCTTCCCATGGCAAGAAAAATCAATTTAGTTGGCCAAACCAAACCAAAGTTTCAGAGAAGAAATACGAGGCTATAATAATCATGCATATAAGAGTTCAACAAAGACTCAAATAATATTCATAGATAGATCGGATCATAAACTCACAATTCATCGGATCCCAACAAACACACCGTAAAAAGTCATTACATCAAATAGATCTCCAAGAACATCTCCGTGATTGTTTCCCCCTCCGGCAAGGTGCCAGAAAAGGCCTCTAGATTGGATCTCGTGGTTCTGGAACTTGCGGCGGTGAAAACTTAGATCTCTCCACTCCCCTAGGGTTTCTGGAATATTTGGGTATTTATAGAGCTGAGAGGCGGTGGAGAGGGGGCCTGTGGGCTCCACTACCTACCAGGGCGCGCCAGGGGCCTCTAGCGCACCCTGGTGCCTTATGGGCCACACGGGCCTCCCCTCAAGTACTTCCTAGTCTCCCAAGTTGTCTTCTGGGCAGAAAAAAATCTCCAAAAAGTTTCATGCATTTGGACTTAATTTGGTACTGATATTCTGCGAAGTAAAAAACAAGCAAAAAACTACAACTGGCACTAGGCACTATGTCAATAGGTTACTCCCAAAAAATAATATAAAGTTGCTATAAAATGAATATAAAACATCCAATATTGATAATATAACAGCATGGAACAATAAAAAATTATAGATACGTTGGAGACGTATATCAGTCACCCACAGGTACCAATCTGAGGTTTTGATATAAAGATTGAACACAAGAGATGAACTAGGGTTTTGAGATAAGATTGTGTTGTTAAAGATGTTGATGAGGATTGGCCCTCCCATGATGAGAGGGTTGTTGGTGATGATGATGGCTTCAATTTCCCCCTCCAAAAGTGCTCCTGCCCAAGTTCCGCCTTGATATGGCGGCGCTCCATCCCGAAAGTCATCTACTTATTTTTTCTAGGGAAAATGGCCTTATGTACAAGAAGATGGGCACCAGAAGTGGGCCAGGGAGCCCACTACCCACCAGGGCGCGCCAGGGGGGTAGGTGCACCCTGGTGCCTAGTGGGCACCAGGGTGGCCTCCTCCGGTATTTCTTTTCTCCAAATACTTTATATATTCCAAAATAAATCTCCGTAAAATTTCAGCTCATTTGGAGATGTGGAGAATAGGTATCTCTGACGTAGCTGCCGGTAATATCCCTCTTTGTGTAAACCTTTTATATTATGAGAGAAAAGGCATTAGAATTACTCCACAAAGTGTTATATTAAAAAAACACTATAAATAACAGTAGGAAAACATGATGCAAAATGGATGTATCAACTCCCCCAAGCTTAGACCTTACTTGTCCTCAAGCGAAAGCCGATATCGAGAATCATGTCCACATGTTTAGAGAGAGAGAGGTGTAGATAAAACAAAATACGGACATAGTAGCATCATGATCATTATTATAACAGCAATAAAATTTAGCATAAAACTTCTTATGAGCAAGTAACAATTCATCACATCATCGAAGTATAAAGCATAAACTTTCTTGAAAACAAACAAACTATGTTCTCAGTCAACAATGCAATTGCAATTCATCATATTTTCAGGAAGGGTCTCGTGTCAGAGCCTTTTTGGCAAGTCCACATACTCAACCATCATTTAGTCTTCTATGATTGCTAACACTCACAACCTATATATGGAGCAAGAAGTTTCAGCCAGACAGATAGAAAGATAGGGGCTTATAGTTTCGCCTCCCAACTTGTTCACCTCAAGGGTGATGTCAACAATAATAACTCATGATCACTCATATCCAACTGGATATATGTGCCAAGATCTTTCCCTACCACATGATGCCTGCAAAAGAAAATAAAAAGGAATAGAGAAGAACACTATTGACTCTTGCATAAAAAGTAAATACATAAAAGTAAAAGATAGGCCCTTCACAAAGGGAAACAGAGGTTATTATGTTCTTTTATTATTGGATGCATAAGCTCTTAGTGCAAAAGAACATCACGTTATATTGCCCCTTGTGATAGCAACCTTTATTAGGCAGTTCGTCGCTTTTATTACTTTGCCATCACAAGTTCGTACAACGCTTATTTTCCCTTACTCTAAAAGATCATACATATTTAGAAGCAATTTTTATTTCCTTATGCACCAATGAAAACTTACTTGAAGGATCTTATTCAATCTATTGGTAGGTATGGTGGACTCTCATAACTTGAAAGTGGGTTTAAGGTTTTTGGATGCACGCACCGATGACAACTTACTTGAAGGATATTATTCAATCCATAGGTAGGTATAGTGGACTCTTATAACTTGAAAGTGGGTTTAAGGTTTTTGGATGCACAAGTAGTATCTCTATTTGGTGCGGATTTTTGGCTAGCAAAGATATTCGGCAAGCACCACATGTTGAAGGATCTATGACAATATAACTTCTATGCGAATATGAACAAACATAAATCATTACGTTGTCTTCCTTATCCAATGTCAACAATTTGACATAAAATAATTAATGGGGGCTCACAATCATAAAAGATGTCCAAGATAGTGTATTTGCATGTGAATCTTCTCTTCCCTTATTAATTCTTTCATGAATTGCATCATTGACTGATGCTATGTTTGTTAATTTTCAATAAGTTTTACCACTTATACTTTTCCTTATGTAATGTCATTACTTCCCATAAGATTAGCATATGATCTTTTCCATTATTTTCTTTATTTTGGTTCAAACATAAAAGTAAAGAAGCAAAAACTCACACTAAAATTTATTATATAACTCTTAACTCGATTACATAGATAGATAGATCACGAAACTAGCACTCGAAAATAGATCATACTAAACTTTTATTCAACTAAATCACGAAATAGCTAAGGATCAAACTAAGATAGGTAAAGATAATAAAAGTGATGGTGATATGATACCGGGGCATCTCCCCCAAGCTTGGCACAAGCCAAGGGGAGTGCCCATACCCATGTGCTTAAGTCTCCTTCTTTGGTGATGGTGATGGTGATGAGATGGTAGGCTTGTCCTCCGGCTTCCATGGCAGGGGTTCACCATCATAAGAGGATGCACGAGTCTCCTCAGTCCTGAAACTTGCAGCTAAACTCATACCTTTAAACCTTGCTTCATACTCAACATTTTGATTTTGAAGATCATAGATTTGGCTTTGCAGAAAAGATTTGCTCGTTGAAGTTGAAGATGATGTCCTTCATAGACTAGCCACCCACCTTGTGATCATGGAGTGGTTGGCACTGAGTCCAAGCTCCACCATCCCTTGGCACTTGAAGATCTCCTGCTCCACCGCCTCGAGCCTGGCCTCCATGCTTCCCGTCTTCTTGGGTCCTTGAACATCCCGGATGTGGAGCACCCCCTCACACATCTCAATGGATTGATGGTGCTTCATCACCTCTGGTAGGTAGGGGTTGATGACCTTCTCGTAGAACTTGTCCTTGGAAGAGCATGGGGAAGTCATGGCGATCTAGATCTGACAAAAAAACAGCGCAAAACAAGAACAGAGGATATTTCCGCGATGTGGTGGTCAAATCGTCCGGGGGTATATATAAAGAATTTTTTTCTTGGGAAACAAGTATACCATAGGAAAACGGAGTCGGGAACGTTCTCTAGGGGCCCACTACCCACCAGGGCGGGCCAGGTGGGGCAGGTGCGCCCTGGTGCCTAGTGGGCACCTGGGTTGCCTTCTCGGGTGTTTCTTATTTTTATTTATTTTATCTAATATTCCAAAACTGACAGAAAATATTTTTGTGGAAATTTTTGGAGTTGGTTTACTTACCGTACTACGTACCTCTTCCTTTTCAGGGTTCTGGAGTGTTCTGGAAGGTCTCTTTTATGTATTCCTCTGGGGTTCATGGTTTGAACAATGTTAGTTTCAACAATGATGTGTGTACCTGAGATATAGTTCTTAATTCTTTGTCCATTGACCACCTTCGCATTAGTGCCTTCGGCATTATTGATCTTAATAGCCCAAGAGAGATAAACTTCTTCAATGATATATGGTCCTTCCCACTTGGAGAGAAGTTTTCCTACAAAAAATCTAAATCAAGAATTGTACAATAGAACATACTCACCCACTTTGAATTCCCGCTTTTGGATTGTTTTGTCATGCCATCTTTTGACTTTTTCTTTAAATAGTTTGGCATTTTCATAGGCTTGGCTTCTCCATTCATCTAGTGAGCTAATATCAGATAACCTCTTTTCACCGGCAAGTTTGATGTCATAATTGAGTTCTTTAATTGCCCAATATGCTTTACGTTCTGACTCAAGAGGCAAATGACAAGCTTTTCCGTATACCATTTTATATGGAGACATACCCATAGGCTTTTTATAAGCTGTTCTATAAGCCCATAGTGCATCATCAAGTTTCTTGGACCAATTTTTCCTAGATCTGTTGATAGTTTTTTGCAATATTAATTTTATTTCTCTATTGCTAAGTTCAACTTGTCCACTAAATTGAGGGTGATAAGGGGATGCAATTCTATGGTTGACATCATATTTAGCAAGCAGTTTACGAAAAGCACCATGAATAAAATGTGAACCACCATCAGCCATTAAATATCTAGGGACTCCAAACCTCAGGAAAATAACTTCTTTAAGCATTTTAATGGAGGTGTTATGATCAGCACTGCTAGTTGATACGTCTCCAATGTATCTATAATTTTTTATTGTTCCATGCTGTTATATTATCATTCTTGGGTGTTTTACCTTCATTTTATAGCAACTTTATATCATTTTTTGGGACTAACCTATTGACATAGTGCCAAGTGCCAGTTGATGTTTTTTTGCTTGTTTTTACTTCGCAGAAGAGTCCAAATGCAGCGAAACTTTTTGGAGATTTTTTTTACCAGAAGACAACTTGGGAGCCAAGGAAGCACCTGGGGGAGGCCGATGGGGCCCACCACCCACCAGATGGGTGGTGGGGCCCATAGAGGTCTCCTCCACCGCCTCTCAGCTCTATAAATCCTCAGATATTCCAGAAACCCTAGGGGAGTGATCGAAACACAATTCCTCCACAAGTTCTAGAACCACGAGATCCAATCTAGAGCCCTATTCCGGCACTCTGCCGGAGGGGAATACGATCACGGAGGGGTTCATCATCCTCATTGGTGCTCCTTCAATGATGCGTGAGTAGTTCACCATAGACCTATGGGTTCGTAGGTAGTAGCTAGATGGCTTCTTCTCTCATTTTGATTCTCAATACAATGTTCTCCTTGTTGTTCTTGGAGATCTATTTGATGTATTGACTTTTTGCGGTGTGTTTGTTGGGATCTGATGAAGTGCGAGTTTATGATCAGATCTATCTATGAATATTATTTGAGTTTTCTTTGATCTCTTATATGCATGATCCTTATAGCCTCGTATTTCTTCTCCGAATCTTTGGTTTAGTTAGGCCAACTAGATCAAATTTTCTAGCAATGGGAAGAGGTGCTTCGTGATGGGTTCGATCTTGCGGTGTCCTCACCCAGTGACAGAAGGGGTAAAGAGGCACACATGTATCATTGCTATTAAGGATAAAAAGATGGGGTCTATTCCTACATGAATAGATCTTGTCTACATCATGTCATCATTCTTATTGCATTACTCCATTTCTCCATGAACTTAATACACTTGATGCATGCTGGATAGCGATCGATGTGTGGAGTAACAGTAGTAGATGCAGGTAGGAGTAGGTGTACTAATGTTGGATGTGATCCCTATATACACGATCATTTCCTTGGATATCGTCATAATTATTTGCTCTTCTATCGATTGCCCAACAGTAATTTGTTTACCCACCATATGCTATTTTCTCGAGAGAAGCCACTAGTGAAATCTACGACCCCCGGGTCTATCTTTTATCATATTGTTTTAACATCTATTATTCCAAAAACCCAAAAATACCTTGCTGCACTTTTTCTTTATTTATTTTATTTTGCGTTCTTGCTTGATCTATTTTTCCAAGCTCATACAATTTGATCTATCTTTTTACCGAGGAGGGATTGACAACCCCTCTTACGCGTCGGGTTGCAAGTATTTCTTCTTTCTGTGTAGGTACCTTTTACATAGTGTTGCTTGGTTCTCCTACTGGATTGATAACCTTGGTTTCATAACTGATGGAAATACTTACCGTAGCTGTGCTGCATCACCCCTTCCTCCTTGGGGAAATACCGACGCAGTCTCAAGCCACGTCAAAAGAATTTCTGGCGACATTGTCGGGGAGACATCATCAACATCTATCAGGTTCCTAATCACAAATCTCATCGCCTTGCAATTTACATCATTTGCCATTTGCCTCTCGTTTTCATCTCCCCCACTTCACAAAAATTTGTCTTTTTATTTGCCTTCTTTTTTGTTCGCCTTTTTCTCGTCGGATCTCTTGTTTGCTTCCAGTCTTGTTTTCGTAGTCACGATGTCTCAAAGAAAGTATTATGATGTTCCTTATCCCAATATTTTGCTTGAGATTGAGAAAAGTACTAAGGAATATATGACTACAAAATTTTAGCATAATAAGTTTTTTACCGAAGAGCTTAAAGAACACTCTACTGTGCTAGATGCTATGACAAAACAACTTGATTATGTTAGTAGAGAAGTTTCTAATCTCCAATCAAAGTATGCTCATGCTGAAATTTGACTAGGTAAAATATCCGATGCACAAGCTACTTTAGTAAATCAAATGGCCGCTAAGCCAGTTTCTCTAGAGGATAAAAATGATGATCTTAAAATGATTGGTGTTTCTTCAATTGATTCCTTGTTTAGTAGTATTAAACTTGATGAAAAGAGGACTGAAGAAGAGTCAACTTTAGCTAGAGGGCTGATATGTCTCCAACATATCTATAATCTATGAAGTATTCATGCCATGTTTACAAAAAAAAATATGGTTTTGGTATGATTTGGATGGAACTAACCCGGACAGACGATGTTTTCAGTAGAACTACCGTGGTGTTGTTTTTTGTGCAGAAATAAAAGTTCTCCAAATGCAACGAAACTTGTTGACGATTTTTTGGAACAAAAGAGGCACTAGAAGCTTCGTAGGTGGACCAGAAGGTGAAGGAGGTGAGCACAAGACACCTGGGCACGCCAGGAGGCCCAAGCGCGCCCAGGTGGGTTGTGCCCACCTCGAGGCCTATCTTCGTGTGATTCCAACGCAGAAAAATCCTATAAATACGGAAACCATCAGAAATAACCCTAGATCAGAAGTTTCGCTGCCGCAAGCCTCTGTAGCCACGAAAAACCAATCTAAACCCCGTTCCGGCACCCTGCCGGAGGGGGAAATCATCACCGGTGGCCATCTTCATCATCCCGGCGGCCACCATGATGAGGAGGGAGTAGTCCACCCTCGGGGCTGAGGGTTTGTACCAGTAGCTATGTGTTTAATCTCTCTCTCTCTCTCTCTCTCTCTCGTGTTCTTGAGTTGGCACGATCATGATGTATCGCGAGCTTTGTTAATATAGTTGGATCATATGGTGTTTCTCCCTCTCTATCTTGTTGTGATGAATAGAGTTTTCCCTTTGAGATTTTGTATTATCGGATTGAATACTTTTATGGATTTGAGAGCACTTGATTTATGTCTTGGCACTCAACTCACGGATTCCCGAGGTGACATTGGGGTAATCTATGCATAGGGGTTGATGCAAGTTTTCATCCTTGTTTCTCCGGTAGAAATCTTGGGACACTCTTTGAAGTTCTTTGTGTTGGATTGAGTATTATGAATCTGAAATTGTTTGATGCATATTGTATAATCAACTCACGGATACTCATGGTGACATTGGAGTATCTAGGTGACATTAGAGTTGGTTGATGTGTACCATATGGTGTTATTTTAGTACGATCTCTTGGATAGATCGATCGAAAAGGACAACTTGGTGTTATTTTAGTACAAACTCTTAGATAGATCGATCGGAAAGGATAACTTTGAGGTGGTTTCGTACCCTACAAACAATTTCTTCTTATGTTCTCCGCTAGGTAAGAACTTTGGAGTGATTCTTCATCGCACGTTGAGGGATGGTTATATGATCCAATTATATTAGCATTGTTGAGAGATTGCACTAGCGAAAGTACGGACCCTAGGCCTCATTTTCAAGCATTGCAATACCGTTTGTGCTCCATTTTATCAATCGCTACCTTGCTGTTTTTTATTGTTCCTCTTACAAAAATCAATATCTACTATCATCACTACGCTTGTATCACCATCTCTTCGCCGAAATAGTGCACCTATACAAATTACCATTGTATTTGGTGTGTTGGGGACACAAGAGACTTTTTGTTATTTGGTTGCAGGGTTCTTTGAGAGAGACCATCTTCATCCTACGCCTCCCACAGATTGATGAACCTTAGGTCTTCCACTTGAGGGAAAATTGCTACTATCCTACAAAACTCTGTTCTTGGAGGGCCAACACGAGTCTACAAGAACAAGTTGTGTAGTAGACATCAAGGGCGTCCTCATAATTCAGAGGGTGAAAATCTTGTTGAAAAATTGGTAAAAGTTTGTTTAGAGAGGTCAAAACTTTAACTAGTGATGTGCCCACTCTTTTGGATTACAAAGACTTTAATTAGGATAGTTGCTCTTTGATTGAATGTATTTCTTTGTTGCAATCCATGATAAATTCACCCAATGCCTATGGACAAAATTAAGCTTTTACTAACCATATTGTAGAAGCGATGATGAAAGCTTTGGAAGAAAAGTTGGAATTAGATATCTCAATTCCTAGAAAATTATATGATGAGTAGGAACCTACCATTAAAGTCAAGATTAAAAATTATGAGTGTTTTGCTTTATGTGATTTGGGTGCTAGTGTTTCCACAATTTCAAAATCTCTATGTGATGTGCTTGGTCTTACCAATATTGATGAATGTTCTCTTTATTTGCACTTGGCGGATTCCACTATTAAAAAGCCTTTGGGAAGAATTAATGGTGTTCTTATTCTTGCAAATAGGAATTATGTGCCCATAGATTTTATTGTTCTTGATATTGGTTGCAATCCGTCTTGTCCCATTATACTTGGTAGACCGTTTTACGAACTATAGGTGTCGTGATTGATATGAAAGAAGGGAATATTAAATTTCAATATCCATTGAGAAAGGGTATGGAACACTTCCCTAGAACAAGAATTAGGCCAGCATATGAATCAATCATGAGGGCAACCTATGGGGCAAAAACTAAAGATGACAATACTTGAATCTATGCATTATGCCTAGCTAGGGGCATAAAATGATAGCGCTTGTTGGGAGGCAACCCAATGAATAAAATTTATTTTTGCCTTTTTCTTTCTGTTCTTGAGTGTTTGAACAATTATGCCTCTATTATGATTGTGATATTTATGTTTTAATTAGTGTTTGTGCCAAGTAAAGCCTTTGGGATAGCTTTGGGTGATAGTTGATTTGATCCTGTTGAAAAACAGAAAATTTTGCGTCCAGTAATAGAATTTTTAAAATTCACAGAAGCGACGAAAAATTCTGAATATTTTACACAAGATTGATATACAAATTTCCTATGTTGTCCTAATTCGACAGAGGTTTTGGAGTTACAGAAGTATGAGTAAAATTTCTGTCCTTACAGACTGTTCTTTTTTTTACAAATTCTGTTTTCTTTGCATTGTGTGCTTATTTTGATGAATCTATGGATTGTATCGGGGGGTATAAGCCATGGTAAATTTAAAATGCAGTAGGTATAATGAAATAACAAAATATGAATGGGTTTTCAATAGTACTTAAAGCAAAGATTAGTTTTCTTATACTAACGGATCTCACAAAGGTTTTGTTAAGTTTTGTGTGATTGAAGTTTTCAAGTTTTCGGTGAGATCTCGATGGATGAAGGAATAAGGAGTGAAGAGAGCCTAAGCTTGGGGATGCCCATGGCACCCCAAGGTAATATTCAAGGAGAACAAAGCAACTAAGCTTGGCATCCCCTCTTTCTTATAACAACCATCGATAATTTTACTTGAAGCCATCACTACAAAAAAAAGACACATCCGTGACATTTAGGCCCGAACGAATTTTTTTTCTGTCATGCTTATGACACTTCTATGACGATAATTGTGACAAAACCACGTAACATCATAGATGTGGTGGGCTCCTACTTCTATGACAAAAAATCATGATAAAAAATGGGCTTTTCGTCCTGGGCGAGCTGGGGACGCACCTGCATGACATTCTTTGGGTCGTCCATGACGTAAAAAATCATGGTCGAAGCGAGGGCGAGGAAAATATCAGGGAGTTCCCAGTTATGGAGGGTGGTCGGGGCTGAGCAATGCACTGTGGTTTGCGCGTTTCTCTCATGTACGCGCGTGTGTGCGAGGTGTTGGCTAACTGAACCCGAGCGATCGCACTAGCTACGTTACTGAACCCGAGCGATCGATCCCTTGGCTGTTAGCTGAACCCGAGCGATTCATTCGCTATTGAGTGAACCCGATCGAGCGATTCCTTCACTGCAGCTGCTTACTGAACCCGATCGAGCCCCTGTACGAGACGTAGCCAGCTGGTGTTGGGTTGCCTCTCGATGAACAGTGACTGTTGCTACCGTGCGCATGGTACGTAGAACGAGTCGAGACGTGGTGAGTCGAGCTGTTTAGTTGGCTATCGATGAACAGTTCCCGGTAGGGATTGGATGAACAGGACCCCGTGGTAGTAAGCGGTTGCCGCTGCATGAACAGGACCCCGAGGAGGCCGCCGCACCCCAGCCGGTTGGGGGTGGATGAACAGGACCCCGTGGAGGCTGGATGAATAGTAGCCATGGATGAACAGTAGCTGGCGGAGGCTGGAGGAAGTCGACGGTGGATGAACAATAGCCCGTGGAGGCTGGAGCGAGGCAGTACACGATGGATCAACAGGAACCTGTTTCGACTGTAGGCGCTTGAACAGAAGTACGTTTCCTCCATTTTGCGGTACGCAACACCCCTCCCGATCAACAGGACCCCGTTTCGACCGTAGGCGCTCGAACAGAAGTCTGTTTCCTCCGTTTTGTGGTACGCCAGACCCCTCCCGATGAACTGGATCCTGTTTCGACCGTACGCGGTCGAACAAGAGGCCATTTCCTCCGTTCTGCAGTACGCCAGACCTTGTTTCGGCTGTTTCATCCAAGCCGGTTGTCTCCCGATGAACACGACGCAGTTTCTCCGTTCTGACCCAGCCGGTTGGCTGCCGATGAATAGGATGCCATCGCTGTATGCGTTCGAGACCCCGCCCGTATGTACGTACTTAGCCGTATTTACTTTCTTGCAGCGTGGCTGTACGTACATGTACATGATATAGACGGGACTGAGTGACGGCGGTTCTACTATGACACGTGCCGCTCCTTACTCGGCCACGGTTCATCGCTGCAGAGAGACCGATCGACCGCTATGTACGCACATGTCCGCGGCCAGGATAACGCAATGTGGGTCCCAGCTGTCACGGGGTAAGGAGGCACTTCTTTCCCTGCGAAGATGTAGCTAGTCGGTCCCAGCTGTCAGGGAAACATTTTTTCGCCAAATATAGAGGCCCTTCCGGTGGGTCCCCGCTGGCAGGTGGAGGAATCATTATTTTGCGCTTAATAAGGAGGCACTTCCATGCGTGCGGCCGTGGACCCAGCTGTCAGCCTCTCCACATACAGTCCTCTTCCAATGTAAGTCATTCATTGACCACGTTGACCACGACGCGCCGAGAGCACCAAGGCGGTGGACGACGGCGAGGCCTAGGAAGGGAATGACACTGAGCCGGGGAAGACTCAACAGTTGCTTCCCACACGGAGGGGAGTACGAGGGTTTACTGGTTCGTCTGCCGTCGCCGAAGAATAACAGGAGGTGTGGGTGAGTAGAGGGATGGCTAGGCCAGCGATGGGAGTAGGGCGAGGCGGTGAGGCCTGCGCGGCAGTACTGCCGTGCACGAGAGACAGGAGCAAGATCAGAGGTTGAAGAAGCAGCACGGCTGTTGGATTAACATCCAACAGTCCAGCTGCTAGAATCATTTGTTGATTAAGTTGACAAAGCCCTGCGTAGGTGTCAACTTAGTAGGCCCACAAGTCAGCCACCAAATCTGCCGGGTCCCAGCTGTCATCGGGAGGAATAGTTTTTTCTCATAACAAGGAGGCACTTCCTTCCGTGCGAAGATACAGCCGGTGGGTCCCAGCTATAACCAGGAGTGAGGGAATCATGGACTAAGGGGTCCTCGGGGTAACGGCCCATTATACATGGGCCAGACTGGTGGAGCCGTATAGTGACAAGAGATCTATGAAGTCGTGGTGTGCCCTCCAAGTCAAGAAGGCGCAGGATCTCTTTAAACCCTTATTATAATCTATCTTCGGTAACCCTGACCCTACCGGTGTCTATATAAACCGAGGGTTTTTAGTCTTAGGGCTAGAGCTACATTCATCACCTCATCTCCTTAGGGTTTAGCTCATGCTGATCTCGAGGTAGATCTACTCTGTAAACCACATTATACATCCAATACAATCAAGCAGGACGTAGGGTATTACCTCTTCGAGAGGGCCTGAACCTGGGTAAGCATTGTGTTCGTCATCCTTTGGTCTGCCGGTTTTGACACCGACATTGGTGATTTCATTGAGAGTTCCGCTGTGGGATCGCCATAGGAATCGATGGCTTAACCGGTAGTTGGAGACCACACCCGTGCTGAGGGATTCCCCACCCCTGGTCATCTCTTCGTCTTCGGCGGCATATTAGTGCATCGACCCCAGGACCGGCAGACTCACAAAAATCTGGTGTCTCTCAGAGTCCGGCCCTGAAGCCCGACCCCGACAGACCGCCCACAAGATCTCCTGCCGAATCACCGGAGTGTCCGGCACCCCCATGTGGCCAGCCGACAGACCACTTGGCGAGTCTTTTCCGTGCAATGGGAATCTTTGTTATCAGGCCTACGGCCTACGATCAGATCGGGCTTAAACCCGACGACCGAGAAATCAACACCCCTCCGGTCACGCACCTCGTTGCCACGGTCGAAGAGGCCCAGGAGGGGCCACAGCCCTGCAAGCTAAGAACGGTGTACACTCGAATCTCCAGCTCGGAGTTAGACACCAGTGCTAGATCCGGCCTCGAGCCGATCCAGCCGCACACTAGTCCGGATCCAAGCCATGCACGACTAGAATCGAACATGACTCAACAACCCATCAAGGATAGTCCGGGTCCGCGGCAGGAGGGAATTCTTGAAATTTTCTGACCCACCCACCACATGGAATACTCTCCAGATTCGGGAAACCCAGACATATGGGACCTCATGTATGTGAAACAGCTGCCAAACGAGATAGTCCACCTTTATTGGCCTAGATTTCTCCTGGTAAAGAACAGGATGGCACCTTGCTGTGACAAAGAAATAATTAAAGCCTTCCAGTTTAACTGCAGGGACGAGGGCCTCTTAAACGGCCTCGCGCGTCACCGAATTCAAAACTTCACGGAACTATCAGACATCGTACGCAAATATTACGACATGGAGGACACGTGGAGGGCGCAGCAGATGAACATGGGGCCACAGCCCGCCACGCATCACGGAAACCCTTGCTTTAAACGAGCTTACACAAATCGGTCGCCGGAGCGCGAGCCTAATGAAAAGAAAACTAGGCCCAGATCGGTGTTAGACGAGTTGCTGGATAAACCATGCCCAATACACTCGGTCTTGCTAGACGCAAACCCAACCCACAGACTTCGGGCCTGTTGGGTGGTAAGACAAGTGGCCAAATATGGCGAGCTAATCTTGGGCCTTACACCCCCAGATAAATGGTCCTCGGCTTCACCACAGGACCACAATGTCCTTACGGTATACGAGACATTCGCCTCAAACAATAAAAGAAAAAAGGCTCTTCGAGGGCTCAATCAAATATATCAAGTGACGGCCGCATAGCCATGGGCAGCCAAGCCTATCACCTTCAACGAGAAGGACGAGCCATGCCCCCGTAACAATCACGCACCGGCCGCACTGGTCCTCGACCCCATCGTCGACGGTTTTCGGCTGACTAAAGTGCTGATGGACGGAGGCAGCGGCCTCAACCTCATTTATGAGGATACTCTAGACAAGATGCAGTTCAACAGGTCTTGCATCGAACACAGTCATACCACATTCCGAGGTATAATACCTGGTAGGGAGGCACACTGCTCGGGACGCGTAACCTTGGATGTTGTTTCGGCACACCTGTTAACTACAGATCCGAACCCTTACTAATTCACATTGTGCCCTTCCATAGCGGATATCACGCCCTTCTCGGATGTGAGGCATTCTTAAGATTCCAGGCCATACCACATTACGAGTATATGAAACTCAAGATGCAAGGGCTCAACAGGGTGATCTCTCTTAAAAGCGACCCGAGCAAAGCCTTGCGAGCCGAAAACAAGACGACATCCCTCGCCCTAGAGGCACTATCTGAAGCCCTCGCGGCCGAACAGTTGACAGCGCTACGCACTACAGTCGACAGGGATGATGTGGTCCTTAGTAAAAGACAAAAACCCACATCATTCAAGCCAGTAGACGAAATAGTAAAATTTCAAGTGCACCCAACAGATCCCAACAAAACGGCATCCATAGGAGCACAGCTGGACCCCACAGTCAACGAGGCGCTAAGGACATTCCTGCGTGAAAACTGGGAAATATTCGCCCGGCACCCATCAGATATGCCAGGAATCCCACGCAGGCTAGCAGAGCACAACCTCAACATTTTAAAAGGCTTCAAGCCAGTGAAACAAACCCTGTGCCGATTTTACGAACCCAAACGGCAGGCCATGGGCGAAGAACTTGCAAAACTGCTAGAGGCTGGGTTCATCCGCGAGATCAAGCACCTCGAGTGGTAGCAAATCTGGTTATGGTACCCAAGAAGGATAAGTCTTGGCGGCTCTGTGTCGACTTTAAAGACCTCAACAAGGCCTGCCCTAAGGATCCATTCCCCCTGCCAAGGATTGACTAGATCATCGACGCCACCACCGAAAACGACTCATTATGCTTCCTTGACGCATACTCCGGATACCATCAGATTAAGATGAAGGAGTCCGATCAGGCATCAACCACATTTATCACCCCTTACGGGCCTTTCTGCTTCAACACCATGCCGTTCGGACTAAAAAACGTGGGAGCCACATAACAGCGTATGATTCAAACATGCCTCGGAAACTAGATTGCCAGAATAGTCGAGGCATACATGGACGACGTGGTTGTCAAAATCAAACACATCAACCAACTGATAGACGACCTACACCAAACCTTCGACAGCTGCGGGCCTACAACATACGGCTCAACCCGGAGAAATGCGTCTTCGGGGTCCCTGCCAGAAAGCTACTCGGATTCATAGTTTCCCATAGAGGAATCGAAGCGAATCTGGCCAAAATTAGAGCATTGTCTCAGCTCGCAATACCAACAGAGCTTAAGCATGTCCAGAAGCTAGTGGGATGCGTGGCCGCCTTGAACCGCTTCATATCTCACCTCGGAGAAAAGGCATTGCCACTCTACAAACTGCTCAAAAATACCAAGAACTTCTAGTGGACAGATGAAGCAACCATGGCACTCGAGGAAATTAAAACACTCCTCACCGGCAACCCTATCCTGGCCGCACCCGGCGTCGGCGAACCCATGCTACTATACATTTCAGCCACCAGTCAGGTGGTCAGTGTGGTGTTCGTCGTGGAGCGGGAATTCGAGGGCCACAAGTTCCAAGTCCAGAAGCCGGTCTACTACGTGTCCGAGGTGCTTACGCCAATGAAATCATGATACCCGCACTATCAAAAGATAGCCTACACGGTTTTCATGGCATCTCAAAAGCTACGTCACTACTTTCAAGAATGTTCGGTCACAGTGGCATCAGAGGTCCCCTTGAATGACATAATCAATAACGGGGACGCCACTGGCCGCATCGCCAAATGGGCCATCGAGCTTCTCCCCTTCGAGAAAACATATAAGACACGCTGAGCCATTAAATCTCAGGTGCTCGCAAATTTCATAGCCGAATGGACCGAGGCCGAACTACCCCAGGAGTATTCTACATACTCGCACTAGACAATGTACCTCAACGGCTCAAAGATGTTAGCCGGACTGGGGGCTGGGGTCATCCTAATCGCCCCCACCGGCGACACTATTCGGTATGTCCTCCAAATAATGTACACGGAGTCCAACAACGCAGCCGAGTACGAAGCACTACTACATGGTGTTTGTATGGCCACATCAATGGGCGTGCAGCGCCTCGAGGTAAGTGGAGATTCAAACTTGACGATCTCTGAAGTCAACGGCGAATTCGACGCCAAAGACCCCAAGATGACGGTGTATAGAAACGCGGTCCTCTGGATATCAGCCTGATTCGAGGGCCTAGAATTTCACCATGTCGCTAGAGACAGCAATCAAGCAGCCGACGTCCTCGCCCGCATGGGCGCCAAGCATGATTCGGTTCCCAAAAACACCTTCCTTGGGCGGCTCTTTATGCCCTCTGTGGTGTGGCAGGACGACGTCACCGGTGCATTATCCAACGAGCCCGCCCACAATGCCTCGCCCGAAAATGAATAAGACAATCACATCATCGGCGGCTCCGCACTCGAGGAAACACCTTCCGCACATGAAGTAATGGTTGTAATCCCACCCTGGAACGAGCCCCTGCTAGCCTACCTCACACAACATTAGCTTCCGGAGGATCAAACCAAAGCACGACGCATAGTTCGGCGCTCTAAAGCATACAAGGTCCATGAGGGTGAACTCTATAAGAAGAGTACCACAGGAGTTTTACAAAGGTGCATCTCCGAAGAAGAGGGGTAGCAGCTCTTGGCAGAGATACAAGCGGGCATGGGCGGACAACACGCGGCAGCTCGGGCTTTAGTCAGCAAGGCTTTCCGAGCAGGTTTTTTCTGTACTACCGCCCGTGAAGATGCCCGAACATTAGTCCAACATTGCGTCGGATGCCAGCTGTTCGCAGATCAAAGCCACATGCCCCCCAGAGCTCTTCGGATGATACCGATCACATGGCCTTTTGCGGTCTGGGGTCTCGACATGGTCGGGCCACTCAAAGGGGGGACAGATAAAAAGAAGTACCTATTGGTCATGGTCGACAAATTCACCAAGTGGATCGAAGAAAGACCCGTCACTTCGGCAGAATCTGGACCAGTTGTCAACTTCTTATCCGATGTCATACACAGTTATGGTGTCCCCCATAGCATATTACTGATAATGGTACCAACTTCACCACCCAGGAAGATAAAGACTGGTGCAGTAAAATGGGCATTAAGCTCGATTACGCCTCGGTGTACCACCCACAGACCAACGGACAAGTCAAACGAGCCAACGGACTCATTCTGAGCGGCATTAAGCCTCGCCTAGTTCGATCCCTTGAACAATCAGACTGCCATTGGGTCGAGGAACTCGATTCCGTACTATGGGGGCAGCGCACCACTCCTAATCGGTCAACCAGATACACACCATTTTTTATGGTATACGGTGCGGAAGCAGTTCTCCCATGCGACCTTATCCATGACGCGCCTAGAGTGCGCATGTACGAAGAAAAGGAAGCCGAGCTCGATCGGCAGGATGATCTGGATGCTCTGGAAGAAGAACGGGACATAGCTCGAGCTCGGTCCATGTTCTATCAGCAGCAAGCGCGACGTTACCACAACCGTGAAGTCCGGGCGAAGACATATAACGTAGGAGACCTCGTCCTCCGACTCCCCAAGAAACAGAAGAATAAACCATCACCCAAATGGGAGGGACCATACATCATCGATGAAGTACTCATTGGAGGAGCATATCATCTTCGCTGCCCGTCCGACGACTGGCTCGAGCCGAACCCGTGGAACGCAGCCCGGCTACGACGTTTTTACGCCTGAGCTTGACATACATCTCCACCTTTTTCTTCTTTTATTCTCCCTTCTTCTCTCTTTTTGACATGCTGCTAGTTCGGCTAAACCGAACCATACCAAGCTTGTTTTTTATACATCACTGAATGTAACACCCAGCTGTGCATGGGGGCTCCCTTAGAAAAGCCAAATAAATGTATAAATCGCATTCGTACGGATTGCATCCTTCTCACACATGTTAAGCCAACATATGCACTTGTCCGACTTAAGATCTTTGCCAAGCTGGGTTGCCTGCCTCCTGTGCTTACCCCTACGTTCCTAATTGTTCGGCTAGGGCATAAAGGGAGCACCTCTGCGATTGTTACGACCAGGTCATCCGGGACCGTACCTCAGACGGGTGAAGCCGAAAGCTAGCATTCTTACAGAATACAACAAGTCGGCCAAAGGGAAGTGAATATAGCCTCGAGCTTCCTACCAGGGTTCTTTTTCAAAGCCATTGGTGTCCGTTGATCCTACGTATCTGGACTATAATTTTACCCAATGAAATGAACCCTTGGAGGAACTATTTTCTTTGGAAGATGTTTCTTATGTTAAACAGTAATATAACATAGCTCTCTGCATATGTTTCGTCTATTCAAACCAGAGGGTCGGATTGCCTGGTTCCCTAATTGTTGGCTTGTTTCCCGTGCCACACAGTACAGAACACTCCCCGATCTCTGGTCAAGGAGGCAGAAGCCGATGGCCGGTTAAGACAACATTCTTTCAAAAAATAACAATATGAACATGGATTGAGCATGGTCAATGTAAAGTACATAGATACATAGAATTGAGAAGATTACTCAGTCTCGACATTGTCTTTCAATTGTTCTAAAGCACAATCCTTTTGAGAATAGTGAGTGGCTGGCATCACCTCATCGTACACCAAGCTCAGTGGTATCTCTCGGCTGTCAGGACCCACGGGACCAACCCGGGCCATATGCACTGGGTCTAGCTTGGTGAAACAGGTCTTTACCATAGCCCACACCTCGCGTGCTCCTTCTCAACCGGCTGAGATCTTCCATAATTTGAACCTTCACCGAGCCCCTTTAAAGCGACTGGCTAGTTCATCCATACTCTCTGGCGGCACATCTGACGGCCATAAATGCCTTCGCCATTCCCTGCATGGCTTTCCGGGCCCTTTCATAGGTCTTCGACAACTCCTTTACAAGATTCCCGTCATAGGCGCTGACTTCTTCCTCGGGCCGCCCAGTCAGGAGACCTATCAAGCAGCTGTTGCATATCGTCATTACAATGCCAATGACACTGGACCACCATACCGGTCAGAGTAGTACTTACCAAATATGCCACCTTTTAGCTTCTGGTTCTCCTCCAAGGCCTGTGCCAGCTGGGTTCTTAAGCTTTCAATTTCCTCAGTTTTTCGCCGGTTCTCTTCCTTGAGCTCATTTTTCTCCTCCTGACTTCGCGTCAGTACCCGTTTGCCAGCCTCTAGCTCCCTCCGCAGCTCGCTTGCAGCTCCCACGACTATACGGAGAATACGGTGTTAATGCATAAAATACAATGTATAACTACGCAACAAGTCTTTTCTACTTACCAGACAACTCGTTGCTGGCTTTTCGAGCCGCATCTAGTTCGGCCTTGGTCTCGACCAACTATGTCCGACTCACTTTAAGGTCCTCAGACAACTTTTCGTTCTGCTCTCTTGCGGCTTACAAAAATAATATCATTCGACACCCTTAACTCAGCCGTCCCGCCCAAATTAAGGCTTGGGGGCTAGGTGGTTAGGGAGCATGATTTGCTTTCAAGCTATATACCTGCACCTTGGCAGCAAATAGACCGGCGATCCCTTCAAGACCTGTCCGAGCCGCTCGAAGGTACACATCCACCGAATTAAAAGCACTAAATTCCAGTTTGGCAAAGGCAGTATGACGTAACATCTCCCTCCAGCGGCGATGATTCATTACGCTCTCGACTTCGGAGTTGATGACTGAAACATCGTCGGAGTCCGCCGGAGGCGCGCCGACCGCCGTGTGTTCAGGGGAGGCTCTGGCTTGTGCCGAAGACTTGGGGCCGGAATTACGATTCGGTGCACCCGGGAATCTTTGGATTGGTGCAGAGGCATACGCCTTTTGCAAAAGTTGAGCAAGTTTTAGTAAAAGAGTGCTAAAATCAACCCTCGCTGCAATTCCAAAATACGTTACCGCTGGGCCGAGGGGGCAGGTGCTTCTGCTTCGGCGGAGGCTTTCCGCTTTGATCTCCCATTAGGGTACAAAGTTGGCGCGGTCCACACTCCTCCCAAAACGGTCTTATGCGTAGTGCGGCGACCCTTGGGAGCAGAAGTCAGCTCGTGGGGAATAGCACGAGATGAGCGCCCTGTTCGGGTAAAGGTCTTCTTTTCACTTACTGTGGAGGAGGGAAGAGCCCCGGGGTGATCGGCTGTCACAGCAACCTTGACGCCATCAAGGCTCTCCTGGTAGAACACCCCGTCTTCAAAATCAATCGATGTCTCCGGGTCGTCATGATACCCTGGATCGTCATCACGGGAATGGTCCTCTGGTTGAGGTGGAGGGCAATTAATGGACGCAACCTGACACCTCCATCCCTGTTTAGTTATGTTCAGTTAGAATTTGAGCGTAATCTGCGAGTTTAAAATAATGGACTGCGGCTTACCCAGTCCGCCGGATTGTATCCGGGGCAGCCTTCCCGAATACTCATACGAGCGAACTCCGCTTCCTCTCCCTTGAAGAGATCGGCCAATATTTTGGCCAGAGCCGCCTTGTTGTCTGGCCCTTGTCGTTGGTAACGAGTTACGTCGTTGGTCCCGTTATAGCACCATAAAGGATGACCCCGCTGCTGGAGGGGTTGCTCGCATCGGGTAATAGCAATGGCCATTACTTCAACCATGGTCAGCTTGGTGCTGGTTAACAGCCTGATCTTGGCCGCCAGCGCACGCGCCTCCTCACTGTCCTATTGGGAAGGGCCTCTCGACCGCCAGTTGAACCTCTTTATAGGCAGGCCGTTTGAGTATTCGGGCAACCCTTGCCAAATTGGATCGGTGAGGGGAACGTCGTCAATATAGAACCACTCCGAAGTCCATCCTTCGGGATCCTTCTAAGGGGTCCCAAATGGGTACCCTGTCCCAGCTATCCGCCATACCTCGACGCCGCCCACCTCGAATATAGATCCCTCCCGGAGGCGAGGGACAAGGCAGAAATACTTCCTCCACAAGTCAAAGTGGGCCTCGCAACTCAAAAATATCTCGCACAAGGCTACAAAGCCGGAGATGTGCAAGATGGACCCTGGGGTGAGGTTGTGAAGCTAAATCCCGTAAGAACTCCAACAGACCCTGCAGAAAGGGATGAATATGGAAGCCCAAGCCTCTTAGAAGGAAGGGCACGAGACATACCCTCTCCTCCTTACTAGGGGCGGGAGAGTTCTCAGCAAGGGCGCAGCCGTCGACGGAGATGAGTCCGGCGCGGATGGAGACCAAATCAGCCGGAGGGAGGAAGCACTGCATCTGCAAGCGACTCAGATGGAGGTGCGAAATTGGGCAGCTCAACCAATCGCCTGGGAGTGGGCCGTGGGGGCGCGAGGATGAACCTGGAAGGTCAGCCATGGCGTTGGAGAATTTTTTTGGTGTTGTTTTTTGCGAACGGGGAGGTAACTATTCCCAGCACTTTTGGATCTGTAAATAAGCATCCCAGCATGAAGCCGGAAGGACGGGTTCGTGGAAAGATGGCGTTGGGTCATACGCCCTCTGAAAAAGTGTGCGAAGCCCTTGCCCCGAGGAATGGCATTAAACTCTGATGGACCCACCTTGGCCTGGAGATGTCTTCGGAGCCCGGAGTCTTAAAACTGTCCGGGCTTGAAGCACATTAGTCTAGGTTCCGGATAGGATTTAGCGAAAGTAATCTGGCTCCCAACCTAATAGAGGAATGTAAGCACTCGTCTCGCAAGCCGACGATCTGAAGATTCTAGAGGATAATCCCCGACGTTGGAGGCAAGTTTGGGGGCTACTGAGGGAGTCATGGACTAAGGGGTTCTCGGGGCGTTGACCCATTATACATGGGCCGGACTGGTGGAGCCGTATAGTGACAGGAGATTTATGAAGCCGTGGTGTGCCCTCCAAGTCAAGAAGGCGCAGGATCTCTTTCAACCCTTATTGTAATCTATCTTCGGTAACCCTAACCCTACCGGTGTCTATATAAATCGAGGGTTTTTAGTCTTAGGCTAGAGCTACATTCATCACCTCATCTCCTTAGGGTTTAGCTCATGCTGATCTCGAGGTAGATCTACTCTATAAACCACATTATACATCCAATACAATCAAGCAGGACGTAGGGTATTACCTCTTTGAGAGGGCCTGAACCTGGGTAAACACTGTGTTCGTCATCCTTTGTTCCCCCTCGATCCTAGATCCACTGCTCGGGACCCCCTACCCCGAGGTCTGCTGGTTTTGACACCGACAAGGAGCAATCATTTTTTTTGCGTAATAAGGAGGCACTTGCTTGTGTGGGTCCCTACTGTCAGCCTCTCCACTTACATCCCTCTTCTGATGGCTGTTGTTTGTTGACCATGTTGACCACGCCACGCCGAGAGAAACAACGCGATGGATGACGGCGAGGCCCAGGAATGGAACGTCCCGGAGCCGGCGATGCCATAGCAGCGGATGCCCACGCTGAGGGGAGTATGAGGGCTGATTGGTCAGCTGTGGGGTGAGGCTGACGTCGCCAGAGAATAAGAGGAGGTGCGGGTGGGTAGAGGGATGGCCTAGCGACAGCACAGTCGGCCACAGGAGGAGGGAGCAGGCAGTCCCGCCGGCGCTGGTTTGGGCAGCTGGAGCAGGAAGATCAGAGATTGAAGAAGCACGATGGCCGTTGGATGGACATCCAATAGTCACTGCTCTGTGTTGACTAAGTTGACAAAGCCTTGCGTACGCGTCAATTTTTTTTTAGGACGGCGTCATCGTCAACCTAGTAGGCCCACAAGTCAGCCTCCAAATCTGTGGAAAACAGCATACAACCCATTTGCCATTATTTTCAATAATTTACAACCCATTTGCTAATTCTTAAGGATATTTTGAAGCCCATATTCTTTTTATTAGCATTACAGACCATATTCTGGCCACTGCTAAAAAATTCAACGAAATTTTGCATATTTCGGTGGTGTCCGAACTATTTTTATCATGAAATTTTGAGTCACGTTAAAAATAATTTCAAAAAATTATATCAAAATAAAATATAAAGAAATTTTGTCCACAAAAAATGAATGAAATTTAAAATCTTGAAATCCGGGAAAAACAAAATTTAAATGTAATTGCCGGTTGGCTTTGGTATAAAAATTTACAACCCATTTCTTACTACTTATAGCCCATTTTCTGGGGAAGCCGAATACATTCCTCCTCATCTTGAAAGATTTGCAGCCCAGGGCTGAGAAAAGCAAGTAGGCCTCGGTTGGGTATTATCCAAAAAAAATAGAACTGGGCTAGCCATTTTCAGAAAGAAAAAAGATATCAACTGGGCTCGTCATGTGCTTAAATAAAAGCGTGGGCTAGACGGGCCACAGCCCCCGCACAGCGCACAGTTGAGCTCCGTCTCTGAAACTAAAAAACAATTGGGCGAGCTGCTGGGTCCCTAGTGTTAGCCGCTCGTTGTGTAATTTTCTCGTTTATTGACTACATTGACAATGGCGTGGGACCTAGATGTCAAACCATTAGAAGGAAGTATTTTTTTGGATTGTAATAACGAGGCACCTGCTTGCGTAATGCCATGACCCTGGTGGGTCCCTACTGTCAGCCTCTCCACTTATAGTCATCTCCTGATTCCTCTCTGAGGGAGCCATGGGCTAAGGGGTCCGGGGTGACGGCCCATTGTACATGGGTCAGACTAGTGAAGCCATATAATGACGGGAGATCTATGAAGCCGTGGTGTGCCCTCCAAGTCAAGAAGGCGCAGGATCCCTTCAAACCCTTGTTGTAATCTATCTTCGGTAACCCTAGCCCTATCGGTGTCTATATAAACCGAGGGTTGTAGTCATTAGGGTTAAGAGCTACATACATCACCTCATAGCCTTTGGGTTTAGCTCATGCTGATCTCGAGGTAGATCTACTCTGTAAACCACGTTATACATTCAATATAATCAAGCAGGACGTATGGTTTTACCTCTTCGAGAGGGCCTGAACCTGGGTAAACACTGTTGTCGTCGTCCCTTGTTACCCATCGATCCTAGATCCACAGCTCGGGACCCCCTACCCCAAGGTCTGCCGGTTTTCACACCGACATTGGTGCTTTCATTGAGAGTTCTGCTGTGGGATCGCCAGAGGAATCGATGGCTCAACCGGTCGTTGGAGACCACACCCACACCGAGGGCTTCCCCGCCCCTGGTCATCTCCTTGTCTTCGGCGGCATACTAGCGCGCGCCAATCCCACTAGTCGCCTCGACCAGATCGAAGGCTTCACCCCCGTCGAAGGGTTCATCGGTTCAGGGGCATCGACCCTAGGACCAACAGACTCACAAAAATTCGGTGTCGCTCAGATTCCGGCCTTGTAGCCCGACTCCGACAGACCGCCCCAAATATCTCCCGTCGAATCGCCAGAGTGCCCGGCACCCCCATGTGGCCAGCCGGCAGACCACCTGGCGAGCCTTTTTTGTGCAATGGGAATCTCTGTTAATAGGCCTCCGGCCTATGATCGGATCGGGCTTAGACCCGATGACCGAGAAATCAACACCCCTCCGGTCACACACCTCGTCACCACAGTCGAAGAGGCCCAGGAGGGGCCACAACCTTGCAAGCTAAAAACGGTGTACACTTGAATCCCCAGCTCAGAGTCAGACACCAGCCTGGATGTACGTCCGGACATAACCCCCAGCTCAAGTCCCGGCCTCAAGCCTATCAGGCCGCACACTAGTTTAGATCCAAGCCCTATGCGGTCAGAACCGGACATGACTCAACCGCCCATTAAGGATAGTCCGGATCCATGGCAGGAGGGAATTCTCGAAATTTTCCCGCCCGCCCACCACACGGAATATAATCCGAACTCGAGAAACCCAGACATATGGGATCTCATGTACGTCAAGCAGCTGCCAAATGAGACAGTCCACCATAATTGGGCTAGATTTCTCCTGGTAAAGAACAGGATGGCACCTTGCTGTGACAAAGAAATAATTAAAGCCTTCCAGTTTAACTGCAGGGACAAGGGCCTCTTAAACGCCCTCGCGCATCGCAAAATTCAAAGCTTCACTGAACTATCAGACATGGTATGCAAATATTGTGCCATGGAGAACACGTGGAGGGTGCAACAGCTGAACATGGGGCCACAGCCCGCCGCGCGTCACGGAAGGCCCCACCTTAAACGGGCTTACACAAATCGGTCACCGGAGCGCGAGCCTAATGAAAGGAAAGCTAGGCCCAGATTAGTATTAGACGAGTTGCTGGATAAACCATGCCCAATACATTCGGTCTTGCTAGACGCAAACCCAACCCACAGACTTCGAGCCTGTTGGGTGGTAAGACAAGTGGCCAAATATGGCGAGCCAATCTTCGGCCTTACACCCCCAGATAACCAGTCCTCGGCTTCACCGCAGGACCACAATGTCCTTACAGTATACGAGACGTTCGCCTCAAACAATAAAAGGAAAAAAGGCTCTTCGAGAGCTCAATCAAATATATCAAGTAACGGCCGCACAACCATGGGCGGGCACGCCTATCACCTTCAACAAGAAGGATGAGCCAAGCCCACGTAATAACCACGCACCGGTCACACTGGTCCTCGACCCCATTGTCAACGGTTTTCGGCTAACTAAAGTGCTGATGGACGGAGGCAGCGGCCTCAACCTCATTTATGAGGATACTCTAGACAAGATGCAGTTCAACAGGTCTCGCATCGAACGCAGTCATACCACATTCCGAGGTATAATACCCAGAAGGGAGGCAGACTGCTCGGGACGCGTAACCTTGGACGTTGTGTTCGGTACACCCGACAACTACAGATCCGAACCCTTGCTATTTCACATTGTGCCCTTCCGTATAGGATACCACGCCCTTCTAGGACGTGAGGCATTCTTAAGATTTCAGGCCATACCACATTCCGGGTTTATGAAACTCAAGATGCCAGGGCCCAACGGGGTGATCTCTCTTAAAAGCGACCCGAGCAAAGCCTTGCGAGCCAAAAATAAGACGGCATCCTCTCCCTAGAGGCACTATCCGAAGCCCTCGCAGCTGAAGAGTTGACAGCGCTACGCACTACAGTCGACAGGGATGACTTGGTTCTCAGTAAAAGACAAAACCCCACATCATTCAAGCCAGCGGACGAAATAGTCAAATTTCAAGCGCACCCAACAGATCCCAATAAAATGGCATCCATAGGAGCACAGCTGGACCCCGTAATCGACGAGGCACTAAGGACATTCTTGCGTGAAAATTGGGAAAAATTTGCCTGGCACCCATTAGATATGCCAGGAATCCCACGAAGACTAGCAGAGCACAACCTCAACATTTTAAAAGGCTTCAAGCCAGTGAAACAAACCCTGCGCTGATTTTCTGAACCCAAACGGCAGGCCATGGGCGAAGAGCTTGCAAAACTGCTAGAGGCCGAATTCATCCACGAGATCAAGCACCCCGAGTGGTTTGCAAATCTGGTTATGGTACCCAAGAAGGATAAGTCCTGGCGACTCTGCGTCGACTTTAAAGACCTCAACAAGGCATGCCCTAAGGATCCATTCCCCCTGCCAAGGATAGACCAGATCATCAACGCCACCGCCAGACACGACTCGTTATGCTTCCTCGACGCATACTCCGGATACCATCAGATTAAGATGAAGGAGTTCGATCAGGCAGCAACCGCATTCATCACCCCCTACGGCCCCTTCTGCTTCAACACCATGCCGTTCAGACTAAAAACGCGGGAGCCACATACCAGCGCATGATTCAAACATGCCTTGAATACCAAATTGGCAAAACAGTCGAGGCATACATGGACGACGTGGTTGTCAAAACCAGACACATCGACCAACTAATAGATGACCTACGTGAAACCTTCGACAACCTGTGGGCCTACGACATATGGCTCAACCCGGAGAAATGTGTCTTCGGGATCCCTGCCGGAAAGCTACTCGGATTCATAGTTTCCCATAGAGGAATCGAAGCCAATCCGGCCAAAATTAGAGCGCTATCTCAGCTCGCAATACCAACGGAGCTTAAGCATGTCCAGAAGCTGGCAGGATGCATGGCCGCCTTGAGCCGCTTCATATCCCGCCTCGGAGAAAAGGCATTGCCACTCTACAAACTTCTTAAAAAGACCAAGGACTTCTAGTGGACAGATGAAGCAACCATGGCACTCGAGGAGATTAAAACACTCCTCGCCGACAACCCTATCTTGGCTGCACCCGGCATCGGCGAACCCATGCTACTATACATTTCGGCCACCAATCAGGTGGTCAGTGCGGTGCTTGTCGTAGAACGGGAATCCGAGGGCACAAGTTCCAAGTCTAGAAGCCGGTCTACTACATGTCTGAGGTGCTTACACCATGCAAATGATGATACCCGCACTATCAAAAGATAGCCTACACGGTTTTCATGGCATCTTGAAAGCTACATCTTTACTTTCGAGAATGTTCGGTCACAGTAGCATCGGAGGCCCCCTTGAATGATATAATCAATAACAGGGACGCCACAGGCCGCGTCACCAAATGGGCCATCGAGCTCCTCCCCTTCGAGATAACATACAAGCCACGCCGAACCATTAAATCTCAGGTGCTAGCTGATTTCATTGCCGAATGGACAGAGGCCGAACTGCCCCGAGAATACTCTACATACTCGCACTGGACTATGTACTTCGACGGCTCAAAGATGTTAGCCGAACTGGGGGCTGGGGTCATCCTCATCTCCTCCATAGGCGACACTATTCGGTATGTCCTCCAAATAATGTACACGGACTTGAACAACGCAGCCGAGTACGAAGCACTACTACATGGTCTTCGTATGGCCACATCAATGGGCGTGCATCGCCTCGAGGTAAGGGGAGACTCAAATTTGGCGATCTCTCAAGTCAACGGTGAATTCGATGCCAAAGACCCCAAGATGGTGGCGTATAGAAATGCGGTCCTCCGGATATCTGCTCGATTTGAGGGCCTAGAATTTCACCATGTCGCTAGAGACAGCAATCAAGCAGCCGACGTCCTCTCCCGCATGGGCGCCAAGCGCGACCCGGTTCCTAAAAACACCATCCTCGAGCGGCTCTTTAAGCCCTCCATGGTATGGCAGGACGACGTCACTGGTGCACCATCCAACGAGCTCGCTTGCAATGCCTCGCCCAAAAATGAACAAGACGAGCACGTCATCGGCGGCTCCGCACTCGAGGAAACACCTTCCGCACACAAGGTAATGGCCATAATCCCACCCTGGACAGAACCCTTGCTAGCCTACCTCACACAAAATCAGCTTTCGGAAAGATCAAACCGAAGCACGACGCATAGTTCGCCGCTCTAAAGCATACAAGGTCCATGAGGGTGAACTCTATAAGAAGAGTACCACAGGAGTTTTACAAAGGTGAATCTCCGAAGAAGAGGGGCAGCAGCTTTTGGCAGAGATACACACAGGAATGGGCGAACACCATGCGGCAGCTCGGGCTTTGGTCAGCAAAGCTTGCCGAGCAGGTTTTTTCTGGCCTACCGCCCGTGAAGATGCCCGGACATTAGTCCAACACTGCGTCGAATGCCAGCTATTCGCAAATCAAAGCCACATGCCCCCACAGCTCTTCGGACGATACCGATCACGTGGCCTTTTGCGGTCTGGGGTCTCGACATGGTCGGACGACTCAAAGGGGGGACAAACAAAAAGAAGTACCTATTGTTCATGGTCGACAAATTCACCAAGTGGATCGAGGCAAGACCCGTCACTTCGGCAGAATCCGGACCAGTCGTCGACTTCTTATCCGATGTCGTACACCGTTATGGTGTCCCGCACAACATAATTACCGATAATGGTACCAACTTCACCACCCAGGAAGTTAAAGACTGGTGCGGTAAAATGGGCATTAAGCTCGATTACACCTCGGTGTAGCACCCACATACCAACGGACAGGTTGAACGAGCCAACGGACTCATCATGAGCGGCATTAAGCCACGCCTAGTTCGATCCCTTGAACAATCAGACTACCATTGGGTCGAGGAACTTGATTCCGTGCTATGGGGGCTGCGCACCACTCCTAATCGGTCAACCGGATACACAACATTTTTTATGGTATACGGTGCGGAAGCAGTCCTCCCATGCAACCTTATCCACGACGTGCCTAGAGTGCGCATGTACGAAGAAAAGGAAGCCGAGCTCGATCGGCAGGATGATCTGAACGCTCTCGAAGAAGAACGGGACATAGCTCGAGCTCGGTCCGTGTTCTATCAACAGCAAGCACGGCGTTACCACAACCGCAAGGTCCGGGCAAAGACATATAACGTGGGAGACCTCATCCTCTAACTCCCCGAAAAATAGAAGAATAAATTGTTGCCTAAATGGAAGGGACCGTACATCATCGATGAAGTACTCACAGGAGGAGCATATCGTCTTCCCCACCCGTCCGATGATGGCCTAGAGCCGAACCCGTGGAACGCAGCAAGGCTGCAGCATTTTTATGCCTGAGCTTGACATACATCTCCACCTTTCCCTTCTTCCTTTTTTCTCTTCGACATGGTGCTAGTCCGGCTAAACCGAACCATACCAAGCTCACATTATATACATCATTGAATGTAACACCCAGCTTTTCCTAGGGGCTCCCTCAGAAGAGCCATATAAATGTATAAACCACATTCGTACTGATTGCATCCTTCTCACACATGTTAAGCCAACATATGCACTTGTTTGCCTTAAGATCTTTGCCAAGCTGGGTTGCCTGGCTCCTGTGCTTACCCCTACGTTCCCGATTGTTCGGCTAGGGCATAAAGGGAGCGCCTCTGCGATTGTTACGACTGGGTCACCCGGGACCGTACCTAAGACGGGTGAAGCCCAAAGCTAGCGTTCTTACATAATACAACAATTCGTCCTAAGGGAAGTGAATATAGCCTCGAGCTTAATACTAGGGTTCTTTTTTAAAGCCATTGGTGTCCGTTGACCCTACGTGTCTGGACTGTAATTTTACCCGATGAAAGGAACTCTTGGAGGAACTATTTTCATCGGAAGATGTTTCTTACGTTAAACAATAATATAACATCGCTCTCCGCATATGTTTCGTCTGTTTAAACCAGAGGGCCGGATTGCCTGGTTCCCGAATTGTTGCCTTGTTTCCAATGGCACATAGTACGGAACACTCCTCGATCATAGATCGGAGAGGCAGAAGCCGATGGCCGGTCAAGACAACATTCTTTCAAAAATAACAAGAAGAATGCGGATTGAGCACAGTCAATGTAAAGTACATAGATACATAGAATTGACAAGACTACTCATTCTCGACATTGTCTATCAACTGTTCTAAAGCACAATCCTTTTGCGAATAGCGAGCGGCTTGCATCACTTCATCATACACCAAGGTTAGTGGTATCTCCTGACCGTTAGGGAATACGGGACCAACCCGGGCCATATGCACTGGGTCTAGCTTGGTGAAGCGGGTCTTTACCATAGCCCACGCCTCGCGCGCTCCTTCTCGGCAGGCCGAGATCTTCCATAACTCAAACCTTCGCCGAGCCCCTTTAAAATGACTGGCTAGTTTGGCCATACTCTCTGGTGGCGCATCTGACAGCCATAACGCCTTCGCCATGCTCTTCATGGCTTTCCGGGCCTTTTCATAGGTCTCCGACAGTTCCTTTAGAAGGTTCCCGTCATAAGCACTTACTTCTTCCTCAGGCCGCCCAGTCAGGAGAACTAACAAGCATGTGTTGCACATCATCATTAACACATCAACGACACTTGCCAACAGCACGGTACGATCAACACTTACCGAATATACCACCTTTCAGCTTCTGGTTTTTCTCCTCGGTCTGGGCCAGCTGAGCTTTCAAGCTCTTAATTTCCTCGGCTTGTCGTTGATTTTCTGCCTTGAGCTCATTTTTCTCCTCCTGACTTCGCGTCAGTACTCGTTTACCAGCCTCGAGCTCCCTCCACACCTCGTTTACAGCTCCCGCGGCTCTACGAAAAATACGGTGTTAATGCTTGGCATACAACGTATACCTACAAAAACAGTCTTTACTACTCACCGGACAATTCGCTGCTGGCTTTTCGAGCCGCATCTAGTTCGGCCTTGGCTTCGACCAACTATGTCCGACTCACTTCAAGGTCCTCGGACAGCTTTTTGTTCTGCTCTCTTGGGGCCTACAAAAATAATATCATTAGACACCCTTAACTCGGCCGTCCCGCCGAATTAAGGCTTGGGGGCTAGTTGGTTAGGGAACATGATCTGATTTTAAGCTATATACCTGCACCTTGGCGGCAAGTAGACTGGCAATCCCGTCCAGACCTGTCCGGGCCGCTCCAAGGTACGCATCCACCGAACTAAAAGCATTAAATTCCTATTCAGCAAAGGTAGTATGACATAAAGTCCCCCTCCGGCGGCGATGGTTCATTACGCTCTCGACCTCGGAATTAGTGACTGAAACATCGTCGGAGTCCGCCAGAGGTACGCCAGCCACCGCGTGTTCGGAGGAGGCTCTTGCTTGTGCCGAAGACTTGGGCCCGGAGTTGCGGCTCGGCGCATCTGGGATATCTTTGGATTGGTGTAGGGGCATACGGCTCCTGCAAAATTGAGCAAGCTCTAATAAGAGCGTGCCAGCGGCAACCCTCGCCGCAATTCCGAAATATGTTACCTTTGGGCCAAGGGGGCAGGTGCCTCCACCTCGGCGAAAGCTTTCGATTTGATCTCCCGTCAATGGCCAAAGCTGGCATGGTCCGCGCTCCTCCTGAGACATTTTTACGCGTAGTGCGGCGACCCTTGGGAGTAGAAGTCAGCACGTGGGGGGTAGCGCGAGATGAGCGCCCTGTTCGGGAGAGGGTCTTCTTTTCACTTACTGTGGAAGAGGGAAGAGCCCCGGGGTGATCGGTTGTTACAGCCACTTTGCCGCCATCAAGGCCCTCCTGATAGAACACCCAATCTTCAAATTCGATTGACGTCTCTGGATCATCATGATACCCTGGATCGCCATCACGAGAGTGATTCTCTGGTTGAGGGGGTGGACAACTAATGGACGCAACCTGACGCCTCCATCCCTGTTCAAGTGGTGATCAGTAAGAATTCGGCGTGATCTGTGGGCTCAAAGTAATGGATTGTGACTTACCCAGTCTGCCGGATTGTATCCGGAGCAGCCTTCTCGAATACTCATGCGAGCAAACTCTGCTTCGTCTCCCTTGATGAGATCTGCCAGTATTTTGGCCAGGGCTGCCTTGTTGTCTGGCCCTTGCCACTGATGACATGTCACATCGTTGGTCCCATTATAGCACCATAAAGGGTGACCCCGATGTGGGAGGGGTTGCACGCATCGGGTAATGGCGATGGCCATAACTTCGATCATGGTCAGCTTGCTGCTAGTTAGCAGCCTAATCTTGGCCGACAATGCACGCACTTCTTTGATGTCCTGTTGGGACGGGCCTCTAGGCCACCAGTTGTACCGCTTTATAGGCAGATCATTTGAATATTCATGTAGCCCTTGCCGAATTGGATCGGTGAGGGGAACGTCTTTGGTATAAAACCACTCTGAAGTCCATCCTTCGGGATCTTTCTGTGGGGTCCCGATTGGGTACCCTGTCCTAGCTATTCGCCATACTTCGGCGCCGCCTACCTCAAATATAGATCCCTCCTAGAGGTGGGGGACAAGACAGAAATACTTCCTCCACAAGTCAAAGTGGGGCTCGCAACTCAGAAATGTGCAATATCGACCCCGGGGTGAGGTTGTGGAGCTGGATCCCATAGAACTCTAGCAGACCCCGTAGAAAGGGATGAATAGGAAAACCCAAACCTCTTAGATGGAAGGGCACGAGACATACCCTCTCATCCTTGCTTGGGGCAGGGGAGTTCTCGGCAAGGGCGCGACCATCAATGGAGATGAGACCGGCGTGGACTGGGACCAGATCGGTGGAAGGGAGGAAGCGTTGCGTCTGCAAGCGACTCAGCTGGATATGCAAGACCGAGCAGCTCAACCAATCACCTGGGAGCGGGTCGTGAGGGCGCGAGGAAGAACCTAGGATGTCGGCCATGGCTTTGGAGAATTTTTTCGGTGTCATTCTCGGCAAAGAGGAAGATAACTGTTCTCAGCTCCTTTGGATCTATAAATAAGTGTCTTATCGTGAAGCCGAAAGGACGGGTGCGTGGAAGGATGGCATTGGGCCGCACGCCCTCTGGAAAGGTGTGCGAAGCCCTTGCCTCGAAGAACAGCATTAAACTCTGATGGCCCCACCTCAATCTTGAGATGTCTTCGGATCTTAGAATCTTTAGACTGTCCGGACCCCAGTACATTAGAGCGGGTTCCGGATAAAGTTCGGTGAAATTAACACAGCTTCAAACAGAGTAAAGGAACTCATCTCGCAAGCCAATGATGTGAAGATTCCATAAGACGATCCCCGACGTTGGAGGCAAGTTCGGGGGCTACTGAGGGAGTCATGGACTAAGGGGTCCTCAGGGCGACGGCCCATTGTACATGGGCCGGACTGGTGGAGCCGTATAATGACGGGAGATCTATGAAGCCGTGGTGTGCCCTCCAAGTCAAGAAGGTGCAGAATCTCTTCAAACCCTTGTTGTAATCTATCTTCGGTAACCCTAGCCCTATCAGTGTCTATATAAACCGAGGGTTGTAGTCATTAGGGTTAAGAGCTACATTCATCACCTCATAGCCTTACGGTTTAGCTCATGCTGATCTCGAGGTAGATCTACTCTGTAAACCACATTATACATTCAATATAATCAAGCAGGACGTAGGTTTTTACCTCTTTGAGAGGGCCTGAACCTGGGTAAACACTGTGTTCATCGTCCCTAGTTACCCATGGATCCTAGATCCACAGCTCGGGACCCCCTACCCCGAGGTCTGCCGGTTTTGACACTGACACTCTCGGTTGTTGACCATGTTGACAACGCCAGACGGCGGCAGGCACACCACGAGCGAACCAAGGCAGAGAACGACGGCGAGGCCTCGGACGAGAACAAATAGGAGCCGTGGAAGATGCAGCAGTGTAGTGGCTGGCGGAGGGAGTACGAGCACTACTGCAGGATGCTGCTAACGCGACACTACGATCAGAGACCCTTTGACGAAACTATGTGTGATGCATTAATTGCAAATGGTGATGTAAAAACCGTCAAAAAAGATGAAAACATTTGCGATGGCAGAGCCATCAAACACGGTTTCGATTTTAGTTGCGTGTGCGATGCAGGGCATACAGTTCAGTTCAATTAATTGTTTGCGATGAGGAAGAAGAACATAAACGGGCAGCTAGATGAAGGCGTGTGCAATATACGGCATACAGTTCACTCAGATTAACTGTTTGTGATGAGGCGGAATAACAGAAACGGGCAGCTAGATAAAGGTGTGTGCGATTGAGGGCATACGCTTCAGAAGGATTAACTATTTGCGATTAGGCAACAGAACAGAAACGGTCAGCCAGATCAAAGTGTCTGCGATTGACGGCATACACTTCACACGGATGAACTGTTTGCGATTAGCCACAACAAACAGAAACAGTTAGATAGATCAACGTGTGTGCGCTAGACGGGCACACATTCTAATTAAAAGAAGCGTGCGCGATGGTAATAACGAGCGCGCACGGTTGTTGGAGCAAGACGTGTGCTGACATTGCCTATTGTGGTGCGCCCTATGGTCCAAATGCCACGTACGCAGCCGAGAAAGCGTGCCCACGTTACACCGTCCAGGAATAGTTCCGCACTTAGAAATTATAGAACCGTCAATAAATTTTGAGTCTGCATCCCGTCACATTCCAAATTACTACCACGCTATATTTAATTGCAAACCTGTTCACACCGATCAAAACCTAAATGGTTTCCCACTTAGGAGCGTATTAGTACTCGGTTATAAATACTACTACTCCAAGATGACTGCACATTCCTCCTCAACTCCTCATCCACAAAAACAAACAAGTCATTCATCATCGTTCCCTTGTGTCTACCATGGCCAGCGTGAGTTCTGGGTCGAGAGATTACCACCAGGGAGAGGCGAGCATGGAAGCGGAAGCATGAGAGATGTCCCGCCTCGCCACAAAAGCAGCCGACATGTCCTGCCGCGCGGCCGTAGCAGCACAGAGGTCCCGCCGTGCCGCCGAAGCAGCATGGAGGTCCCGCCACGCCATTGATGCAGCAGACTGGTCCGGCCGTGCCGCGAAAGCAGCAGAGATGTCCCGCCGCGCCACGAATGTAGCAGAGATGTCCTCCCGCACTGCGACGGCCTAGGAAAATGTCTTGCGGGCAGGCGAGGACTCTTACAGGCGCATGAATGCGATCGTCCATAGGCAGATGGATCAGATCTCCGACAGGGCGAGGTTGCAGGACGACATGAAAGCCTCGTTTGAACAGGCTACCATCGTCATCCGTCAACTAAGTGAGGGCAATGCGAAGCTCTGGGCCGAGCGTGACCTACTGAGGGCGAAGATCGTCGGAAGTGCGGAGCAGCAGGAGGAGACCACTGCCTTGTTGAAGAGGACCGGCGTCATCGTCAAGAAACTTATGGACGAGAATGACATGCTCCGCATCGAGCGCCAAAGGCTGGTGGAGGAATCCATGGATGCTCTAAAGCAGCGTCTTGAGGACACGAAAGAGCTCATCGCCGCTCGCCGCGCAGACTAGTTCCCGCGGCCTGCAGCAACGCATCAAGAAAGTAGAGATCAGCGAGCCAGATCATTGACTTCTTTCTTCTTTTGCCGTTGTGTATTTCGGGCATTGCCGCATGTGACTTTTTTAATTATCTTCCTAAATATGTAAGACAATTATTATCCACTGTCATCATCCTTATATTCATCAGTCTTGCTATAAGTCGCAGTCGATGCTATATAGGTCCGTTGAATCTTACATCAAGATCCGTGCAAAACTTTCTTTTCAGATTTTCTTTTTTCTCTCTTAAATATCAGCCGAGTGAGACATAGCCACGCCATGAAACATGGGCTCGGTCGCCATTAACGGAGACGTTGGGAGGGAGGTGGGCGGCAGATAGAGGTCAAAGGGCTCTCCTCCCGATGAGCATGCACAGGGGTCTGATCGCACGCCTCCTGTACTCAAATAGCTACCCTGCACGGCACCTCCTAGCCAATAAAAAAAGGGGACGCGTGGCGGCACGTAATTGGTAAGTAGAACGCCCACGGTTTCAATAATACTTGTGTTTCCGATTTGTAACGTGAGAGCACTTGTTCCAAACTGACTTTGTTGATTGTTAATGTGTGTGCCTTCGCAAATCAGACAAAAAAAATTACCACAGCATGTTGGTGCCATGTCAAGACACCATGCCAAGTTTCATGATTTTTAGGCGAGTTTTGGATTTACGGGAATTTTAAAACCAAGTTTCTCGATGTTTCTGGCCGAGCCAAGACGCCCAGATGTTTGAATTCCATTCCCACTTCTTCCATGGGACCTAGAAGTTTGCCCAAGTACACAAAAATGATTTTCCAACTAACTTTTGTGCACTGGAGCATGCGCTTGTACTTCAAATTTGAATTATGCGCATTAAATGCCTGGAAAATCAATTAATGTATAAAAAGGCCAAACAAACCCGAAATAATTTCAAAATTTAGCACGAAACTCCTATTTGGTCTAAGCTGCCTGTGTAAAAAATCAAGGCGGGAGAAGGCAGTGTTATGTCGTTTGGCACACGGAGGTGACACATTCCCTCTCGGAACCATGAGCCTTCTTGAGAGAAGCTCCGGTTTGCAAGAAGCTTATACCAAAGCTTGTCCTAATTCGGCCAAAAAAATTACCACAGCATGTTGGTGCCATGTCATGACACCATGCCAAGTTTCATGATTTTCAGACGTGTTTTGGATTTACATGAATTAAAAAACCAAGTTTCTCATTCTTTCCGGCCGAGCCAGGACGCCCAGATGTTTGAATTTCATTCCCATTTCTTGCATGGGACCTAGAAATTCACCCAAGGACAAACATGTGATTTTTCAACCAACTTTGGTGCACTGGAGCATGTGCTTGTAGTTCAAATTTGAATTATGCACATTAAATGACCAGAAATTCAATTAATGTATAAAAAAGTCCAAACGAACCCGGAATAATTCCAAATTTTAACACGGCACTCATATAGTTCTATGTTGCCTCTGGAAAAAATCAAGGGGGGGCAGCGTATATCATTTCGCACACAAAGGTGACACGTCCCCCTCGGGAACCACGAGTCTTCTCGAGAGAAGCTCCGGTTTGCAAGAAGCTTATACCAAAACTTTTCCAAATGCGGCCAATTTTTTTACCACAACATGTTGGTGCCATGAAATGACACCATGCCAAGTTTCATGATTTTCAGGCGAGTTTTGAATTTCCAGGAATTTAAAAACCAAGTTTCTCAATGTTCCCGGCCGAGCCACGACGCCCAGATGTTTGAATTTCATTCCCATTTCTTGCATGGGACCTATAAATTCACCCAAAGACACACATGTGCTTTTTCAACAAACTTTGGTGCACTGGAGCATGTGCTTCTAGTTCAAATTTGAATTATGCACATTAAATGCCTAGAAACTCAATTAATGCATAAAAATACCAAACGAACCCGGAATAATTCCAAATTTAAACACGACACTCATGTAGTTGCATGTTCACTGTACATAAATGTTCTAGCAATTCAAACACCATCCTTTCCCTCCGTAACACCATTTTTTCTTTCAAAACATAATGAAAAAATCAGGTATACCACAAACAGTTTACTAGAAAGAATCGTGTGGGATGCGATATAAAATATCTTGGCGCACCGTCTTGTTTGGCTTACGCAGGAAGCTTCGTCGTCTACAGTCCACCGCCCGCGCTTGAACCACATTTGCGCGCCAGTTTCTCGCGGCACCGAGCGAAATTTTTCTGCCACCGCGGAAATATCTATCTCCCCGCCCCCTCCCTCCCACCAAAAGCCACATTTCCACTGTTCCTCCTTGCTTTCCAAGTTCAAACTTTCACTGCTGCTTACTGGCAGCTCAGCCTCCTCGCCGGCGACCCTTCTTCTTGCAGCGCCGCCTCCTTGCCGGCTACCCTTCTTCTTGCAGCGCCCCCTCCTCGCCGGTGACCCTTCTTCCTGCAGCGCTGCCTCCTCGCTGGCAACCCTTCTTCTTGCTGCGCGGCCTCCTCGCCACCGACCCTTCTTCTTGCTGCGCGGCCTCATCGATATGGTCAGGTAATCCACACCCCACCCACACCATCCTCCTCCTTCCCCGTCCCACATGCCCCGACCGATGGTGCGACACCTTCCGCCGAAATCACTGTCCCCGTCCTCCAATTAAATGCCGCCCACAGCCATTTTGCACGCAGTATAACATGGAGCTTAGTAGCATCTGGCAGCGAAGAAGCAAATCGCGGCCGCACGCGCGCACGAGGTCGCTATGGCTGCCATGCGTGCCGACCGCCAGATCTTGGAGGAGCACCTCGTCTTTGAGGCCACCGTCGACACCGCCACGCAGTTGTCTACTTTAAAATATAGTTCATGTTGTTTTCTCGAGGCCACCGCCAGTGCCTTCTAGTGATTTGTCCTCTGTAATGTTAATATGCAATCTGATGTTCAGTTAACAGTTTGGTCCTCTGAAATGTAATGTCCAGTTAACAGTTTGGTCCTCTGAAATGTAATGTTCAGTTAACAGTTTGGTCCAACAATTGCTACATTTCATAGTACTGTTCTCAAGCATTCTTTTTTTTGTTAACTGTCTTATCTTCTAGTACATGTTTCTATTCTGCAATGTCGTGCTTAGTTAACTGTTTTGGTTCATTTGGTCTGCTGTCCATTTAACTGTTTGGTTCAATTCTGCAATTTGATTTTCATTTTCTGTGGGTACAAATTTGTATTGTTATGCATGTGAAAAATAAATAGAATTTGGCTATACTCAATACATATTCTACTGATAGTATGGCAACTCTCAGTTAACCTGATCAAGATCTTCCTTATGTGTGTTGCAAGGAAACAATGGGAGACACTGCGGTTTACCATCGAGGTTTGCTCATGCATGGTCCTTTCGCTAATAGCACATTATTGTGCATTTGCAGGAATCATTCTAAATTTAGGTTTCTTACAATTTGGTCTTGCACATGTAGGTCCTGCTGTCAGAGGCTTAGACCCACTGTTTGACCCATTTTGCATATGGGGAAATGAGATGCCATGAATATCAGTCAAGTCAAGAAACTCAGAAAGATTGTTAGGATGAAGAAACTTGCGACGAATAATAGCAAGATCTTTGTTTGCACAATGAAGAAGACATCAGTCAACTATAGGATGGTACTAACTCTTTTACCTTGTTTTTACCCCTTGGGCCATTTCAAAATTTATAACAGCGATTTATGCATATCTTTGTTTCCAGTACCTTTCAAAGCAGTTCACCGATGATTACCTCTCAAACCACCTGCATGGTCAAGAGGCGAGGAAGGTATTCATTCAACACCCACGGTATAATATTGAAGTCTTCCTGAAGAGGATGAAGGTTGGACGGGCAATTATCCATAGCCACTGGCCTAAAGTTGCAAGGACATTCAACATCACTGAAGGCTCAATATTTTCCTTCCGCTTCTGTAGTTTCCCAGATGAGATTCATCTGTCTATTTACCGTGTATGATGCTACTTTCCAAAGGTTTTCGATGTTGCATGTGAAACTTGGTGCTGTTGTGTAATGGCGTAACTGAGTGCTGAAGCTATCTGATGTAATTCGATTACGAAATCCTGGTTGCCGTTATACGGATATGAAATATCTGGTGTGTTTTATAAGAAATATCAATTTGATTACTACATGGATTATCAATAATAGGCTAATTACCCTGCTTATTGGGGTTTTCTATTGCAGATGGTTACTCAGACAACACCGTGGACGATGAACTCAAACAACCCACATGGTTTCTAGAAAGTAGGCGTGTTCGATCAACTAACAATCACACACGGCTTTCGGCAGAGAACTGTTTGCGTTAGGCCACCTTGCACAAACGTTTCCACACAAAAAACTGTGTGTGATATACATACGAACGGAAATGTTTTTCTGGGATTCACCGTGTGGGATGTACATACGAACGGAAACGATTGGGTTTCGATGCCTCGCCAGATCGCACACGAGCTCATTTTGCCCCAGCCTGTGTGCCTGGAGGGCCTATCCCCGACAGTTTCTAGGTCGTGTGGGAAGGACCCCCCTATCGCCCACACTCACTTGGCGACGGTTCCAAACACCGTCGTGGAAAGGGGTTAAAAACCATTTATATAGCAGGTCTCTACACCAGTGGAGGGCAACAACATGTAACTCAAGCTTACAAACGGGACAAAAGCCTAATGATTAATAGTTCATCAAATTTAGACAAAACCAGATTGAACATGGCAATAACATCTAACCCAACCACTATTTTTGGCACTCACAAACAAATGGATTGGTCTGATCCACAAAATCAACATCCTATGCTAAAAAAATTATTTGAACATGACCACAAGCTGTTGTAAATAGAAGCCGAGCACGTTCAGAAGCCCATTTGTCCACCTGAAACTTCTTTTTTTGCTATTCAACATGTCCGTCCGTGAGAAATTACTTGTTGAAAAACTTAAGCCTCATGGACAATAGTAACCTCGCATTCAACAGGAAGAATGTGACAAAGCTTCTATTTGCCTAGTTGGATGCATATCCTTCCATCGTTATTGTCCTCAAATGAATGTCATGAGAACTGAGAAAATCCCTGTGCTTATTAGGCCACCGATTGGTTATATGTTTTTCTCCATGTGTTAGTGCCTAAGTAGACATGAAGATTGAAAACAGTTAAGGTCTAAAAAAGGAGTATGTCGAAAGAGCCACAGCTGAACAGTTAATTCTAGTACAATATACGAGCTTTCAATGTGCATGAAATCATCACCTTTATATCTAAATTCTCCATACATGGAAAGCATCGCAGCAAGCCAATAATTATGTTCAGATCATAACTAAACATTCCGATATATAAGATCTTGACAGAATCCAGCAGCATTGATAGGCTTTCCATGGACGAACTCTTCATTGAGCATATAACATAATATTAGTACCCAAAGTGTACTCCAAGATGATATAAAACTTATGCGCACAAATCAAAAATGCATCTTATGATTACAAATGTGTAGATGATAATATATGGTACCTGAATAAGTGTGGAGCCAAACACCAACTTGTGATAATTAAACAGATCACGAATTACACCCAAGGTCTCCAGTTTGGGCGCAGAGACGAAAGTTATTTGCAAAGGTATATAACAATAATGAAGGAGCAACCTTTGAAGTGAAGGGGCATCTTTGATGATGAGCTGTTGTCCTTCAAAACAAATTCCAATGCTTTTAAGGTGAGGCGACTTTATTTGGAGACAACTGATACCGATTTCTATTCCCAAAACAATCAGCAAGCACTCCAGGGCAGGGCAACTTGAGTGGATGATGTTGTGAAGTGAGGCCTCTGACAGATAAACCACCACAAGCGAAAGTTTTTTTAGCAGTGGGAGTCGAAGCATTTGTACCAGATCGTCTGGTAGATGGCACCGGGCAAAGGTGGCGGTGTGGAGAGAGGAGGAAAACCACGAGATGGACAACGGTGGTGTGGGAACAAATTCTTGGTGGTTGGTTCGTTGTATGTAACTTTCATGGTAATGGTAGAACTCAAACTGCTGGAGTTTTTCGAATTCAGGGGATGTCAGCCAGGCGTCCACCATGCAGGGTATGGACAGCAGGTAGCGTGTCAGGATGCAGAGGCGTTGAATGGAGCCCTAGTGGGAGGAGATGATGGCTCTGAGGAGTTCAAAATCATGAACAACAGATAGCTGACGACAGTCGAATTAAGGGGCGTGGCGCGCCATAGAGGGCGCCATCGAGTTGAGAGGACTTGGGTGCGGCAGCAAGCCTTGGTGGGGAGAAGTGAGATGATCTGCCCAAGGATGGCGTCCGAGAGATCGCTGATGCAGTCCACCCGAGATTCTATGGGTTCCTCAGATCCGGTGGGGGCCTGCCGCTTCTCCCTGTGCTGTCGGGTGCTGGATCTAGAACCGGCTCCTCGCTGGCGGGAGCCTCATCTTCTTGGCGCTGGGGCCAGCCGACTCCATTTTCTTTGTGGGTGTTGCATCGAGCTCACGGGTTTGAGCGGAGTAGCCAAAGATGAGCGTAGTGGCAGTGTGAGTGGGGAAGAAGGAGGGCTGGGGTTTTCTGTAGGAGTGGAATAAGAGGAGCAGGCGTTTTTTGTACGAGTGAGGAAGAATGTGAGCGAGGGTTTTCTGTACGAGTGAGGAAGATGGGGAGTGGGGGGAATTGGGGGGCGACAGAAGCAGGAAGTCCAGCGAGCTGCAGTATAAGTGGAAGCAAGGAGGAAGGAGGGTTTTTCGGGGATCGCCCCCTCTTCAAGAAATATGGGCTTTTCCTCGCAAAAAACACAAATGGGCTTTAAGATGGACAGGCTTTTGTATCGGCCTAGTCAGCTGCCAGTGTTTCGTACTGGAGGGCCTTAACACTAGAGGCAGCCCATTAGAGACACTCTCCAGCTCTCCAGCTTATTGCCCATTCAAAAGAAAAAAAGAGACGCCTCCAGCTTAATTATGGCTCCTCATCAGTAACATTCTTCAACTTGAAAAAAAATTATAGCTCCTTCTCGGGCCGGCTTGGCATCCACCAAATTAGAGGATGTTGTACTGCATGCAGACACTCACACTAGTCGTAGCGCGGCAAAATGAGGGGCCAAATAACATGCCACAATATACATAGATTGTATAGGTTGACACGCTAGTCAACATTCACACTAAACTAAGCTTCACAAGATACATTATGCATACTAGCTAACATTCACAAGCACTTAAGTTCAGCATGTTTACACATCTAAATGATTCACAAGACTATAACCAAGACAAATCTGTGAGAAGGTGTAGAAATAAAGAAAAAACGATCGATGCTTCTCTGAGCAAAGGGCCTCCCTACGCACGCATTAATTTCCGGGGCATGCTTCTTTCTGCTCAATGTTGCGTGCACTTTGAGCATGTTCCCAACTCCACAGCTAGTTTGAAGGCTCATCTTGCAATTTACGCTGACACATTGCAGCAAACAGCGGAGGCATTAGAGATCACTCAACATCAGACCATTTTGTGCAGTTCCACTGAAATCATCTTCATTGTCCTGAATGTGAAAAGATAGGAAAGCGTTGTACTTAAACGGTGCCGCAAAATAGTAGCACATATCAATAGCTCGGCATGAAAAAACATGATCATCTGGACGAAGGGGATACTGACCTGCGTGAGGAAGATTATGCATAATTTTATAGGTGGTTAGTTGATTTCCACCTTGGGATCTTCTATGATGGCACAGAGGAAATTCTATGCAATCGATGAGCGCAATTCCTTCCGTGTGGCTGTAGAAAATTTGTCCGACTAACCCCAATATCTTTTTTGTGCAGTTCCACTAAAATAATGCACCGCTATTTGCACGACCCCTACTCGCCAGCCAGGCCATCAATGAGTCGGTCTCTTTTATCTTGTGTTGACGGCGTGGCTGCAGTGCTTGTTTGCTCCTCCACACATGACAGGCTCGTTCCACACTGCAAACAGCATGTCAACGTACGAATAAGCTTATTTCATCTTGCGTTGGTCATTCTACCTAGTTACGAATGTAGGAATACCTGGAGCACCGTGAGGTCAGCTGACAGCAGGTTCCACTAAAATTTAGGTTTATGCTTCCATTTGCACAAATAGACACCATATGGAGATAGACAACCCGGTTTGCACAAATATGTAACATGGTTATTTAAGCAGTGTCATTTTATTGCAGTGGCATATGATTAACAGCATCATCTCATATGTTATCAATGGCATTACAGTGATAGTATGAAAAAGTGCCATTAACTAAGAAGTGCCATCACATCAAATCAACACTGGCACTAGATTAACAGGGGCTTACATTAACATGCATAACAATTGCATTATTACTCTGTGATGACGGATTGGGAGTAGCACTTGATCAGTACGTACGTGCATGGTTAACAGGAACGATCGTTCTAACAAAGGGTGATACGGAAAGGAGAAACACATCGTCGTGTCAACCATTGTGCAATTAAATTTTGTGCAGTTCAACGGAGATGCAACTATGTTACCGGTGTCAGAGTTTAGTGTAATGGCCCAAAACACTCTTTATGAGAAATAAAGCAAGACAAAAGCTTTTCATAAAATGGTGGTGGCATTGATTCAGTTTATCAATGGTAATAGATTGACAGCAGCATTACTTAACAACGACATCACATTAACAGTGGCATTGTTTCATCTTACCTGTGATGTTAGATTAACAGCAACAGTAAGGGCATAGGGACAGGGGAGGCACAAGCATGTTTTACATACACCGAGGCATAAAGTGGTGAGGCAGAGGTGTTGCCGAGTGCGGTAAACATGCAAAGCATGTCTGGATTTGTGCATTTTTTGTTCTCGTCAGTGACCTTTCCTATGTGACCACAAGAAATCTAGACGTGCTCATTCTCGGTTGCATTGTCAACCCAACACCCCCCACTTTCTGTCCTTTTTCGACCAAGAGACCAGTCAGGCCAGCATCTTTATTTCCCTTTCCAACCAAGAGATCGGTTCGTTAGCTAGTATCTGCAGTACCTTTTTTCCTCTAATAGTAAAAAATTAGGTGGTGTTCGAGTGTTCGACAAGCCGACGGAGCTAGCTACATGGGGAGCTTTGTAATACTAGAAGAATATCCACATGCAGGATGCAGCGACATGGGGAGCAATCCTATCTTGATAAAAAAAGGGATGCAGTGACGTGGGGAGCTGGGCCATTAGAACAAGGCCGGTTCTAAAATAAGTTATACCTCCGATCGGCGGGATGTGGCGAGGCAAATGGCGGGATCTGCCAACTCGACGGCGGGGAGAAGGGTGATGAGGACCTCCCATGCCGGCGCCAGGTCAAAGAAGACGGCACGCGTCTGCTTCCTCCCTCACCACTGGCGACCACCAGCGGAAGGGATCCGGCCGAATCTGTGTCAACCGGAGAGAACAGAGAGAGAGAGACAAAGAGAGTGGACACCGCCGTCTTGTTTAGATCTGGAGAGGGTGAGAGAGTGAGAAGAAGAGAGCAACCCTAGCAAGCAAGTCCCGAAGTGGACTAGTGGAGTAGTAATTGTTTTTCTCTCCGTAGCGATCGTTTTAAATTGAATACGCGCGGAGCCATCTTTTGATTTAACGTACCAGTAAAAAGAAACTTGATCAATAACTGCGCCACTGCGTTCAGGTTGCACTTGGTATGGCTGACATTTGGTCCCAGACCCCACATTAAGTGGACGACTAGATGTCTCAAATTGTCACGTTACCTGCCTTTTCATGTGCAAATGCACTCCACCGTGAGTGTACCTGCGCGTGTGCGTGAGGGGAGAGTGAAGTCCAATTTATAAACCTTGAGGTTGTAGAGCTAGTCGGAAACAAACCCTCACCTTTAAATCCCTGAAGTTTGTACCCTGTCCTCTGTAATCTCGGTCATTTTTAACCTGAAGGGCATGTGCGGTTCAAATGGTTTTAACGGGGATTAACAGGGATTGTGGGGGATTAAATCATGTACAAGCCAAATTCCCCTCCATTCCTCTCCAAACCCCTTGGGAGGAGGTTGAACCGAACAAGGCCTAAGACTAACCACAGTGGGAGTAACTTCAAGAGTAACATCGGGTCCAACTCAGCAAATTCGCCCATGTGGCAACTAGTTAATGAGGAGAGAGGTAAATTGAGTAACTTATAGCTAGTTACTCATTCTATGAGTAACATCACACATACCAAAACAAAATGACTCTATAACATAATAAATGAAGCTTTGCATGACACTACACGTGCGATGACCACTGGAGCAATCCACTCAGATTGTACGTAAACATGTTTATACTCTTCACTCATGATTTTTAGTACAAATAGGATGCACATGGCGATGTCATCCTCATACCAGCCACTATTGATGGATGGCCATGCAGCGTCGCCGTGCTCACCTGCAACTGCAATCCGGGTTGTGCATGCATCAACTATGACTACAATGGAGTACTAGACGCACAAGGCATGTTGTTGGTGCTGCTTCATGAGCTACCGAGCCGTCTAGACGAGCGCGCGGTAATGGCCATCACCTGCGGAATGAAGGACGTCGTTCTTTCGCCGCGTCCTGGCCATCACAAAGGTGGTGACACACTTTGCGGGGTTGTCAGAGACGGAGTCCGTCGTCCCACTCCAGCGACGGACAGTGCTCGCCCGAGAGCGCGAACATGGATGCAAATTCATGCAAACACGACCAGATTTCATATAAACATGACGTATTTCATTACATTTACATTAAATAAGCTGTGCTAGTCCGGAGCTAAAGGTAGAATTAATATACCTAATCTAAATGGTCGCCGGCCGATCTCTTTGTCCTCCTCCAGCATCCGGCTGAAGAAGAATCGTGCAATACACCGGCTATTTTTGCCAGCGTCGCCTCGGCGGTGGCCTTCATGGGATACAATCGGCGGCGACCTCCCGTGCTCTACTTCTCCTCAATGATGGCAGCGGTAGGGGACATGTTGGCCGTCACCTCGTCGACATCCGCGTAGCCGCGTCACCTCGTCAACATCCATGGCGGCTTCTTTCTATGCCTGCATGGCGTGGCTACGTGCACGTCGATGGCGGATGGCGCAGTCACAGGCACTGGAGGCGCTGTATGACGCGGCGGTGTCGAGGGCAGCGATGATGCCCGTGCCGCCGTGCTCCCCGCTAAGGCAGCGTGGAGCAACTCGACACTCCTCCTTGAGCTGGATTGGAGCGGTCAGCTGCGGAACCACACACTGGCTTAGGGCAGCAACTGGCTCCGTCGGGCTAGGCGAGGAAGGTGGAGCAGCGAGCTGCCTCGCTCGTAACTACCGGGCTCGGCGGGCCACCCAGACGGCTTTTATGCCAGAGAACTGCTCTTCCTGCTCGTCGGATACCGCCGAAAGAGTGGAGAAAATGGTGGAAGGAGGAGCTTGGCCGGCGTCCCGCTCCTGAACGGACGTGTGGCCGGAGTGGGTTTTTGGCATTCCATGCGGGTTTAAATGTAGGTGTTTGAATGCGGCGACAAGGCGGGTACAGCTGGGAGTGCAGTGGGCGGCGCCCTCGGCCGGCGCGCCTCTTCAATGGCGGACGCAGTGTGGCTAGTCATAGTGGAGGGTAACTTAGACTAGTAACATGCATATGTTACTAGTTTATGTTACTACCTTCATATAGTGGGTAGTGTCATATGTGTGGTAACATTTTGCATTGGGAAGCGCTATGTGATGGTAACATATCATGTTACTCTGTTTGCCTCTCTCCTCATTAACTACTTGCCACCTCACCATTTTTGCTTATATGGCATCTATGTTACTACCTATGTTACTCCCACTATGACAAGCCTGAGAGGTCGCGTCCGCCCTGACCCCCTTGACCGTGGACCTTGATCGTGTACGTCCGACTTTGAGCACAACATTATCCTTAATGGACCTTGACGGTGTACGTCACCTTGTGTCCAGATCTGAGATGCCATTGCCACGCGTACCAGATGAAAGACTCCAAGTTCGACCTTCGTGATGCTAGGTGCGAGTCGAGGAACACTGTTGGAGAGACCCCCCTCATAATTTTCCTACATTGGTTGTTTGATTCATAGGATAGAATGATATAGGAATTTTTCCTATGAAATCATGTGTTACTTGGCAATGTAGCATCCACTCCAACTTTTTTTCCACTTCCTTTGTTTTTCCTGTGTCAAACACTGTGTTAATGCTATGGGATTCAAGTGGACATGCCACTCCAATCCTTTATTTTTCCTATTCCTACGTTTTAAGTTCCTACAAATGAAAGAAAAGAAACGGAGAGAGTACTTGCTCTAAATGATGTGCCGCTGCAAGAGCTGCCTATATTAATTAACCATGCTCTAAAAAGGTGGCCCAACTTTGGCTATAGTACTAAAGGTTAGTAGGTGACCTTGTGCTTGGCTCTTCGCCTCTTCCGGAAGTCGAACAATGATGATGGTACTACAGTATATATACTTCTGGCAATCTGACACCGAATGAACTGATGCATGTCCACCGCTTGTATAAAGCCCACTATTGTAAGCAAAAGCTTCTCCTCATGGTGCAAGCCACCGCGCGCACGTGGGCGAGGGAGAGGGCGTAGTAAGCAAGCTTCTCGTCGTTCTGCGAGTTGACGAGACACATCCAAGTTATTTAGTACTCTCTCCAAAAAGGGCTGACCATGTCCATGGCTACCATCCCGTGCTCCGTCATTGAGTACGTGCACGATTCACGTGCCATTGAGAAAATAATGTTGCGTACGTGCCATCGAATAGAATAACTTAATTTATAAAAAACGTGCCACCGCGCCATGGTCGAACTTTGATTCGTCCACGCGTGGTTCCCATGAACTACTACACTCGCAAAATTATCACGTGAGCTGCCTCTTCATACAGAAATGAGCTCACCATGTACCCGCGCGTGAGTATTAGGGAAAGAGGCAAAGAGTACCTACGTCGGTGCCTGCACCTCTTCTCTTTGTGCTCGTATTCCTTTTTTTTGGGTGATTCGTGCACGTACTCCACCTACGTTCGTGACCGTTGGTGAGTCTCTCCTACTACTTAACTCCATTTTCTTGCATGACACGTGGACCTGGATGTTGAATGTCCCACGTGTCGGCAAAACGAAGAAGAACGCTTTCCGATGACCGAGAAGGAGCAAGGAACCTCGCGGTGGAGTGTCAGGACTCTTAATATTTGATATTCAGCGATATGAAATCTACCCAATCTCCTCCACATCCTAGTAGATTGGAAGAGTCCAAAACACGGTAGCCAAGTGTATTACATCATACATGGCCCACCTCACGCTATCAGCATATTTCTTGGTCTCCGTGCGACACCTAGCTCTAGTAATCCACCAGCCCATATCGCTTCTCGCTCCTCGTCTCTCTCAAAGTGCGGCGGGCTGGCGATTTTGCCGTCTATTGAGGTCGGTTAACTCACACTCGCTCCCACATGTTAGCGACATGCCAAGAGCATTCTAAAAAATTTACTGTACTCTATTGTTATGCCAAGAAGAGGAAGCGCTTTGACCGACGGACCAAACGAGACAGGCGTGTCATGCCGTGAGTGGGTCCTGTTTCTCGTTTTGAACTTGTTTGGTGTAGTAGTAACACTTGGTTTTGCACCATCATAGAATGATGAAAATCCCTGCTAAAAAGGCGCTTTGCTTTCTGCTAATCCCGTCAACCGTTCTTGTTTTGTGCATTAAATTGTTAAGTGTCATGATTAAGACATAATTAACCAATGCATGTAAAACATTCTTGTTTAGTGCTATAGTACTCCTCACGCATGTATGCGTTGCGATTAGTTCTACTCCCTTCATCCATGCATTGCAATTATTAATGTATTCTTCGAGATTGCCATTGACTATTGATAAGATTTTATATAATTTAAAAATTATATCATTCGAAGATCCTTGCACGTACAAAATTGACGGTATGCTTTGAGCATTTTGCATGTCAGTTAGTCTCGAAAAAAGCTTTAGGCCCTATATATACATCGACAGATGGAGTACATGATACTAGCAAATGCTCACCATCTAGTAGTTCATTGGTTGGTTTCGATTTTTGAATTGACTAGTGCTAGTACACTTGATGATGTGCTACTACCGTCCAATATTCGCATGTTGTGGTTTCTAGAATAAAAAAAGAAGGTAGTACTTACTATGGAAAGGTGAAGTGATGGTTGCTTCGTCCGAGCAACTTATTACTCTAGGAATATTGGAGTACCAGCGGCTTCAACGAAGAGTGAAATGATGGTTACTTCGTCCGAACAACTTACTGTGGCGAAGGCGGGGCTCTATGATTTGACTGCTCACTAGTCATTATTACTGCGGCGCAGCGACCGGGGTGAATCTCCCCTGCAGTTGTGCACTCGATATTGGTGCATGGCAGGTGGTGCCGGATGAAGGATGTCGCACATGTCGGCGAAACGAAGTTGAATGGTTTCTGGCATTGCTATCAATCTTTCAGGATTTGTTTATATGTACGCATAATTTTCTAGCATAATGAAATTGTACTATAATGCTATGAAGGTTCCAACTTTGGTTACCACAAAAAAATGTTTCAACTTAGGATTCATGTGTCCTCTTGCCTCTAGATTGTCTCGTTAGGACATTCCATCAAATACAAATGAAACTACCATGGCTGCTAATGCATCTCAATGATTCGCAGATCAGCGCCAATATTCACATCACAACTGAAGACAAAGTTGTGAGAAGGTGTACAAATGAAGAAAAATATATAATTGATCAATGTTGTTCATAGGCATGGCTCCATTCCCTGGCCACATTGTTCATTGGTTGGCAGCTAGTTTCACGCAACTCTGTAGCCAAGAAAGAGGTGTATGGAGGACATCACAATCCGATCATTTTGTGCAATTCCACTAAAATCGAGCTGATCATCGTTGTTTGCAAAGATATTCAGTCAGTGTGATTACAATAATAGTGGAACTAGATGATGAAACATAACATTCACAAATAGAAGCCGATCACCTCTGCGATCTCTCTTTAAGACTAACTACTTGTTGGAGAAGGTTAGGCTCAGAGTTGGATGGGGAGGATAGCAAAACCAATCTCCCTTTCTGTAGTCCCACAGAAATGTAAAAATGTTGCCCATGTGACATTTTGGCAGAACTGCACAAAACACGCTTAATAAAAAAGTGATTTGTGCAGTTCACCAAAAGGTCGCAATAGCAACGAGGTGAAATGGATAGCCCTGTTTGCAAAAAGAGGTAGAAAGGAAACAATTACTGCCCAATAACAGTTGAAGACACATACACCGACAAAAAAGAAGCATATTCCATGTCATAAGGGAAATATAGCAGCATGGTGGATTATCAAAAACAGTGTGAGGACGAGATTACAAGATGGAAAGTACTCCGGACGAGCTACATTTTGGGCAAAGAACTAGGGAAGATCCACATGCATGATTTTCCACATCCAGCAATGAGGGAAGATGGGCAGTGGAGCAAGGCCAGAGGGGATACCTGGGGTCGTCGGGATGTAATTAGGAGGGCGACAGCGGGCGGGATCTGCCCATACTGCGGCAGCAAGCAAGTGGCGTAGGCCCTACCGCGCCGAAGCTTGGTCAGAGAGAACGGCGGGCACCGCAGATCGGGACATGCTGCCTCGACGCCGTCGAACGGAGAAACGATGCACATCCTCCCTTTCCGCCGGCGGACGGGATGCGGCCGGATCAGTGACCAACGGCGAGAGAGAGAGGCCACCGCTGCCTTATGTGAGATACTGTGAAGAGAGACAAACCCCGTAAGGCAGGCTCCATTGTATATAGTGGAGTGGACTACTTTTTATCCATAACAATCATTTTATATTCTGTGTACTTGCCATTGAGCAATATAACTTTATTTAAAAATAATGTGCCAACACATCAAGTCAAACTTTTTTTCATGCACGCATGGTACACGACCTCCATAAGTAAACAACCGCTACACGCTCTCAAATTAGCACGTGGGCTGCCATTTCGTACAAAAATGAGCTCCACCGTGTACCCGCGCGGGTGTGGCTGGGCACAAAGCATGAGTAGGTGCACCTATTCTCTTCGTGTACGTACACCACCTACGTGGGTTCTTGAGAGAGAGAGATACAAACCTAGAGGGAGATGGTGTGTGGGTTCGTGAGTGTTTTTGGGGGTGCGTGAGAGATAGACAGGGAATATGTGTCGATGATATCTCAAATAAAAAATGTAACATATGTAGTGTGTGTGAAACAGAGGCCTGGATATATCATATATAGAGGGGGCGATCCACGAGAAGAGAGTGGAGGTATCATCGGCATGAGATATCCATAGAATCAAAGAGAGGGATGAAGTGTGTGTGTGTGTGCACACTCGATAAAGAGTGCCATCGAATTTGTGTGTGCCCACGTCAAAGATATAGGGTGGGTGGCCTATTGGAACGTGAGAGGGGACAGGTGTAGTTTGTCTCTGTGGCATGGATACCTACCTACAGCGTTCGACTATCGGTGTGTGGGGGGGGGCAGAGACCTAACTTTATAGGTAGAACGATTGGTATATGTGTGGAGGAGGAGAGAGATCTACCTTATGTATTGAGGGAGATTGATCGGCATCCATGCATATGTGTAGGAGAGGAATAAGGTTGGGAGAGAGACAGAGCTAGAGTGTCGGAGGGGTTGGTGGTGGAGTTGCTTCTCACAAATGGTGGGGAGGCCTGCTAGACAAACGAAGGGCATGCCTGCATTATCAATAAGAGAGGGGATGCCTGCCTGTCTATGCATGTGCGTGTGAGAGACAGGTCAGCAGGCATGCACGAATGATGATGGGGGACGATATGGCTGTGGTAAGCAGACGTAACTACATAGGAAGATCAATTGTCCTGTGTCGGAGAAAGGGAGAGACATAACTTGTGAGGTACGTCGATCGATGTGTGGGGAAAAAGAGTTATAGTCGACCTAGGTATATGTAGGGAGATCGATCGGTATACATGCATGCATGTGTTAGAAGAAAATAAGGCCCGGAGAGAAGGATAGAGAGAGAGGGATGCGGCTAGGAGGTGGTGCGAGAGGCCTACTATATCGAGGGGGAAGGCGTGTGTGAGTATGAGATCGATGAAAAGAGGGGCGGGAGTGTGCACATGCGTGGAACCGTATTATACAGAGGAAGGCATGGACGATGAGAAGAGAAGAGGGAAAGCTTGTGTTTGTGGTAGGCACACCTGGCTAGAGAGGTATATCGATCGGTGTGTGCCGGAAAGAAGGAGCTGGGGGGCCTACACACACCGTGGGTGAACGACCTAAAGAGAAATGACGAATGTGCATGATGGAGCTAGAGAATGCTGAGCGAGGGTGAGAGGGAGGCGGGCGTGTGCATGCACGAGAGAAAGTTAGTGCTAGCTACAAAGATAAGAGGATTGTGTGGGTGTAAAAGACGAATAGAGATCATAATTCATTATAAAAGTGGATTCGGATATTTGAACAAGAGATCACAGTGTTTTAAACCGACGCATGCATGAATATATATAATGGTGATACGCATGGTGTGGTTATGAACATGTTATACTACATATAATATATCGAACGTTTATTTGAATTTGTGATAATGTGTGGCTTTTGCAGCTCAGGGGTAAATACTTGTCATAATGTAGGGGGCAGGGCACTATACTTTGTGTGATAAACATAGTGTACGTATGAAACATGATTTAGATTATGAAGATCTAGTTAGTACATCAAATGTACTATTATTTGGAATCAACATCAAGTGTATTCAAAATTTTGAATTCGAGTTCATATAGTACACATAGTTCATATCTATCTCTATAGTAATCATGTGGTGTGTTGTTAAGATAATATATGAATGATGGTTTAACTTGGCAACAATCATGATTGTAGATTCTTATTCAAATAGAGAAATGAATTCAAATTTAGTTCGAATTGCAGCGGTAGTATAGACATTTGGAGTGCACTAAAATGTTCGTAAGAGTAGGTTACATGCATTATACAGCGAGCGAAAAAATTTAATTGGACATAACATGGATTCATAGCTTTGAATAACATTTGTACAGTAAAACGGGACAAGACTCTCTCTTTGTGTGGTGCGAATAGTTTTATTTTTTTTGTTTTTTCATTGAGGGAAGTGCGAATTGATTTGGTACATACATTATTACACGTTAGGGTTGTCCCTAAATTTCAACCCGCGCCTAGTTATCCCGAAAATTCAGATATCGTCCTCCCAAAACTCGCGCCTTCACAACCCGCGCCTTGCTATCCCGAAATTATAATGCGCGCGAAAACTCCTCCAGCTACCAAATCCCGACACGCGAAATCCCCCTTCTAACCCTGAGCCGAAAGGGCCGCTAGTTCAAATCGGTGGGGGTGCTTTTGTAACACACCCTACATTTTGGACAAGCGCATCCCTAAGTCATGGTTCCCCCCCTTCCATCACCTCCTTTTCGCCATTCAAAATCCCAGGCCGCCATAACCTCTCTGCTCCAGCCGCGAAACCCCACCCCCCTCCGTCCGCCACCCCACCGCTGCCCAACCAGAGCCTCTTCCCCGACGATGTCGTCCACCACAACAGCTCGACGTCCCTCATCCACCGCCCCGGATGAGGATCCGTCGTCGTGTCGGCGTTCTGGGAATCGGGGTACCCAGACTTGCCAGCCTGCGGCCCACGGCATGGCTCCCTTGAGGGCCTGGTACGGCCCACCTCCAAGACCACCAAGACAAGACCATCACGAGGAGGACGACACCAAGACCTCCCGAGGGAGCGGCCTCCCCAGGCGGCCTCCCAAGGAGCGGAGATTTCTATGCAGGTACCCAGCCTCATGAGGTTGCGATGTTGTGAGCCATGACGACCAAGGCCAGGCGGGCGCCAGCGGGCGCAGAGGAGGCAGTTTCCTATTTGGTGCTAAGGAGGCAAGGACAGGCGTGGGTTCCCGAGGAATCTCCCAAAGGTTTCCATTCCGGTGCTACAAGACCAAGACCATAGGCTCGGCAAGGCAGAGGTCATAGCCGAGCCCACCTCTGCGTCACGACCAGAAGCTTTGCAGGAGAAGACCACCTTTTGTCAGGATAGGATGTACTACTTGTCCCCTTTCAAATTGGTCGTTGTGGGATCCCTTCCCGCCTAAGTTTCGAGGGAAGAGGACCAAGGCCACTATAAATATAGGTTAGCCACCACCAAAGCAGGGGTCGACTCATTCTCACCCCCGAGCCCTCGCGATGTTGTTCATCCTCAGCCCCTCCTGAGGCCAATCCACCAAAAAGCAGGAGTAGGGTATTACACCGCAAGGTGGCCCGAACCTGGGTAAACTGCCATGTTCATCTTCTTCCTTGTTCACGCGAGTTCGGCTACGCTAGGCTGTGGGGCAACGGGCTCTAGGCTTGAGAGGTTGAGATCTTCGCACACGCCCCAGAGTTTGAACCTTCTTGGGTCTGCGGAGCCCTGAATCCGACATTTGGTGTGCCAGGTAGGGGCGTGTCGAAGTCCTTCTTCCACCATTCACTTCGCCTCCGTTCTGTCGCTCCCATGGTCGACGCTCGCCGTGTCCGTGCCAAGCGCCGGGCCGCTCGTGTCGCCCAGACGGCACCCGTGGGCAATGGCGCCCCTCGCCGCTCTGCCTCCCCTGTGGCCAACCCTGCCACTGACCCTGCTGCTCGAGAGCAGCAGGATTCGTCGCTGCTACCTTCCGTGTGGCGTGATGGCCGCACCGCAACTCCGTCACCCACTCCGGCCACGACATCGTCTTCCCATGCTCGTCGCGGGCCGGCAAATGCGCAGGCTGCACTGCTCATGGCACGTGAGCTCCTGCACTGCCGCCCGGCCAACGACATCTATGATGACTGGCTTGGCCGCATCGCAGAGCTCGTCAACGCCGCCAGCAAGGCCCCTACGCCATCCCGCTCACTCCTTCCCCCGGCATCCCAGGCGGGCGACGTGGCTCACGGCGCGCCTCCTCCTCCTCCTCTGTGCGGCGGTAACCCCGAGCCCAGGCGTGACGCGCCCCGGTGCAACCCGCCGCGCGGGGCACCAGCGCGCGATGAAGCAAGCTGTCAGGTGATTCAGCACCCACAAGTCAATGCGCACACGCTCCCGGCGCCGCAGCGCCAGCACCAGGACCGCGCGCCACCAGAGGTTGCGGTGCGCGGGCATCAAGACCAAGCTCCACCCATGCGGCCTGCACCTGTGAGCGCGGCAGGCTGCCGTGCTTTCATCCCGGAGCTGCGCCATGTCGTCTGGCCTAGCAACTTCAAGCCGGATCTGCCTCCACATTACGACGGCACTCCCGACCCCGCGGAATTCCTCCAGCTCTACGCACTGAGCATCGAAGCGGCAAACGGCGACGACGAGGTCATGGCGAATTGGTTCCCCATGGCCCTCAAAGATGGCGCGTGCTCATGGCTCCTAAACCTCCCGGTGGGGTCGATCTTCTCCTGGGATGAGCTTCGCGAGCGTTCCATCGCCAACTTCCAGGGCACTCGCGATCGCGCTCCTACAGTGGGCGACCTGCGGTGCGTGAAGCAGCAGCCGGGCGAGACCTTGCACAAGTACATAAAACGCTTCATGAATGTCCGTCTTAGGACCTCGAAGGCGTCTGACGGAGCCATCATCTCGGCGTTCTCTGAAGGCGTCTGGGACGTCAAGATGAATGAGGAGCTCACCATCAACGAAGACCTGTGCTCGGCCCTCGAGATGTTCAACTTGGCGAACAGATGCACAAGGGCCGAGGAGGGCCGCCTCTCCCTCCTGGAGCTTCCCGAGGCAGAGCCCAAGGACAAGAAGGCCAACGCTAAGGAGGCGAAGTGCAAGGGTCCCGCCGTACTTGCGGCTGAACCTGAGATGAAGCGCGGTCCTGACCATGGCAAATCCTCCAGAGGCAACCACCCGTTCTGCATCTTCCACAACGTACACAGCCACAACACCAATGACTGCCAAGAGCTCAGGGCCCTCCGCGATGGGAGCCTTGGTCGCTGCCCCGAGAGTGGTGACCGGGGCTACGGCCGTGGCGGAGGCCGCTGGGACAACCGCAACCCCCGTCAGGACTGGCGTGACCAGCCTTGTGAGGACCGCTGACGCGACGAGCCTCACGACGGGTTCTGGTGTGATCAGCCTCGTGAGGCCCGTCCTCAGGGCAATGCTGGCCTCCCTCCACTTCCGCCGCCGCCAAGTAGGAACGACAACAACCGGCAAGACGATGGGGCTGGGGGCTTCCATGAACCTCGTGCTATCGCCTGCATCCTAGGAGGTGCGCAGGCCCCAGCCTCGCAACGCATCTCAAGCAGTTCGCTCATGAGGTGAACATGGCCCACCCGAGGCTCGAGGCCGCGCGTCCCCTCAAGTGTTCACAGTGCACCATCACTTTCGACTCCAAGGATCACCTCAAGTGCTCGGCCGCGGGAGGCACGCTTCCCATGCTCTGCACGCCCACCATCAACAACATCCTCGTCACCAAGACCCTCATTGATGGTGGTGCAGGGCTCAATGTCCTCTCCGTCAAGACGTTCACGATGCTCCAAGTGCCCTATGATTAGCTTCTTCCGACCAAGCCTTTCTCAGGAGTGACTGACGGCTCCACCATCCCCCTGGGGCAGATATGCCTCCCTGTCACCTTCGGCAACCGCAACAATTACCACACTGAGCTCATCGACCTTGACGTTGCCCATATCGGCCTCCCGTACAACGCCATCCTCGGGTATCCGGCCCTCGCCAAGTTCATGGCGGCAACCCACCATGGCTACAATGTCCTCAAGATGCCAGGAAGTGGTGGCATCATCACGGTCGCCTGCGGCGAGAAGGATGTGGTGTGCTCCCTCGAGCGCGCCTACCAAGCCGCGGCGGCTGACAACACAGACGACGAGGGCGCCATCCTATTTTCTGAGATCACACCCAAGAAGAAGAAGAAGCTCCTCCCCAAGAGTCGTCAGGAGGCTGGCGCACCTACCGACGACACTTCAGGCTCCACACCCACTGCTGGGGCGCCCCTTCCTCCCGCATAGGAAGGCGCGCCCGGCGCCTCCATCAGGACGGGCTTTTGGGATCCTGTCTGGAGAGCCTCTGACCTGACCAAGGCAATAAGGGAGGTGCTCATGCACCACTTGGAGGTGTGCTTCGACGCGCGCCCCCGCGAGCAAGGCGCACGGCGTGAGGCACCAGGTGCGCGAGAATTCATCGTCAAGGCGATCGAGGAGCTTCAAGAGGCAAGGGCCATGCGCGGCGAGCGTCGCCCCGCACGACCTCCCAGTGTAGCTGCAGCCCCTGACGTGGGTAGCGAGCTGCGCGTCTGCGTCAACATACCAGGCCTCAACAGGGCTGCTTCGCAGGACCTCTTTTGGCCATCTCGCGTCGGCCGGAGTGGGGGCTACCCCTGCAGCTACGTCCGCATGCCGTTTGGCCTGCTGAACATGGCCACCTCGTACCAGCGCTTCGCGCAGGGTGCCATGGCGGCTCATGAGGCCAGGCGCCAGGCAGTCCTGTCGGAGGGAGTGTCGGACCCTCGCGAGCCCGGTGAGCCTCAGGAGCCGCCCGGCTCGTGAGGAGCAATTTCTGCAGCAAGTGTCTTCAACTACCTCGACTCTCCTACAACGATGGTGCCAGGTGACTTTTCGGTTTGTTCAAATTAAGGGCGCCCCCCGGGCTGCATCATCCTCATGCTGCTAGGGCCCGGCCCCGCAGCTGTATCGTTTTTGCGCATGTATCAGAACTAGCCTTGCATTTATGAATTTCCCAAGTATTTCAACTGCATGTCCGGCGCTTCATCACCATGATGTGGCTACGCCCTTGCAAACCCGCCCACGACCGCCTCATGATTAAGGACTGGCATGGCGTCTGTGCTCGGGTCCGTCCCTGCAGCGTTGTTAAATCCAAGTGACCAAGCTCTGTGCCGCGGGCCAGCTCCCGTGCGCGTCACCTCCCGGGGTCCTTGGTGCCTTGTTCTCGCATAAGCTAATTGCGTGTAGGCGAGTAAGGGCGCACGGCCCGGTTCATACGACTACAGTTCGGCACTTCGCCGTGGCGGGAGCCGTGCGTCGGGTGTTTTTCCATGGGATCGTTGCATGAGAAGACTTGGCACGCGTCTGTGCTCGGGTCCGTCCCTACAGCGTCGATAAAACCAATGGCTAAGCTCTGTCTGGCGGGCCGGCCCCGTTCACGTCACCTCCTGGGGTCATTGGTGTCCGGCCTTCTCATGCGATAACCTCCGGAGGGGCATTCGGCGCAGGACCCCCCCCCCCATCGCCCCACAGGTGTCATAAGTGTGCCCCGCGCCACAAAAATCAGGCGCAACCGCCTTGAGGTAGGGCCTCGTGAGTCCCGCGATGGCTCACGAGTGCCCAGATACACCTCCTCTAGTTCTGTCGTGCTAGCCACGCGTACAAACGGGGTTGTACATGCGCCGGAGTCTCCCCCGGAGGGAACTCCCACCCACGCACCAGTGGAAGCCCCATGCTCCGCGCTGGCGGACGACACGGTCGAGGAGCGACTATGCCCACGCTCCAATGGAAGCCCCATGCTCCGCGCTGGCGGACGACACGGCCGAGGAGCGGCTATGCCCACGCTAAAGTGGAAGCACCATGCTCCGCGCTGGTGGATAAACAACTGAGGGCGCCCTCGTGGCCGCACCAACCTCAGGACAACCTCTCGGCTCTTCGCCCGGTAACACCCCATAGCTTTCCCCTCGGGGGGTACGCACGAGGGGGCTGGACATGGGGGCTGTGCCCAGGCCAGGCCTGGCACACGCCACCCTACCAGGTCCGGGTACCTGGTCTTCTCGCGCCCCTCCCAGGCGAAAGCTAGCGAGGAAAGGTATGGGGGCTCCGGATTAACCTCGCCGTTGCCTACGCTTCCTTCATGAGGGATGCTCGCACGTCAAGGGGGACCTCCTGAGCACCGCGACTCAGGGGCCTCACTAGTCACGTAGCCCCTCACCCCTTGGTGTTGTCCTGCTGATCCGGACGCCCCAATGGCGGTCGAGGTATGCGCGGGGCTGGGCCCTCCCGACGCAGAGCACAAAAGCAAACAAGAAGGAAACCAGGCACGAAAAGGAAATCGCAGAGCCCTAATAGTTATTACAAGCACAAGTGTTCCGCAAATTCAAACAGAAGTCTTACGCCTCCACGAGGCACAGAAAATGTTACATGAATAAAACTAGGAAGAAGTCCCACCACCACCTTGGCCATCGCCGCCGCTTGCCCTGGTTGCCGGAAGCCTGTCGTCGACGTTGCTGCCACCATCATCGCCGCCGCCAACCTCCGCTGCCAGAGCCTCGGGATCAGGGACGCAGAGGAACTTCTTCAGCAGCGCGTCCACATGACCCTTCATGGCTTCCTCGGCAGCAGCACGGGACTGAGGAGCAATCGAACAGATCACCATGCTGAAGTCGAAGCCAGGGTCCTGAAGGATGGGCTGGCCGAATACGCACGTCGCGGCTGCGGAGAAGAGCGAGCAGCACTCCTCCTCTAGGATGGAGTCCACTTTGGCGGCAGCACCCTTGAGCGCCTCCGCGAGCTTGGGGAAGAGCCCCGCGAGGCCATCCTCGGGGGTAGCCAGCGGCTCCTCGTACCCTCCCCTGCAGATGGAGCGCAGTGCATCGCGAGCCTTGATCTCAAGGGAGAGGAAGGCGACGCGTTCCGTGGCTGCCTTCTTCTCAGCAGCAGCAAGGGACTTCTCCCTGGCCTCCAGTTGGGCTGCCGACTCGGAGACGTGTTGGGCATGGGACACCTGAGCATCAGCCACCTCCTTCTTTAGCGTGGCTAGGCGGCCACGCTCCGCGGCCTGGTCGGCAGCCACCTGTTTCAGCTTGGCGTCGCAGTCGACGGACTCCGCTTCACGGGCCTTTAGGTCCTCTTCCCGTTGCTGGAGCCGTTGGGCGTGCGTGGCCTGCCCTTCCTAGAAGGTCTTCAGCTTGGTCTCCGCCTCGGCGCGGCGCTCCTCGGTGGACGCAACATTGGCCAACGCTGCATCATGAGCCTATTGGCTTCGGCGGCCTCCTTCCTGCCTTCCGTGGTGGCGACCTCGGCCCAGCCCCAGGCCGTCTTGGCAGACGTGTCGGTCTGGAGCCACCCTGAGACAAGCCCCAAGCCCTCCCTCACGAGGCACCTGTCCGCGTCCTGGAGGTCGGCACTCCATCGACAAAAGCATCCACCATACTAGACATCACGACTCCTAACCGTCTTTCACCGCCTCAGATCTCCTTCCCTGCCGCAGGCACCCACCACAACTGCATCACCATCATCGACTCAGCAGATGTGTAACACCCCATGTATTTAACTACAGTAATCCCCTTTTGATTATGCCATGTCATCATGATCAACAGTGCTTAATCATCATTTGTATCATATCTCATTTCAAATTCAAACTTCAAATGGAAATTCAAACTGAAAGTGGAAAATAAAAGTTGCTCAAATCAGAAACTAAATTGTTCATTAAATAGCAAGTAAATCAGAGACAATTCTAAAATTGAAACCAACATTATTGGAATTGGGTAAGTGACTCAAACATCCTCAAACAGTGACTAAAGACAATATTTATTAACCTTTTATTTAATCTAAATTAAATATGAAATTATGTTTTGCCCAAACTAGTTTTTTGGAGTTAGGGTATAATGCACTGCTGATTTTGGGCTAGGTCACTTATTTAGTAAAAATCATTTTGTGGCCTAACTTTTTACAAAATAGAAAAGGAAAAAAATAAAACAAAAGATAAAACGAAAGTTAAAAGAAAAAGAAAAACAGAACCCCCACCCCCCCCCACTGGGCCGTGGCCCAGCTGCCGCCAGGCCAGCCCACCTCTCCTCCCCTTTATACCCCCTCCCGACCAAACTCTAACCTAATTCCCCCACTCCCCCGATCCCCTTTTTTCCCTGCGCCCGAAGCCGCTGCGCCGCCGTCGCCGCCCGGCGCTGCCCCGCCGGCGCCGCCCGTCTTCGCCCGTCCCCGAGCCTCGCCGCTGTACCCCTGCAACGGGGGTGAGCCCCCTTCGACCCCCCTCTCGTTCCACGTTGATCGAACGCCGTCACCGCGCCCTCTCCGCCCTGCGCCCGAGCTCGCGGCGAGCGCGTGCTCGCCGCGCCCTGACCGCGCGCCGTGCCCGCCCGGCTCTCGCCGCGCCCCGCTGGCCCCTCGCCGTGCCCCGTGACGCCCATGCCGCTCGCCCCGCACTGCAACTGCTGCGCACGCACGCGCTGCATCACCGCCACCCCGCGCACGGCCCCGCCTCAGCTGCTGCAGTCCACCGCTACGCGCTGCCCCGTCCTCCTCGTCTCGGCCGCGTCCGGCTCGGCCTCCGGCCCGACCCCGCTGTGCTACCGCCGCTCACGTGCGCTCGCCCGCGTGCGCCAGCCCGCGCATGGCCGCACCGTCCCCGCTCGCCCCCTTCTGCCTGCTGCAACTGCTGCCAGCCGCGCCCGCCTTCGCCTCCGCGCAGCCCCGCGCCGTCGCGCGCCCCTGACCGCTCCCTCGCCGCGCCCGCTCGCCACCTCCCGCCGCTGGCCACCGCACCCGCTGGCCCTCGCTGTGGCACGCGCGCGCGCGCCCGTTGACCCGCTACAGTGGCCGCCTGGGCGACTGCCAGGTGGGGCCCAGCCCCTGTTTAAAACAAAATTAAAAGAAAAGTTAAAAATAAAATAAAATAAATATAATTAATTAATTAACTTAATTAATTAATTAATTAACTTAATTAATTTTGTTTAATTAAACTAATTATCTAGTTAACCTAATTAACAGTAATTAGTTTAGTTAATCCCTAATTAGCCTGACGTGACACTAACAGGTGGGACCCACTGGTCCTGACGTCACAGTGACGTCATGATGACATCACCGTTACAGTTTCGGATTATGTTGATTTAATAAATTAATTAAATTCCAGAAATTGTTTAAATCTTTATAAATTCATATTAAATAATCCGTAACACCGATGGAAAAACTTTGTACATGAAAGTTGCTCAGAACAACGAGACGAATTCGGATATGCGGTCCGTTCGTCTATCACGCGTCCCTATCTATCCGAACATGGAACCGTCCCCCTCCGGATCGTTTGTCCGATAATTCCAAAGACCCGGGAAATATCGTCAGATATTCTCCCGCTCCGTCTGATACGTGTAGTACTGCGTTAGACTACCCCTAGCAGTGCGTATTGCCATGTCGTACATCGTGTTGCTCATGTTTGCTGTGTATTTATACTGTTTCCTCCCCCTCTTCTCTCTCGATAGAGCCGGTACCGACGCAGCTCCGGAGTTCGACGACCCCTGAAGACCTTGCCCTTGCTGCCGAGCAACCAGGCAAGCCCCCCCCCCTTTTTGATCATTTCGATATCGCCCATTCTATTTCTCATGCTTGCATTAGAACTGTTGCTGCTGCTGCTTTACCTATTCTGATGCATAGCCTGTTCATTGTAACCTGCTATTGATAATTACCTGCATATCCTAAACTGCTTAGTATAGGCTGGGTAGAGACCTATCAGTGACCCCACTTATCCTGACTGCCCCGCTGGATAATCCGAAGACCCGATCAATGGGATTGAAGACCAGGCCCCGACACCGCGCATCACCCCCCCCCCCCTTAGTTGTAACAACACTGCAGCGTTACTATCGAGTGCCGAGGGTGAAACCTCTTGTAGCACTTCTGATGTTAACTCTGTAGAGTAGCTATTCGGTCATGGTCATCGGGGGTGATTCCTCCTTCACCGCTTCCGATAACGACGCCGTCGTACAACACCTCAAGTGTGAACCCAGTGAGGGTGATTCCTCCGAGTTCACCTTGACGGTTACATCGAGTAGGAATCCAACGAGGGTGATACCTCGGATTCCCCTGATGTTATGGACACACGGATACTTGGACTTTATACTGTTACTTGGATAGGCGGGTCGACCCTGAGGGGTACCCGCGTGCGCCTGAGTGGCGAGTGTTGTGAAGACGGGTTGCCTGTATGGTGCCCGAGTGATGAATACGAGGCGCGGCCGGGCATTCTTAACCCTTGCAGCAAGTCCTCGAGACGGGGCGACGGGGTCACATCTTTCGTGAGTCTCTGCTCGTTACCGCAAGCCCCTAGTCCACTAACGATTTGGATATTTGATACGAGCAGGCCTCTGGCTTGATAGCACTAACCATCACGTGGGCATAGTATGGGCGTTCTGCATCGTAGCATCAGCCGAAAGCTCTGTCAGACGTCTAGTTCAGCCTTGCGACCGGGACGGACTGGCGCCCCCCTGGTGCCTGGCTTCCCCCTGCACGCAACGACTCGGAGTGCACAGGGCGATGGCCCAAGACCTCTGAGCGCTTAGGATGTAGACCGACGGGGACCTCTCTGCTGAGCTCTAGGTAGGGTTGCGATGTGTCGTTTGGCCGAGGCCGGGCATGACCCAGAAAGTGTGTCCGGTCGGAGTTAAGCGAGCGTGGTGGGTAAGTTGGTGCACCCCTGCAGGGAAGATAACTTCTATCGATAGCCGGTCCTACGATAGAGGACACTCGGAGTTGTATCCTGATTGATACAATTAGAACTGGATACTTGGATATATGGCTCTGGGATTGCTTCTCGCAGGGAGTCGAGAAGGGATCTCAGGACGAGGTTGATGACTGTATGGCTCTGGGATTACTTTCTCGCAGGGAGTCGAGAAAGGATCTCTGGGTGAGGTTGAGGCTTAATGATACTACTACTACATTATATTGTACTGTGCTACTCTCTTCTATTGCTGCAAGACCGCTGAAGATGCTAGTCTTCGATAGGACTAGGCTTTCCCCTCTATTCTGGCATTTCTGCAGCCCAGTCTACATATACAGCCTTCCTTTGATAATGTTGCATATGTAGTGTAGATCCTTGCTTGCTGAGTACTTCTGAGTACTCACGATTGCTTTGTTTTCCTTTTCTCCCCATATCAGTTTGACATGACCAAGATCACGGAGCCCCTGAGACAGATGCCCCGTCGATCGACTACTACTACTACCCAGAGGATGGATACTACTACGAGTTGACTGACGACCAGGAGTAGGATCGGAGGGTACCAGGCAGGAGGCCTACGCCTTTCGATCGTAGTGTTTTATTATGCCCCGCCTTTCTAAAGGCCTTTCTGTTTCTGTTTAATATCTGTACTCAGATATCTGATGCTTCCGCTGACGCTTGTACGCAAGTTTATGTATTCGAGCCCGCGAGGCCCCTGGCTTGTAATATAAAGCTTGTATGACTTTATTTATGTTTTAGAGTTGTGTTGTGATATCTTCCCGTGAGTCCTTAGGCTTGATCGTGTGCATTTGCGTGTATGATTAGTGCATGATTGAGCCGGGGGCGTCACAAGATGAACCTAAGGAGTACACGGGTCCACAAGAGAGGACGCACTCTTTTGTTTCTGCTTATGTTATGCATTGCTTAATATTACCTGCTACTTTATCATCCTGTTCACCTCTTAGACTCCAAGTCAGGTCCAAATTAATGTTCAAACTTTAGTTTTAAAATTACTTGTGGGGCACATATCGATGCAGCAATGAATAGTATCTCTGTCTATTATCTGGTTCACCTAGGGTATGCCTATGTTGTTCATCTTGGGTGGGAAACAGACAGTAAAGCAATCATCATCTATCTTTTTATTAAGTTAAAGCTATCATCAGCCTGCTATCATTATTTTTGGATCCATCCACTGGTTGTCACCATCACTCTAGATTTCTGCATGCTCTCCTTACATAATCTCACTATATTTTTTTCGTATGCATGTCAGATATTGTACACAGTCATGCTGAACATGTACAGAGAAAGAGAAGAGTTTTGCCCGGCAATACCATGTCATGCAGACATCGCTCCATGGTGGGTGCAATGGCAAACCCTCTCCCCCCTCCAGATTGTAATCCAGAGTAAGATATCTGTTCTGAGGCGGATTCACACAGAGCCGACCACTCCTATTTACCCCCCGAGGTGTGTGCTCTAACTTGGCATGATGATGTTGGTCATATCATGCATATGTTGCCTTGCAGTGCCTACTTTCGACATCATATATGGCATCTGCTTAGTTTAGACATGTTCTGTAATGCCACCTGTTTAGTTTCTATATCATATATGTGAATTATGCAATCTCATCTCTTTTAGCCAGCCATAATATATGTGAAATATGCAATGCCATCCTGTTTAACCAGGCATCATATATTTGAATGATATCTTGCCAATCCTTTTCTTCATTACATTTCCATTTGTCGACAATGTTTGTACATTCAACTACTCTTCCTGTGAATCAGCCATTTGAGTGGGTGATGGAAAAATCTAGAGTGAAAACAAGGTCTTCAGAGCAGACAGTGCTACCTGTCGAAGCAGATCTCTTGCTGGGTCCCGATAGCTCCTCAGAGATGGATTCAGAGACAGATGGCCAGTCCTATTCTCCCACCAAGGTGTATGCTCTAACTTGGCACGGTTATACTGCTCATATCATGCATATGGTGTCTTGCATTGCATAGTTTAGACATCATATACACAATATTCAGCACCATGTTCTTAGTCCAGACATCATATATGCGGATGCCCTCTGCTTAGTATATAAAATCACATATGTGAATTAAATCATGCGATCATGATTACTTAGATAACATGTATGTGAATTATGTCGTGAGAACCTGTTTACTAAAGACATCATATAATTATCTCATGCCATCCTGTTTAGTTAGTCATCATATCTTTGAATTATGTCATGCTATGCTATCCAGTTTAGATAGACATCATATATTTGAAATTATGTCATGCTATCCTTTTTAGTTAAACAATATACATGTGAACTATTTCATGCCCTATTTTTTCTACACTATCTATTGCATCTGTCTCTCATACAAGGTTTGTACATTCAACTACGTTTCTTGTTTATCAGCCATTTGAATTGGAGCAGGTGATGGCAGAATCTAGCGGACTAAAAACACGGTCTTCAAATAAAACAGTGCTACCTCTTGGTGGAGATAGCACCCCGGTTGTACATGCACGAGAACCAGCCCTACCACACATAACCTAGACTCTCACAAATTGTACCCCTACTGCGATGGACAGAGAACCAGCTTCACCCAATCTAACCCCAACCCCAGCAGATAGTAACCCAGTTCCAGTTGACACAGCACCATCTCCACCACAGGGCTCCCAAACAAGAGCAGATAGTAAGGCAGCTCCAGTGCCCAATGCACCAATACTACAACGACGAACCCCAATTCCACCAGTTACTACACCTATTCATGTGGACGAAGCACAACCAGCCATTCATAGTTTAGCATCTATCGCATTTGATGTTGTTAAATCCTATGTGCATATCTTCCCATCATGGAAATATTATACTGAAGATGAAGGAAAATGCCAGTTGTAGGTGTTCGTCCAGGAGTTATGTGTAAGTAATGTTATTCATGGCAATTACTTTGCTTTGTCCCATACATTCTACCTCCATGCTGGTTATAATACAGCAAAAGTTCCCATTTTTCTCTATAGAGAAGGACCGATTGGAAACTCAGGATAAGGTAACCTATGCTAATACCTCTGCTACCTTCAAGAATGCTTGGTGGTAGTATAGGAATTACCTGAAGAAAACATACTTCACTGGCGAAGAAACTCATCAAATTCCCTTACGTTCTGCTGAGACAGATTTACAGGACGATGACTGGGAACGCCTTGTTCTGTACTGGTCCCGAACCAAGAATGTGGTAAGGTCTATGAGCTCATTTTTTAATTTTTAAGTACTATATGCCTGCGTGTTACTATACTCTGTTCGTGTAGAACAAGTGCTTAAACCTAAAGAACAATTGTTCTCATTTAAGATTCCATTGCTATGGTGCATAATGCTTTGCTCTTGTATCACTGTGTTTACTCATACAAACTTATTTTTAAATTGAAGGATCCAATCGAAACTCCAATGGCACAACAGGTATGTTTAAGCATGTTTCTTTAACAGGTTTGCTCTTCTAAATAGCTCTGTTGTTTTCAATTTCAATTGTGTATACTGTTGACTTCTCATATCATGCACATTACTAGCATCACAACAAAGCCAATAGTGTTGTTGTACATGTATACCCGTGGTACCCATCTGAAATCTTGTTGTGCCGTGTAGTTTCCAACACTTTGTATTCTTTCAATGTTGCTTCGTCTTGAACTGATATGATTTGAACCGTGTCTCTATTTTGATTTGGCAAGACAATGCAATGACCATAGGACATAGATATATGTTGTTTGATGCTTTTATTATGTACTACTTGACAATAGAAGACTTGGTAGTTTAATCCTATCCACCTTACTACTGAACTGGTTCACCGAAATGAGTTTCATATACTACATGCTAAACCTGTTATGTGTCTGCTTGTTTCTTCTTTTAGAATGCTGACAGAATATTGGGGAAGAGTACCGTATTAAACAATGGTAAAGTAAGTAATGCAGATAAGGTTCAGGATAGTGAGACATCCTTGTTGGTCTCCAACAAAGCTGATAAAACAGCTAAGGAAAAATATCTTGAGGACAGTGAGACAACCCCAAAGTCCTGTCTTGGTGTAGTGTTCGAGTTACTGGCCACTACCGCTGGCACAAGCTCTTCAAACTCGAGCCAATAGCCAAACTACCACTAGTCAAAACCAAACATGCCAAAATACCACTAGTAAAAACCAACTTGCCAAAATAGCACTCATTTCAGTTTTCTCTAGCCAAAATACCACTAGTTCATAACGGAGACTAACATCATCCAAAAAAGACTTGCATGCCCTTACCTCTTCATAGAGCTCTCCTCTTCATATAACACTGTGCTAGTTATGAAAAAGACACTTGTACTCGGTTTCACAACCCTGCAATGCAAGAAGATGAGACGAGACAAAACTACCGGATATACTTGTATGTGTTCTTCTCAACCACGAAATATTTAAGATCTCTATCGCAAACAGTAATGGTACTACAACATATCCTAGTCCAGCTTGTGATCCACTCTGAAACTGACAATGAAATACAAATTTACTCCTGGGCTATGAACAAATATAATTAGAATTGTTGCCATCTAGTACTAGCATGAGTCTAGTCTAGTTTCTTGCATTAGAGTGGATAGATGCCAATTAACACAAACAGATACATGTACTAAAGCTTCAATGGTATGACAACAGATACATGTACTGAACATCTATTTCTACTTTGTAATCGCCCATCGAATCGACTCTGAAACACACAAACACAGGCAGTAGCATTCACCATTGATAGTAGCAAAAAATTGAGACATACTAGCAGCATTCACCATTGATAGTAGCAAAAAATTGAGACATACTAGCAGAATTCATCATTCACGGTAGCAAAAAATTGAGATATACTAGCAGCATTCATAAACAGCAAAACATACTAGCAGCATTCACCATTCACAGTTGCTACTAGCACCATTCACAAATAGCAAAACATCTAGCAAATTCAATTTATCCATCAATCCATCCATCCATATATCCAACATCTATCCATCCACAGTAGCAAAAAAATAATCCATCCATCCATTCACGTACAGAGAGAGGGGAAGAGAGGAGACAGAGGGAGCTCACCGGCGGCTGGGAGGGGGTGTCCAGGGGACGGGCGGCGTCGGGCGGCGAGGGGGCCACCGTCCTGCGGCGAGGCGGGGCGGGGTCGGGCGGCGTGCGGCGGCGCAACCGGGAGGGGGCGCCCGGGCGACGGGTGGGGTCGAGCGGCGACGGAGCGGGGTCGGGCGGCAAGGGCGCCGCCGTCCTGCGGCGAGGCAGGGCGGGGTCGGGCGGCCGGCGGCCGTAACCCTAGCGACGCACGGGATCGAGCGTTCTGTGATGAGCTCTTCTGTGACAGAGATTAGATCGGGTGGGATGGCTTCTCTCCTTAGGGATAGAGACAGGGGCAAATTTGGAATACCAAAAAAACTGACAGGCTATTCATAGTTTGACTAACAAAATATGTTTGACATTTGACGGCAGTGCTATTTTGGCATCAATAACTTAAACGGCAGTGATATTTTGTTGACCAGTGCTATTTTGGAACCTTCGGTTCTAACTAGTGGTACTGTGGCAATTCTTTCTTCAAACTCACTGTCTCAATCAGTTCAGTTTCTTGAGTCTCAACTACAAGCTGAAAGACGTCGATCAGCTGTGCTGCGACAAGAAGCCGAAGGACTGCGAAAGTCCCTGGAGAATTCAGATGCATACTTTCTGGTGCAACAGCAAGCGTTGGAGGATTTTAGCGCCAAAAAGGAGAAACCTAATAAGCTTGCTAAGCTTATTGCCAGCATGGTGGATACCCAGGATAACGTTTCTTGAGCTCTTCTGAAGTTGTTTCAGTTATGGACTTGTTTTCCTGCCGCGTTTATTTGCACTGTTGGCCAATTTAGACGGCCAGTGTATGTAATATGCTGCTTTGTTCCCTATATTTGCACTGGTGACGAACTTTGATGCCCAGTGGATGTAATATGTATAATAGCCGTAATAGCCTAGCGTTAGTTGTTTGCTTATTTATTTCCTTATTGTCTTGTTTAGTTGTTTGCTTGTAGTGACTGCAGTTCTTTTTCCGTGTTTTTCTAGTGGCCACAATAACCTATTTTTTATAACTAGGCCACAATAACCATGGGCAACGTACCGACCGTTGTAACCATGGTCCTGCTACCTGTTGTAGTGACCATGGGCCTCCTATGGGCCGTAGAATCCATGGTCCTTCTACGGGCCGTATAATCAATGGGCCTTCTACGGGTCGAATAATCAATGGGCCTTCTACGGGTCATATGATCGATTGGCCAAACATGGGACATACTATTCGTGGACCAGCAATGGTCCGCAAAAAGGGTCGTAAACGGGCTAGAGTGTAAATCATCTGTTTATGGCCTGACCATAACGGGCCGTTAATAGGCCAAAATATATAATGTGCTTAATTCTATCAACAGGCAAAACGGGTCATTAATGGGTCATATTTGATGATGCTATGAAAACAGCCCAACGGGTTAACGGACCACAAACGGGCTGACTGTAACCACGGGCTAAATTTGGCCCACAAGCGGAACAGGCCAGTAACGGACCATAAGTAACCGAATGCTAGAAATGAGCCCAAGAATAAATGGGCCCTTAGAAGGCCGAAAGGTAACACGGGATGGAAACGGTCCAACGGAATAATTGGCCATTAATGGGTATAAAGCGATACATTGTTCATTATGGGCCAGTTTTACCACGGGCCTTTAATGGGCCCATAGTTACAAAGGGCCTCGTATGGGCCATACATGGGCCGGAATTTACAACGGGCTGAAATCATATTGGATGGCCCAGATGACGCTACTGGGCCTAATTCGGATAGGCCATAACGGGCTGTCAGTTAGCGGGCTATAAATGGGCTATATGCGAACAGGCCGTTAACATGCTTTCTGTGGGCCAGCCCGCTACCTTTTGACCAAATCAAATGGGCCGGCCTTTTCACCTGAATGGGCCTCTGCTGGGCCATGCCACGTGTCGATGTATGATAGGCGCCTCCCGTCCAATGAGTGGATGACATCTGTCCCAACGCTGAGCCGACACGTGGTTCCTCTGGTCATTGAGAATTTTACATGTGGAAAATCCCCATTGGTCCGGGCTGTTAATGGGTTATCGGGTCCAAACTAGAACCCGATAGCTTAAGGGCGACCCGTTACGGTGGATGCCACGTGTCGGTTACCCTTGACGAAAGCACTTCCATGACGTGCCATTTATCGTCATTGAAGTGGACACTTCTGTGATGATAATTTTGGTATTGTCATGGAACACTTCTACGACAGCACAGGTATGACTATCTTGATTCTGTCATAAAATCATCATGGATGTACATGCATGATAGAAAATGTGACCTACTGTGACAAACACGTATCATCACGAAAGTGGTTTTTTTGTAGTGTATATTTTTATTCGTCACATATCATGAGTTTTGCTTGGAGCGTCTTGTATTATATGAGTCTTTATTTTTATTTTTTTTAGTTTGTCACAATTATCCTTGCTGGACACACCTATTTGAGAGAGCCATAATTATGCTATGATTTGTGAGAATTGTTCTATGTGCTTCACTTAATTTTTTTTTGAGCTATGGAATTGCTCTAGTGCTTCACTTATATCTTTTTGAGCACAGTGCTTTATATTTTTTGAAGAAATTCTCTCATGCTTCACATATATTATTTTGAGAGATGAAAATTTTTATGCTCATGTTCTTCACTTAAATTTGTTTGAGCTTGTCGAAAGCAATTGCAATATATGAAATTAGTCCCAAAGTGATAGATATTCAAGAGGGATATAATAAAAACTTTCATGAAGATCATTGGACAAAATAAACTTGATTCTTAGTAATAGTTTTGAGATATGATGATAGTAATATGGGAGTCATGTTGGTGAGTAATTATGCTTTAGTAACATTATTGGTGTTAACGTTTGTGATTCCCTATGCAAGCACGAAAGTTAATAGTTAAGAAATGAAATTACATCCTACTTGTGGTGCATTATTCGGTGTTATTTATGATTAATGCTCGTTTCTGTGAATTTTTGTTTCTTGCTTGGTTGCTTCTCAATCTATTTGCTAGCCTTTCCTTGTACTAAGTGGGAATACTACTTGTGCATCCAAAATCCTTAAACCCAGCTATGCCATATGAGTCCACCATACCTACCTATATGCGGTATTTTCGTGCCGTTCCAAGTAAATTTGTATGTGCCAACTCTAATTTTCAAAATAAATTTCCTTTTTGTGTGCCCATACCGCTCATGAAGCGGTAGGGGGTGGCCAATATTTTTCTATGCTAGATGTGTTATTCTCAAGATGAGTGTTTAGTCACTTGTCATTGCACGAGGGTGTGGCGGTAATAGGGATGCCCAGTCCCGAAATGAAAAAGAAGTATCTAGGATATGCAAGGAAGAAGAAAGAAATAATAGCAATCTCAACATAATGAGAGGTAATTTAGTAACATGAAAATTTCTACAATCATATTTTCCTCCCTCATAATAATTACATGTAAGATCATAATCAAATTCAACAATATAGCTATCGTATAAAAATTTCTCTTCGTGATCCACATGCATGCAAAGTTGACACTCTTCCAAAATAGTGGGATTGTCATCAAATAAAGTCATGACCTCTCCAAACCCACTTTTATCAAAAAAATTGTAAGATTGAACACTCTCCAAATATGTGGGATTATTTTTATCTAAAGTTGACACTCTTCCAATCCCACTTTCAATATTATTGCAAACATTATTATCAATAACATATTCATCATGAGGCTCAAATAAAATTTCAAGATTATAAGAAGCATCACCCCAATCATGATCATTACAATGAGTAGTTGACATAACAAAATCATCATCCCCAAGCTTGGGGTTTTGCATATCATTAACACAATAGACATTAATAGAATTTAGAGTAACATCATTGCAGTCATGCTTTTCTTTCAAGGAGCTATCGTGAATCACTTTATAAAAACACTTCATCACAATTTTCAGATTCACGAATCTCAAGCAAAACTTCACAAAGATAATCTAGTGAACTCAATTCACTAGCAATTGGTTCATCATAATTGGATCTTTTAAAAATATTAGCAAGTGGATGTGGATCCATATCAATAGATTTTTAGCAAGCAAAGATGCAAGCAAATAGAAGGTACATGGCAACACAAGCAAACAAAAGATCAAACGAGAAAAAGGTAAATGGAAAAGAAGGCAAATAAAAAGGCAAATATATTGGGCTTTTTGCAAAAATGTTTTAGAAGTGGGGAAGATGAAAATGAGAGGCAAATGGCAAATAAAGTAATTGCAAGGAGATGAGATTTGTGATTAAGAACCTGATAGATGTTGATGATGTCTCCCTGGCAACGGCACCAGAAATTGGCAAGTTCACAGGAGACTATCTTGACTTGATCCTCCCAGGCAACGGCGCCAGGAATTCCTTTTAATGTGGCTTGAAACTGCGTCGGTATTTCCCCAAAGAGGAAGGGATGATGCAGTACAGCTATGGTAGGTATTTCCCTCAGTTATGAAACCAAGGTATCAATCCAGTAGGAGAACCAACCAACACTATGTAAACGGTACCTGCACACAAAGAACAAATACTTGCAACCCTCCTCGGTAAAAAAATATTTTGGTTTGTATGTGTTTGGATAAATAGATCTGAATAAAATGTGAAATAAAAGATGCAAATAAAAAGTGCAACAAAGTATTTTTGGGTTTTTGGAATAATAGATCTGAAAACAAATGTGGTGAAAAATAGATCTAAAAGCAATATGATGAAAGATAGACCCGGGGGGCGTAGATTTCACTAGTGGCTTCTCTCAAGAAAATAGCACACGGTGGGTAGACAAATTACTGTTGGGCAATTGATAGAAGATCGAATAATTATGACAATATCCAAGGCAATGATCAATATATAGGCATCATGTCCAAGATTACTCGACCGACTCCTGCCTGCATCTACTACTATTACTCCACACATGACCGCTATCCAGCATGCATCTAGTGTATTAAGTTCATGGAGAAACGGAGTAATGCAATAAGAACGATGACATGATGTAGACAAGATCTATTCATGTAGGAATAGACCCCATCTTGTTATCCTTAATAGCAACGATACATACGTGCCTCGCTACCCCTTCTTTCACTGGGTGAGGACACCGTAAGATCGAACCCATCACAAAGCACCTCTTCCCATGGCAAGAAAAATCGATCTAATTGGCCTAACTAAACCAAATATTCGAAGAAAAACTACGAGGCTATAAATAATCATGCATATAAGAGATCAAAGAAACTCAAATAATATTCATGGATATAGATCTGATCATAAACTCAAAGTACATCGGATCCCAACAAACACACCGCAAAAAGGTTTACATCAAATAGATCTCCAAGAGACCATTGTATTGAGAATAAAAAGAGTGAAGAAGCCATCTAGCTACTGCCTACGGATCGGTAGGTCTATGGTGGACTACTCACGCATCATCAGAGAGGCACCAATGAGGATGATGAACCCCTTTGTGATGGTGTAAGTTTGAACCTCGTGGTTCTGGAACTTGCGACGGCTGGAATTATGTTTCGTCTGCTCCCCTAGGGTTTCTGGAATACTTGGGTATTTATAGAGCAAAGAGGCGGTGCAAGAGACCCTCGTGGGCCCCACAACCCACTAGGGCGCGCCTGGCCTCCCCTCTGGTCCTTCCTTGGCTCCCAAGTTGTCTTCTGGTCCCAAAAAAATCTCCAAAAAGTTTCGTTGCATTTGGACTCCATTTGATAAGGATATTCTGCTAAGTAAAAAACAAGCAAAAAACAGCAACTAGCACTTAGCACTATGTCAATAGGTTAGTCCCAAAAAATGATATAAAGTTGCTATAAAATGATTGTAAAACATCCAAGAATGAAAATATAACAGCATGGAACAATAAAAAATTATAGATACATTGGAGACGTATTAGGCATCTCCTCATGTCTACCAATATTACCTATTCTTTGACATTCATCACAGGACAAGACAAACTTACGAGCACCTTTGAAAAGAGTAGGCCAATAAAAACCAGATTGTAATACCTTGTGTGCAGTTCTATCTCCCGCATGGTGTCCTCCATAAGCCTTGGAGTGACATTTTCCGAAGGATTTGTTCCTGTTCATGCTAAGGTATACAACGTCTATTAATACCATCTACTCCTTTATAAAGATGTGGGTCATCCCAAAAGTAATGTCTCAAATCAAAGAAGAATTTTTTCTTTTGTTAGTAAGTGAAACTAGGTGGTATAAATTTAGCAACAATATAATTAGCATAGTCTGTATACTAAGGGGTATTATGAGAATTATTTATGAAAGCTAATTGTTCATCAGGAAAGCTATCACCAATTGGCAGTGGGTCATCAAGAATATTTTCTATCCTAGACAAGTTATCAGCTACGGGATTCTCAGCTCCCTTCCTATCAGTGATATGCAAGTCAAACTCTTGTAACAAAAGAACCCACCTAATGAGTCTAAGTTTAGCAACTTCCTTTTCCATAAGGTATTTAATAGCGGCATGATCGGTGTGAACAATCACTTTAGAATCAACTATGTAAGATCTGAATTTATCACAAGCAAACACAACTACTAGAAATTCCTTCTCAGTAGTAGCATAATTTCTCTGAGCACTATCTAGAGTCTTACTAGCATAGTGGATAACATTTAATTTCTTATCAACTCTTTGTTCTAGAACAGCACCAACAGCATAATCACTAGCATCGCACATAATTTCAAAAGGTAAGTTCCAATTAAGTGGTTGGACAATAGGTGCGAAAGTTAAGGCTTTCTTAAGTGTTTCAAAGGCTTCTACACAATCCTCATCAAAAACAAGTCGAGCATCCTTTTGCAAGAGGTTAGTAAGAGGCCTAGAAATTATAGAGAAGTCTTTAATAAATATCCTATAGAAACCAACATGACCAAGGAAATGTCTTATGCCTTTAATATCTTTAGGGAATGGCATTTTCTCAATTGCGTCAACCTTAGCTTTATGAACCTCAATACCTCATTCAGAAATTTTATGCCCCAAAACAATACCTTCGTTCACCATAAAATGGCACTTCTCCCAATTCAAGACAAGATTAGTTTGTTCACATCTCTGCAAAATTTGATTGAGGTTGCTTAAGCAATCATCAAAAAAAGTCCCGTAAACGGAAAATTCATCCATGAAAACCTCAACAATCTTTTCACAAAAGTCAGAGAATATAGCAGTCATACATCTTTGAAAGGTATCAGGTGCATTGCATAAACCAAAAGGCATACGTCTATAAGCATAAGTTCCAAAAGGACAAGTAAAAGTGGTTTTCTCTTGATCAGGTTGTGATACGGGTATTTGAGAGAAACTAGAATATCCATCAAGAAAGCAAAAGTGTGTGTGCTTAGATAATCTTTCTAACATTTGATCAATAAAAGGCAAAGAGTAATTATCTTTCCTAGTGGCTTTATTTAATTTTCTAAAATCAATTACCATTCTATAACCAGTCACGATTCTTTGCGGGATAAGTTCATTTTTACCATTAGGAACAACAGTAATACCTCCTTTCTCAGGAACACAATGAACAGGACTTACCCATCTACTATGAGCTATATGATATATTACACCTGCTTCCACAAGCTTTAGTATTTCAGTTCTTACCACTTCCTTCATCTTAGGATTTAATCGTCGTTGATGATCAACAACCGGTTTAGCATCGGATACCATATTAATCTTATGCTGACAGAGAGTGGGACCGATGCCCTTAAGATCATCAAGAGTATATCCAATAGCAGCTCGATGCTTCCCCAGAGTTTTTAATAATCTCTTTTCTTCATGCTCTGTGAGGTTAGCACTAATAATAACATGATATATCTTCTTCTTATCAAGATAAGCATACTTCAAAGTATCAGGCAATTGTTTTAATTCAAAGACAGGATCACCTTTAGGTGGAGGAGGACCTCCTAGAGTTTCAACAGGCAAATTGTGTTTAAGGATAGGTTGTTGATCAAAGAACATCATATCTATTTCATTTCTTTCATGCAAGTGCATATCATTTTCATGGTCTAGCAAATATTGTTCTAATGGATTAGTAGGAGGTACGGCAAAATAAGCGAGACCAATTATTTCATCCTTACTAGGCAATTCTTTATCCTGAGGTTGCCTATGAAACTCAGAGAAATTAAACTCATGAGACACATCACCAAAATTAACACTGACGGTTTCTTTCTTTTAATCTATCTTAGCGTTAACAGTGTTCAAGAAAGGCCTAAATAATGGGACAAAAATTATCTTGTGGGGAACCAGAAACTAGAAAATCAGTAGGATATTTTACTTTCCCACACAAGACTTCAACATCTCTAACAATCCCAAGTGGTGTGATAGTATCTCTATTAGCAAGTTTAATAGTAACATCAATGTCTTCTATTTCAGCAGGTGTAATATCATTCATAATTTCTTGGTATAAAGTAAAAGGGATAGCACTTACCCTAGCACCCATATCACATAAGCCATGATAAAATGATCTCCTATTTTAACTGAGACAACACGCATGCCAACTATGGGTTTATTCTTATCTTTAGTATCAGTTTAGCAATTCTAGCAGCTTCATCACAGAAATAAATAACATGCCCATCAATATAATCGACCAAGAGATCCTTAACCATAGCAACACTAGGTTCTACTTTAATTTTTTCAGAGGGTCTAGGTGATTTAATATTACTTTTGTTGACCACGGTCGAAACCTTAGCATGTTCCTCTATCCTAACAGGGAAAGGTGGGTTTTCAACATAAGCAGTAGGCACAACTGGATCAACATTGTAAATGATAGTTTCATCCTTAACTATGAATGGCTCCTCAATATTTTCTTTAATAGGGGGATGATATTTAAACCACTTCTCCTTAGGGAGATCAACATGAGTAGCAAATGATTCACAAAAATAGGCTACTATCTTAGAGTCAAGTCCATATTTAGTGCTAAAATTATGAAAAGCTTCGGTATCCATAAAAGTTTTAACACAATCAAACTCAAGTTTTATACCTGACTCCTTACCTTCGTCGAGTTCCCAATCTTCAGAATTGCATTTAATTCTTTCCAAAAGATCCCATCTGAATTCAATAGTCTTCTTCATAAAGGAACCGGTACAAGAAGTATAGAGCATGGATTGATCATTACGAGAATGCCGAGCATAAAAATTCTGTATAATAATTTCTCTTGAGAGCTCATGATTGGGGCATGAATACAACATTGAATTAAGCCTCCCCCAAGCTTGAGCGATACTTTCTCCTTCACGAGGCCAAAAATTATATATATATAATTCCGATCACGATGAATTAGATGCATAGGATAAAACTTTTGGAGAAATTCCAATTTCAATCGACTCCAGTCCCAAGCTCCAATATCATCACATAGCCTATACCATGTCAATGCTTTTCCCCCCAAAGATAAAGGGAAAACCTTCTTCTTAATTTCATCTCCGGATAAACCTGCAAGCTTGAACAATGCACAAATTTCATCCACATATATCAGGTGCATATCAGGATGCTTCGTTCCATCTCCCACATAAGGATTAGCTAGCAGTTTCAATATCATACTCGAAGGAATCTCATAACCAATATTTTCAGTAGGTGCGGTAGGTTGAGGAGCAAATATTTTTTCTTCCGATTGAGGTGAAGATACCCCGAACAAACCCCTCAAAGGATTGTTTTCCATAGTAACAAGTGACAGTAAATTTCAGCACGTAATATAAATTTTTCCTTACCAAAGGCGCTTCACTCCCCAGCAACGGTGCCAGAAAAGAGTCTTGATGACCCACAAGTATAGGGGATCAATCATAGTCCTTTCAATAAGTAAGAGTGTCGAACCCAACGAGGAGCCGAAGGAAATGACAAGTGGTTTTCAGCAAGGTATTTTCTGCAGGCACTAAAATTTCGGTAACAGATAGTTTGATAGCAAGATAATTTGTAACGAGCAAGTAATAGTAATGGTAAAAAAAAGTGCAGCAAGGTAGCCCAATCCTTTTTGTTGCAAAGGACAGGCTGGAATGGTCTCTTATAATAAGCAAAGCGTTTTTTAGGACACACATGAATTTCATCTAGTCACTTCCATCATGTTTGTTTGATTCGTGTTCGCTACTTTGATAATATGATATGTGGGTGGACATGTGCTTGGGTGCTGTTCTTACTTGAACAAGCCCCCCACTTATGATTAACCCCCCTCTCAAGCATCCGCAACTACGAAGGAAGAATTAAGATAAAATTTAACCATGGCATTAAACATATGGATCCAAATCAGCCACTTACAGAATAGCGCATAAACTAGGGTTTAAGCTTCTGTCACCCTAGCAACCCATCATCTAATAACTACTCCACAATGCATTCCTTTAGGCCCAAAGATGGTGAAGTGTCATGTAGTCGACGTTCACATAACACCACTAAGGGAATCACAACATACATATCATCAAAATATCAAACGAATACCAAATTCACATGATTACTTACGACAAGACTTCTCCCATGTCCTCAAGAACAAAAGTAACTACTCACAAAACATATTCATGCTCAAGATCAGAGGGGTATTTAATTGCATACTAGATTTGAACATATAATCTTCCACCAAATAAACCATCTAGCATCAACTACGAGATGTAATCAACACTACTAGTCACCCACAGGTACCAATCGGAGGTTTCTATACAAAGATTGAACACAAGAGATAAACTAGGGTTTTGAGATGAGATGGTGTTGTTGAAGGTGTTGATGAGGATTGGCCCTCCCACGATGAGAGGGTTGTTGGTGATGATGCCTTCGATTTCCCCCTCCCGGAGGGAAGTATCCCTGGCGGAATCGCTCCGCCGGAGAGCAAAAGTGCTCCTGTGCAAGTTTCGCCTCAAGACGGCGGCGCTCTGTCCTGAAAGTCCTCTCCTTATTTTTTCTAGGGAAAATGGCCTTATGTACCAAAAGATGGGCACCGGAAGTGGGCCAAGGAGCCCACTACCCACCGGGGCGCGCTAGGGGGTAGGTGTGCCCTGGTGCCTAGTGGGCACCTGGGTGGCCTTGTCTAGTATTTATTTTCTCCAATATTTTTTATGTATTCCAAAACAAATCTCCGTAAAATTTCAGCTCATTTGGAGATGTGCAGAATAGGTATCTCTGACGTAGCTTTTTCAGGTCCAGAATTCCAGCTGCCGGTCATCTCCCTCTTTGTATAAACCTTGCATATTATGAGAGAAAAGGCATTAGAATTACTCCACAATGTGTTATATTGAATAAAAACACTATAAATAACATTAGGAAAACATGATGCAAAATGGACGTATCAGCTGGCCAGGCTCTGAGGCCCGGCAGGCGGCGTTGGCGGGGATGTATCCCGTCGCGCGGAGCTCAGCGATGGTGGCGTCGGTGACCTTGGAGGCCACCCACCTCCGCTTCATGTCCGCGTCATCCATTGGTGCGGATGCAGAAGCTTGGGAGGAGCTTTTTGGGCTTGAGATTGGGAATGAGAAGGCTTGGAGGGTTTGGGCACTGGAGCAGGAGGAAAGCGTGAGAGTGTCGATTCAACCCCCTTGCTCTTTATAAGCCAGTGAAAGGCGAAGCGTCCCTCTGTTGCGCCGTAAAAATCGCCATGTTTCGGCCTATCATGCTATTATGGCCACTTGGGGAGAAACAATTGATTGATGATATCCCCCAAAATAAGGGACACGATTTCTATATTGATACGACATGCCAGTAAGAGGTTTGCCTCGAACCGTGATTCGAGTAAGCAATGGCTGACGTATGTGATGTTAGGTTTGGTGGCGCTTCAGTAAAGGCTGTTAATAACTAACTCCCAAGCTCACCTACGCTGCTAGTCTTTGAGACTAAGCAAGCTTTGTACTTCGGATGAATAACAATGTGTCTTGGGTAGCACATGGCTAGACTTGCATGGGCCCCTATCAGAGGGAGATAGTAACCAATTAAAGGGCTCGCAAGCTTCGTGTGATGCTTGTCCAAGGATGTGGAACTTGCCTGCCAAGCAGAAGATCATTCCAATCCGAAGATCAACTAGCCAAAGACAATTATCCGATGAAGGTTGTCAACCTCAGCTTTGAAGAAAAGTTCGAGGGCTACTAACGGTGTCCTAGGGGGTCCTGGCCTAGCCGGACTAATGTATGGACTGGACCACCAGCTCGTTAAGGAGGAGGGTCTCCAGAGGCCTTCAATGTGTGGTGACCGAAGAGTTGGCGTGTACTTCAAGCATGTCTGATTAGATTCGGCATGTAAATCCTTAGATGGCAACCGACCATGTGTAACCCTAGATACACGTGGTGCCTATATAAACCAGAGGGTTTGGTCCATGGAGAACATCCATACACCCATTCATACATTCATCATACCCCTAGGGTTTAGACCACAACTCATGATCTCGAGGTAGATCAACTTTGTACCTTGATACTTCCATAATATAAGCAAGAGCAGGACGTAGGATTTTACCTCCATAGAGAGGGCCTGAACCTGGGTAAACTTCGTGTGTGTTCTCTCTTGTTACCCATCGATCCGATCTAACAGCTCGGGCCCCCCTACTCGATATCTGCCAATTTTGACACTGACAGGAATGGAGAGGGAAACCTATTTTAGCTTGATCCCTGGGTAGGTGGTGAGCCGCTTCAGGTGGGATTTCCTAGCTTTTTTGCTATTTGCATTGATCCGATGATGTTGGTCTCCGCGACTGCCCCGAATGGACATTGGAACATCTTGTTTCGACACACATTTGGGCAGGCAGAAAACCATTGAGTGGGCGATGTTGCGGGTAGCCCTCCTCCCGGTGCTTCCAGACTACTCAGACACTGTTTCTTGGAGTCTCTCACCTTCCGGTGTATTATCTATGAGCTCAGCATACCATGCGCTTTGCCATACGCTCACCCTTCCTTCGATCGCTCCTTTGTGGAAGGCCCCGATGCCCCTAAAGATGAAGATCTTTGTGTGGTAGTTGTTGCAGGACCGGCTTCCCTCTGGGATGGAGGTGCTTCAGAGGCACGGGGTTGGTAATGGCATGTTCCCCCTTTGTGATGTACCAGAGACTGAGCTCCACATCTTACTGGCATGCACTGCGGCATGTGCCCTATGGAGTTTTGTCTGTGAGCCCCTGGGGCATGACTCGGAAGCCCTGAACCTTGCGGAGTTCCTAGAAATTAGGGCTAATGATTCTAGTTGTAAGCTGCGTTGGTTTTGTCCCCAAAGAGGAAGGGGTGATGCAGTACAGTAGAGGTAGGTATTCCCTCGGTTATAAAACAAGGTTATCAATCTAGTAGGAGAACCACACAACAACTTGTTAGCAGCACCTACACACAAAATAACAAATACTTGCACCCAACGCAAACAAGGGGTTGTCAATCCCTCGGCAGCTAATTGCAAGGATCAAATCTCGTAGTGATAGATAGATAAATAAAAAATAAAATAAAATAAAGTAAATAAAAGTGCAACAATATATTTTGGATTTTAATATAGGATTTAGATAGACCCGGGGGCCATAGTTTTCACTAGAGGTTTCTCTCTTGAAGATAGCATACGGTGGGTAAACAAACTACTGTTGGGCAATTGATAGAAAAGCGAATAATCATGATGATATCTAAGGCAATGATCATGTATATAGGCATCATGTCCGAGACAAGTAGACCGACTCTTGCCTGCATCTACTACTATTACTCCACCCATCGACAGCTATCTAGCATGCATCTAGAGTATTAAGTTCTTAAAGAACAGAGTAACGCCTTAAGCAAGATGACATGATGTAGACAAATTAAACTCAAATAATATGAATAAACCCCATCTTTTTATCCTTAATGGCAACAATACAAATATGTGTCATGTCCCTTTCTGTCACTAGGATTGAGCACCGCAAGATTGAACCCATCACAAAGCACCTCTCCCATTGCAAGAAAAATCAATCAAGTTGGTCAAACCAAATCAATAGATTGATGACCCACAAGTATAGGGGATCAATCATAGTCCTTTCGATAAGTAAGAGTGTCGAACCCAATGAGGAGAAGAAGGAAATGACAAGTGGTTTTCAGCAAGGTAATTTCTGCAAGCACTGAAATTGTCGGTAATATGTAGTTTGATAGCAAGATAATTTGTAACAAGCAAGTAATGGTAACGGTAAATAAACTGCAGCAAGGTAGCCCAATCCTTTTGTGGCAAAGGACATGCCAAAATGGTGTCTTATAATAAACAAAGCATTCTTGAGGGCACACGGGAATTTCATCTAGTCACTTTCATCATGTTGGTTTGATTCGCGTTCGCTACTTTGATAATTTGATATGTGGGTGGACTGGTGCTTGGGTGCTGTTCTTACTTGAACAAGCCTCCCACTTATGATTAATCCCCTCGCAAGCATCCGCAACTATGAGAAAAAGTATTAAGATAAAATCTAACCATAGCATTAAACATATGGATCCAAATCGGTCCCTTACGAAGTAGTGCATAAGCTAGGGTTTCAGCTTCTGTCACTCTAGCAACCCATCATATAATAACTACTCCACAATGCATTCCCTTAGGCCCAAAGATGGTGAAGTGCCATGTAGTTGACGTTCACATGACACCACTAAGGGAATCACAACATACATATCATCAAAATATCGAACGCATATCAAATTCACATGATTACTTGCAACATGACTTCTCCCGTGACCTCAAGAACAAAGGTAATTACTCACAAATGATATTCATGCTCAAGATCAGAGGGGTATTAAATAGCATAATAGATCTGAACATATAATCTTCCACCAAATAAACCATATAGTAATCAACACTACTAGTCACCCACGGGTACCAATCTGAGGTTCCGGTACAAAGATTGAACACAAGAGATGAACTAGGGTTTGAGAGGAGATGTGCTATTGAAGATGTTGATGGAGATTGGCTTCCCAAAGATGAGAGGGTTGTTGGTTATGACGATGGCTTTGATTTCCCCCTCCGGGAGGGAAGTTCCCCCAGCGGAATCGCTCCACCGGAGGGCAAAAGTGCTCCTACCCAAGTTCCGCCTCGAGACGGTGGCGCTTCATCCCGAAAGTCCTCTCCTTATTTTTTTCTAGGTCAAAAGACCTTATGTACCAGAAGATGGGCACCGGAAGTGGGTTGGGCTGGCCACAACCCACCAGGGCCCGCCTGGGGGGCCTGGTGCGCCCTGGTGTCTTGTGTTCACCCGGTGGCCCCCCTCCGGTAGTTCTTTTCTCCAATAATTATTAAATATTCTAAAATAATTCTTCGTAAAATTTAAGCTCATTTGGAGATGTGCAGAATAGGTATCTCTGACGTAGCTTTTTCAGGTCCAGAATTCCTGCTGCCGGTATTCTCCCTCTTTGTGTAAACCTTGCATATTATGAGAGAAAAGGCATTAGAATTACTCCATAAAGCATTATTATGCAGAAAAACATTATAAATAACAGTAGGAAAACATGATGCAAAATGGACGTATCAACTCCCCCAAGCTTAGACCTCGCTTGTCCTCAAGCGAAAGCCGATATCGAAAATCATGTCCACATGTTTAGAGAGAGAGGTGTCGATAAAAACAAAATACGGACATGGTAGCATCATGCTTATTATTATAAGAGAAACAAACTTTATCATAAAGCTTTATCATATAACTTCTCATGAACAAGTAACAATTCATCACAACATCGAAGTAGAAAGCATAAACTTTACTGAAAACCAACAAACTATGTTCTCAGTAAACTTTGCAACTACAATTCATCATATTTTCAGGAATGGTCTCGTATCGGAGCCTTTTGGCAAGCCCACATACTCAACCATCATGTAATCTTCTATGATTGCTAACACTCACTGCATACATATGGGCAAAAAGTTTCAACCGGACACATAGAAAGATAGGGGCCTATAGTTTCGCCTCCCAACTTATTCACCTCAAGGGTGATGTCAACAATAATAACTCATGATCATTCACATTCAACTGGATATATGTGCCTAGATCTTTCCTCACCACATGGTGCTTGCAAAAAGAGAAAATAAAAAGGAACAGAGAAGAATACTTTGACTCTTGCATAAAAAGCAAATACATAAAGTAAAAATAGGCCCTTCGCAGAGGGAAGCAGAGGTTGTCACGCGCTTTTTGGTTTGTATGCACAATCTCTTAATGCAAAAGAACGTCACGTTATATTGCCCCTTATATTAGAAACCTTTATTATGCAGTCTGTCGCTTTTATTACTTTGCCATCACAAGTTCATACAACGCTTAATTTCTCTTACACTAAATGATCAAACACATTTAGAAGCAATTTTTATTGCCTTATTGCACCGATGACAACTTACTTGAAGGTTCTTACTCAATCCATAGGTAGGTATGGTGGACTCTCAAAACATGAGTTTGGGTTTAAGGTTTTTGGATGCACAAGTAGTATTCCTACTTAGTGCGGAATTTTGGCTAGCAAAGATATTAAGCAAGCACCACATGTTGTAGGATCTATGACAATATAACTTCTATGTGAATATGAACAAACATAAATCATTACATTGTCTTTCTTGTCCAACGTCAACAGTTTTGGCATATAATATTTAATGGGGGTTCACAATCATAAAAGATGTCCAAGATAGTATATTTGCATGTGAATCTTCTCTTCCCATATTAATTCTTTCATGAATTGCATCATTGACCAATGTTATGTTTGTCAACTTCCAACAAATTTTACCACTTATACTTTTCCCTATGTGATGTCATTACTTACCATAAGATTAGCATATGATCTTTTTCATTATTTGCTTTTATTTTGATTGAAACATAAAAGTAAAGAAGCAAAAGCTCAAACTAAACTTTATCATATAACTCTCACTTGATTACATAGATAGATATATCATGAAACTAGCACTCGAAAATAGATCATACTAAACTTTTATTCAACTAAATCACGCAATAACTAAAGATCGAACTAAGATAGGTAAAGGTAATAAAAGTGATGGAGATACGATACCGGGGCATATCCCCCAAGCTTGGCAAAAGCCAAGGGGAGTACCCATACCCGTGTACTCAAGTCTCCTTTGGTGGGGAAGATGATGATGGTGGTGGTGATGAGGTGGTGGTCAAATCGTTCGGGGATATATATAAAGATTTTTTATCTTGGGAAACAAGCATGTGGAAGGAAAACGGAGTCGGGAAGGTGACCCACCAGGGTGCGCCAGGAAGGGCAGGCGCGCCCTGGTGTATCGTGGCCACCTCGGTTGCCTTCCTGGTTGTTTCTTATTTTCCATTTTTTTTCTAATATTCCAAAACTGACAGAAAATATTTTTGCGGAATTTTAGGTGTCCGTTTACTTACCGTATCACGTACCTCTTCCTTTTCAGGGTTCTAGAGTGTTCTGGAAAGTTTCTTTTATGTGTTCCTCCGGTGTCATGGTTTGAATAATATTGGTTTCAACATTAATAGTCGTACCTGAGATATAGTGCTTAATTCTTTATCCATTGACCACCTTCGGGTTAGTACCTTCGGCATTATTGATCGTAATGGGTCCAGAACGATAAACCTCTTTGATAATATATGGTCCTTCCCATTTGGAAAGAAGTTTTCCTTCAAAAAATCTAAAATGAGAGTTGTATAATAAAACATGTTCTCCAAGTTTGAATTCCCGCTTTTGGATTCTTTTGTCATGCCATCTTTTAACTTTTTCTTTGAATAGTTTGGCATTTTCATAAGCTTGGGTTCTCCATTCATCTAGTAAGCTAATATCAAATAACCTCTTTTCACCGGCAAGTTTGAAGTCATAATTGAGTTCTTTAATTTCCCAATATGCTTTATGTTCTAACTCAAGAGGCAAATGACAAGCTTTTCCATAGACCATTTTATATGGGGACATACCCATAGGATTTTTTATAAGTTGTTCTGTAGGCCCAAAGTGCATCATCTAGTTTCTTAGACCAATTCTTTCGGGACCTATTGACAGTTTTTTGTAATATTAATTTTATTTCTCTATTGCTAAGTTCAACTTGACCACTGGATTGAGGATGATAGGGTGATGCAATTCTATGGTTAATATCATATTTAGCAAGCATTTTACGGAAAGCACCATAAATAAAGTGTGAACCACCATCAGTCATTAAATATCTAGGGACTCCAAACCTTGGGAAAATAACTTCTTTAAGCATTTTAATGGAAGTGTTATGATCAGCACTACTATTTGGAATAATTTCTACCAACTTAGTAATATAATCAACAGCAACCAAAATATGTGTATACCCATTAGAGGAAGGAAAAGGTCCCATATAATCAAAACCCCAAACATCAAATGGTTCAACAACAAGTGAATAATTCATAGGCATTTCCTGACACTTACCGATATTACCTATTCTTTGACACTCATCACAAGACAAGACAAACTTACGGGCATCCTTGAAAAGAGTAGGCCAATAAAAACCAGATTGCAATACCTTGTGAGCAGTTCTATCCCCCGCATGATGTCCTCCATAGGCTTCGGAGTGACATTTCCGTAGGATTTGTTCCTGTTCATGCTCAGGTACACAACGTCTAATAAGACCATCTACTCCCTCTTTATAAAGATGTGGGTCATCCCAAAAGTAATCTCTTAAATCATAGAAGAATTTTTTCTTTTGTTGGTATGTGAAATTAGGTGGTATAAATTTAGCAACAATGTAATTAGCATAATCAGCATACCAAGGAGTGTTATGAGAAGCATTTATTACGGCTAGTTGTTCATCAGGAAAGATATCATCAATAGGTAGTGGGTCATCAAGAATATTTTCTAACCTAGACAAGTTATCAGCTACGGGGTTCTCAGCTCCTTTCCTATCAATGATATGTAAATCAAATTCTTGTAGCTAGAGAACCCACCTAATGAGTCTAGGTTTAGCATCTTTCTTTTCCATAAGATATTTTATAGCAGCTTGATCAGTATGAACAATTACTTTGGAATCAACAATGTAAGATCTGAATTTATCACAAGCAAACACAACTGCTAAAAATTCTTTTTCAGTAGTAGCATAATTTCTTTGGGCACTGTCTAGAGTTTTGCTAGCATAATGGATGACATTTAATTTCTTATCAACTCTTTGTCCTAGAACAGCACCAACAGCATAATCACTAGCATCACACATAATTTCAAAGGCAAGTTCCAATCAGGTGGTTGAACAATAGGTGCAGAAGTTAAGGCTTTCTTAAGGGTTTTAAAAGCTTCTACACAATCATCATTAAAAACAAAAGGAATATCTTTTTGTAAAAGATTAGTGAGAGGCCTAGAAATTTTAGAGAAGTCTTTAATAAACCTTCTATAGAAACCAGCATGACCAAGGAAACTACGAATACCTTTAATATCTTTAGGACATGGCATTTTCTCAATTGCATCAACTTTAGCTTTATCCACCTTAATACCTCATTCAGAAATTGTATGCCCCAAGACAATGCCTTCGTTAACCATAAAGTGGCACTTCTCCCAATTCAAGACAAGATTAGTTTGTTCACATCTCTGCAAAACTCGATCAAGGTTGCTTAAGCAATCATCAAAAGACGTTCCGTAAACGAAAAAATCATCCATGAACGCCTCAACAATATTTTCACAAAAATCAGAGAATATAGCAGTCATACACCTTTGAAAGGTAGCAGGTGCATTGCATAAACCAAAGGGCATACGTCTATAAGCATAAGTTCCAAAAGGACAAGTAAAGGTGGTTTTCTCTTGATCAGGTTGTGATACATATATTTGAGAGAAACCAGAATATCCATCAAGAAAACAAAAGTGTGTGTGCTTCGATAATCTTTCTAGCATTTGATCAATAAAAAGCAGAGGGTAATGATATTTTCTAGTAACTTTATTTAATTTTCTCAAATCAATTACCATTCTACAGCCAGTAACAATTCTTTGAGGGATAAGTTCATTTTTATCATTAGGAACAACAGTAATAGCTCCCTTCTTAGGGACACAATGAACAGGACTTGCCCATCTACTATCAGCTATGGGATAGATTATACCTGCTTCCAGAAATTTTAGTATTTCAGTTCTTACCACTACTTTCATCTTAGGATTTAATCGTCGTTGGTAATCAACAACGGGCTTAGCATTAGGTTCCATATTAATCTTGTGCTGACAGAGAGTGGGACTAATGCCCTTAAGATCATCAAGAGTATATCCAATAGCAGCACGGTGCTTCCTCATAATTTTTTATAATCTTTCTTCTTCATGTTCTGAAAGGTTAGCACTAATAATAACATGATATATCTTTTTCTCATCAAGATAAGCATATTTCAACGTGTCAGGCAATTGCTTTAATTCAAACACAGGATCACCTTAAGGTAGAGGAGGTCCTCATAGAGTTTCAATAGGCAAATTGTGTTTAAGGAGAGGTTGTTCTTCAAAGAATATTTTATCTATTTCATTTCTTTCATGCAAGTGCATATCATTTTCATGGTCTAGCAAATATTGCTCTAGTGGATCAGTAGGAGGCATGGCAATAGAAGCAAGACCAAATATTTCATCATTACTAGGTAATTCTTTATTATGAGGTTTTCTATGAAACTTAGAGAAATTAAATTCATGAGACTCATCACAAAAGCTAACACTGACAGTTTCTTTATGGCAATCTATCGTAGCATTGACAGTGTTCAAGAAAGGTCTACCAAAGATAATGGGACAAAAGTCATCTTGTGGGGAACCAAGAACTAGAAAATCAGTAGGGTATTTTATTTTCCCACACAAGACTTCAACATCTCTAACAATCCCAAGTGGTGTGATCGTGTCTCTATTTGCAAGTTTAATAGTAACATCTATGTCTTCTATTTCAGCGGGTGCTATTTCATTCATAATTTCTTGATATAAGGTAAAAGTAATAGCACTCACACAAGCACCTGAATCATATAATCCATGACAGCAATCATCTCCTATTTTAACTGAGACAACAGGCATGCCAACAATAGGTCTATGTTTATCTTTTTCATCGGGTTTGGCAACTGTAGCAGCTTCATCACAGAAGTAAATAACATGCCCATCAATATTTTTGACCAAGAGATCTTTAACCATAGCAACACTAGGTTCTACTTTAATTTGTCCAGAGGGTTTAGGTGCTTTAATATTACTTTTGCGAACCACAGTTGATACCTTAGCATGTTCCTTTGTCCTAACAGGGAAAGGTGGTTTTCTAATGTAAGCAGTAGGCACAACTGGATCAACATTGTAAATGATAGTTTCATCTTTAGTTATAACCGGTTCTTTTATTTCTTATTTAATAGGGGGTGATATTTAAACCACTGCTCCTTAGGGAGATCAACATGAGTAGCAAATGATTCACAAAAAGAGGCTACTATCTCATAGTCAAGTCCATATTTAGTGCTAAACTTGTGAAAAGAATATTCATAAAAGATTTAACACAATCAAACTCAAGCTTAATACCTAACTATTTACCTTCGTCGAGTTCCCAATCTTCAGAGTTGTGTTTAATTCTTTCCAAAAGATCCCACCTGAATTCAATAGTCTTCTTCATAAAAGAACCAGTACAAGAAGTATCGAGCATGGATTGATCATCACGAGAAAGTCGAGCATAAAAATTTCATAACCAATATTTTCAGTAGGTGCAGTAAGTTGAGGGGCAACTCTTTGTGTTTCTGGTCGAGGTGAAGATACCCCGAACAAACCCCTCAAAGGATTGTTTTCCATAGTGACAAGTGACAATAAATTTCAGCACGTAGTATAAGTTTTTCCTTGCCGATTTCCACTTACCAAGAGCGCTTCACTCCCCGGCAACGGTGCCAGAAAAGAGTCTTGATGACCCACAAGTATAGGGGATCAATCATAGTCCTTTCAATAAGTAAGAGTGTCGAACCCAACGAGGAGCAGAAGGAAATGACAAGTGGTTTTCAGCAAGGTAATTTCTGCAAGCACTGAAGTTGTCGGTAATAGGTAGTTTGATAGCAAGATAATTTGTAACAAGCAAGTAACGGTAATAGTAAATAAAGTGCAGCAAGGTAGCCCAATCCTTTTGTGGCAAAGTACATGCCAAAACGGTGTCTTATAATAAGCAAAGCGTTCTTGAGGGCACACGGGAATTTCATCTAGTCACTTTCATCATGTTGGTTTGGTTCGCGTTCGCTACTTTCATAATTTGATATGTGGGTGGACCGGTGCTTGGGTGCTATTCTTACTTGAACAAGCATCCCACTTAGTATTAACCCCCTCGCAAGCATCTGCAACTACGAGAAAAAGTATTATGATAAAATCTAACCATAGCATTAAACATATGGATCCAAATCGGTCCCTTACAAAGTAGCGCATAAACTAGGGTTTAAGCTTCTGTCACTCTAGCAACCCATCATCTAATAACTACTCCACAATGCATTCCCTTAGGCCCAAATATGGTGAAGTGCCATGTAGTCAATGTTTAGATGACACCACTAAGGGAATCACAACATACATATCATCAAAATATCGAACGCATATCAAATTCACATGATTACTTGCAACATGACTTCTCCCATGACCTCAAGAACAAAAGTAACTACTCACAAATGATATTCATGCTCAAGATCAGAGGGGTACTAAATAGCATAATGGATCTGAACATATAATCTTCCACCAAATAAACCATATAGTAATCAACTACAAGATGTAATCAACACTACTAGACACCCATAGGTACCAATCTGAGGTTCGGGTACAAAGATTGAACACAAGAGATGAACTAGGGTTTGAGAGGAGATGGTGATGTTCAAGATGTTGATGGAGATTGGCCTCCCAAAGATGAGAGGGTTGTTGGTGATGACGATGGCTTCGATTTCCCCCTCCCAGAGGGAAGTTCCCCCGACGAAATCGCTCAGCTGGAGGGCAAAAGTGATCCTGCCCAAGTTCCGCCTCGAGACGGCGGCGCTCCGTCAAAAAAGTCCTCTCCTTATTTTTTTCTAGGTCAAAAGACCTTATGTACCAGAAGATGGGCACCAGAGGTGGGCTCGGCTGGCCAAAACCCACCAGGGCGCGCCTGGGGGGCCTAGCGCACCCTGGTGTCTCATAGTCACCTGGTGGCCCCCCCTCTGGTAGTACTTTTCTCCAATAATTATTAAATATTCCAAAATAATTCTTCGTAAAATTTCAGCTCATTTGGTGATGTGCAGAATAGGTATCTCTGACGTAGCTTTTTCAGGTCCAGAATTCCAGTTGCCGGTATTCTCCCTCTTTGTGTAAACCTTGCATATTATGAGATAAGGCATTAGAATTATTATGCATAAAAACATTATAAATAATAGTAGGAAAACATGATGCAAAATGGACATATTATAGATCAGAGAGAAATATAAAGCTATAATAATCATGCATAAAAGAGTTCATAGAAGACTCAAATAATATTCATAGATAATATGATCATAAACTCACAATTCATCGGATCCCAACAAACACACCGCAAAAAGTATTACATCAAATGGATCTCCAAGAACATCGAGGAGAACATTGTATTGAAGATCAAAGAGAGAGAAGAAGTCATCTAGCTACTGTTATGGACCCGTAGGTCTGTGGTAAACTACTCACATATCATCGGAGGGTTGATGTAGAACCCCTCCGTGGTTGATTCCCCCTCCGGTAGAGTGCTAGAAAGGGCCCCAGATGGGATATGTCGAGAACGGGAACTTGCGGCGGTGGAAAAAGTATTTCGGATGGCTCTCCATTGGTTTCCTGATTATGGAGAATTTATAGAGGTGGAATTAGGTCAAAATGGTGAACGTGGACCCCACAAGCCACCAGGGCGTGCCTACCCCTCCTGGGCGCGCCTTGGTGCCTTGTGGGATATTCCTTCATCTTTTGGCCCTCTCCCAAAGCTTCCAGGGTCTCTTTTGTCCTGAAAAAAATCTCCAAAAAGTTTCGTGGCACTTGGGCTTCATTTGGTAATGACATTCTGAAAAACCAAAAACATGCAAAAAGCAGCAACTAGCACTTGGCACTAAGTTAATAGATTAGTCCCAAAAAATGATATATAATTGCTTGTACTTGTATATAAAACCCATGGTTCAAAAAATACAACTGTTTGCGATAGTAACGTGTCAGCTATTTGGTCCAAAAGGCCTACGTTGGTTATTAATGTGTGCGCCTTGTCTCAAATTGGACGATTTTTTTACCACGGCATATATGTGCCATGTCATGAAACCATGCCAAGTTTCATGATTTTTGGGTGAGTTTTGGATTTACGGGGATTTAAAAACTAAGATTCTCAATGTTTGAGGCCAAGCCAGGACACCGAGACGTTTGTAATTCATTCTCATTCCTTGAATGGGACCTAAACATGCACCCAAGGACACATGTATGATTTTTCAACCCATTTTGGTGCATTGGAGCATGTGCTTGTAGTTCAAATTTGTATTATGGACATTAAATGCCTAGAAAACTCAATTAACGTATAAAAAGGCCAAACGAACCCTGAATAATTTCATATTTTAGCACTAATCTGCTGTTGGTCCATGTTGCATGTAGAAAAAATACAAGGCGAGAAGAGGCAACGATTGTCGTTTCGCCCACAAGGGGGACACGTGCCCTATTGGAACCATGAGGCTTCTTGCGAGAAGCTCCGATTTGTAAGAGGGTTCTACCAAAACTTGCCCCAAATTATAGAGTTTTTTTACCACGACATATATGTGCCATGTCATGACACCATGCCAAGTTTCATGAATTTTGGGTGATTTTTGGATTTATGGGGATTTAAAAACCAAGATTCTTAATGTTCGAGGCCGAGCCAGGACGCAGAGACGTTTGTAATTCATTCCCATTCCTTGCATGGGACCTAAACATTCACCCAAGGACACATGTACGATTTTCAACCCATTTTGGTGCACTAGGGGATGTGCTTGTAGTTGAGATTTGAATGTGGACATTAAATGCCTAGAAAAGTCAATTAATGTATAAGAAAGGCCAAACGAACCCTGAATAATTTCAGTAGGAATCTCTTGTTGTTCTATGTTGCCTATAGAAAAAAATACAAGGTGAGAAGAGGCAGCGATTATCATTTCGCCCACAAGGGGGACACGTTCCCTATCAGAACCAAGAGGCTTCTTGCGAGAAGCTCTTGTTTGTAAGAGGATTTTCATAAAGCTTGCCCCAAATTGAACAATTTGTATACCATGACATATATGTGCCATGCCGTGACACCATGCCAAGTTTCATGATTTTCTGGTGAGTTTTGGATTTATGGGGATTTAAAAAATGAGATTCCCAATGTTTGAGGCCGAGCTAGGACGCCGAGACGGTTGTACTTCATTCCCATTCCTTGCATGGGACCTAAACATGCACCCAAGGACACATGTATGATTTTTCTAGCCATTTTGGTGCACTGGAGCAGGTATTTGTAGTTCAGATTTGAATTATGGACATTAAATGCCTAGAAAACTCAATTAATGTATAAAAAAGGCCAAACGAACCCTGAATAATTTCAAATTTAGCACGAATCTCCTGTTGTTCCATGTTGCCTGTAGAAAAAAATACAAGGCGAGAAGAGGCAACGATTATCGTTTCGGCCACAAGGGGGACACGTTCCCTATCGGAACCACGAGGCTTCTTGAGAGAAGCTCCGGTTTGTAAGAGGCTTGTAATAAAGCTTGCCCCAAATTTGATTTTTTTTACCATGACATATATGTGCCATGTTGTGACACCATGCCAAGTTTCATGATTTTCGGGTGAGTTTTGGATTTACGCTGATTTAAAAACCAAGATTCTCAATGTTTGAGGCCGAGCTAGAATGTCGAGATGGTTGTAATTCATTCCCATTGCTTTCATGGGACCTAAACATGCATCCAACGACACATGTATGATTTTTCTAGCCATTTTGGTGCACTGGAGCATGTATTTGTAGTTCAAATTTCAATTTTTATGCACATTAAATTAATGCTTAGAAAACTCAAGTATAATGTATAAAGAAGGCCAAACGAACCCTAAATATTTGAAGCAGTTCTGGTCAGCCGTCTGGCACCAGTGGGTAAGCATTTTGCGCACGTGTCGTGCTAGCTCGTGCTTCCTTCTTTCCTAAGTTTTCCACATTAATGGTGTTATATATCCAAACACGCTACCGTTTCCTGATGCGGCTTGAAGCTACGTCGGTATTTCCGCAAAGAGGAAGGGATGATGCAGCACAGCGGCGGTAGGTATTTCCCTCAGTGATGAAACCAAGGTTATCGAACCAGTAGGAAAACCGAGCAACACTACGTAAACAGTACCTGCACACAAATAACAAATACTCGCAACCCGACGTGTAAAAGGGGTTGTCAATCCCTTTCGGGCAACGGCGCCAAAAATTGGCAAACGGACGTGAGAGAGTAGTAAATATTGATAGATCGAACGCCAAATAAAATAAAGTGCAGCAAGGTATTTTTGTATTTTTGGTTTAATAGATCTGAAAAATAAAAGTTGCAAATAAAGAAAAGAGCGAATAGAAAAATAGATCTTGAAAGCAAATATATTGGAAAAGAGGCCCGGGGGCCGTAGGTTTCACTAGTGGCTTCTCTCGAGAAAAATAGCAAACGATGGGTGAACAAATTACTGTTGGGCAATTGATAAAACTTCAAATAATCATGACGATATCCAGGCAATGATCATTATATAGGCATCACGTCCAAGATTAGTAGACCGACTCCTGCCTGCATCTACTACAATTACTCCACACATCGACCGCTATCTAGCATGCATCTAGTGTATTAAGTTCATGGAGAAACGGAGTAATGCAATAAGAACGATGACATGATGTAGACAAGATCTATTTATGTAGAAATAGACCCCATCGTTTTATCCTTAGTAGCAACAATACATATGTGTCGGTTCCCCTTCTGTCACTGGGATCAAGCACCGTAAGATCGAACCCACTACAAAGCACCTCTTCCCATTGCAAGATAAATAGATCAAGTTGGCCAAACAAAACCCAAATATCAGAGAAGAAATATGAGGCTATAAGCAATCATGCATATAAGAGATCAAAGAAGACTCAAATAACTTTCATGAATAAAAAGATAGATCTGGTCATAAACTCAAAGTTCATTGGATCCCAACAAACACACCGCAAAAAGAGTTACATCATATTGATCTCCAAGAGACCATTGTATTGAGAATCAAACGAGAGAGAGAAAGCCATCTAGCTACTAACTACGGACCCGTAGGTCTACAAAGAACTACTCAAGCATCATCGAAGAGGCACCAATGGAAGTGGTGAACCCCTCCATGATGGTTTCTAGATTGGATCTGGTGGTTCTGGACTCTGCGGCGGCTGGAATTGATTTTTGTCGACTCCCCTAGGATTTCTGGAATATTGGGGTATTTATAGAGCAAAGAGGCTATTCAGGGGGCACCCGAGGTGGGCACAACCCACCATGGCGCGCCTGGGCCAGGCGCGCCCTGGTGGGTTGTGCTCCCCTCGGAGCACCCCCAGGCGCTTCTCCGGCCCACTCGATGTCTTCTGGCCCAAAAAAATCCACAAAAAGTTTCGCTGCGTTTGGACTCCGTTTGGTATTGATTTCCTGCGATGTAAAAAACATGCAAAAAAACAGCAACTGGCACTTGGCACTATGTCAATAGGTTAGTACCAAAAAATGATATAAAATGACTATAAAATGATTGTAAAACATCCAAGAATGATAATATAACAGCATGGAACAATCAAAAATTATAGATACGTTGGAGATGTATCAGCATCCCCAAGCTTAATTCCTGCTCGTCCTCGAGTAGGTAAATGATAAAAACAGAATTTTTGATGTGGAATGCTGCCTAACATGTCATCTCGTATTATTTCCTTTATAGCATGGACATTTGGACTTTTATATGATTCAAAGCAATAGTCTAGTTTTGACATGATGACTTAAATACTCAAGCATATCAACAAGCAACTATGTCTTTCAAAATATCAACGCTAAAATAAGTTATCCCTAGCCCATCATGCTCAACCATTGATCCATTCATGAAACACACTCGCATATTAACTACACCCAATGCTCAAGTACGATCATAGTGCCTCCTAGTTGGTGCTCTATAAGAGAAGATGGAGACTCAAATTAAAAATAAAAATTGCATAAAGTAAAGAAAGGCCCTTCTCTGAGGGAAGTAGGGATTTGTAGAGGTGCCAGAGCTCAAAGCGAAAAACTTAGAGATAAAAACATTTTGGGAGGTGTGCTTTTCCCACCAACGAAAACGACTTAGAGTTCCCAACACTTTCCATGCTAGATATATCATAGGCGGTTCCCAAACAGAAAATAAAGTTTATTCCTTTTTCCACCATTTCTTTCACTTTCCATGGCTAGCCGTATCCACGGGTGCCCTCTATACCAACACTTTCCAAGGAATTTATTATTTGACAACATAAAGTAAATTCATTTTTTTTCATTTCGGGACTGGGCATCCCTAATACCTTTGCCTTACTCTCGTGCAATGACAAGTGAATAAACACTCATCGTGAGAATAACACAACTAGCATGGAAAATATTAGCCACCCCTCACCGCCTCGCGAGCGGTACAAACACACAAAAGAGAAGTTTATTTTGAAAATTAGAGATGGCACATACAAATTTGCTTAGAACGGCAAAAGAATACCGCATATAGGTAGATATAGTGGACTCATGTGGCAAAACTGGTTTAAAGGGTTTTGGATGCACAAGTAGTGATCATACTTAGTGCAAAATGAAGGCTAGCAAAAGATTGAGAAGCGACCAACCAAAAAACGAATAATCTCATAAGCAAGCATTAAGCATAATTAACATCGAATAATGCACCACAAGTAGGATATAATTTCATTGCATAACTATTGACTTTCGTGCTTGCATAGGGAATCACAAACCTTAACACCAATATTCTTACTAAAGCACAATTACTCATCAACATAACTCACATATCACATCATCATATCTCAAAACTATTACAAGGAATCAAGTTTATTTTGTCCAATGATCTTCATGAAAGTTTTTATTATATCCTTCTTGGATATCCATCACTTTGGAACTAATTTTCATGTGTTGCTTTTGATAAGCTCAAACAAATATAAGTGAAGATCATGAGCATAATACTTCTTTCTCTTAAATTAATTTAAGTGAAGCAAGAGAGAATTTCTTAAAAAATTTACTAACTCCCAAATAAATCTAAGTGAAGCATGAGAGCATTTCTTCAAAAATGCTAAAGCACGCCATGCTCAAAAAGATATAAGTGAAGCACTAGAGCAAATCCATAGCTCATAAAAATTTAAGTGAAGCATAGAGAGCAATTCTAACAAGTCATGGCATAATTTTGGCTCTCTTAAATAGATGTGTCCAGCAAGGATTCATAACTTAGAACATAAAGCAAAACAAGCAAAGACTCATATCATACAAGACGCTCCAAGCAAAACTCATAGTATGTGACGAATAAAAATATAGCTTCGAGTAAAATACCGATGGTCGTTAGAAGAAAGAGGGGATGCCACTCGGGGCATCCCCAAGCTTAGTTGCTTGCTTCTCTTTGGATAATAGCTTGGGATGCCATGGGCATCCCCAAGCTTAGGCTCTTCTTACTCCTTATTCCTTCATCCATCGTAAGATAACCCAAAACTTGAAAACTTCAATCACACAAAACTCAACAAAACCTTCGTGAGATCCGTTAGTATAAGAAAGCAAATCACTACTATAAGTACTGTAGAAAACCAATTCATATTTTATTTTTGCATTATATCTACTGTATTCCAACTTTTTTATGGCAAAAACTCATCAAAGAAAACCATAGAATCATCAAAACAAGCACACAACGCAAAGAAAACAGAATCTGTCAAAAACAGAACAGTCTGTAGAAATCTGAATATTTCGAATACTTATGAAACTTCAAAAATTCTGAAAAATCAGAAAAACAGAGGAAATTTGTATATCAATCTTGTGTAAAAAAATTAGAATTTTTTGTCTCTTCTGTGAATTTTCAAAATTATTTGACTGAACGCAAATGTTTCTGTTTTCCAACAAGATCAAATCAACTATCACCCAACATAATCCTAAAGGCTTTACTTGGCACAAACACTAATTAAAACACAAAAAACACAATTATAACAGTAGAATAATTGTGCAAACACTCAAGAACATAAAGCAAAAAAGCAAAAATAAATTTTATTCATTGGGTTGCCTCCCAACTAGCGTTATTGTTTTATGCCCCTAGCTAGGCATAAAGCAAAAGATCTACGTATTGTCATCTTTGTTTCGAGACCCATAAGATGCCCTCATGATTGATTCATATGGAGGCCTAATTCTTGTTCTAGGGAAGTATTCCATACTCTTCCTTAGTGGAAATTGAAATTTAATATTGCCTTCTTTCATAGCAATCACGGCACCAATAGTGCGTAAAAACGGTCTACCAAGAATAATTGGACAAGACGGATTACAATCAATATCAAGAACAATAAAATCTATGGGCACATAATTCCTATTTGCAAGAATAAGAACATCATTAATCCTTCCCATAGGCTTTTTAATAGTAGAATTCGCCAAGTGAAAATTTAAAGAGCATTCTTCAATATCGGTAAGACCAAGCACATCACATAAAGATTTCGGAATTGTAGAAACACTAGCACCCAAGTCACATAAAGCAAAACACTCATAATTTTTAATCTTGAATTTGATAGTAGGTTCCCACTCATCATGTAATTTTCTAGGAATTGAAACTTCTAATTCCAACTTTTCTTCCAAAGCTTTCATCATAGCATCAACAATATGTTTAGTAAAAGCTTTATTTTGTTCATAAGCATGGGGTGAATTTATCATGGATTGCAACAAAGAAATACAATCAATCAAAGAACAGCTATCATAATTAAAGTCTTTGTAATCAAAAATAGTGGGCACATCACTAGTTAAAGTCTTGACCTCTTCAAACCCACTTTTATCAAAATTTTCAACAAGATTTTCACCCTCCAAATTATCGGGACGCCTTCTAACTAAAGTTGACTCTTCTCCAGTCCCTTTTTCATCAATCTTAATTTTACCAAACAAGGAATCAATAGAAGAAACACCAATCATTTTAAGATCTTCATCACTTTTATGAAAGCAATCACTAGAAAACGCCTTTTCTAAAAATTCTCTTCTAGCTCTAAGCATAGCGGTTCTTTTCTTACTTTCATACATAGAAACATAAAGAGCTTTAATTGATTCCTCAACTTTAGGCACAAAAATTTTCATCTTGAGATTTTCTACATCATGAGAAATTTTATCAACGCTTCTAGACAAATCATCAATCTTACTCAATTTTTCTTCCATCATAGTGTTAAAATTCTTTTGAGCATTGATAAATTCTTTAATATTATTCTCAAAATTAGAGATGTTCCTATTATTATTATAAGAAGGATTACCATAGGAATTACCATAATTATTAGAGGAATTACTAGGAAAAGGCCTAGGATTAAAATTACCTCTATAAGCATTGTTATTGAAATTGTTTCGCGAGATAAAATTCACATCTACGGCATCACTATTTTGCTCAATCAAAGTAGACAAAGGCACATCATTAAAATCAATAGGAGCACTTTTACTAGCAACCAATTTCATAAGAGCATCAACTTTTTCACTCAAAGAAGAAATTTCTTCAACCTAATTAACTTTTTTACTAGTAGGAGCTCTTTCGGTATGCCATTGTGAATAATTTACCATGATATTATCAAGCAATTTGGTGGCTTCACCCAAAGTAATTTCCATAAAAGTACCACCCGCGGCGGAATCTAAAAGATTACGAGAAACAAAATTCAACCCCGCATAAAAATTTTGTATGATCATCCAAAGATTTAACCCATGAGTTGGGCAATTCCTTAGCATCAGTTTCATCCTTTCCCAAGATTGTGCAACATGCTCATGTTGAAGTTGCTTGAAATTCATGATCTGGGTTCTAAGGGAAATAATTTTTGCGGGCGGAAAATACTTAGTGATAAAAGCATCATTGCACTTATTCCAAGAATCGATACTATTACGAGGCAAAGAAGAAAACCAAATTTTTGCATGATCTCGCAAAGAAAACGGAAATAATTTCAACTTCACAACATCATTGTCCACATCTTTTTTCTTCTCCATATCGCATAATTCCACGAATGTGTTAAGATGGGACGCGGCATCCTCATTAGGAGTACCGGAAAATTGATCTTTCATAACAAGATTCAGCAAAGCAGTATTAATATCCTAAGTCTCCGCACTAGTGGCGGGAGGAGCAATCGGAGTGCTAAGAAAATCATTGTTGTTGGTATTTGAGAAATCACACAACTTGGTGTTCTCTTGAGTCATTGTGACTATGCAACAAGATTGCACTCAAAAACAGATCCGATAAGAAAACGGCGAACGAAAAAGAGGGCGAATAAAACGGCAAATTTTTTGTGAAGTGGGGGAGAGGAAAACGAGAGGCAAATGGCAAATAATGTAAATTGCAAGGAGATGAGATTTGTGATTAGGAACCTGGTACATGTTGAAGATCCTCCCCGACAACGGCGCCAGAAATTCCTTTTGATGCGGCTTGAAGCTACGTCGGTATTTCCCCAAAGAGGAAGGGATGATGCAGCACAGCGGCGGTAGGTATTTCCCTCAGTGATGAAACCGAGGCTATCGAACCAGTAGGAGAACCAAGCAACACTACGTAAACAGCACCTGCACACAAATAACAAATACTCGCAACCCGACGTGTAAAAGGGGTTGTCAATCCCTTTCGGGCAACGGCGCCAAAAATTGGCAAACGGGCGTGAGAGAGTAGTAAATATTGATAGATCAAACGCCAAATAAAATAAAGTGCAGCAAGGTATTTTTGTATTTTTGGTTTAATAGATCTGAAAATAAAAATTGCAAATAAAGAAAAGAGCGAATAGCGAAATAGATCTTGAAAGCAAATATATTGGAAAAGAGACCCGGGGGCCGTAGGTTTCACTAGTGGCTTCTCTCGAGAAAAATACCAAACGGTGGGTGAACAAATTACTGTTGGGAAATTGATAAAACTTCAAATAATCATGACGATATCCAGGCAATGATCATTATATAGGCATCACGTCCAAGATTAGTAGACCGACTCCTGCCTGCATCTACTACTATTACTCCACACATCGACCCCTATCCAGCATGCATCTAGTGTATTAAGTTCATGGAGAAACGGAGTAATGCAATAAGAACGATGACATGATGTAGACAAGATCTATTTATGTAGAAATAGACCCCATCGTTTTATCCTTAGTAGCAACGATACATACGTGTCGGCTCCCTTCTGTCACTGGGATCAAGCACCGTAAGATCGAACCCACTACAAAGCACCTCTTCCCATTGCAAGATAAATAGATCAAGTTGGCCAAAAAAAACCCAAATATCAGAGAAGAATTACGAGGCTATAAGCAATCATGCATATAAAAGATCAAAGAAGACTCAAATAACTTTCATGGATAAAAAGATAGATCTAATCATAAACTCAAAGTTCATCGGATCCCAACAAACACACCGCAAAAAGAGTTACATCATATGGATCTCCAAGAGACCATTGTATTGAGAATCAAACGAGAGAGAGAAAGCCATCTAGCTACTAACTACGGACCCGTAGGTCTACAAAGAACTACTCACGCATCATCGGAGAGGCACCAATGGAAGTGGTGAACCCCTCCATGATGGTGTCTAGATTGGATCTGGTGGTTCTGGACTCTGCGGCGGCTGGAATTGATTTTCGTCGAATCCCCTAGGGTTTCTGGAATATTGGGGTATTTATAGAGCAAAGAGGCGGTTCGGGGGGCACCCGAGGTGGGCACAACCCACCAGGGCGCGCCTGGGCCTCCAGGCGCGCCCTGGTGGGTTGTGCTCCCCTCGGAGCACCCCCCAAGCGCTTCTCCGGCCCACTGGATGTCTTCTGGTCCAAAAAAATCCACAAAAAGTTTCGCTGCGTTTGGACTCCGTTTGGTATTGATTTCCTGTGATGTAAAAAACATGCAAAAAACAACAACTGGCACTTGGCACTATGTCAATAGGTTAGTACCAAAAAATGATATAAAATGACTATAAAATGATTGTAAAACATCCAAGAATGATAATATAACAGCATGGAACAATCAAAAGTTATAGATACGTTGGAGACGTATCATTTCCCGCCACTCCCCCAATCGGTTTCCCGCTACTCCTCCCATCGGTTTCCCGCCACTTCTCCCATTGGTTTCCCGCTGCCAGTGTCAGTGGGTATAGAAGGTTAGGTGGCGACACACCGGTCATACCACAGTATACCATTCCAAGCATGCCAATCCGGCGAAGCGCCGCCGTCGTCATCAACCTCCTCGACGAAGAGAACGAGCTGGAGCCGGCCGGAGAGCAAGAACGGCCGTGCGCCGCTGAGCAAGAGCGGCAGCGTGCCGCCGAGCATGATGGTATCAATGCGCCCTAGTGCTTGAGCGGGCCAATGTCTACACATGTGTTCGTCACCAATGGCGGATGTGCAGGGTGGCCAGGGTGGGCTGCGGCCCACCGTGGGATTTTGAGACAGCCTATATACCTATACATTCTAAGTTGGCTAGAAAAAAGATGGCCCAATGAACATGAACGCAGGCGCCCAGTCCAGGTCTTCCTTGTCCAGACGCCCTACCCCGGCACCCAGTGCCCGACCCCAACCCCCAGTTGGCAGCCGCCTCGCTGTTCCTCACGGGCTCGCCGCTGGTCGTGCCCCTGCCGCCACCCAGAAACTCCACCTCTCCTTCATTCCTCCCGCCCACCCGGCCGGCCCTCGGGTCCAGCCGCGTCTCCCTGCATGGCTCTGTGCCCCTACCCCAGCGAGCGGTTGCGCCCCTCGACCCATGCCCTGCCTACGCGTGACTGCGCTGCTGCCGTCGGACGGCTGTCGGGCACCGTAGCCCTCGTGGCCTCGCTCCCCTGCAAATCCGATCAGTTTGCTTGCTCATTCACCAATCTGCAGAAACTAGAATATCCCGATTTAAGGTACCAAAATTCCCAAATTTCTGATTTAGGGTTTGCATTTTTGCACTATGCTATCCACTACATGAACACAAACCAAAATACCCAATTAGCTCTATTGATAGAAAATAGTTCTCTTTTGCAGATTTGTTGAAAAATGAAGAGGGCTGAAGACATTGTTTCTCTTTTCCAGAGAGAAGCTATGAAAATAGGGAAGAAGAAGAATGCGGAGAATAGGTCGGATGTGGCTGAAGAGCAAACTAGTGAAGTTGTGTGTATGCCGATTGTGATCGAAGATCTAACTGAAGAACCAATGTTGTCTATGTCAAATGTGACCATAGAGCAAACTGAAGATGTGTCACCGCCATCACCACCAGTTTATGATTTTAGTCTTCTTAAACATGATCCTGGGGAAAGGCTACCCATTGCAAGTTATCCTGTCAATGATCAAGATGCAGCTTGAAGAGCATATATCCTTAAAAAGCCATTCAAACCTTATGCACATGACTTAAAAAAAAGGAAAATTGGGAGTAGAGAACGTTCATTCAATCCTTTGTGGCTTCATAATCATAGTTGGCTTGAATATAGTATCAAGAAGGAATCTGCATTTTGTTTTGTATGTTACTAGTTCAAAGAGAGAAAAACTAGTGGTAAGGGAACTAATGCATTTACTGATGGTGGTTGGAGTAATTGGAATAGAGAGGATGCTCTTCTTAAGATGTTGGTTGCGTAACTAGTGTGCACAATTCAGCTCAATAGAGATATAACTTATTTATGAATCCTCGTGCAGCAATTGACGATCTTTTTGTGAAGGTGAATAGTGACGATGTATGTCTTTAGAAGATGAGGTTGAAGTATTCACTTAGATGCTTGAAGTTTCTTCTTCATCAAGGATTGGCATTTCGTGGGCATGATGAAAGAGAACAGTCTAGCAATAGAGGAAACCGCCTTGAGCTATTGAAGTGGCTTGCAGCAAATAGGGAGGAGGCGAATAAGTATGTTTTGAAGAATGCACCAGGTAACTGCAAATTGACTTCTCATCAGATGCAACATCAGCTTATTCAATGTTGTGCAGTACTTACTAGAAAGCAAATTATTGATCAACTTGGTGATGAGTACTATGCTATTCTAGCTGATGAGTCTAGTGATGTATCACATAAAGAACGACTAGCTTTGTGCTTGCATTTTGTTGATAAAGTAGGAAGGCCGTGTGAGCACTTTCTTGGAGTTGTTCATGTAAGTGACACTACGTCATTGTCACTTAAGGAGGCAATTGAAACTTTACTTACTAATCATGGTTTGACTATAACTCAAATTCGTGGGCAAGGATATGATGGGGCTAGTAATATGAGAGGGGAAATTAAAGGATTGAAAACATTGATCATGAAAGAGTCACCTTCTGCCTATTATATTCATTGTTTTGCACATCAACTCTAGCTAGTTCTTGTTGTTGTTGCCAAGGGAAATGGTGATTGTGTGTGGTTTTTTGATCGAGTGTCTTTATTACTGAATGTTATTGGAGTGTCTTCTAACCGTCATGACATGTGCTTCGAGATGCTAGACTTCACAATATCATGAATCTACTTGAATGTGGTGAGTTACAAACTGGGAGTGGTTTGAATCAAGAGATGGGGTTACTTAGGCCTAGTGATACTCGGTGGGGCTTTCATTACAAAACTGTTCTCAACTTTATTGCTATGTATCCCACAATCCGTGATGTGCTCATAACTCTTGGACAAGATGCTTCACAAAGAAGTGATTGGCCCAAAATTCATACTATTGTTGGAGTGTTTGAGTCATTTGACTTTATTTTCAATGCACACTTGATGCTTGTCATTCATGGATACACAAGTGATTTGTCTGATTGTTTGCAAAGAAGAGACCAAGATATTCTTACTTCAATGGCACTTGTTAGAATTGCAAAAAGTAGAATACAAGAAATTAGGTCTAATGGGTGGGATGCATTTCTGCAAAAGGTCACACTATTTTGTAACAAGCATGGCATTCAAGTTCCTATAATGGAAGATAATTATGTGCCTTATGGAAGATCAACACGGTTTGCTCAACCCCAAACAAATGATGATCACTTTAGAAGAGAAGTTTTTCTTGGAGTCATTGATCAAATTAGTCAAGAGCATGAAATCGGTTTGATGAGATCAATATGGAATTGCTATCGTGTATGTCTGCTTTGAATCCCGCCAACTTATTTGCTGTTTTTGATGCATAAAAGGTATGCAAACTTGCTTCTAAACTTTGTATTGCTTTAAAAATTGCTATCGAATCTCTTCAACTCATTTGTTTCTTTTGATGCACACAAGGTACGAAGGCTTGCTGAATTTATCCCAAAGACTTTTCAAGTGCCGACTTGATACACCTTGAACTACAACTTGATAACTATATTGATGACATGAGAAATGATGAAAACTTCCATGGCCTTGGAATCTTGTTGATCTCCTGGTTAAGCTTGTTCAAACAGGGAGACACATAGTTCATCATTTGGTGTACTTGCTTTTAAAATTGGTATTGATTCTACCGGTGGCAACCGCAAATGTTGAGAGAGCATTTTCTGCCATGATTATAGTCAAGAGCAAGTTGAGAAATAAGATGGGTGATAGTCTTTTGGATGATTGCCTAGTTACATACATTCAGAGGGATGCTTTCTCCAGGTGAATGAAGATGACATAATTGATACCTTCATGGCAATGCAAAAGCGTAGGCCAGAAATGTAGTCTTTTTGAACTTCTCAAGGCATGTACTATGGTCAGTGTTTCTATTTGATACCTTCATGGCAACCATGTACAATTTACTATGTAGGCTTCTTTATGCAAAACTGAGGTTGAATTGTGAATTTTAGTGTGTTCATAAGACCATATTGATCTATTTCTTTGTGCTATTGATAATTAGTTAGAACATTCACATGCCATATTAGTTATCAAAAAAATTGGGGCAGACCACCCTATTGTCAAAAGCTAGCTCTGCCACTGTTTGTCGCCCCCATGGAGCGGAGCAGAGCAAGAGTGTCAAAGTGTTGCCGCGCAAGAGCAGGAGAACGCCACCGCGCATCAGCCACAGTTTTCCGCAATTAACTGGGAAACTATCGTGTTCTTAATTAATGAAAAGGCAAAGCTTTTGCTTCTTCCGGCTAGTTTTATGTAAAAAATGATGTAAGTTTGAATGCAAGTGGTCCGGTATGTAAAGATTACACAGTTTCTAAAAGCACAAACGTGTGTGATAGTAGGGAGTAGGTCCCACACGGTGACCAGCGAAAAATGCCTTAAAGGCGAGAAGGCAAATCTTATCAGCAAGGGGCTGCTTCCCATCCGCTAGCCGAGTCGAATAGAACGCAGAAGTGAAGCGTGTTGGGGCTGGATGAGTCTAAGGATGGGTGATCGGGTGGGAAGTTGCATATCTCAAGCTTCATTTAAGCACCATGATATGATCATTACAGACATTTAATATCCAAATGTGTCTATAGGGACCTGTTATGTCGATTATATAAACCTTGAGATCCTTGTTTTGGTAATTTGTAGAATGATATTTTTTTTGTTATTTCTTGTCTTGAAAAATTGGAGAATGATCGAGATCTGTGGGCCCACACAATCTATCCCTTTGACCCAACGTACGAGAAGGGTTTGACCATGACGGGTTCCTCATCTAACCCTTTGACCCAACGTACGAGAAGGGTTTGACCATGACGGGTTCCTCTTGCTCTGCGTGGCATGTTAGACCAAATTAAGTTTGAGAACATGCATTGGATACCCCCTCCCCCCCCCACCTCGAAGTTGGGGAACTGGCATCGTACATCTTGAACCTGGCTTGAGGGTACGGTGTTCGGTTTGTAATGTAGTTGGTGCCCCATCGAATTTGTGCATTGGGGATTTGAACACATCACACACCACCCATACATATTTTTGGGACACATGAAGGGTATAGGGGGTCTTCTGATCGACCCCGTCTCCCTTGTGCAGTTTTAGACGAAACACATATGTGTGGGCTCCCTGGGGTAAATATATATATCATACCTTTGATCGACAATGAGGGGGTTTAGCCATGAATGAATTCCTCCTAGTTCGTGTTAGGGCGGCTCACAGTGACATGTTCGAGCAAAGTTCGAGCTCAAGCGTTCTCAGGATTCCCTCCCACACGCTCGAATTGGTGGGTTGGACCGACACCCTACCTATGTCGTCCTTAATTACCTAGCTTTCATGGGGGTTGTTTGTATCGAGAGGTAGGCGCCACATTAAAATTGTACATTCTTTGGTATTTAAAGCACATCACCCCTTCCAACGTACATCATTTTGGGCCACATGCTGGTGGTGCTGGTTTTGTGGCCCCTCTCGTGCGGTTTTTGATGATGGTCCAATCTATGGGTCCGAGCAGTCTATTCTATCCCTTTTTAATCGACAACAGCAGTGGATGTTTGACCAAGTGATAGATTCGCTGGTCCGTCTTATGGTAGGTCATAGCGACATGCATGTATGACCAAAGTATGAGTATGTGCATGCATCCCGCCGACACGAAGTGGGGGTGGGGCAAGCACCCTAGCTACGACCTTAGCCTGTCATTATAGATATATCCAAGGGGGCTTTCCGGTTTGCGAAGCAGGTGCCACCAAAGTTGTGCATTGTGTATTTAAACATCACAGCCTTTATTCCTACATATATTTGGCCACTTCCAGTTGGTTGTTGTCTTCTGGCCCCTCTCACCCGATCTTCAACGATGCGCCCACCCGTGTGACCGCGCGGTCCAAGTTGTGCATTGGGAATTTGAACATCACACACCACCCTTTTCATTCATATATATTTGGGCCACATGCTGGTGTGGTTGTCTTCTGACCTTCTCTCGCATTTTTTTGCTGCCAAATGGTGCTATATGAAGACTCTGATGATGCGCAATGGACACGGGTGCACTGGCTTAACCGTGTGTGATGCTCGTGCCCTATAAAATCACCACGACTTCGCAAGCACGAGCAAGGGCGCAGGTACAGGATATTTATGATGAATTCCACGTCTGCGTCTGAAAATTAGGACGAACCGTGTGCGATAGACCAGCTAGCTAGAAATCTAAAAACAAACTACCCACCTTGAGCGATGAAAAAATCGGTGGTTCCATGGCTTTTCCTTATTATCATACACAATTATTCTTTTTGGACCGTGTACGATCTTGGTTGCTCCCGCCTCGCTTCAATACCTTTACCCAAATTTTAGTAGCCGTGGTATTTCAACCGTCGCCCCCACTCCTCCACCACCTACCTTATAGTAAAACTCCAGCAGCCGAGTCATTTGAACCGTTGCCCTCCCTCGTCCACCACCATCTCCACCCACCATTACTAAAATTTTCAGTAGCCGCGGTGCATCCACAAACACCACCCGGCCCCCCTCCACAGTCCACCCCCACCCCACCCCCCGCTCGAACCCTAGCTCACCGCCGCCGCTGCCGCCAACCCCTGCCGGTCTGCCCGTGCCTCCTAGCTTAGATAATAAAGCTTAGGTTACCAAGTGATTCCCATACCATCGTCGCCCCGAGTTTTTAGATGAGGCATGCGGTGTCCCTCCCCGCCAGATCCACATCCCCTACTTTAGAGAGTCGCAGCCTAAGCCTGACCACATATCCCGGGGAACCCGACGAGCGTACGGCCAAAAGGAGGTTTATCATGGCCTCTCCGGTGGATGATGGCGAGGTGGCCGCCGTTCGTCCCGACCTGTCGATCCCGGAGCAACACCTCACCGCGAAAGCCGGTGAGGATGTTGACTATGTTCCCATGCTGAAGGCTTCACGTCAGCGGGCTCGCGTATTATTGTATCTCAGGAAAGCTGGCTACGACATCAAGCTTGTCGACAACGACGGCTTCACGCTGGCCATGTCACAGGTTAAGTGGTCCATCCCCAACCCCTCTGGTTCAACTGACGTCGATCTCTTCGAAGGCCCTGCTGCTGATCTTCTCTGCCATGTGATTAAGGATTTGTGATCCTTGTACGTCATCGAGCCCATTTTTTCATTTCTGAAGGACACGTTCTACGGCGGCGGCTTGGGATCCTCAGCTGCAAAGTCAGTTCTCATCGACCACGACCATGAGAAGGGCACCCACAAAGGATCTTCCAAGGTGAAATAGCCCATCTGCGACATCAGGGAGTGCACCATGGGTTTGTGCTCTTCCAAGTGGAAGGATCCCGTCCATGACAAGTAAGGCAATATCCTATCAGCAGATCTTACTTTTTCTAGCTAGCCAACCCGTACCCTTTGTTTTAATAGCTTTTTCCATGCGGTGTTTTAACTGTGCCGTGTTTAACTATTTCAGTTATGCAAAAATGTAATGTTCAATAGGGCTATGTGATGTTCAAGTATGAATTGTCCACTTCAGTTTCGCGAATGGCTATATTCGGTTGTTTATAGTGAGTACATGCCTTGTTTATCTGTATTTGGTTGTTAGGTTGGTTGCAGTGAGCATTTGCCCAGTTATCAAGCAGATGCCTTATTTATCTGTATTTGGTTGTTAGATTGATTGCAGTGAGCATTTGTCCAGTTTTCAAGCAGATGCCTTGTTTATCTGTATTTGCTTGTTAGGTTGGTTGAAGTGAGCATTTGTCTAGTTTTCAAGCATATGCCTTGTTTAGCTGTATTTGCTTGTTAGGTTGGTTGCAGTGAGCCTCTGTCTAGTTTTCAATGGCTATATTTGGTTATTATGGTGATCATATATGCCTTGTTGAAAGGATCAAGAAGAGGTGTCTAGAGGGGGGGGGGATTAGACCCTCAACAAATAAAGGTGGCAATTTTTAAGTTCTTCAAGTTAAGGTGGAGTTTTAGCACAAGTTTAAACATTCACAATACATATCAAGCAAGCATTGCAAGAGTATATGAGCAGCAGAAAGTAAAGCATGCAACTTGCAACAATGTAAAGGGATGGGATTGGAGTGTGCAAACGCAATTGGAGACACGGAGATTTTTGGCGTGGTTCTGATAGGTGGTGCTATCGTACGTCCACGTTGATGGAGACTTCAACCCACGAAGGGTAACGGTTGCGCGAGTCCACGAAGGGCTCCACCCACGAAGGGTCCACGAAGAAGCAACCTTGTCTATCCCACCATGGCCATCGCCCACGAAGGACTTGCCTCACTAGGATAGATCTTCACGAAGTAGGCGATCTCCTTGCCCTTACAAACTCCTTGGTTCAACTCCACAATCTTGACGGAGGCTCCCAAGTGACACCTAACCAATCTAGGAGACACCACTCTCCAAAAGGTAATAGATGGTGTGTTGATGATGAACTCCTTGCTCTTGTGCTTCAAATGATAGTCTCCCCAACACTCAACTCTCTCTCACAGATTTGGATTTGGTGGAAAGATGATATGAGTGGAAAGCAACTTGGGGAAGGCTAGAGATCAAGATTCTTATGGTTGGATTGGAATGTCTTGGTCTCAACACATGAGTAGGTGGTTCTCTCTCAGAAAATGAATGCTGGAAGTGTAGGCACGTTCTGATGGCTTTCCTCACGAATGGAGGAAGGGTGGAGGGGTATATATAGCCTCCACACAAAATCTAACCGTTACACACAATTTACCAAACTCGGTGGGACCGAATAGTGAAACTCGGTCAGACTGATTTAGTTCAAAATGTGAACGTTAGGATTTTCGGTGGGACCGATATGATCAACTCGGTGGGGCCGATGTGCTAGGGTTAGGGTAAAACCTCATCTCGGTTTGACCGATTACACAAACTCGGTGAGACCAATTTTAGTAATAAGCAAATAGAGAGTTGGCCAAGCAAACTCGGTGGGGCCGACTACCTATTGCAGTGAGACCGAAATAATTGCAGTAGGCAACAAAGAGTTTGCAAGCCCATCTCGGTGAGACCGAGATCCCATCGGTGAGACCGAACTGATTAGGGTTTCTGGCAGTGGCTATGTCAAGTGAACTCGGTGGCGCCGGATAGATCAAATCGGTGGGGCCGAGTTTAACTTTTGTTTTAGGACATATTTGGAAATGAGAAAGTGGTTGAGGGCTTTAGGAGCATATCACTAAGCACTTTGAGCAAGCAAGCCATTAAGCAACACCTCATCCCCTTTTAATAGTATTGGCTTTCCTATGGACTCAATGTGATCTTGGATCACTAAAATGAAAAGAGTAGAGTCTTGAGCTTGAGCCAATATGTGTCCTTAGCATCTTGAAGGAGTTCCACATCCTCTTGTCCTGCCACTCCACTGTTGAACTTATCTGAAATATACTAGATAAAAGTATTAGTCCAACAAGAGATATGTTGACATTAATTACCAAAATCACCCAGGGAGCACTTGTGCTTTCAATCTCCCCCTTTTTGGTAATTGATGACAACATACATCAGAGCTTTAGATAAAGATACAAGGAATAGCAAGTAAAGCTTTGGAAAGACATGTAACATGCATAGGCTCCCCCTACATGTATGCAATCATGTGAAGATAGAATATAATACCATGTGAATGCATAAGCATGACAGAGCAGGCAATGAGTTACATGTATCTTGGCTATATGCATCAGAGAAAATGGTGTGAATATAGGAAGTGTACCTCAATGTTCATGATTCCTTCTTGCAAACAATATGTACATCAGCAAGAGATCATCATGCACATGAGTGTGATGCATATACTTACCTTGCGGTCATGAGCTGGCTTTGGAAGAGATGACCCTGAGTAAACAAGGTTAGATAACACAGGAATATCTACTAAGCAGAGCAAGAACAGGAAACCACAGGAGTACCAAGATTGGGATGACATGTAGTGAGTGAGTACTTAGTACTCTATTTGGATATTGACATGTCCCCAAAGAGTAAAGATATGCAATGAATTCCAAAGATTTTCTTCCCTTAGAAATGAGCTCTCTCTCCCCCTGAATCTTATATATTAGATAATGGGAGAAGATAGGGAAAAGAAAATCAGAGCAAAAACAAAATCAGAGTAAAACAATCATAATAAACATAACACATACTAACATGTCTTTCCCCTCTTGAAGACATGTGACTTCTCTCCTCTATGGAAAATAAGCATCTGGAGAAGCTTAAGGTGTGCATTCTCTCTTATGTGATAAGCTTTGATGTGCTCTCTCTCCCCCTTTGACATCAATTTCCAAGAAGGGATCTTCTGGAGCATGAGTCAAGTAGGTTTGGTCCTTGAGTCACAGTACAAAGCAACATGTAATATAAGATGCTGATAGAGGACAAGAATCATCGAGTGGAGCTGGAACAAATATGCAGGATGCAAATGGCAAAGTGTTTTCTCAGTATTGAATTCGGTTACTCCGAGTTGTTTGCTTCGGTGGCACCGAGTTGTTTCGGTTTGGCCGAGAAGAACAAATTGGTGAGGCTGATTTCAACACAGAGAGAAAACAATTGTCATCTCAGCTCACTTAGGCAAATAAGATCTCACAAGGATTTGCAAGGAATTAACTGAAAGATTTGCAATGAATTGGATGCAGGGAATGTAGAAAATAATCAGAGAAAATAAAAGAAATCTAGATGATGTTTTTTTTTGAAAGGGTAAATATGTATGCAAGAAACAAATGCAAAAACACAGAAAAACACAAGAGAGCTTCATCTAGAATTGATAGGTGACAAAGTCACCTATGTTAGAGTATATTGACTTAGGAGTCAAGTGAAGACACTTGATCATGGGTCATACTTGTCGTTTAAGCTCAAAATGGGGTTACCATTTTTTGTTCAAGCATTTTGATGTATTCTCATCTTGTTGAGCTGCTTTAACCCATGTCTTGGGGTAAAGCTTCTCTAAGATGGAATATCATACCTTGGGTGGTGGTGTTGATCTTGAACATGTAGTTGAACTTGTGTGGGATGCTCAAGGTTGATGTAGTTCATCAAGAGTTGGGAGCACCACTTGTAGTTTGAGTTCATCTTCCTACATGGGTTAGTCTTGCAAGGAAAAGCACTTGTGTATCCAAAATGACAAACATGATATTGATACCAAATGAAATTTGATATAAAGAAGTTGTCAAAGGATATATTGAAAGGATTCACGCTTCCTTGTCTTCAACCACCATATTGTAGAGACTTGGTGATGTAGAGATTGCTCAAGATGTGAGTGAGTTGCAATCTCATAGACTTTGGCTTATCCAAGTACCTACAAGGGTTAGATGACATGCGAGAGTACAAATATAGATCCAAGACATATGATCATCTTCATAAGAGAAACATCAAGGATTAGTCAAAACTCATGCCTTGCATGTATCCAAATGGAGTTTCTACTCCAAGTTTGAAGCATCAATGATGTTCAATTCACCTATCAACCGGCAAAAAACTTTCTCATCAAGCGGTTTGGTGAATATATCCGCCAATTGCTTATCGGTACGAACATGCTTAAGATCGATGTCTCCTTTAGCAACATGATCTCGAATGAAGTGATGACGAACTTCAATATGCTTAGTTCGAGAATGTTGCATGGGATTGTGAGCAATCTTAATAGCACTTTCATTATCACAAAGCAATGGAACATGTTTCACATATATCCCATAATCTTTAAGAGTTTGGGTCATCCAAAGTAATTGAGCACAACATGAACCGGCGGCAATGTATTCCGCTTCGGCGGTGGATAAGGATATCGAGTTTTGTTTCTTGGAGGACCAAGACACAAGAGATCTACCAAGAAATTGACAAGTACCCGAAGTGGACTTTCTATCAACCTTGTCTCCGGCATAGTCCGAATCGGAGTAGCCAACAAGATCAAAAGAAGACCTCTTAGGATACCAAATGCCAAAGTTTGGTGTGTGAATTAAGTATCTCACTATCCTTTTCACAGCCTTAAGATGACATTCTTTGGGGGCCGCTTGATATCGTGCACACATGCACACACTTAGCATAATATCGGGACGGGAGGCACATAGATATAACAATGAACCAATCATAGAGCGGTAAACCTTTTGGTCAACCGGTTTGCCATCCTTAGTCAAGTCAAGATGTCCACTAGTAGGCATGGGTGTATTCATACCTTCACTTTCTTGCATGTTGAACTTCTTGAATAGGTCCTTGGTATACTTTGTTTGGGAAACAAAGGTACCCTCCTTAGTTTGCTTGATTTGCAAACCAAGAAAGAACTTGAGTTCACACATCATAGACATCTCAAACTTCTCCGACATTAGCCTTCCAAACTTTTCACTAAAATGAGGGTCAGTCGAACCAAATATGATATCATCCACATAAATTTGGCACACAAATAATTCACCATTAACCCTTTTAGTAAAAAGAGTAGAATCAATTTTTCCAATCTCAAAGCCTTTTTCAATAAGGAATTTAGTCAAGCATTTATACCACGCTCTAGGAGCTTGTTTAAGACCATAAAGAGCTTTGTGAAGTTTGTAAACATGGTTGGGTTTCTTAGGATTAACAAAGCCGGGAGGTTGCTTAACATAAACTTCCTCCTCAATTTCACCATTTAGAAAAGCACTTTTAATGTCCATTTGATATAATGTGATATCATGACGATTGGCATAAGCAAGTAAGATGCGTATGGACTCAAGTCTAGCAACGGGGGCATATGTCTCACCATAGTCCATACCTTCGACTTGAGTGTAGCCTTGAGCGACGAGACGGGCCTTGTTGCGTACAACTTGTCCATCTTCATCTTGCTTATTCCGAAACACCCATTTGGTACCAATGACATTGTGCATCTCATCGGGCTTTTCAATCAACGTCCACACTTGGTTCCTCTAGAAATTGTGTAGCTCTTCATGCATAGCGTTCACCCAGTCCGGATCATCAAGTGCTTCTTCAACCTTCATAGGTTCAATGCTAGAGATGAATGAATAGTGTTCACAAAAATTAGCCAAACGAGTTTTAGAGCGAGTGATTCTCCCGGTTTGAATATCATCAAAGATTTGTTTGACGGGATGATCTCTTGAGACTCTTGCTCTAACTTGTGAGAGCTTTTGTTTGGGTCGGGGTGGAACATCTTCTTCATCATCTTGTTCTTCCTATTGGCCTTCTTCGTTGTTGGTGTTGTTGTTCTCTTGTGGAGGTGGAGAAGGAGGTTGATGAGGTTCATCTTGGTGTACATCCTCGTTTTCATCATCTTGGCGTGTCCCACTTGTGGATGCTTCCAAGTTAACTCGTGGTTCACCTTGTCGTGAGGTAGAAACTTCCACTTGGACGGACAAGGTACTCTCCTTCACCTCCATTGGATGAATCTTGCCAATAGACAAGTCTTGGATTGCTTCCGAAGGGTCTTTTTCTCCAACATCAATTGGCAATTGCTCTACTTGCGAGCCGTTAGATTCATCAAACTTCACATCTACCGTCTCTTCAACCTTTCGGGTGAAGTTGTTGTAGACACGGTAAGTGTGAGAGTTTGAGCCATAACTGAGTAGGAAACCTTCATGAGATTTAGGAGCAAATTTCGAACGACGATGCTTATCAAGAATATAGCACTTTGAGCCGAATACTCGAAAGTATCCAACTTGGGGTTTGTTACCGGTGAGAAGCTCGTATGCCGTCTTGCCGAGAAGCTTGTGAAGATACAATCGATTTGTGGCATGACAGGCTGTCTCAACCGCTTCCGCCCAAAAGTGTTTTGGCGTCTTTGTACTCATCAAGCATCGTTCTCGCCATCTCAATAAGAGTTTGGTTCTTCCTCTCAACAACTCCATTTTGTTGAGGCGTGTACGTAGCCGAGAACTCATGTGAAATCCCTTCTTCATCAAGAAAGGTGTCCACATTGGCGTTCTTGAACTCCGTTCCGTTGCCGCTGCGAACCTTCTTGATCTTCACTTCAAATTGATTTTGGGCCTTCCTAGCGAAGTTCTTGAAGATCTTTTGGACCTGTGATTTATCATCAAGAAAGAACACCCATGTAAATCTTGAAAAATCATCGACAATGACTAAACCGAACGAGTTACCACCGAGACTCTTGTAGGCATTGGGACCAAAAAGATCCATATGAAGTAGCTCAAGCGGTCTTCTCGTGGTCATGATGTTTTTCACGGGATGACTTCCTCCAACCTGTTTTCCTGCTTGACAAGCACTACAAAGTCTATCCTTGTCAAATATAACATCTTTAACACCAAGGATATGATCACCTTTAATAAGCTTATCAAGATTTCGCATGCCCACATGACCTAACCTTCTATGCCATAACCAACCTTTAGAAGATTTAGCAATTAAGCAAGTTCTTGGTTGAGCCTTTTTAGTGAAATCAACAATGTATAGATCACCTCTACGTATACCGGTAAAGACCATATTATGATTATCTCTTCGAAACACTTGGCAATCTACTTTAGTAAATAGGATGTTGAAACCGAAATTGGCTAGTCTAGATACGGAAAGTAAATTGTATCCAAGAGATTCAACGAGCATAACATTTTGGATGGAGCTATCATGTGAGATGGCCAAATTACCAAGGCCAACCACCTTACCCTTTGAGTTATCACCAAAAGTGACATACTTTCGAGGGTCGTCGTTTTCAGCAAGCTCACGAAACATATCCTTGTCTCCGGTCATGTGATCGGTACATCCACTATCAAGAACCCATTCCTTTCCTCCAGCCATGTAGCCGCGAAGATTAGCCATAAGACCAAAGTGTCTCATAGACTCATCGAGATCAAAGTCACTATCATCATCCTTATCATAGTATACATGTTCAACATCGTCTTGTGATTGATCATTACCTAGAGAGAGTGATTCATTAGTTTTATGACCATGACAATGTGCATCTTTATGAATTCTAATGACTTCGGAAATGATATTGCTAATGATTCCAACATCTCCTTTGGCACGCATAAGGTCATGAAGCTCACATAGACAATCACCAAACTTAGGATCATTAGGGCTCATCTTATTTAAAGCAATGGACTTATGAAGAATCTCATCTAAGTTTTTCAAGGAGTAGTTTGGAAATCATTCCTCAAGAAATCTCCATATAGTATAAGCACAATCAAGAGCAGGCAAGCAGACAATCAAATTTCTAGGCAGTCCTCTAATGATAAGATTGATAGTTCTAAGATTGCGGATCATGTCAATGGACTCATCATGGGTAGGATGCAAGGGGTCAACAAGGGGTGCACACGGGCTAGCAATGTACTTGTTCAAATGATATTCATTGAAAATCTCAAGCATCTCATTTTTTCCAAGCATGAAAGAACTCCCCATCAAGCATAGGCACTCTACATCTAAAACTCCCCGTCGTAGACTCATCCATCTTCCTCCAATGGTGATTAAACCAAAGCAATGGAGACCAACGCTCTGATACCAATTGAAAGGATCGAGAAGAGGTGTCTAGAGGGGGGGGATTAGACCCTCAACAAATAAAGGTGGCAATTTTTAAGTTCTTCAAGTTAAGGTGGAGTTTTAGCACAAGTTTAAACATTCACAATACATATCAAGCAAGCATGGCAAGAGTATATGAGCAGCAGAAAGTAAAGCATGCAACTTGCAACAATGTAAAGGGATGGGATTGGAGTGTGCAAACGCAATTGGAGACATGGAGATTTTTGGCGTGGTTCTGATAGGTGGTGCTATCGTACGTCCACGTTGATGGAGACTTCAACCCACGAAGGGTAACGGTTGCGCGAGTCCACGGAGGGCTCCACCCATGAAGGGTCCACGAAGAAGCAACCTTGTCTATCCCACCATGGCCATCGCCCACAAAGGACTTGCCTCACTAGGGTAGATCTTCACGAAGTAGGCGATCTCCTTGCCCTTACAAACTCCTTGGTTCAACTCCACAATCTTGACGGAGGCTCCCAAGTGACACCTAACCAATCTAGGAGACACCACTCTCCAAAAGGTAATAGATGGTGTGTTGATGATGAACTCCTTGCTCTTGTGCTTCAAATGATAGTCTCCCCAACACTCAACTCTCTCTCACAGATTTGGATTTGGTGGAAAGATGATATGAGTGGAAAGCAACTTGGGGAAGGCTAGAGATCAAGATTCTTATGGTTGGATTGGAATGTCTTGGTCTCAACACATGAGTAGGTGGTTCTCTCTCAGAAAATGAATGCTGGAAGTGTAGGCACGTTCTGATGGCTTTCCTCACGAATGGAGGAAGGGTGGAGGGGTATATATAGCCTCCACACAAAATCTAACCGTTACACACAATTTACCAAACTCGGTGGGACCGAATAGTGAAACTCGGTCAGACTGATTTAGTTCAAAATGTGAACGTTAGGATTTTCGGTGGGACCGATATGATCAACTCGGTGGGACCGATGTGCTAGGGTTAGGGTAAAACCTCATCTCGGTTTGACCGATTACACAAACTCGGTGAGACCGATTTTAGTAATAAGCAAATAGAGAGTTGGCTAAGCAAACTCGGTGGGGCCGACTACCTATTGCAGTGAGACCGAAATAATTGCAGTAGGCAACAAAGAGTTTGCAAGCCCATCTCGGTGAGACCGAGATCCCATCGGTGAGACCGAACTGATTAGGGTTTCTGGCAGTGGCTATGTCAAGTGAACTCGGTGGCGCCAGATAGATCAAATCGGTGGGGCCGAGTTTAACTTTTGTTTTAGGACATATTTGGAAATGAGAAAGTGGTTGAGGGCTTTAGGAGCATATCACTAAGCACTTTGAGCAAGCAAGCCATTAAGCAACACCTCATCCCCTTTTAATAGTATTGGCTTTCCTATAGACTCAATGTGATCTTGGATCACTAAAATGAAAAGAGTAGAGTCTTGAGCTTGAGCCAATATGTGTCCTTAGCATCTTGAAGGGGTTCCACATCCTCTTGTCCTGCCACTCCACTGTTGAACTTATCTGAAATATACTAGATAAAAGTATTAGTCCAACAAGAGATATGTTGACATTAATTACCAAAATCACCCAGGGAGCACTTGTGCTTTCACTAGTTTATTTCAGTTATTCACAATGCGATGTTCATTATGTGCAAGTCAGAACTGTGCAGTTCGATTTCATCAATACCAGTTTGAACTGTTGTATTTAGTTCCTGGACAACAACGGGAGTGGCCAGCATTTTCCGCTGAGGTTAGTTTCATCCCTCGGCTTGTACCCCCTGGTCATTCCATAATGTAGTGCATATAGATCCACGCCTGAACACTTTTTAGCTTCTTATATTGACTTGTTGCTTGTATGTACATATGTCCTCGGCAAAGATCCATGCATCGACCCTTTTTGCATATGGGGCAATGAGATATTCATGAACCAGCATCAAGTGAGGAAATTGATAAGGATTATTAGCAAAAAGATACGAACGATGGCAATTAAATTATTTGTTTATGCTCTATCCAACACAACAGTAAGCTATAGGATGGTAACTATGAACTCTGTAGCCTTCTCTTCTTACTGCCCATAATGAGTTGTTAGACAACAATGTCTGAATCTTTTTCGTTTGTAGTGGTTCCCAAAGCAGTTTACTCAAGATTACCTTGCAAAGTACATGATTGGTGGACATGCAATGAAGGTTAAAGTATTTCATCGAGACTACAATGAGCATCGAGAAGTCCTAATGAAGACAGTGAAGGATGGGTGGGCGGCCATCACAAGGGGTTGGCCTAGAGTCATGCACGCATTACGCATGGAGGAGGGCACAATATGGGCGTTCCGCTTCACCTTCTCTAGGAACCAGAATGTCTTTCACCTCTTTCTTTACAGTCTTTAGTACAACTGTGGTTCATCATTCTTTACTTGGTGCTTCTATAGTTCTTCGGTATATGTACATGTGCATCAAATTACACATTCGTCCTTGAACCTATATTTGTAATAAACATGGTTTGATATGAAATAAGTGATTGTCTACTTTCAAATTCAAAATCTGTGAATTTTAAATGCAGGGATTAAATTAGGGATAAATTATGCTCTGCAGGCCAGTACACTGCACACGATTTGTGAAAGCAAAATGTCTGTGATAAACGTCAAGATCAGACACGTTTCTCAGATCCACTACGTGTGCAATGGATCTCTACTGCACACACGATCAACCAAGAAAAAACATGTGAGATTAACAACAACAGCGCACACAGTTCTTTCTTATTAAAAGTTTGTGAAAGTCACCTTATCACACATGCTTGGCAACTATGGACTATTTATGATGTCGTGAACATCATAAACATTTGTACATAGAAGAACACATGCGATAGGCCTTCATCTGACGCGGGTACCACGGATGAATCGTGTGGGACATATTCAAGCTTCGTATACGGTTTTATAGGGACAACTGTATGCACTCTTACATTGAATCGCATACAGTCGAGGAAAAGTAAATGTGTGTGATTGTCTGCTTATCATACACATTCTATAATCGTGAACTGTTTGTGATGAGGCGCGCATCGTAAACGTAGCACCACAGAGTACCGACTGCGATGGTAATGCAAGCACAAATGAGTAGCAAGGATGGAGCGTTTGGGATATTCGAGATATCACAAACAGTTGTCTGGAGACTCGCGTTTGGGATAGATGTCGGCATCGCATACACTTAGTTATCCAAAACGTATGCATTGCTACTCCCTATCCCCGACGGTTTCTGGGTCATGTGGGAAGGACCCCCTATCACACACAGAGGCAAGGTGACGTTTTAAAATGCCGTCGCGGAAAGGGGTTAAAAACTGTTTGTATAGCAGCTCGTTGTACCAGTGTTACTCTGTTTGTTATGAACTTAATACCTAGAGAGGCAAGCATAGAAGCGCTCTCGAAGTGGAGTAATAGTAGTAGATGCAGGCAGTAGTCGGTCTACTTGTCACAGACATAATGCCTATTTACTAATCATGCCATGAATAACGTCATAGCTATGCACTTTTCTATCAATTGCTCAACAGTAATTTGTTTACCCACCATATGCTATGTTCTTGAGAGAGATGCCTCTTGTGAAAAATATGCCCCCCAGGTCTATTCAACATATTTACAAAAACCAAAAATACCTTGCTGCAATTTATTTACTTTTTTACTTTGCAATTTATCTATCTACTACTATCAGATTTAATCCTTACAATTAACGAGTACAACGGGATTGACAACCCTCTTGCCCGTGTTGGGTGCAAGTATTTCCTCTTGTGTGTGTAGGTACTGTTAACGGTTGTTTGCGTGAGTCTCCTATTGGTTCGATAAACCTTGGTTCTCTACTAAGAAAATACTATTCGCTACTATATTGCTTCACCCTTCATCTTCGGGGAAAATCCCAATGCAGTTGACAAGTAGTAAAAAAAATTCTGGCGTCGTTGTCGGGGAGATTTATCAAAGAACTCAAGCTTCCTTCATACACATTATTATTTAATTTTTCTACTTTCTATTTTCCTTTAATTGCTTTTATTGGTCTCTTTAAAAAAATCAAAAACATAAAAATATTTTATTTCGCTTGGTTTCTTGAATTGCCACAATGTCTCAAGAAAACACTAAGTTGTGTGACTTCTCGAATACTAATAATAATGATTTTATTAGTACTCCAATTGCTCCTCCCAGCACTAGTGCGAAGTCATATGATATTAGCGTTGCATTGCTAAATCTTATCATGAAAGAACAATTTGCTGGAAATCCTAATGAAGATGTTGCATCCCATCTTAATACCTTCGTTGAATCATGTGATATGCAAAAGAAAAAAATGTGGATAATGATATTGTCAAGTCGAAATTATTTCCTTTCTCACTAAGAGGTCGTGCTAAAACTAGGTTTTCATCCTTACCTCACAATAGTATTGATTCATGGGATAAATATAAGGATGCTTTTATTGCTAAGTACTTTCCTGCTGCCAAGATTACATCTCTTAGAAATCAAATCATGAACTTCAAACAACATGAGCAAGAACATGTTACCCAATCTTGGGAGAGAATGAAATTAATGATTAAAAATTGTCCCACTCATGGACTAAGCTTATGGATAATAATACAAAAAAATTATGCGGGACTAAGCTTTGTGTCAAGAAACCTTCTAGACTCTGCTGCAGGTGACATTATTATGCGAATTACATTAGGAGAAGCCACAAAGCTTCTCGACAATATGATGAAAAATTATTCTCAATGGCACACCGAATGAGCTCCAACTGGTAAGAAGGTAAACTCTGTTAAAGAAGTTTCTACTTTGAGTGATAAATGGATACTCTTATGAAAATGCTTTCTAATAAAAATGCTCATGTTGATCCCAATGATATCACATTATCTACTTTTATTGAGCAAATCAATGATGCTATTGATGTGAATTTAGTCACTAGAAATAATTTCAACAACAATGCTTATAGAGGGAATTTTAATCCTAGACCGTATCCCGATAATCCCTCTAATAACTATGGTAATCCATATAGTAACAGAATACCTACTAAACTTGAGAAAAACATTAAAGAATTTATTAGTTCTCAAAAGATTTTTAATGCCATGGTAGAATAAAAAAATACACAAAGTTGATGAACTGTCTAGAAACATGGATAGAATTGCTCATGATGTGGAGACACTCAAAATCAAAATTTTGCCACCTAAAATAGATGTAATAGCTGAATCTTTAATGTCTATCCAAGTCACCATGGATGAAAGTAGAAAAGGAATTGAAAGGATAAGAGCTAAACGTGAGTTTCTAGAAAAAACACTCGCACCCGGTTTTTATCATAATAATGATGAATATATTAAAATGATTGGTGTGACACCTATTGAAACTTTGTTTAGTAATGTAAAACTTGATTATAAAGGGATTGGAGATGAGTCAACTTTGGTTAGAAGGCGTCCCAATTGTTCGGAGGGTTAAGATCTTAATGATAAAAATAATAAAAGTGAGTTTGAAGAGGTCAAAAGTTGGATAGTGATGTGCCCACTACTTTGGATTACAAGGACTTTAATTATGATAATTGCTATTTGATTGAATGTATTTCCTTCTTACAACCCCTGGTAAATTCACCCAATGCTTACGAACAAAGCAAAGCTTTTACTAAACATATCATGGAAGCCATTATTAAAGCCAATGAAGAAAAGCTAGAATTGGAAGTATAAATACCAAGGAAATTACAAGATGAATGGGAACCTACTATTAAATTTCATATTAAAGATTATGAATGTAATGCTTTGTGTGATCTAGGTGCTAACATCGCTACTATGCCAAAAATCTTTATATTGCGTTCTAGTTCTCACCGATATGGATGAATGTTCCCTCAATTTGCAATTAGTGGATCCAACTATTAAGAAACCATTAGGGAGGATTAATGATGTTCTCATAACTGCTAATAGAAATTATGTCTCCATGGATTTCATTGTGCTTGATATTGAATGCAATCCGTCTTGTCCTATAATACTTGGTAAGCCTTTCCTATGAACTATAGGTGCAATTATTGATATGAAAGAAGGAAATATAAGGTTCCAATTTCCATTAAAGAAATGGATGTAACACTTCTAAAGAAAGAGAATTAAACCACCATATGAATCCATTATGAGATCCACCTATGGAATTAATTTGAAGGATGACAATACTTGAAGCTATGAATTATGCCTAGCTAGGGGCATACAACAATAGCGCTTGTTGGGAGGTAACCCAATATTTATCTTATTTGCAATTTTTATTTTCTCTTATGGTGTGATGACATGATTATTGCTACTGTAATGATTATGTTTTTATATTTTAATTAGTGTTTGTGCCAAGTAAAGCCTTTGGGATGATTTGAATATAGTTGAATTGATTCTATGCAAAAACACAAACTTTTGCGCCCAGTGCAGGAATTTATTCTTTTTACTGGAAGGTGATCTTGGTCTGAAATTCTTAAATAGTATTAATATACAAATTGTCTATGTTGTCCTAATTTTTCAAAAAAATGGAGTTATAGAAGTATGTTTTTGTTCATATCATAGCAGACTGTTATGTTCTAGATAAATTTTGTTTTTTTATTGCATAGTGTGCTTATTTTAATGATGCTATGGATTATATCAAGGGGTATAAGTCATGGAGAAGTTAGAATACAGTAGTTATTATGCAAGAATAATTATGAATCAATTTACAACACTACCTAAGTTTATGGTTTACCAATTATACTAAAGGATCTCACGAAGTTTCTGTTGAGTTTTGTGTGCTGAAGTTTTCAAGTTTTGGGTGAGATCATGATGAATGAAGGAATAAGGAGTGACAAGACCCTAAGATTGGGGATTAACAAGGCACCCCAAGGTAATATTCAAGGAAGACCCAAGCGTCTAAGCTTGGGGATGCCCCGGATGGCATCCCATTTTCATCTGCAATTCATCGGTAGGTTACTTGGAGCTATATTTTTATTCATCACATGATATGATTTTTACTTGTAGCATCTTGTGCCATAGTTTTATTTTGTTTGCTTGTTAGTTTGCCACAATCATTGTTTGCTGGACACACCTTTTAAGAGAGACACACATTCATCATGATTTGTTAGAATACTCTATGAGCTTCACTTATATATTTTGAGCTATGTAGTCGCTCATGTGCTTCACTTATATCTTTGGAGGATGGTGGTAGCTATATTTTATAGAAATCACTTGCACTCTCATGATTCACTTAAATATTTTTGAGAGTCTCTTAAATAAGTGGTAATGTGCACGGGTTATGAGACTAGTCTGAAAATGATAGGTATACAAGAGGGATATAATAAAAACTTTCATGTAGATCACTGAATATGAAACGTGTGATTTAATTATATTGATGTAATAATATGATAGGGTATTGGTTCATAATCATTAGTTAGTAAAGATATCGATATTAAAGCTTGTTATTTATTACTCATTTAAATGTCGGTCATGGCATGGTGGGGATGTTCGGGCATTTTTATGTCTGATTGAAATCCATTGTGTTGGGGGCGCGATGGTTAACTCCTACCAACCTCCTACCTAGGGGCATGTGAGTAGTACTTTGCTTCGAGGGTTAATAAAAATTTCACAAGAAGTATATGAGTTCTTTATGACTAATGTGAGTTCATGGACTAATACAACACTCCCACCTATCCATATACTACTAGCCTCTCCGGTACTGTGCATTGTCCTTTCTCACCTCGATAGTCGGTGCAAACTTCGCCGGTGCATCCAAACCCCGTGATATGATACGCTCTATCACACATAAGCCTCATTGTATCCTTCCTCAAAACAGCCACTATACCTACCTATCATGGCATTTCCATAGCCATTCCGAGATGTATTGCCATGCAACTTCCACGGTTACTATCCACATGGCATGTGTGTTCATCATCATATTGCTTTGCATGATCATATAAAGCTGACATGATATTTATGGCAAAGACACCGTTCATCATTGTAATACATGTTACGCTAGATCATTGCACATCCTGATACACTGCCAGAGGCATTCATATAGAGTCATATTGTTTTAGTTTATTGAGTTGTAAGTAAATAGAAGTGTGATGATCATCATTATTAGAGCATTCTCCTAGTGAGGTAAAGACGATGGAGACTGATGAGCCCTCCAAAATGTGGGGATGAGGTTCATGATATTATTCTAAAAAAGAAAAAAAAGAGAGAAATAAATAAATAAAATGAGAGAAAAAGAGAGAAGGGGCAATGATACTATCCTTTTGCCACACTTGTGCTTCAAAGTAGCACCATGTTTTTCATATAGAGAGTCTCCATGATTTGTCACTTTCATATACTACTGAGAATTTTTACATCATGAACTTGGCTTGTATATTCCGATGACGGGCTTACTCAAATGCCCGAGGTCTTCATAAGCAAGAAAGTTAGATGAACACCAACTTAGTTTCACTAGCGAGCTTTCATACACTTATAGCTCTGGTGCATCCGTTGCATGGCAATCCATACTCCTCGCATTGATATCGATCGAAAGGCCACTCCATTGCCTATCGATCCACCGAGTTGATGCGAGACTTTCTTCAAATTTTGTCTTCCCTTATATCTATATCAACCTACTCTATTCCACCTGTAGTGCTAAGTCCATGCCTCATGCTCATATATTGAGTGAAGTTGGTAATGCTAAATTAAGCGAGAAAAAGTATGATACAGTTGTCTGGTTTGACATACGGATGCTCATGATTTATATAAATGTGATGAAGGCGAGTCATGCCATGAGTACACAATTCAATGAGTAGGAATAACATTCGTTAAGCATCGTATATTTTGAGGAGTACTCATTATGTCCAAGTATTCATGAATATTATTATGTTGATATCAATTACTTCGTCGTTTCTCAATATTCATACCGTAAAAGATTAGATGATAGATATGCTAAGTAGCATTCAACATCAAAAATTCTGTTTTTATCATTTACCTACTCGAGGACGAGCAGGAATTAAGCTTGGGGATGCTGATACGTCTCCAATATATATATATATATATATATATATATATATATATATATATTGTTTCATTCTATTATACTATCAATCTTGTATGCTTTATATGCAATTTTATATCATTTTTTGGAACTAACCTATTAACCTAGTGCCCAATGCCAATTCCTGTTTTTGTCTATTTTATTGTTTTGCAGAAAAGTAGTACCAAAAGAAGTCCAAACGCGATGAAACTTTACGGTGATTTTTTCTGGACTAGAAGGGACCCTAGGAGCTTGGGGAGGAGGCCAGAAGATGTACGAGTGGGCCACGGGCTCACACGGCGCGCCCCCAGGAGGGGTGCCACCTAAGCTTGTGGGGCCTGTGTAACTTCGTTTGCCCAAATTCAACTTCTATAAATTTCCTAAAATCCCAAAACCACCAGAGAGAGACTCAAAACAATTATTCCGTCGCCGCAAGCTTCTATTTCTCCGCGAGCCCATCTGGAGGCCTTTGCCGGTACTCTGCCGAAGGGGGGATCGATCACGGAGGGCTTCTACATCAACCTTGCTGCACCTCCGATGATGTGTGAGTAGTTCACCACAGACCTACAGGTCCATAGTGATTAGCGAGATCTCTCTCTCTCTCTCTCTCTCTGATCTTCAATACAATGTTCTCCTCGGAGTTCTATCCGATGTAATCTTCTTTTGTGGTGTGTTTGTTGGGATCCGATGAATTGTGAGTCGATGAGCAGATTATTCATTGAAAGTAATTGAGTCTTTTCTGAACTTTATTATGTGTGATTGTTATAGCTATGTAATGCTTTTCGATCTATGAGTTTTCTTTGGCCAAGTTGATGAGTAGATGTTCAGTTGAAGTGGTGCATAGTAGTAGGTTCAATCTTGCAGTGTCCTCACCTCATGACAGAAGGGGTAGCGAGGCACGTATTTGTATTGTTGCTACTAACGGGAAAATGAGAAGTCCAATCATATTGCTTGATTTTATTTTGTCTACATTATGTCATCATACTTCATGCATTACTATGTTTCTTATGAACTTAATACCTAGAGAGGCAAGCATAGAAGCGCTCTCGGAGTGAAGTAATAGTAGTAGATGCAAGCAGTAGTCGGCCTACTTGTCATGGACGTAATGCCTATTTACTAATCATGCCAAGAATAACGTCATAAATATGTGCTTTTCTATCAATTACCCAACAGTAATTTGTTTACCCACCGTATGCTATGTTCTTGAGAGAGATGCCTCTAGTGAAAACTCCGGGTCTATTCAACATATTTACAAAAACCAAAAATACCTTTATGTAATTTATTTACTTTTTACTTTGCAATTTATCTATCTACAACTATCAGATTTAATCCTTGCAATTAACGAGTACAAGGGGATTGACAACCCTCTTGTCCGAGTTGGATGCAAGTATTTGCTCTTGTGTGTGTCGGTACTGTTGACGGTTATTTGCGTGAGTCTCCTATTGGTTCGATAAACCTTGGTTCTCTACCGAGAGAAATAATATCCGTTACTATATTGCTTCACCCTTCCTCTTCGGGGAAAATCCCAACACAACTCACAAGTAGCAATTATAAATAATAAAAGCCTTACCCAGGATGATTTAGCTAAACGTCATGTTGTGGATGATTTAACTTGCTTATTCTGTGGGGAGTGGGAGAGCATTCTTATTGTTGCTAGCTACAATATCCTAGTAAGTGATTGCTCGGGTGATTAAGATTTCGCGTCCTCCTTCCGTTGATGACATGTGTGATCATTGAAAGCAAAAGACTTGTTCAAGTTCATCCCGTTGGTGGTCTGCGTCGCCATTGTGAGTTGTAGTCTACTGACCGACCGATCGCGCCGCACGTGAAGTTGATTTGCGACTGTGTTCAAGTTCCTGCACCCGGGTTAAGACTTTAGTTTGCTCCGATTCCAGAATTGTTGAGTAATCCTATATGAAAGTGCGTGAAAGGGGTCACCCTTCCGTCGCGTGCCCACGTCGGCGGCTGCCACTCCATTGACTGCAATTTTCCACTTCGGCCATGATGTGTTGCATCCGCGTTGGCTGTCTTCATTCTAGATGTGCTTTGCGCCGATTCTGCGCCCTCGTCAGCCGCCGCTATGACCTTCTGTGCACCGTCTCTGCTTCCGATCTCGCGGCTGTAGTTTCTGACGTTCGTCACTGTGAAGGGGGGCTCCCTGTGCTCCAAGTATGCCCCCCCCCTTAGCTTCCAAGTCATGCCTCCTAGCGTCTTCGATGTTGGAGGCGACTAGTCCGCCCTTGGGCCCCTTCTAGTGCACCTGTGTGATGGGTTGAGCCTCATGGCTGGCTCCGGTGACCTCACCTCTAGAGAGGGCTGCTTCAACGTGCATCCATCCCTTCTGACCTAGTGCTTACGAGTACGGGCCATTGTGGGTTGTGGAGCTCTGTTGCTAATGACAATGAGGATGACATTGAAGGAGAGTTGCGGTCATAGACGCCGCTGGTTGCTTCTATGGTCGTCGAGTCATGAAGGGACGGTGTGCACGGAGGTTGGCAGGACGCGTTGCCACGTCACGTCTCATGGTGTCTTGTGTCGCCTGTTTCAATTGTGACTCTACGTCCATCCCCGTTTGTCTTCCACCTATGCCTAGCCAACCCCCGGCACAGCCGATTGGCCACCTGAGCGGCCCTCCGCACAGTTGGCTGAATGACCCTCGCACAACCACGTAGAGCCGACGCACGCGGGTGTCGCAGCACACGCTCCGCACGCGCGTCCCACGTGGGGCCAATGAAACAGGCCCATGTGCGAGCCATTGGTGCGACCGCAATGCACGTCCCAGCTGGTGCGACCGAAGCGCCCCGCCGAGTGCGCCGACGCCGACAGGCAGGTCCGTCCTGGCCGTCGCGCGCGGGCCTGCGAAGTAAAATGCTCCCGCGGGTGCGCCGAAGGCCGTCTGATGACGGCGGCCCCGGGCGCGCACCTGCGGTCCACCCGTCATGGACCTCGCAGGCGGGTCACCTGGTCGTGCATCCACAGTCCACTCGTCATGGACCTCACAGACGGGTCACTCGGGCGCGAGCCGTCTGTGTAGATCAAACGGCATGGAGAGCCCCCGAGAGGCCCTCGCGACACGCCACCCGAAAACAGACGGTGCGGAGGACTCTATTGCCCTCAAAGCCCATGGAAGACGAGTACAGCAACATCTTTTATATACGAAGTAATGTACTCCCTTCATCTCAAAATAAATGTCTCAACTTTGTACTAACTTTAGTACAAAATTGTACTAAGGTTAAGATACTTATTTTAAGACGGAGGGAGTACCTGACATGTATACTAGAGTATGATGGTAACCCGGATGGTTTTAGCTTAACATGAAGAGTACCTTACTAGCACGTAAAATAGCCATCAAGGTTTCTATTAACATGTACTGTATGAGAGTCGAGCGTTACAGTGCATCTTGGGCTCTGACAGGGGACCAAGCATTAGAGTTGGCTCAATCAGCCAGTTGGGTGTCTGTGGTCACAGGTCCAACTCCCGTACTGGCGGATTAGATTAGTTGCATTCGATGGACCGATCAGCTAGGATTGGCTACGACTACGGTAATCTGTCTTCCATCATCTCGGTGGAGCTAACCTAAGCTAGCCTGCCAGTCTCGGTTGATGATGCATGTTTTTTTGGTGAAGTTTTTATTTTATTTTATTTTGCCACCGGGAATATGCATCAGGGCACCGGATGAGCCCATGGAAAATATCTAGCAATGGAAAGCCCACCCGAGGGAACTGGCTGAAGATATTTTTTTCTGTTTTTTTTAGCGTGTGGTGAAACGTCCCTCTTAATCCATGATCTTGTTATAAGCTGGCTGGCTCTTAGCTTTGGCCCCGGATATGTTTTGCTCTTTCCCTTGACGTCGACAAGAGCCGGAAATATTCTTACCTCTAGGCTAGCTGAAAATACAAAAGCAGCTTAGCAACTTGCACTTTTTTTCGATAAAAAGCGATTTTATTATCTCAAAATGTAGCATCAAAAGGATACAGAACATTATGAGTAACACCCGGCCTCTGCATAATTAAATGTAGCATCAAAAGGATACAGAACATTATGAGTAACACCCGGCCTCTGCATAATTAGGATGCACACAGCCAAATCCAAATGTCTGATAAAAAAGCATGAAATAAAACAGATAAATCGGCAACAGTAGAGTCCTATAGATCAACACTATGCCTATATCGAAGGAGGTGGTCGATCAATCCGTAGGTTATGCTGTCACCCATATTGGGAAAAAATCTCCATAGCCACCTGTTCCAATAGCGTACACACCGCCTTGAACAACGGCTGATACTCCGGTCGTTGTAGTATAGACCACTTACGTAGCGAGTGCATACACCGAAAGATAACTTGTAGCGGAGAAGCATTTTTGTCATTAAAAACCAAATCATTTCTACATAGCCAAAGCGACCAAATTAAGGCATACGCTCCCACCCTTATTAGCGTTTTGAACTTATTTGGAATACCATCCAACCAATGACCAAAAATATTGGTAACACTTGTGGGTGGGTACAAATTTGACGCTACTTGGATGACTGACCACGTAGAATGTGCAAACTTGCATTGGAAAAAGAGGTGTTTGATTGTCTCTTTATGAGTACAAAAACAACACTTCCTACTCCCTGGCCAGTTACGTCGTACGAGGTTGTCTTTGGTTAACACAACTCCCCTACGAAGATACCACATGAAGATTTTCACTTTTAGTGGAATCTTGAACTTCCAAATTTTCTTATTATTACTGATTGGTACCTCAGAATGCGTGAGCGCATGGTACATAGAGTCTACTGCGAAAGACCCTGATGTAGTAAGGTTCCAGCGAAACACATCCCGGCCTTGTGTCAGGTTAATCGAATCCAGCCGGGATAAAAGATTATGCCATGACACAAGTCGAGGGCCAATCAAATCCCGCCTGAACGAAATATTCGGCGGGGATGAACTGAGCACGTGCGCAATAGTATTATTCTTATCGCGAGCAATGTTATATAAGGATGGATACTGTTCTCTAAGACTGGCATTGCCTAGCCAGATGTCTTCCCAGAAACGAATCTCCGACCCGTCCTTTATCGCGAAAGACCCAAAGCGAAAGATATGCTTCTTTGCCGCCATTAGGCCAGCCCAAAAGTGCGATTCACCAGGTTTCCAACATGCCTGAGACACCGCCTTTTGGCCTAGATACTTGTTGCGCAACATGATTTGCCAAACACCATCCTCAGTAAGAAGTTTGAACAACCATTTACTGAGCAGGGCCTCATTCTTGACCTACAGGTCATGAACTCCGAGGCCAACTTGGCCTTTCGGCCTACAAACCACGCTCCATTTGGTCAGCCTGTATTTTTTTGGTCAGCCTGTATTTTTTCTTTTCACCATCTCCTTGCCAAAAGAATCTGAATCTAAAATAGTCCAGTTTTTGCAAGACCCCTTTTGGGAGTTGGAAGAAAGAGAGCATATAGAGAACCATATTTGTGAGGACGGAATTAATCAAAACCAGTCGCCCTCCAACTGAGAGCAGTTTTCCTTTCCAACTGCTCAACCGTTTCTCTAGACGCTCCTCCACATGCTTTCACTCCGCAATAGTGAGACGTCGATAATGAACCGGTATTCCTAGATATTTAATTGAGAATTGGCCATGTGCGCAACCAAACAGGTCAGCATAGTCGGCCGCCGTCTCAACGGCTTCTCCAAAGCAGAACAATTCGCTTTTATGGAAGTTGATTTATTTTCGATCTATTTTAGTTCTTTTTTCCTGGGGAGGAATAGAAGCTTCTGTTTTTTTTTTCCTTTTTTTGAGGGGGAAGTTTCTGTTCTTGATGCATGGCGGTAACAAGCCACACGTCTGACGCAAAGAAAAACTAATAAAGAAACCCAGCTACTAATGCCATGACAGTATCATTGCGCAAAACCGGACCAGCTAAGCCAAAGGGGACGGCGCGCAACACGGACGCCGACGTGACGGATCGCGGCTAGCTCGTCATGCCCGCGACATGGGAACCCCAGCGGCACATCGACGGACTGGGAGCGCGCGTGGCAACAGCGAACTAATTAAGCCCACTCCTGCACAAGCCCTCCGTTCCGTTCCGTTGCGTGCTTTGATTTTTTACAACAAAAACACAGGACGGACGCGTAGTACAGTACAGTACGTACGCACGTACTAGGCCCCAAGCCCCCAACCAAATAATTCCACGGACCCCCGATCGAGCGGGCGACCCGGCGATTGGATTCCCCGTGATGACGCGCGCCCCAGTTGCGCCGTCGCTTTCGCCAAAAGGCTGGAGCCGGCCACCGCGAACGCGCGCGCCCAGGCAGGCCCAGGCGTTCGCTCGCCAAGTGTGCGTGCGCGCGGCCGCCGATCATCCATCATACGTGCACGACGACTGCCGTGCCGTGCCGGGGCCTCCCCAGCCCATGACACGCCAATTATGGATTCCATATGAGCTCCTCCCCGGGGCCGGCCGCTCAGAATCCACATTATCGATCCCTCTGACTCTCATCTTATCTCCAACTTTTAACCGCCTTTTGGCATCTGATCCGTGCGGGTGAGCTCCAGCAGCTTACCTTCCTGCCTGCCTTCCTTCACCCCGTCTGCAGCTGCAGTCGAAGTGTGAGTGAGTGAGTGAGTGCCATCGATGATGGAGGCTCCGCAGCGCAGATTGCCCCGACAAAAGTCAATGCCTAAACAATGCCCCAACTTTACATGCGAGCCGAGCGGGCTAGTGCTCCGACGTCGCAGTCAAATGCTGCGATCCAGGCATCATCGGCACGCGATCCATCCATCAAAAGGGGGGGAGGAACGAACGCGGTGCCCTGCCCTGCCGCCTTTACATCACCTCAAGCCAGGTCCACTTCGCTCGCTCGCTCGCTCAACCACAGTGCTGATTGCTGAATGCATTGCACGCTCCGCCCTGACGGTGAATGCAAATGTGGCCTACACGGAGCATCTATATATCTCTCCTTTCTAGGATTGGATCGGATTGGATTGGGAGGAGAGTTTTACTTTCGCCACACCACACCCCCTTGCATTGCATGCTTTCCTTCCTTAATCGGAGAGTGATGGATGGATGGAACTCGAGTTCTTTGCTGCTGCTGATGATGATATATCCATCCTACTAGCTTCTTTTCTCCCGGCTCTCGTCCACTTTTTTCTTCTTTATGGTATCCAGATTTAGATAGGGCGGTCGGCTTTCTGCAAATCAAAGTGTGCGAGCAATTCCACTCTGATACACTACACTACGCACGAGGATCATGGTGATGGTGAGGACGAACGTGCGTGCGTGCGTGTGGCTACCCGCTACCCGGATGAGATAGACAGACGCACCGGCCTCAGTTTAGCAGCGCGAGTTTCGGCTTTCCGGCTCCGACGGGGCCTATCTATCGTCTGGTTCAGCCATACACAGCAGTACGAGCCGTTGGATCAGCAGGAGATAGACGTGGTGTGGGGGCCGGTGCGCCTGTTAAGTACAGATCTGGGATTTGTTGGATGTTGCTGTAATGAACTCACTCGAGTGTGTGTCATCTCATCTCGTCAAGCCTTCCTTTGATCATAATTAATCATATCCTGCGTGTGCAATTGTGTTTGCAAATTGCCGTGCTAATATATATGTATACAGGGCTAGCTAGTGTATGCCTGCCCCCACTTGGACGAACAGCTTGGGTTGGAATGATTTCCCCTGATGGCAGGAATATGTCCGTGCCTTTGTAAAGCTTGATTGAGTGTTTGCTTTCACGTCATGAGCTCCCCTCCTGAACATCATCTCTTGGGTTCTCTCCCTTTTATCCACCACCTCCAAGCATCTTTCTCTATTTCCACTTCTTTTCGATCTGGAAATTCGACCCGTCCATTTCCGCCTAAAGCGCATTGTATCTTTTTATTTTGCGGGAGAAAGCGCATTTTATCTGGTCGATCTATGAACACGTTAGATCATTGATGCCATTAAGTTGCTGGGCTGTCCTTGGTGTCTGCCTATACCTGGATGGATATTAACTTTACTGAGTCACCAACGATGGTGCGCTAGAGACTGATAGTGATAATGCAGGCTCTCTCACCTTTCACTATTCGCAAGGATAAATCACACAACATCAGGGAATCACATCCCAACCCAAATGTAAGAGACAGTAAAATAGCATTGGATGCTAAATATAAAGTTTGGTTCTTGCTTAGACACTCCATGAGAACGAACTGCTTCGTCGCCACTCAAGAAAATGTATATTTGAATGCTGCGTCTAAAATGTCAATTTTTCAGGTGTTCTCTGCAGGACGTTTGTTGTATTCTTTCCTGCTGCCTTAGCCTGCGAGCATATGTGGACAAATAATACTCACTCCGTCCCATAATGTAAGACATTTTTGACATTACTACTTGTTAGCGCTGCTGTGAGAGAACAAGATGAACACATACCAGTATTGTGGCATTCAGGCATCAAATCTTTAAATCGTGGTAAGAGTATGTAATTGTGTGTGTCCGATCGTTTCATTGCTCTCTGGCTTCCCTATAAGACAAGGATACGACTTCGCATGCCCTCAGAAAACAGAGGATATGACAAGGAACCATCAGACGAAATTGGGCAGTCGCCTGGTACTTGGAGAACGACAATTTTTGGTCCAGTTGAGGCTTCATACCCCCACCAGCATTTTTTGAGGTAGTTTTTTACATGGTTTTTCGAGGCAGCTTAGTCCAGTCATGCAGTTCTCATCTAAAAGAGGCAAACCCTCTTTTTTTGCGCATAGGCAAAATCAGGCGATCCCTATATGGCGCATAGGTCGCCCGCTAGCTAGTTGGCGCGTACCCCCCGAGCGTCCGCAGCTTTTCGGGCCGGCCCATATAGGGATTCCTCCCCACCGGTTTTGGAAGGTAGAACCTTCCCAGAACCGTTTTTTTCTTGTTTATTTCTTCCGGTTTTTTCTTTTGCATTTTATTTTTATTTTTCTTTTTTCTGATTAACTTTTTCTTTCTATAATGTTCTGTTTTTCTATTTTTCCTTATTTTCACCTTTTCAAAAAAAAAGTTCGGCCATGTATCAATTTTGCGAACAATTTTTCTTAAATTGTGAATATTTTTCGAAATTATGAACATTTTTCAAATTGCAAAACATTTTTTACAAATTCATGAACATTGTTTCGGAAAAGTGAACATTTTTTTTTAAATCATGAACATTTTTTTTAAACCGTGAACATTTTTTTAAATCATGATTTTTTCGAATTCACAAACTTTCCTTAAAATTGTGTACATTTTTCTGGAAACAGTGAACATTTTATGAAATTTCTGAACAATTTTTAAAATTCAGAAACATTTTTGTTTTTGACGAACATTTTTTGGTTTCTTAATAGTTCTTGAAATAGCGATCATTTTTTGAAATTTGTGAACATTTTTCAAAATTCATGAACATTTTTTGAATATTGTGAACATTTTTCTAGAAATTCATGAACATTTTTTGAAATTGTAAACATTTTTTGAATAGACGAGCATTATTTTTTAAATTGCGAACATTTTTTGAATCCGTGAGATTTTATCATTTCCTGAATAAATTTCAAATCGTGAAACAAATTTGAATTCACGAACAATTGGACATTTTGCAACTTTTTCTGAAATCCTAAATTATTTTTAAAAATAAAATAAAGCTGAAAACAGAAAAAAAAAGGCAAAAAAACAAGGGGCTCCCTGCCCCGCACATGGGCTGGCCCATGAGGGCGCGCGGGGGAGCAGGGAAGGTACGCGCTCCCGTGGCTGCCGGCGCGTACCGCGCTGTATAGGCGCTCCCGCAAAATCATGGGTCATATAGGCGTGTCTTCCTTGAACCGCGTGGCAAAATGGACCGGCCCATTTTCTGTGTGCGCACTGTTTTCCTTTTTTGGTTTTCTTTCTGTGTGTGACTTTTGGTTTCAGTTTTCTATTTCATTTTTTTTCTCTTTTTCCAGAATTTTGGTTTTTCTCCTTTTTTTCCTTTTTTACATTTCTTAACTTTTATTTTATATCAATATACAATGAACATTTATTTTAAATATGATGAAAAAAATCGTCATATACGATGAATATTTTTTTCTATACATCTAACTTATTTTGATACATACAATAAGCATTTATATAACATACATCGAACATTTTTTAATATACATTGTAACAGACAAAATTTTGCTACCACCAGTGGTAGTTACCACTATACCTGGGCAAACTTCGGGCCGGGCCTGACCAAACCCGAGGCAAAAAACCCAAGCCCGGGCCTGGCCCGGGCGTCGGGCCTAGTTTTCAGGCCCAAGCTCGGCCCATCGCTGCAAAAGCCCGTCGGGCCTCGGGCCGGGCCTCTTCGTTAAATGGCAGATATGGCGGGCCCGGCCCGGCCATCGGGCCTAGATCTCAGGCCCAGGCCCGGGCCGTGGGCAAGGTCGGGCCGGGCCGGGCCGGGCTTTTTCTGACCGGGCCGGGTAGCCCATGGCCAGGTCTAGTTACCACCACCTGAGTTTTGTATGTTGTATGTAGTATATATCAAATCGGAGAATATATGTGTGTAGTATGTAGTATATAAGAATATTTATAGTGTATATATTATGTTCTAGCTAGTATGTATCGTATTTTAAGTATGTTTCTTTTTACGTACAAATATGTACGTGTTTCACAAATATAATAAAAACCATGGGCGAACTTGCAATTTTTTCATGTAACTCATTTTGAATTATCTTATATATAGTATATGAACATATTTAGAATAGTAGATCTCATGGTAATATATGAGATATGTGGGGTAACTACCCCTAGGTGGTAGGATGGATTTTCCCTATATATATATAGAACACATACTGAAATTTTTTATATTTTTAATAGGTTTTTAAACTATCTACCTCCTAAAGAAACAACTAGTTTTTTTAGGAGGTAAAGCCACTTTATTGATCAAAGTCCAGAGAAGGTGGGATACAAACTGCATCATGTGGCTGGCCAAGCCAAACATGACGCCCCGGAGCTAAATTTGTAGCAAATTTTGCTAACCTATGAGCTTCAAAATTTACAGCACGACTTTCAAAAATAAAGTTACAAGAAAAGGGAACCGATCTAGACTTGATTTCGTTGATAATTGCTCCATAAGGACCCTTGATGCCCTTCGAGATGTCTTCCACTACCTGCTTGCAATCCGAGGATATGATTAAGTTTTGGAGTTGGAGATCTTCAGCCAAAGAGATAGCTTCACGGCAAGCTATAGCCTCCAACGTCGCTGGATTACAGACACCTCCAACAACTAGCGCTGAGCTTCCCAGAAAATTGCCATGACTATCCCTGCATATTGCTGTTGTCGATCCTCCTCTTTGGGCGCATACACCAGCGTCCACGTGGATCTTTGCGACATTCTCCGGTTGAGCGGATCCTGCATACACATTGGTCGCCCTTTGGTGGGACGGCTTCTCTGGCCGAACGGCATTTAAGTCTGCAATGAAGCGAGTTATGAAGGATTGTACTGATGGAAGTATGCCCTAGAGGCAATAATAAAATGGTTATTATTATATTTCCTTAATCATGATAAAGGTTTATTATTCATGCTAGAATTGTATTGACCGGAAACTTAAATACATGTGTGGATACATAAACAAATACCGTGTCCCTAGTTAGCCTTGCTACTTCTTGAGCTTGCGTTGGTTTTCCCTTGAAAAGAAAAGGGTAATGCAGCAAAGTAGAGATAAGTATTTTCCTCAGTTAGAGAACCAAGGTATCAATCCAGTAGGAGACAACGCACAAATCACCAATACCTGCACAAACAATCAAACACTTGCACCCAACACGATAAAGGGGTTGTCAATCCCTTCACGGTCACTTGCAAAAGTGAGATCTGATAGAGATAGATAAAACTAAACAAAAGATAAAGTAAATATTTTTAGGGGTTTTGGTTTATAGATCTGAAAATAAAAGATTGCAAAATATTATATTGGAAAGTAATATGATGGAAAATAGACCCGGGGGCCATAGGTTTCACTAGAGGCTTCTCTCAAGATAGCAAATAATACGGTGGGTGAACAAATTATTGTCGAGCAATTGATAGAAAAGCGCAAAGTTATGACGATATCCAAGGCAATGATTATGAAATATAGGCATCACGTCCGTGTCAAGTAGACCGACTCCTGCCTGCATCTACTACTATTACTCCACACATCGACCGACTTCTGCCTGCATCTAGAGTATTAAGTTCATGAAGAACAGAGTAACGATTTAAGTAAGATGACATGATGTAGAGGAATGAACTCAAGCAATATCATGTAAACCCCTCTTTTTATCCTCGATGGCAACAATACAATACGTGCCTCGCTGCCCCTACTGTCACTGGGAGAGGACACCGCAAGATTGAACCCAAAGACAAGCACTTCTCCCATTGCAAGAAAAATCAATCTAGTTGGCCAAACCAAACCGATAGTTCGAAGAGAATTACAAGGATATCAAATCATGCATAAAAGAATTCAGAGAAGATTCAAATAATATTCATAGATAAGCTGATCATAAATCCACAATTCATCGGATCTCGACAAACACACCGCAAAAGAAGATTACATCGGATAGATCTCCAAGAACATCAAGGAGAACGTTGTATTGAGAATCAAAGAGAGAGAAGAAGCCATCTAGCTACTAGCTATGGACCCGTAGGTCTGAGGTAAACTACTCACGCTTCATCGGAAGGGCCATAGAGTTGATGTAGAAGCCCTCCGTGATCGAATCCCCCTCCGGCAGGATGCCGGAAAAGGCCCCAAGATGGGATCTCACGGGAACAGAAGGTTGCGGCGGTGGAAAAGTATTTTTGTGGATGCTTCTGGTGGTTTGGGAATATATGTGAATATATAGGAGGAAGATCTAGGTCAGGGGGTCACCGAGGGGCCCACAAGGCAGGGGGGTGCGCCCTACCCCCTGGGCGCGCCCTCCCCCCTTGTGGCCGCCTCGTGGCTCTTCTGACTTGCACTCCAAGTCTCCTGGGTGTCTTCTGGTCCAAGAAAAATCATCGCGAAGGTTTTATTCCGTTCGGACTCCGTTTGGTATTCCTTTCCTGCGAAGCTCAAAAACAAGGAAAAACAGAAACTGGCACTGGGCTCTAGGTTAATAAGTTAGTCCCAAAAATAATATAAAATAGCATATTAATGCATATAAAACATCCAAAACAGATAATATAATAGCATGGAACAATCAAAAATTATAGATACGTTGGAGACGTATCAAGAATCCCCAAGCTTAATTCCTGCTCGTCCTCGAGTAGGTAAATGATAAAAACAGAATTTTTGATGTGGAATGCTACCTAACATATTTATCCATGTAATTTTCTTTATTGTGGCATGAATGTTCAGATCCATAAGATTCAAAACAAAAGTTTAATATTGACATAAAAACAATAATACTTCAAGCATACTAACAAGGCAATTATGTCTTCTCAAAATAACATGGCCAAAGAAAGTTTATCCCTACAAAATCATATAGTCTGGCTATGCTCCATCTTCATCACACAAAGTATTCAAATCATGCACAACCCTGATGACAAGCCAAGCAATTGTTTCATACTTTTGGTGTTCTCAAACCTTTTCAACTTTCACGCAATACATGAGCGTGAGCCATGGACATAGCACTATAGGTGGAATAGATTATGGTGGTTGTGGAGAAGACAAAAAGAGGGAGATAGTCTCACATCAACTAGGTGTATTAACGGGCTATGGAGATGCCCATCAATAGATATCAATATGACTGAGTAGGGATTACCATGCAACGGATGCACTAGAGCTATAAGTTTATGAAAGCTCAAAACAAAACTAAGTGGGTGTGCATCCAACTTGCTTGCTCATGAAGACCTAGGGCAATTTGAGGAAGCCCATCATTGGAATATACAAGCCAAATTCTAATGAAAAATTCCCACTAGCATATGAAAGTGACAACATAGGAGACTCTCTATCATGAAGATCATGGTGCTACTTTGAAGTACAAGTGTGGAAAAAAAAGATAGTAATATTGCCTCTTCTCTCTTTTTCTCTCATTTTTTTCTTTTTTTTGTTTGGCTTCTTTGGCCTCCCTTTTATTTTTTTTCTCACATGGGACAATGCTCTAATAATGAAGATCATCACACTCTTATTTACTTACAACTTAAAAATTACAACTCGATACTTAGAACAAAAATATGACTCTATATGAATGCCTCCGGCGCTGTACCGGGATGTGCAATGACTCAAGAGTGACATGTATGAAAGAATTATGAAAGGTGTTTTTGCCACAAATACGATGTCAACTACATGATCATGCAAAGCAATATGACAATGATGGAACGTGTCATAATAAAACGGAACGGTGAAAAGTTGCATGGCAATATATCTCGGAATGGCTATGGAAATGCCATAATAGGTAGGTATGGTGGCTGTTTTGAGGAAGGTATATGGTGGGTTTATGGTACCAGCGAAAGTTGCGCGGCACTAGAGAGGCTAGCAAAGGTGGAAGGGTGAGAGTGCGTATAATCCATGGAGTCAACATTAGTCATAAAGAACTCACATACTTATTGCAAAAATCTATTAGTCATCAAAACAAAGTACTATGCGCATGCTCCTAGGGGGATAGATTGGTAGAAAAAGACCATCGCTCGGCCCCGACCGCCACTCATAAGGAAGACAATCAAAAAATACCTCATGCTCCAACTTCGTTACATAACGGTTCACCATACATGCATGCTACGGGAATCACAAACCTCAACACAAGTATTTCTCCAATTCACAATTACTCACTAGCATGACTCTAATATCACCATCTCTATATCTCAAAACAATCATAAGGAATCAAACTTCTCATAGTATTCAATGCATTTTATATGAAAGTTTTTATTATATCCCTCTCGGATGCCTATCATATTTGGACTAAATTCATAACCAAAGAAAATTACCACGCTGTTTAGAGACTCTCAAAATAATATAATTGAAGCATGAGAGTTCAATAATTTCTACAAAATAAGGCCACCGCCGTGCTCTAAAAAGATATAAGTGAAGCACTAGAGCAAAATTGCCTAGCTCAAAAGATATAAGTGAAGCACATAGAGTATTCTAATAAATCGCGATTCATGCGTGTCCCTCTCAAAAGGTGTGTACATCAAGTATTATTGTGGCAAACTAAAAAACAAAGACTCAAATCATACAAGACGCTCCAAGAAAAACACATATCATGTGGTGAATAAAAATGTAGCCTCAAGTAAAGTTACCGATAGACGAAGACGAAAGAGGGGATGCCTTCCGGGGCATCCCCAAGCTTAGGCTCTTGGTTGTCCTTGAATATTACCTTGGGGTGCCTTGGGCATCCCCAAGCTTAGGCTCTTGCCACTCCTTATTCCATAGTCCATCAAATCCTTACCCAAAACTTGAAAACTTCACAACACAAAACTCAACAGAAAATCTCATAAGCTCCGTTAGTATAAGAAAATAAATCACCACTTTTGGTACTGTTGTGAACTCATTATTTATTTATATTGGTGTAATATCTACTGTATTCCAACTTCTCCGTGGTTCATACCCCCCGATACTACCCATAGATTCATCAAAATAAGCAAACAACACATAGAAAACAGAATCTGTCGAAAACAGAACAGTCTGTGAAGATCTGAATTGTTCTAATACTTCTGTATCTCCAAAAATTCTGAAAATTTAGGACAACAGAGGCAATTTGTATATAAATCTTTTGTAAAAATTCAGTATTTTTCCGCGCTCCAGTGAATCTAAAAAATTCTGTGACTGGACGCAAAAGTTTCTGTTTTTCAGCAAGATCAAATCAACTATCACCGTAAGCCATCCCAAAGGTCTTACTTGGCACAAACACTAATTAAAACAAAAAGAAACATCTAACCAGAGTCTACATGAATTATTTATTAAAAAAAGAACCAAAAATCAAAGAACAAAAATAAAATTGGGTTGCCTCCCAACAAGCGCTATTGTTTAACGCCCTTAGCTAGGCATAAAAACACATAGATCTAGGTATTGTCATCTTTGGTATGCAATTCATAAGTCGATCTCATAATAGATTCATATGGCAACTTAATTTTCTTTCTAGGAATTGAAATCTAATGTTTCCTTCTTTCATATCAATAATTGCACCAATCGTTCTAAGGAAAGGTCTACCAAGAATAATAGGACATGTAGGATTGCAATCTATATCAAGAACGATGAAATCTACGGGCACATAATTCCTATTTGCAACAATAAGAACATCATTAATCATTCCCATAGGTTTCTTAATAGTGGAATCCGCAAGATGCAAATTTAAAGAACAATCATCAAATTCACGGAAACCTAGCACATCACATAAAGTTTTTGGAATCGTGGAAACTCTAGCACCCAAATCACACAAAGCATGGCACTGATAATCTTTAATCTTAATCTTAATAGTAGGTTCCCACTCATCATAAAGTTTTCTAGGGATAGAAACTTCCAATTCAAGCTTTTCTTCAAAAGATTTCATCATGGCATCAACGATATGTTTAGTAAAAGCTTTGTTTTGATTATAAGCATGAGGAGAATTCAACATGGATTGCAACAAGGAAATACAATCTATAAAATAACAATTATCATAATTAAAATCCTTGAAATCCAAAAGAGTGGGTTCATTGCTACTTAAAGTTTTGACCTCTCCAATCCCACTTTTATCAATTTTTGCATCTAGATCTATAAACTCCGAATCATTGGGACGCCTTTTAACTAAAGTTGACTCATCTCCAGTCCCATCTTTATCAAGATTTATATTGGAAAACAAAGATTCAATAGGAGTCACATCAATCACTTTAAGATCTTCATCATTATTTTCACAAAAACTAGAAGAACACGATTTTACAAACCAATCTCGTTTAGCACGCATCTTAGCGGTTCTTTCTTTGCACTCATCAATGGAGATTCTCATAGCCTTTAGAGATTCATTGATATCATGCTTGGATGGAATAGATCTAATTTTCAAAGAATCAACATCAAGAGAAATTCTATCCACGTTCCTAGCCAAATCATCCATCTTAAGAAATTTTTCTTCAACCAAAGCATTAAAATTCTTTTGCGAACTCATAAATTCTTTAACACTATTCTCAAAATCAGAGGGCATCTTATTATAATTTCCATAAGAATTGTTGTAGGAATTACCATAATTATTAGAGGAATTACTAGGAAACGACCTAGGATTAAAATTACCTCTATACGCGTTATTACCAAAATTGTTCCTACCAACAAAATTCACATCCATAGATTCATTATTATTCTCAATCAAAGTAGACAAAGGCATATCATTAGGATAAATAGGAGCACTCTTGCTAGCAAATAATTTCATAAGTTCATCCATCTTTCCACTCAAAACATTAATCTCTTCAATCGCATGCACTTTTTTACTAGTAGAAGATCTTTCGGTATGCCATTGAGAATAATTAACCATAATATTATCTAGGAGTTTAGTAACTTCTCCTAGACTAATTTCTATAAAAGTACCTCCCACGGCCGAATCTAAAAGATTTCTAGAAGCAAAATTTAATCCGGCATAAAAAGTTTGTATGATCATCCATAAATTTAAACCATGAGTAGGGCAATTTCGTATCATCAATTTCATCCTCTCCCAAGATTGTGCAACATGTTCATGATCAAGTTGCTTAAAATTCATAATATCGTTCCTAAGGGAGATGATCTTAGCTGGAGGAAAATACTTGGAAATAAAAGCATCTTTACACTTATTCCATGAATCAATACTATTTTTAGGCAAAGATGAAAACCAAGTTTTAGCACGATCTCGAAGTGAAAACGGAAATAGCTTCAATTTAACAATATCATTATCCACATCTTTTTTCTTTTGCATATCACACAACTCAACAAAACTATTCAGATGGGATGCGGCATCTTCACTAGGAAGGCCGGAAAATTGATCTTTCATAACAAGATTCAGCAAAGCGGCATTAATTTCATAAGATTCCGCACTAGTGGCGGGAGCAATTGGAGTACTAATAAAATCATTGTTATTAGTGTTGGAAAAGTCACACAATTTGGTATTCTGTTGAGTCATCGTGACAAAGCAAGCAATCTAACACACGAGCAAACAAAAAGGCAAACGAAAAAGATGAACGGAAGAACGACGAATAAAAAGGTAAATTTTTTTGAAAATCGTTTTAGAAGTGGGGGAGAGGAAAATGAGAGGCAAATGGCGAATAATGTAATGCAAGAGATGAGAGTTTATGATGGGTACTTGGTATGTCTTGACTTGGCGTAGATCTCCCCGGCAACGGCGCCAGAAATTCTTCCTGCTACTTCTTGAGATTGCGTTGGTTTTTCCCTTGAAGAGGAAAGGGTGATGCAGCAAAGTAGAGATAAGTATTTCCCTCAGTTAGAGAACCAAGGTATCAATCCAGTAGAAGACAACGCACAAATCACCAATATCTGCACAAACAATCAAACACTTGCACCCAACGCGATAAAGGGGTTATCAATCCCTTCACGGTCACTTGCAAAAGTGAGATCTGATAGAGATAGATAAAACTAAATGAAAGATAAAGTAAATATTTTTAGGGTTTTTGGTTTATAGATCTGAAAATAAAAGATTGCAAAATAGTAGATCGGAAAGTAATATGATGGAAAATAGACCCGGGGGCCATAGGTTTCACTAGAGGCTTCTCTCAAGATAGCAAATAATACGGTGGGTGAACAAATTACTGTCGAGCAATTGATAGAAAAGCGCAAAGTTATGACGATATCCAAGGCAATGATTATGAAATATAGTCATCACGTCCGTGTCAAGTAGACCGACTCCTGCCTGCATCTACTACTATTACTCCACACATCGACCGACTCCTGCCTGCATCTAGAGTATTAAGTTCATGAAGAACAGAGTAACGCTTTAAGTAAGATGACATGATGTAGAGGAATAAACTCAAGCAATGTGATGTAAACCCCATCTTTTTATCCTCGATGGCAACAATACAACACGTGCCTCGCTTCCCCTACTGTCACTGGGAGAGGACACCGCAAGATTGAACCCAAAGCCAAGCACTTCTCCCATTGCAAGAAAAACCAATCTAGTTGGCCAAACCAAACCGATAGTTCGAAGAGAATTACAAGGATATCAAATCATGCATAAAATAATTCAAAGAAGATTCAAATAATATTCATAGATAAGCTGATCATAAATCCACAATTCATCGGATCTCGACAAACACACCGCAAAAGAAGATTATATCGGATAGATCTCCAAGAACATCAAGGAGAACGTTGTATTGAGAATCAAAGAGAGAGAAGAAGCCATCTAGCTACTAGCTATGGACCCGTAGGTCTGAGTTAAACTACTCATGCTTCACCGGAAGGGCAGTAGAGTTGATGTAGAAGCCCTCCGTGATCGAATCCCCCTCCGGTAGGATGCCGAAAAAGGCCCCAAGATGGGATCTCACGGGAATAGAAGGTTGCGGCGGTGGAAAAGTGTTTTCATGGATGCTTCTGGTGGTTTGGGAATATATGTGAATATATAGGAGGAAGATCTAGGTCAGGGGGTCACCGAGGGGCCCACAAGGCAGGGGGGCGCGCCCTCCCCCCTTGTGGCCGCCTCGTGGCTCTTCTGACTTGCACTCCAAGTCTCCTGGGTGTCTTCTGGTCCAAGAAAAATCATCGCGAAGGTTTTATTCCGTTTGGTATTCCTTTCCTGCGAAGCTCAAAAACAAGGAAAAACAGAAAATGGCACTGGGCTCTAGGTTAATAAGTTAGTCCCAAAAATAATATAAAATAGCATATTAATGCATATAAAACATCCAAAACAGATAATATAATAGCATGGAACAATCAAAAATTATAGATACGTTGGAGACGTATCAAGCCTCTACTAGACTAGCTCGTTGATCAAAGATGGTTAAGGTTTCCTAACCATAGACATGAGTTGTCCTTTAATAACGGGATCACATCATTAGGAGAATCATGTGGTGGACAAGACCCATCCGTTAGCTTAGCATATGATCGTTCAGTTTATTGCTACTGCTTTCTTAATGTCAAATACATGTTCCTTCGACCATGAGATCATGCAACTCCCGAATACTGGAGGAATGCCTTGTGTGTTATCAAATGTCACAATGTAACTGGGTGATCATAAAGGTGCTCTACAGGTATCTCCGAAGGTGTTTGTTGAGTTGGCATGGATCGAGACTGGGATTTGTCACTCCGTGTGACGGAGAGGTATCTCTGGGCCCTCTCGGTAATACAGCATCACAAGAAGCTTGCAAGCAAAGTGACTAAGGAGTTAGTTACAGGATGATGTATTACGGAATGAGTAAAGAGACTTTCCGGTAACGACATTGAACTAGGTATTGAGATACCGACGATCGAATCTCGGGCAAGTAACATACCGACAGACAAAGGGAACTACGTATGTTGTCATAAAGGTTTGACCGATAAAGATCTTCGTGGAATATGTAGGAACCAATATGGGCATCCAGGTCCCGCTATTGGTTATTGACCGGAGAAGCGTCTCGGTCATGTCTACATCATTCTCGAACCCGTAGGGTCCGCACGCTTAACGTTCGTTGACGATATAGTATTATATGAGTTATGTATGTTGGTGACCGAATGTTGTTCGGAGTCCCGGATGAGATCACGGACACGATGAGGAGCTCCGGAATGGTCTAGAGGTAAAGATTGATATATAGGATGATATGGTTAGGCCAAGGGGTAAGGCCCACGGGGCTTTAGGTCGGTGCAAAAGGAAGTTTTGCGGAGGTCAGGGACCAGACGCCGGAGACCCTGGCGTCTGGCCTGGGTCAGACGCCGAGGCCCATGGCGTCTGGGCCAGACACCAAGGACTATGGCGTATGGTCCTGGAAGTCTGAGAAGGACTCTTCCTTGCGGGCTAAACCGACTTTGAGGAGGCTCTTTCTCCAAGAAATGACCCCAGGGCTCAACATATAAATAGAGGGGCAGGGCTAGCACCCGGAACACATCAAGATACACCAAGCCGTGTGCCGGCAACCCTGTCCCTCTAGTTTATCCTTCGTCATAGTTTCCGTTGTGCTTGGCGAAGCCCTGCGGAGATTGTTCTTCACCAACACCGTCACCATGCCGTCGTGCTGCCGGAACTCATCTACTACTTCGCCCCTCTTGCTGGATCAAGAAGGCGAGGATGTCATCGAGCTGAGCGTGTGCTGAACGCGAAGGTGTCGTACGTTCGGTACTTGATTGGGACAGATCGTGAAGGTGTACGACTACATCAACCGCGTTGATAAACGCTTCCGCTTAGTGATCTTCAAGGGTATGAAGATGCTCTCCCCCTCTCGTAGCTATGCATCTCCATGGATAGATCTTGCGTGTGAGTAGAAATTTTTTGTTTTCCATACAACGTTCCCCAACAGTGGCATCCGAGCCAGGTCTATGCGTAGATGATATGCACGAGTAGAACACAAAGGAGTTGTGGGCGGTGATGGTCATACTGCTTACCACCACCGTCTTATTTTGCTTCGGCAGTATTGTGGGAATGAAGTGGCCCGGACCAACCTTACATGTCCACGCACATGAGACTGGTTCCACCGACTGACATGCAACTTGTTTTGCATAAAGGTGGTTGGCGAGTGTCTGTTTCTCCTACTTTAGCTATATCAAATTTGACTACGGCCGGTCCTTGAAGAAGGTTAAAACAGCAAACTTGATAATCACCGTTGTGGTTTTTGCGTAGTTAAGAACGGTTCTTGCTAGAAGCCCATAGCAGCCACGTAAAACTTGCAACAACAAAGTAGAGGATGTCTAACTTGTTTTTGCAGGGCATGTTGTGATGTGATATGGTCAAGACGTGATGTGATATATGTTGTTGTATGAGATGATCATGTTTTGTAATATCAACAACCGGCAGGAGCCTTAGGGTTGTCTCTTAATTATTGTATGAAATGCAAGCGCCATGCAATTGCTTTACTTTATCGCTATGCGTTAGCAATAGTTGTAGAAGCAATAGTTGGCGAGATGACCCCGACGCAATGATGGAGATCAAGGTGTCGAGCCGGTGACGATGGAGATCATGCCGATGCTTTGGAGATGGAGATCAAAAGCACAAGATGATGATGGCCATATCATGTCGTAATGTTTATCCTTTATGCATCTTATTTTGCTTAGAACGACGATAGCATTATAAGATGATCCCTTCACTTAATTTCAAGATAAAAGTGTTCTCCCTGAGTATGCACCATTGCTACAGTTCGCCGTTTTGAGACACCTCGTGATGATCGGGTGTGATAGACTCTACGTTCACATACAACGGGTGTAAGCTAGTTTTACACACGCGGAATATGTGGGTTAAACTTGATGAGCCTAGCATATACAGACATGGTCTTGGAACACTAGAGACCGAAAGGTCGAACATGAGTCATATAGTAGATATGATCAACATGAAGATGTTCACCATTGATGACTACCCCATCTCACGTGATGATCGGACATGGGTTAGTTTATTTGGATCATGTATCACTTAGACAACTTGAGGGATGTTGATTTAAGTGGGAGTTCATTAGTAATTTGATTAATTGAACTAAGATTTATCATGAACATAGTCAAAATGTCTTTGCAAATTATGTTGTAGTTTAATAGCTCGTGATGTAGCTTCCCCATTTTTTAGTGCGTTCCTAGAGAAAACTAAGTTGAAAGATGATGGTAGCAATAATGCGGACTGAGTCCATGATCTGAGGACTATCCTCATTGCTGCACAGAAGAATTATGTCCTTGATGCACCGCTAGGTGACAAACCTGCTGCAGGAGCTGATGTAGACATTATGAACGTTTAACAAGCTCGACCTGATGACTACTTGATAGTTTAGTGTGCCATGCTTTACGGCTTAGAATCGGGGCTCCAAACACGTTTTGAACGCCATGGAACATATGAGATGTTCTAAGAGCTGAAATTGGTATTTTAAGGTCATGCCCGTGTTGAGAGGTACGAGACCTCTGGCAAGTACTTTGCCTACAAGATGGAGGAGAATAGCTCAGCCAGTGAGCATGTGCTCAGAATGTCTGGGTACTACAATCGCTTGAATCAAGTGGGAGTTAATCTTCCAGATAAGATAGTGATTGACAGAATTCTCCAGTCACTATCACCAAGCTACTAAAGCTTCGTGATGAACTATAATATGCAAGGGATGATGAAAACAATTCCCGAGCTCTTCGCGATGCTGAAATCGGCGGAGGTAGAAATCACGGACATGACGAGGAGCTCCGGAATGGCCCGGAGGTAAAGATTGATATATAGGATGATATGGTTAGGCCACGGGGTAAGGCCCACGGGGCTTTAGGTCGGTGCAAAAGGAAGTTTTGCGGAGGTCAGGGGCCAGACGCCGGAGACCCTGGTGTCTGGCCCTGGGCCAGACACCGAGACCCATGTCGTCAGGGCCAGACACCGAGGACTGTGGCGTCTGGTCCTGGAAGTCCGAGAAGGACTCTTCCTTGTGGGCTAAACCGACTTTGAGGAGGCTCTTTCTCCAAGAAACGACCCCAGGGCTCAACATATAAATAGAGGGGCAGGGCTAGCACCCGGAACACATCAAGATACACCAAGCCGTGTGCCGGCAACCCCGTCCCTCTAGTTTATCCTCCGTCATAGTTTATGTTGTGCTTGGCGAAGCCCTGCGGAGATTGTTCTTCACCAACACCGTCACCATGCCGTCGTGCTGCCGGAACTCATCTACTACTTCGCCCCTCTTGCTGGATCAAGAAGGCGAGGACGTCATTGAGCTGAACATGTGCTAAACGCGGAGGTGCCGTATGTTCGGTACTTGATCGGGATGGATCGTGAAGGTGTACGACTACATCAACCGCGTTGATAAACGCTTCCGCTTAGCGATCTTCAAGGGTATGAAGATGGTCTCCCCCTCTTGTAGCTATGCATCTCCATGGATAGATCTTGCGTGTGCGTAGAAATTTTTTGTTTTCCATACAACATTCCCCAACATGTACTGCATGTGGGGATTGAAATATAGCTTCATGGATAGCTTTCCTCCTAGAAGACCAAATCACCCATAGAGTAACTGCAGTGAGAACGAACTCCTCATGTGATAATGACTAGTAGTGAGAAGAGCCAGCTCTTTGCGTTTGGTTCAGTAGCCAAGACTAGCTTGCTTCCGAGATCCTCGTCGATGAGAGCCCACGTACATCTAGAAAGTGTGCACTCAAGGAGGGAGTGCTGTCATGAGTCCGGCGTGCCACATATTCCACATGAAATCATGGTAGACATGTGTCGATGAGCTCGAACATCCTCTGTAGGTAACGAATGTTTTGAGAGTCTCCATGGGAACATACGTACTTTAGCCGGTACCTCTGTCCGCCATAGTGTTTTCCACGATCCCTCCTCCATGTGTGTGCTCGATGACCCGGCTGTGCATTCCAACCAAGCATCTCTACATTGCCTTGTGGACACAAGCATCTGGCACACCGATTTAACTGAAAATTGGACACTTCTCTCATGCGCCAAGCCCCAAAAATCTTGCATATTCATTGTGCATAGCGGGATGCTCATGATAACCTTCACATCGAATTGCATAAAAGTAGCATCCAGCTTCTCCTTATTCAATGTGGCCGAGGTCGAGTCAATTAGTTCAGAAACAACTTCCGGTAGGTTAGCTGCCATACATCCATAAGGCCTTCCCAGGGGAGCCAGTTGTCCTCCCAAATATTGGTGTTGTCACCATTGCTAATGCGTCGGATTAGGCCTTGTTTCAAAGTGTCACGCCCTTCAATAATAGCCCTCCAGATCTAACTAGGGTGATTCCCCAAAGTGTCATGAAGGATGTGAAGGGGAACGTAGCATGCAATTTCAAAAAAATTCTACGCTCACGCAAGATCTATCTAGGAGATGCATAACAAAGAGAGGGGGAGAGTGTGTCCACGTACCCTCATAGACCAAAAGCGGAAGCGTTAGCTTAACGTGGTTGATGTAGTCAAATGTCTTCTCGATTCAACCGATCAAGCACCGAACGTACGACACCTCCGAGTTCTGCACACGTTCAACTCGATGACGTCCCTCGAACTCTTGATCCAGCAAAGTGTCGAGGGAGAGTTTCGTCAGCACGACGGCGTGGTGACGGTGATGGTGAAGTGATCCGCGCAGGGCTTCGCCTAAGCACTACGACAATATGACCGGAGGAGTAAACGGTGGAGGGGGGCGCCGCACATGGCTAAGAACAATTGTTGTGTCCTTGGAGGCGCCGCCCACCCCCGTATATAAAGGAGGGAGAGGGGAGGAGGCTGGCCTAGGGCGCGCCAAGTGGGAGGAGTCCCACTTGGACTCCTAGTCCAATTCTCCCCCCTCCCCCCCTTTCCTTTTACCGGAAGGGGAAAGTGGGAAGGAGAGGGCGGAGGAGAAGCAAAGGGGGGCGCGCCCCCTCCCCTTGTCCAATTCGGACTCCCCATGGGGGGGGGGCGCGGCCACCCCTTGTGGGCTGCCTAGCCTCTCTCCTATGGCCAATATGGCCCATAGTTTCCCCACGGGTTTCCGGTAACCCCCCCCGCCCCCATTACCCGATACATTCCGAAACACTTCCGGTGTCCGAATACTATCGTCCAATATATCAATATTTACCTCTCAACCATTTCAAGACTCCTCGTCATGTCCGTGATCTCATCCGGGACTCCGAACAATCTTCAATCACCAAAACACATAACTCATAATACAAATCATCACCGAACGTTAAGCGTGCAGACCCTACGGGTTCGAGAACTATGTAGACATGACCGAGACACATCTTCGGTCAATAACCAACAGCGGAACCTGGATGCTCATATTGGTTCCTACATATTCTACAAAGATCTTTATCGGTCAAACCGCAATGACAACATACGTTATTCCCTTTGTCATCGGTATGTTACTTGCCCGAGATTCGATCGTCGGTATCTCCATACCTAGTTCAATCTACTCGTTTTGTAATGCATCATCCCATAACTAACTCATTAGTCACATTGCTTGCAAGGCTTATCATGATGTGCATTACCGAGAGGGCCCAGAGATACCTCTCCGATACTCGGAGTGACAAATCCTAATCTCAATCTATGCCAACCCAACAAACACCTTCGGAGACACCTGTAGAGCATCTTTATAATCACCCAGTTACGTTGTGATGTTTGATAGCACACAAGGTGTTCCTCCGGTATTCGGGAGTTGCATAATCTCATAGTCAAAGGAATATGTATAAGTCATGAAGAAAGCAATAGCAATAAAAACTTAACAATCATTATGCTAAGCTAACGGATGGGTCTTGTCCATCACATCCTTCTCCTAATGATGTGATCCCGTTCATCAAATGACAACACATGTCTATGGTTAGGAAACTTAACCATCTTTGATCAACGAGCTAGTCTAGTAGAGGCTTACTAGGGACTCGGTGTTTTGTCTATGTATTCACACATGTATCAAGTTTCCGGTTAATACAATTCTAGCATGAATAATAAACATTTATCATAATATAAGGAAATATAAATAACAACTTTATTATTGCCTCTAGGGCATATTTCCTTCAGTCTCCCACTTGCACTAGAGTCAATAATCTAGTTCACATCGCCATGTGATTTAACACCAATAGTTCACATCTTTATGTGATTAACACCCATAGTTCACATCGCCATGTGACCAACACCCAAAGGGTTTACTAGAGTCAATAATCTAGTTCACATCGCTATGTGATTAACACCCAAAGAGTACTAAGGTGTGATCATATTTTGCTTGTGAGAGAAGTTTAGTCAATGGGTCTGCCACATTCAGATCCGTATGTATTTTGCAAATTTCTATGTCTACAATGCTCTGCATGGAGCTACTCTAGCTAATTTCTCCCACGTTCAATACGTATCTAGATTGAGACTTAGAGTCATCTAGATCAGTGTCAAAGCTTGCATCGACATAACTCTTTACGACGAACTCTTCATCACCTCCATAACCGAGAAACATTTCCTTAGTCCTCTAAGGATAATTTTGACCGCTGTCTAGTGATCTACTTCTGGATCACTATTGTACCCCCTTGACAAACTCATGGCAAGGTACACAACAGGTTTGGTACACAACATGGCATACTTTATAGAACCTATGGCTGAGGCATAGGGAATGACTTTCATTCTCTCTCTATCTTCTGCCGTGGTCATGCTTTGAGTCTTACTCAACTTTATACCTTGAATACAGGCAATAACTCTTTCTTTTACTGATCCTTTTTGAACTCCTTCAAAACTTTGTCGAGGTATGTGCTTTGTGAAAGTCCTATTAAGCGTCTCGATCTATCCCTATAGATCTTGATGCTCAATACTTAAGCAGCTTCACCGAGGTCTTTTTATTGAAAAATTCTTATTCAAGTATCCTTTTATGCTATCCAGAAATTCTATATCATTTCCAATCAGCAATATGTCATCCACATATAATATCAGAAATGCTACAGAGCTCCCACTCACTTTCTTGTAAATACAGGCTTCACCATAAGTCTATATAAAACCATATGCTTTGATCACCTTATCAAAGCGTATATTCCAACTCCGAGATGTTTGCACCAGTCCATAGATGGATCGTTAGAGTTTACACACTTTGTCAGCACCTTTAGGATCGACAAAACCTTCTGGTTGCATCATATACTACTCTTCTTTAAGAAATCCATTAAGGAATGCAGTTTTGACATCCATTTGCCAGATTTCATAAAATGCAGCAATTGCTAACATGATTCGGACAGACTTAAGCATCGCTACGAGTGAGAAAATCTCATCGTAGTCAACAATTTGAACTTGTCAAAAACCTTTTGTGACAAGTCGAGCTTTGTAGATAGTAACACTACCATCAGCGTCCGTCTTCCTCTTGAAGATCCATTTATTCTTAATGGCTTGCCGATCATCGGGCAAATCCACCAAAGTCCACACTTTGTTCTCATACATGGATCCTATCTCAGATTTCATGGCCTCAAGCCATCTGTCGGAATCTGGGCTCATCATAGCTTCTTCATAGTTCGTAGGTTCACCTTGGTCTAGTAACATGACTTCCAGTACAAGATTCCCGTACCACTCTGGTGTGGAACGTACTCTAGTTGACTTACGAGGTTCTGTAGAAACTTGATCTGAAGTTTCATGATCATCATCATTAGCTTCCTCACTAATTGGTGTAGGCATCACGGGAACAGATTTCTCTGATGAGCTACTTTCCAAATTGAGAGGAGGTACAATTACCTCATCAAGTTCTACTTTCCTCCCACTCACTTCTTTCGAGAGAAACTCCTTCTCTAGAAAGGATCCATTCTTAGCAACAAATATCTTGCCTTCGGATCTGTGATAGAAGGTGTACCCAACAGTCTCTTTTGGGTATCCTATGAAGACGCACTTCTCCGATTTGGGTTCGAGCTTATCAGGCTGAAGCTTTTTCACATAAGCATCGCAACCCCAAACTTTAAGAAACGACAGCTTAGGTTTCTTGCCAAACCATAGTTCATACGGTGTCGTCTCAACGGATTTAGACGGTGCCCTATTTAACGTGAATGTAGCTGTCCCTAATGCATAACCCCAAAACGATAGTGGTAAATCGGTAAGAGACGTCATAGATCGCACCATATCTAATAAAGTACGGTTACGATGTTTGGACACACCATTATGCTGTGGTGTTCCAGGTGGTGTGAGTTGTGAAACTATTCCACATTGTTTTTAAATGAAGGCCAAACTCGTAACTCAAATATTCGCCTCCGTGATCAGATCGTAGAAACTTTATTTTCTTGTTACGATGATTCTACACTTCACTCTGAAATTCTTTGAACTTTTCAAATGTTTCAGACTTGTGTTTCATCAAGTAGATATACCCATATCTATTCAAATCATCTGTGTAGGTCAGAAAATAACGATACCCGCCGCGTGCCTCAACACTCATCGGACCGCATACATCAGTATGTATTATTTCCAATAAGTCATTAGCTCGCTCCATTGTTCCGGAGAACGGAGTTTTAGTCATCTTGCCCATGAGGCATGGTTCGCAAGTATCAAATGATTCATAATCAAGTGATTCCAAAGGCCCATCTGCATGGAGTTTCTTCATGCGCTTTACACCAATATGACCTAAACGGCAGTGCCACAAATATGTTGCACTATCATTATCAACTTTGCATCTTTTGGCATCAATATTATGAATATGTGTATCACTACGATCGAGATTCAATAAACCATTTACATTGAGTGTATGACCATAGAAGGTTTTATTCATGTAAACAGAACAACAATTATTCTCTGACTTAAATGAATAACCGTATCGCAATAAACATGATCCAATCATATTCATGCTCAACGCAAACACCAAATAACATTTATTTATTTAGGTCCACACTAATCCCAAAGGTAGAGGGAGTGTGCGATGGTGATCTTATCAACCTTGGAATCACTTCCAACACACATCGTTACCTCGTCATTAACTAGTCTCTGTTCATTTTGCAACTCCTGTTTCGAGTTACTAATGTCAGTAACTGAACCGGTATCAAATACCCAGGGGCTACTATGAACACTAGTAAAATACACATCAATAACATGTATATCAAATATACCTTTATTCACTTTTCCATCCTTCTTATCTGCCAAGTATTTGGGGCACTTCCGCTTCCAGTGACCATTTCCTTTGAAGTAGAAGCACTCAGTTTCAGGCTTAGGTCCAGCTTTGGGCTTCTTCACGGGAGTGACTTACTTGCCATTCTTCTTGAAGTTCCCTTTCTTTCCCTTGCCCTTTTTCTTGAAACTAGTGGTCTTGTTAACCATCAACACTTGATGCTCTTTCTTGATTTCTACCTTCGCCGATTTTAGCATCGCGAAGAGCTTGAGAATCGTTTTCGTCATCCCTTGCATATTATAGTTCATCACGAAGTTCTAGTAGCTTAGTGATAGTGACTAGAGAATTTTATCAATCACTATCTTATCTGGAAGATTAACTACCACTTGATTCAAGCGATTGTAGTACTCAGACATTCTGAACACATGCTCACTTGCTGAGCTATTCTCCTCCATCTTGTAGGCAAAGTACTTGTCAGAGGTCTCATACCTCTCGACACGGGCATGAGTCTGAAATACCAATTTTAGCTATTGGAACATCTCATATGCTCCGTGGCGTTCAAAACGTTTTTGAAGTCCCGGTTCTAAGCCGTAAAGCATGGTGCACTAAACTATCAAGTAGTCATCATATCGAGCTTTTGCCAAATGTTCATAATGTCTGTATCTGCTCCTGCAATAGGTCTGTCACATAGCGGTGCATCAAGGACATAATTCTTCTGTGCAGCAGTGAGGATAATCCTCAGATCACGGATCAAGTCTGCATCATTGCTACTATCATTTATCAACTTAGTTTTCTCTAGGAACATATCAAAATAAAACAGGGGAGCTATACGCGAGCTATTGATCTATAACATAGATATGCAAATACTATCAGGACTAAGTTCATGATAAATTAAGTTCAATTAATCATATTACTTAAGAACTCCCACTTAGATAGACATCCCTCGAGTCATCTAAATGATCACGTGATCCATATCAACTAAACCATGTCCGATCATCACGTGAGATGGAGTAGTCTTCAATGGTGAACATCTCTATGTTGATCATATCTACTATATGATTCACGTTCGACCTTTCGGTCTCCAGTGTTCCGAGGCCATGTCTGTACATGCTAGGCTCGTCAAGTTTAACCCGAGTATTCCGCATGTGCAAAACTGTCTTGCACCCGTTGTATGTGAACGTAGAGCTTATCACACCCGATCATCACGTGGTGTCTCGGCACGATGAACTGTCGCAACGGTGCATACTCAGGGAGAACACTTATACCTTGAAATTTTAGTGAGGGATCATCTTATAATGCTACCGCCGTACTAAGCAAAATAAGATGCATAAAAGATAAACATCACATGCAATCAAAATATGTGACATGATATGGCCATCATCATCTTGTGCCTTTGATCTCCATCTCCAAAGCACCATCATGATCTCCATCGTCACCGGCATGACACCTTGATCTTCATCGTAGCGTCGTTGTCGTCTCGCCAACTATTGCTTCTACAACTATCGCTAACGCATAGTGATAAAGTAAAGCAATTACATGGCGATTGCATTTCATACAATAAAGGGACAACCATAAGGCTCCTGCCAGTTGCCGATAACTTTTACAAAACATGATCATCTCATACAATAACGTATATCACATCATGTCTTGACCATATCACATCACAACATGCCCTGCAAAAACAAGTTAGACGTCCTCTACTTTGTTGTTGCAAGTTTTACGTGGCTACTACGGGTTTCTAGTAAGAACCATTCTTACCTGCGCATCAAAACCACAACGATGTTTCGTCAAGTTTGCTGTTTTAACCTTCAACAAGGACCGGCCATAGTCAAATTCGATTCAACTAAAGTTGGAGAAACAGACACCTGCCAGCCACCTTTAGGCAAAACAAGTTGCATGTCTGTCGGTGGAACCGGTCTCATGAACGTGGTCATGTAAGGTTGGTCCGGGCCGCTTCATCCAACAATACCGCCAAATCAAAATAAGACGTTGGTGGTAAGCAGTATGACTATCATCGCCCACAACTCTTTGTGTTCTACTCGTGCATATCATCTACGCATAGACCTGGCTGGGTTGCCACTGAAGGGGAACGTAGCATGCAATTTCAAAAAAATTCTACGCTCACGCAAGATCTATCTAGGAGATGCATAGCAACGAGAGGGGGAGAGTGTGTCCACGTACCCTCGTAGACCAAAAGCGGAAGCGTTAGCTTAACGCGGTTGATGTAGTCGAACGTCTTCTCGATTCAACCGATCAAGCACCGAACGTACGGCACCTCCGAGTTCTGCACACGTTCAGCTCGATGACGTCCCTCGAACTCTTGATCCAGCAAAGTGTCGAGGGAGAGTTTCGTCAGCACGACGGTGTGGTGACGGTGATGGTGAAGTGATCCGCGCAGGGCTTCGCCTAAGCACTACGACAATATGACCGGAGGAGTAAACGGTGGAGGGGGGCGCCGCACACGGCTAAGAACAATTGTTGTGTCCTTGGAGGTGCCCCCCGCCCCCGTATATAAAGGAGGGAGAGGGGAGGAGGCTGGCCTAGGGCGCGCCAAGTGGGAGGAGTCCCACTTGGACTCCTAGTCCAATTCGCCCCCCCCCCCTTTCCTTTTACCGGAAGGGGAAAGGGGGAAGGAGAGGGTGGAGGAGAAGGAAAGGGGGGCGCCGCCCCCTCCCCTTGTCCAATTCAGACTCCCCATGGGGGGGGGTGGCGCGGCCACCCCTTGTGGGCTTCCTAGCCTCTCTCCTATGGCCCATATGGCCCATATCTTTCCCCCGGGGGTTCCGGTAACCCGCCCGGTACTCCGATACGTACCCGATACATTCCGAAACACTTTCGGTGTCCGAATACTATCGTCCAATATATCAATATTTACCTCTCGACCATTTCGAGACTCCTCGTCATGTCCGTGATCTCATCCGGGACTCCGAACAATCTTCGGTCACCAAAACACAGAACTCATAATACAAATCGTCATCGAACGTTAAGCGTGCAGACCCTACGGGTTCGAGAACTATGTAGACATGACCGAGACACATCTTCGGTCAATAACCAACAGCGGAACCTGGATGCTCATATTGGTTCCTACATATTCTACAAAGATCTTTATCGGTCAAACCGCAATGACAACATACGTTATTCCCTTTGTCATCGGTATGTTACTTGCCCGAGATTCGATCGTCGGTATCTCCATACCTAGTTCAATCTCATTACCGGCAAGTCTCTTTACTCGTTCTGTAATGCATGATCCCATAACTAACTCATTAGTCACATTGCTTGCAAGGCTTATCATGATGTGCATTATCGAGAGGGCCCAGAGATGCCTCTCCGATACTCGGAGTGACAAATCCTAATCTCGATCTATGCCAACCCAACAAACACCTTCGGAGACACCTGTAGAGCATCTTTATAATCACCCAGTTACGTTGTGATGTTTGATAGCACACAAGTTGTTCCTCTGGTATTCGGGAGTGGCATAATCTCATAGTCAAAGGAATATGTATAAGTCATGAAGAAAGCAATAGCAATAAAAACTTAATGATCATTATGCTAAGCTAACGGATGGGTCTTGTCCATCACATCATTCTCCTAATGATGTGATCCTGTTCATCAAATTACAACACATGTCTATGGTTAGGAAACTTAACCATCTTTGATCAACGAGCTAGTCTAGTAGAGGCTTACTAGGGACTCGGTGTTTTGTCTATGTATTCACACATGTATCAAGTTTCCGGTTAATACAATTCTAGCATGAATAATAAACATTTATCATGACATAAGGAAATATAAATAACAAATTTATTATTGCCTCTAGGGCATATTTCCTTTAGGATGGTTGTGTTGGGGTAGTAAATACTTTTGAGAATACGAGCACTCAATGACTAAGGGTCCTGTAACAGGCGCCAGGCCTGTCGTGCTAGCATTGCTAAGTTGAAGAGTTCGAAGTCTTTAAAACCCAAACCTCCCATTCCTTTTGGTTGCATCATTGCCTTCCATGAAACCCAATGAGGCTTGCACTGTCCATTTTTACTTCCCCACCAAAATTTCCTTATCAACATATTCAAGTGCTCACACAGGCCTCTAGATAACTTAAAACATGACATGGAATATACTCGAACTGATTGTGCTACTGATTTCACCAAGACTTCCTTTCCTTGAGTTGACAATGTCCTTCTATCCAACCCTGGATCTTGCTCCACAAACGATCTTTAAGGTATTTAAATGCACCATTTTTTGAGCTCCCTATATCCGATGGCATACCCAAGTACTTCTCATTGAGAGTCTCATTAGGAACATTCAACAAACCTTTGATCTCACTGCGGATACTGTCTGGAACTCCTTTACTGAAGAAAATGGATGAATTAGCATAGTTAATTCTTTGGCCCGTGGCTTGACAATAAACTTCCAACAATTGGTTCACCTCAGTAGCACCCACACTGTTTTCCTTGAAGAACAGCAGGCTGTCATCAGCGAATAGGAGATGGTTGACTGGTGGCGCCGAAGGAGCCACTTGTATCCCATCCATATTGGATGACTCTCTTTGTGATTTTAGGAGGCATGACAGGCCCTCTGCTACTATCAAGAACAAGTATGGAGATATCGGGTCCCCTTGTTGGATCCCTCGTGATGGTGTAAACTGCTCAAGCTTCTTCCCATTAAACATGATTGAGAATTTCATTGAATTAACCACGCTCATGACTATATCCACCCATTTATCTGTAAAACCAAGCTTAAGCATGATGGCTCAAAGATAGGTCCACTCCACCCTATAATATGCTTTCATCATATCTAGCTTCAAAGCACAAGACTGATGTTTCTTCGCCCTGTTCTGCTTCATAAAATGCAAACACTCATAGGCGGTTATTATGTTATCAGTGATAAGTCTACCTGGGACAAATGCTAACTGCTCTTCAGAAATTATATCTGGCAGGATTAACTTCAGTCTATTGGAAATCACCTTGGAAGCAATTTTATAAAGAACATTGCACAAACTTACCGGGCGGAACTGTGACAAAAGTGTGGGATTCTTTACCTTTGGGATCAAGACTAGGATAGTTTCATTGATGCATTCAGCCGACTCGGTACCGTCGACATTTTTTAGGACTACCTTTGTGACATCATTGCCATAGACGTCCCAATGGCGTTGGAAGAAGTGGGCCGGGAACCCATCCGGCCCCGGCGCCTTTATAGGAAACATTTGAAACAGGGCATCTTTTACTTCTTTTTGGCTATATGGGGTGTTAAGGATGTCATTCATTGCTGGTGTTACCTTGCTGGGTACCGTGGCTAAGACTTGATCCATATTTTAAACTCCTTCCGATGTGTACAGATCCTTGTAGAAGTCTGTTGTCATCGCCTCCATCTCTGTATTATCTACTGTTAGCTGCCCATCCGGTCTTTGCAAAGACTTGATTTGATTTTTCCGGCGTCGGCAACTTGCTCTTAGATTAAAAAAATATGTATTCTTATCTCCATGGACGAGCCAATCCAGGCGCGCCCTCTGTCGCCATAAAATCTCCTCTCGATGGAAGAGCTCGACCAGCCTAACAGTAACCTTAATTTCTTCGCGCGTAGGGCCAGTTCTTACTGGGACCGAGCGCAACTGCTCTAGTGCAGTTTTTAATTGGCGGATCTCAGATCGTATAGAGCCGAAGTGACTACGATCCCATGCAGACAGGTCGCCAGCCAGATCACCTAGTTTTCCCCGCAAAGCTTCAATCGTATTTGCTGCATGCTGATTCCATCCGTCGCCAACCATATTGAATAATGATGGGATTGGCTAGGGGTAAGTTGACTAAAATTTTGATTTGGGTCAGTCGATCTGTTTTCAGCCGTCCGATTCGAAATGAATGGCCAGATTGATTTCTTCAACCTACAGCCAGATCTCATGTTCATCTTTTTCCCTGTAACCGCTTCAAGGTGGCAACGGGGACGGGGATGACTGGGGATGACTGCACCATCCCCGCCCCGATCCCCGCCCCGATCCCCGCCAATCCCCATACCCGCGATCCCCGTGAAGCTTCGCGGGGACAAAACTCCCCTCATCCCCGTTAATATCGGGTACCCGGTACCCGTCAGGTATCCATGGGGATTTCAAAGCTGACTGGGATAGGTGAGATTGGAGAAGACATGGTTGTTGGGAGAGATGGAGAAAAATAATTGTGTGAAATATCTAGGTATTAATCTATATATTCTGCATTTGTAGTACGCATGGCATAATTTTCGGGTATCCATGGAGTCCCCACGGGGGAATTGTATACCCATCCCCGCCCCGCGAGACTAACGGGTACCCACCAGACAATACCCATGGGGCTAATTTGTCCCCCATCCCCGCTCCATGGCGGGTAAATCCCCACGGGTACCCGTCCCCACGGGGAATATTGCCATCTTGATAACCGCTGCACGTACCACCGGCCTAGCCACCGTCCTCCACCACCCGTGGCCGGCAGCGCTCCCGCGCCAGCCCGGCCGCCCCGCCCTCCCCTCAACCGCCACCCACCACCGTGCTTCTGCCGCCCTGGCCATCCCTCTAGGCCCCTGCGACGAGCTTTTCTCCGGCGAAGCCACACCACCGCCGTCCACCACCGCCCCCACCGAAACCCTAAGATATATACTGGGGTAGCCTGCCCAGCGACCTTCTTCCTCCCCTCCGGCAAGTTTCTTCCTCCCCGCGCTTGTTTCTTCCTTCAACCAAAATCGATTGACCCAAAATTCGAAAGTCAATTGATTGACATGTAGCTATTGTGAATAATGATTCTTCTCTCTCCCACATTGTTTCATACTTGAATGATCTAGGACCTGCCCTGCATGCATGCATATCACGTAGTGTGAGCAGAATAGGGATGTGGTCCGAACTAGCAGCAGTTTTGTGATCAAGTGAAGCCAAAGGAAAGAGCAATGACCATTCTGGGTTGACAACACATCTGTCCAGTCAAACCCTAGTATACGTGCCCCCATCCACTTTCCTCTCGAACATCCAGTCAGTACCAGAGTAACCCATATCAGATAATCCGCATGTGTCCAGCGCATCTCTGAACTCATCCATCTAAAATTGGCTCGGCTCCCAACTCCAACATGTTCGTGACTGTGAAGGACCTCATTGAAATCACCCAAAACTGCCCAAGGCTTGTTCTGAGTGCCTGCAATATTGCGGAGCATATCCCATGTTTTATATCTTTCCGGCACCTGAGCTTCACCATACACAAATGTTACTCTCAACTGTGTCTCTGCTAGATCATCAATAAGAACATCAATATGATACTGTGAGTAACCAATAATTTCAACTTTTATTTCATCGTGCCAAAAAATTCCAAGACCTCCACTTCTACCTGAGCTACTGACAGCATAACTTTTGATGTGACCTAGAGTGTCTACCAAATCCTCCTATCTTGAACCCTCTATTTGAGTTTCTAAAATGCAAAGGATGGAGAGGGAAAATTGCCTTGTTAGATTAAGAAGCTCACGGACTATCACAGCTTTGCCAATTCCACGACAGTTTCAGCATAAAAGACTCATTACGCTAGGTGCGACCCTGCTGGGGAGCCCGCCAAACACGCGTCATTGGTTTTGTTCTTGTCTTTCCCCTTCTCTGAAAGCACTCTTGTTGTCTTGTTCCCTCTTCGGCTCTTGTTTTGATGATGGGCTCTAGGGCACCCCTGGTGGGATTAAAGCTAGCTGGTTGTTACCTTCTAGCGTCGGCGGTGATGAGCCTGGGAGGTGCGACACTAGATCATCAGCTGCTTATGCCGCTCCCCTCTTTCTGTTTGCCTCTGCTTCGGTCATCATTTCGTTCGAGGTGTTTCTCCCCAGTTCATGCCCATTCTAGTCTTCCTGCTCACGCGCTTGTCCACGTCCCGAGCTCCTGCCAGAGCGTCCTCCGCCTCTATTGCCTTCGTTTCCTCTTCCTCTTCCCGCACCAGGGCCCATACCAGCACCCCTGAACCAATCTACATGGAGATTCTTGAAGACTAGAGCTGAAGGCGCGTGTACTCCATCGCCACACTCTTTATGCAGATTTCCTAGCATACCACAAACAGCACACCAGTCGGGTAGTCTTTCATATTTGACTATAAATATCTCCCTTTTCTTTTTTATCACCAACGAGACAACATTCTTCAAGGGTTTAGTGACATCACCCTTACACGAAAAAAATTGCCCTCGAAATCGTGGGACTTCTCCTCTGCATATATGAACTCACCCACCATTGATGCTAGTGATTTGATCAGGTGAAAAAACAAATCACGGAGGTCTAGTATCTCAATTTTATCAAGCTTCAAAGATGAAGGTCTAGTATATCCATCCTATGGCTCAATCACCACTGTTTTGCCTTTGAAAGCCCAAGGTCCATCCTCCATTACTCTTTCCCAGTCGCCAAGGCATGACAATTGGAGGGTATAGAGATTATCTTCAAGCGGCTGAAACTTTACCTCTTGCGCTAGATCCCACGCAACCCTCATGTTTCTGTAGAACCAGTACTGGGAATAAGATTTGGGCGTGTGGACGCGCGCTACCGCCATCCACATTGCCGCCTCAGCTGGGATGCCACCATCTTCAACCACCACGTCCTGTAGATCGCCCTCCTTGAGCCCTAGCTCCTTCATCATCCTCTCCATCTCGTCTATGGCCTCTCCAGAAGCCGATGCTGAGCTCCCCATCAGATCTCTTGCCCGTGAGACTCCTAGTTCCGCGAGCGGGATAGCCCTAGCCTCGCTCTCCCGAACCGCCCAGGCCGAGAGTCTTGCGACCCTGGCGTCGATGGCGGCCGGAGAGGGCAGGGGATCGAAGTTCTCCACAAGTCGCCCGAAGACGCCGTCGGGAGGAGAGAAACCCTAACGTTAGGGGTCGATGTTTGTCCGCTGATTGGTTGTCTGGCATACTAGTTTTTTTGTTAACCAAATTTTTTGTTAAAACCAACTAGAAACCGAAGAAAAATAGAAAACTGGGTCACGAACAAAGTGGACCGCCTCATTTGCGCTGGCCTTGAGAAAAGGCCCCCGTGCTTGACGCCCACGAAAGGCTCCCATGTTATACGCGACAACTAATATACAACAGGAGCTCTCCTAGAAAGAGCACCCCGCCGCCTCAAGCATTTTAGCTACCACATACTACTGGGTTGGCCGCATAACACATTTCCAATCGTGCTGTCACTAGCGGTTTGGGGAGTTTTGGGATGGTTCCGATCCGGGTTTTTCTTTTCAGTGTTTTCCTTAAAGCTTATCGGTTGTCTTTAGTTTCCTCATTTTTATGTATTTTTCTTATTTCTTTTTCTTTTTATTTTTTTCTTCTTCTCCTCTTTTTTCATTTTTAGATATGAGTTGACTATTTTTACAAAGCGTTGAAAAAATATAGGTACATGTTGGACATTGTTTGACACAACATTGAACATTTATATGAATACATATTTAATATTTATCAAATGCACATTGACCATTTTTAACTACAATTTGATATTTTAAAAAAAAGTTGAACACTCTCCAAAAATATCATGTACTTTCTTCTATCATTATTTTGTTTTTTTTTCTCATCCTCTATTCTTTTGGGGTTTTGTTTTTCATCTTATATTCTTTTTGGTTTTGTATTCCATTTGTATTCTTTTTTATACTTTTCTTTTTTATATTTTCTCCTCTTTAGGAATATTTTGGTTTTTTCAGATACATGTCATTCTTTAGTATTGATTGAAAAAACTTCATATACAGGTTTATCATTTTTCGTATACACATTGACCATTTTGCCAATACTGGATGAACAGTTTTTAAAATGCTCACTTTATATACTCGCAAACTTTTTTAAATACACGGTGAGTATTAATAAAAATATATGTTTTACATTGTGCAAATATGAGTCAAACATATTTCAAAATGCATGGTGTATATTATTTGAATATCTTTCTTTGAAAATAAATGTGAACATTTTAAATAACTTATTAACATTTTTTAAATATGATATGATTTTTTAAAAACTCATGTTGAACTTTTTTATTACATGATGGAAATTTCTTCATTAACTTACAATGAACATTTTTTATATTCAAAATGAACATCTTCTAGTACATTTGGATTTTTCTTAATACGCAACAAATAATTATCAAACTAGTAAATGAAAATATTTCACTAGTTATATATTTTTATAACATTTTTTAATGGATGTTCTAGCGAGTGGTCATTGACTTGCTAGCAATCCGGAGCGACTGACCAGATTTGAAAAGTGGGTGTCACTCTAATCCATAATATAAAAGGTAACCATGCTAAGAAGCGTGAACGCACTTAATACAGATTTTGATATATATTTTTTGAAGCCATAACTTTTGAACCCAAAATTGGAATTATGATTCATTTTCACCATAAATATCGCATGTGTATGTTTAGACGAACTTTTTGTGTGCAATTTAGTCTGTGTTAGGTGCAATTTCAAATAGTCGATATGCAACTTCCTCTTTCATGTGGAAGTGAAGTTTTAACTGTTGACACCCCTGTCCAACTACCTTATAGTGAGGCGTGCAACTTGGTCTGCTGCTCCAGTCACTTACTTACCAGTCGTTGTGCAACTTTCCCTCGCCCGTGAATGTGCAGTTTTCACTACTATCACCCCCGCCCCATTTGTATATATTTCGACACACTCTTTTCAATGCCAACTTTCGTGTCATATGATGAAGTTAATTAAGGATTAACTAGTAGACTTCTAGAATTAAAATTTTGGTTGGGTTGCCAGAATAAGCTAGGTTTTTTTTAACAAAGAATAAGCTATGTAGAGGCAACTTATTTTGACAGCCACCCATAAGCCCCGAACTGGCCCATAGTCACGTAAATGTGCATGCACCCACCGTGTGAGCCTGGGCCATTTCTTGTTCTTTTAGCAATAGCAAGGCAACGTGCGGCGCCCATATTCAAGAGCAGGGAAGATTGCACCTAACAAATTAATATATTTAACGATTCTGAAGAAATTAAGTTAAAGAAAAATGTAAAACATATTTTGCAGCTAACAAATGTTAGAAAATTTGGTAAAATCTTCACAAAATTTTGAAAAGGTTCACATATTACACAAGCTGCTACAGAATTTCAGAAAATGGTTATAAATTTATAAAATGATCACAATATTTTCAATAATTTTTAAAAATGTTCTCGACACTCGCTAGAAAAACAATTAAGAATGTTTTTAAAATATAATTAATATTAATAAATTTTCTATAATTTTAGAATACTGAAAATGATAACAGATTATAATAAAAAACATAAATATTTTAAAATAATAAACAATTTTGTCAAAAAATGTTCCCAGACTTTAGAAAATGTTAACGTTCATAACCAATCATGAATTTTTAAAATATGTATTAGTTGTTAGAAATATTTCGGAACTAAAGTATTTTTGAATTTCGAAAGGACAAAAATGAAGACAAATATGAAAACAATGAAACTGTAAGAAAAACGGAGTAATTCCTTCAACCTGAAAAACTGAATGAAGTAGACAACCTAGATAGGCCGGCACAAAGCAGCGACACAAGGCACGGAGTTAGAGCGGAATAGGGGAGCTGCTATTAGGCGCGCTGTGCACTGCAGATCGAGCTAACGCGCACACCCTTTATCCACACGCCTTTTTGGACCGGTCCATGCGCATGAAGGGATACACCCTGTTTTTTCTATTTCATTTTTGCTTTTTTTCTTCTTAATAATAATTCGTGGTTCAAAAAAGTACCAAATTTCCAAAATTTGGAATTTTGAGAATATGTTAAATAAATCATAAAGTATTTGTTGGTTCAAAAAAATATTTTTGATATGAAACAAAAGGTTCACATATCCCAAAAGTATTTTATGATTTTGCAAAAAATGTTCATCAAATAATAAAATAGTCATGTAACTTTCAAAATATATAATTTTTTTAAAAAAGATTGTAAATTAGAAATAATGTTAACTGATTAAAAATATATTCAAAAGTTCAGATTTTTTTAGAAAATATTCATAAATTGGAAAAATCGTGAATATACGCCGCTCACCACAGCAAACATTCAGCCTCCCGCAAGGGCAGTCAGGATTTTTTATGTTTCGGTTTGCAAAACCAAACCAAAAACTAAACCAAAAATACCAAAGCGAACCTAAATTTCGGTTATTCTAGGTTTCAGTTTTCAAATCTAAAAACCATTTGCATTTCTATTTTGTTGGTTAGAAACCAAAAACCATATGGTTAAACCGAATTAACCAAAATTCAGGTTTTTCTAGCCCATTTAGTGCTTCAGTTTATAGTTAGCCTGACTACTTATCCAACGTCCCTTCTATATAGTTTTCTAATTATTATTTTCCTCATTATGATATACTCTCTCCAAAAATATAATATATTTACATGTGGAAAAGTTATGTGTTGGCTCAAAAAACAGCGTAAACTTTGGTTAATTTAGTTATTACCAAAACCAAGCCGAAAGTAAATGGTTATTACCAAAACCGAATGGTCTATATATAAAACAGTTTAAACCGAACTATAAAAACCGTATAAATCATAAACGTATAAACCGAACCAAATCAAACGGAAAAAACTGAATGCACACCCTGAAGGCCTGAACAGGGAGCACACCGACTGGGCAGCCAATATATATTGTGTAGAAAAATCCCAAAAAGGAATGTAATTGTGAGGAAGAACGGGAGAACCTATACTTGCTCACTACGTGCTGGGGGTAGGCACGCGCACCCCTACTCCCCTAGGCCATGTGTGGGGCGCCCAGTTTTTTTATTGCTTCCTTTTATTTTTTTTTCTTTAAATAATTCAGGATTTAAAAAAAAGTTCCGAAGTTTTAAAAATTGTGAACTTTTGAAAAAGTATACAAAAAATCATAAAATGTTCATAAATTAAAAATATATTTGTGATCTAAATAAAAAGGCACATATTCCGAAAATGTTGATGATTTTGGAAAAAATGTTCATGAAATTGAACAAATGATCACAAAATTTAAAAAATTTGTAAGTTATTAAAATTGTTCAAAAACTAGAAAAAAATATTCGTGGATTACAAGAAAGGTCCATCTATTCAAAGAATGCTTAATAAAATTCGTGCACTTAAAAAATGTTCATAATTAAAGGAAAATGTTCACAGGTTCAAAGCAATGTTCCAAAATTTCAATAAATATTCATGAATTTGAAAAAAATTCACGAATTCAAAAAATGTTCAGAAAATTGTGGAAAGTATTTGCAAATTCAGAAAATGTTCATGATTTCAAAATTCACATTTTTGAAAAAACAATTGTCGACTAAAAAATGTTTGAAGATTCAAAAAAATTCACGATTTCAAAAAAATGTCCACGAATTTCATAATCCTTCACAACTCAATGAAAATATGTTCGCAAATATCAGCAATTATACACAATTTAAAATATCTACAATGTTTCGAAAAATGTTTACGAAGTAAAAAAGATGTTTAAAAATTGAAAAAGGAAATAAAAAAAGAAACAGGAAATAAAAAAAGAAAAACTAAGATTAAAAAATGGAATAAGAAATGAAATAACGAAAATGAAAAAAAGCTGAAGAAATGGAAATAAAAAGAAAAAGGGTCTGGGAAGGTTCAGGAATTATCCCGAAACCGAGAAAAAGCTAGTTGCGCCGGCCCAAAACTGTACGTAAAGGAAGATTGAGGGTGCGCGCGGGGTCGCTCCCATCCAGCGACCCGTTTGACAAATAATCTAAGCGTGCTGCTAGCCACTTGACCTTGCCCGCTGGTGACAAGTGGAAACATGAACGTTTTAAATAACTAACTGTAACGGAATATTCATTATAGCATGCTAGTTATTGTACCATATATATATTTGAATTATTTTAACACATTTAGGAAAAACATGAAATTTTTCAAAAAATGAGAACATAATTTGAAATCCGATAATAGTTTTTGAAAAACATGAACAAAATTTAGAATTTTGAAAAACAAGAACAAAATTTGTAAGTGTGAAGTTTTTCTATATATTCTAAACATTTTTCACACAAATCTTGAATTCTAAGCATATTTTTCAAATCCCGAACGTTCTTCAAAAAGTTGAACAAAAATATGAAATTCTGAATATTTTTTTCAGTTTCAATCAAAACTTTCCATCTTTAAAAAAATGCTTGGAAGTTTCAAATTTCTTTGCATTTTTAAATAACTTTTTGAATTTTGTAATTTGTTCACCTTTTTCTAATTCTGAACTTTTATATGAAAATTTAATCTTTTTCTGAAAATTATGAATGTGAAGAGAAAGAAACGGAAAAGGCGAAAAGAAAAAGAAACGGAAAAGGAGAAATGAAGAAGAAAAAATCTAGAAAACCTATGAAAAGAAAAAGAAAAAGGTTCACGAACCTTCTTGGTGGTTCCCCAAAACCGGAATGAGAAAGCTTCGCGTAAAACTTATCCATGGGCTATGCGTTTTCTTTCTAGTGTATCTTTGAGTATGTGCTACGTATCGTATGAACCGAGCTTGCAACAAACTAATAAAATTGTCTCAAAAAAAGAAACTATTAAAAAATCCTTCTAAAATATTTTGAATTACCTCCGTTCACTATTATACGTTTTTTTAGACATTTCACTGTGGGTCACATACGAACTGAAATGGGTGAACAAATAATACTGAAATGAGTCTATGTACATCCAAATCATAAAAAGTTAGAACATCTTTTAATTTGGAATAGAAGGAATATTTAGTACTACAAATAGAAATGACATTTTGTGTTTCACAACCGATGTGTCAAAAATATAGGCACTATAATACGCACCATGATGCAAATGGACCGGTCCATTCTAGGTTTTGCCCTTTTATTTCCTCCATTCCCTTTTTGCTTTCATTTTGGTTTTACTTTTCCAATGCATTTTTTCCCAATTTGTTATACATAACTATTTTTAATAAATTAATATATCATGAAAATATGTGAACTTTTTTCTTAATACATGCCTTTTCTAACATATGAATACTTTTCGGAAACATGAACCCTATTCAAATACATGAATATTTAGGAGGTGCATGAATAAATTTTAAACATAAGGCAAGTATTTTATATATAAGATTGTTTTACATATTTTCACATTTTTTTAAAGTTTTAACCGATTTAATATATTTATCTTGCTAAAACTATTAATGAAAATGTAGAAAAACTTATGGAGCTCATGGGGTGGGCCATGTACCGAACTTACTGATCTTATAGGGGCAAATAGTCACACAAGCTATAGAATAGGAGATATAAAAAGGAAAACCTTTCCACCCAGCGTGCCAGCCGAACGACTGGGCCGATCGCTCACTCACGCAGCGCTACGCGCTTGGACCCACCCGCCCCTTAATCGTTGCCTTATCTATTCACAGGGCGCTCTCCTCCATCCATTTCTCCCAAAAAAAGCATATCTCTCTTTCTACCGTCATCGCTGACGCGACACTCAGCTCCCTTCCCCCAGTTGTGTGCCCCCCTTCCACTGGTCACAGTCATGGCGCTCCTCCGCTGCCCGGCCATGCTACATCCGCACACCGGCCGTGCTACAACCGGGGTCGAGCCGTGCTACAAGCGACCATCAGATATGCTACAATGGGGGCGACGGTGAAGTGTGGCGGCAGCGACGGTGTTGTGATTTTGCTGCAACCTGCAATGAGAAAGCTACCACCGGCGCCCTGATTTGCTGCAACCAGGCGACGGTGAAGTGAGGCGGCGACGACGGCGCGTTGTTTTGCTGCAAACGGCAACGAGAAAGCTTCCACGGGCGACCGGAAATGCTGCAACCGGGGGGCGACGATGAAGTGTGGCTGGCAGCAACCATGAACGAAGAAAGGCCGCAACCGGTGACAAATGCTACAACCATAAACGACGAAAGCTGCAACCCGCAACGAGAAAAGTTTTAACCGATGAAGAAAAAAGTTTTAACCGTAGACGACGGAAACCATGAACGACGACGAAAAGCTGCAACCGGCGGTGACAAAAGTTGCAACCAATAATGAAAAAAAAAGCTTCAATCATTTCATGTCTCGGGTGCGACCCTCGACGACGGCGATGACATTTTGCAGCAACCGTCATTGGTTTTTGCTACGACTGTCGATGAATTTTACTACAACCTTTTATCACGGCTACCACTGTGCCACAAGCGCGGCGGAGCGGCCTAGTGTGTAGTACGGTGGCACGGTGTTGCGCCCACGATGACGAGGACTGCCGCATTGCAACCTCGGGGGGCTGCTGCGGCCTTGGTGAGCGGCGACCTTGGGATCCGGCGTGGCGTTGCTGCTCGTGGGAGCTATGCATGGCGTGGCGGAACCAAGTGACAACGGGGGCCAGGAGTTTTTTCGCGAGGGCTGGGGAAGAGAAGGAGGCGCCATGGGGGAGGATGCGTCTGCGTCGAGCACAGCCCGTACGCGAGGAAGGAGGAGGCTTTGATCTGCATGCGAGGGAGAAGATGCAATCTGGAGGGTCAATATTACGTGAATCAAACGTCTGGGGCTTGACCGGCGGAAACTTTGGGCCGACGCGCCGGTGCCCAGTACTACCCATATAAAAAATAGTAGAATAGGAGTTTTCAATGCATACACAATGGATTTAACAAAACATTTCATATACTACATTACAACGTATTTTAATCTTTTGGAACAAAAGCTTCAATACAAAAGGGTATAATTGAATCCGTGTAAATATTTGTTTGGTTGTCAATATTTATGGATATTCATACGGAACTCTATCAATTTTTCTTTACCCTCTATGATCAATACAATCAACGTGAAACCTTATACCAATTACAAATACTCGACATATTTTTAGCACATAAAACAAAAGTATATTTTGTGTGTGTGTCTTTATGCTGCAGCAAAAGAAAATGCAATCGTAAGCCTTAGGGCACAGATGCTATGTTAAATTGGTCATTGCCATGATTTTTGTTCGCCATTAATTAACTTGTTGGGTGGCTACCAGACAGAAACATCATTGTTTACACCATTTAATTATCTTATGTTTTCCCTGGACCGACTATTTTTGTAACACAGTACAGCGTAGATGTTTACATAAACGCACAAACACTCACCCTTATAAACACACGCGTGCACACCCTTACCCTTATAAGCACCTCCGAGATACTAAGCCGACACAACATCTTGAAATTGAAGAAGCCACGACATGTAAGTAGAGTTGATATTAATGAACTACAGAAGGCCGTAACAATAATTATAATGTAAACCTTCCAAATTTACGACAATATAAGGCTGGCCATAGTGGGGGTAACATAACCGGTCATACACTTGGGACTAGCAAACATGTTTATGTGACAGACAATTAAATAAAAGAGAAAGGGTTAGAGTAACATAGGTAGATACAATATCATAATAAATGTTATGCTACTATGTGTCTTGCATGGCAATAAATTAGATGATTTATGTTATTAATCTATGATACTATGCACTATGAAGATAATATCATAGACTAGTATCATATGCATGATACTAATGTATGATACTCCCCACTATGAGTAGCCTAATATCAATTCTAACCTTTGGAAGGGTATTAATGCTTCATTACCTCCTAAGAGTTGTACCAACCATTAGATCATGGACAATTAATGACTAGTATTAATTTTGGACCATCTAAAATTTATCTTTGAAGCAAATATAGGGCACACGTTAGACATGAGGCTAATAGAACGATGTGTTTCTCGTGGTGAATTTGAATTAGACCAACTCTACAAAATTGTAATATTCTTTTAACTTCAAAAACTTCGCTACTATTGAGAGTTAGAGCAATCTAACATATCCTCCAAAAATGTTACTCTTGATTTTCACCTCAGGAGGATTTATCATAGCTAGACCCAACCAGTGAGGCTAGATCATAGGCTTTCAACTGAAAAGAAAGCCACATCAACTCCATGCAATGTCTTTTCAACAAAGGAATGTTGCCTGAGCTGTGAGGTTTAACCAATAAAGGTCTGATTCTAGAGTTTTCACATCTTGTTGACGCTCAAAAATGGCATGATCGCAAAGAGTGACTTGAGGTTATAACGAGACGAGTTCATCATTTGATGTCTCTCTTCAAGATGATCGAAATAGATATTAAGGTGGTTTAAAATGGAGCTCAGATGCAAAAGGTATGGCAATTTCGGAGATACCTGTGTTGACATCAGATTAGAAAATGGTGTGAAACATAATTAAGATGGCCTCGGATGGAAAATGTTTCAACATGAAAGTTCTTCGCCTCATTGAAACGGTCGATTTTGATACAAAAGTCATCTCAATCCGATATTGTATGCAAAAATTAGAGCCACCAGAGTACGGCCCTGTCACGAGCCAAAAAGTGGCGTGCCCCATCAGACACTCATATGGCTGATGTGTGATGGGTAGCGCTAGTAATTGTCTGTTTTGCGCGAGCTATTCGGCCTTTAAGATGGCCTCGAATCGAAAAATATTCAACATAGAAGTTGTTCGTCTTGTCGAAACAGTTAAATTTGCTTTTGGACACATCTTCATCCGAGGTCGTTTGTGGCCTGCGAGACCCAAAAACCGAAGTGATGTCTCAGACTTACCTAAATCCGAGTTCGGTTAATTTTGGAAAGATTTGGACGGGATTTGGAGTCCTTTTCTTGTACGGGAAGTCTAGCCGCCTCATAAATAGATGAGAGGTGATGGCTTATTGAACAACACACAATTGAACAAATCGATCTACTACTTTTTCGTGTTCATCTACTTTTTATCTCTCTCCCTTGTTCTTATTCTTCCTCGTTCTTCGTCGTTCTTCAAGATTGGAGGGCAGCGAACCACGAGTCCCTAGGGGCGGTCAGGATGACCTAGGGCAGCCCATAGCCGCCGCAGGCCCTGATGGGGTCCCTCCCGGGCGTGTGGGGTTTCGGGTCTACAAAAGCGCACGCCGGATTGCTTGCGTACCGAGCTTCCGAACGGGTCTCCTTCAACGTGAGCTGCGGTGTATCACCCTCGGCGTCGAGGGTACACAGTGACGTGTTCGTGTGCAAACAGACTTTTTGGCGACTCCACTTGGGACGAAGCTTTGAACGGTCTCCAGCATGTTCTTGCGACAAAGAGATCGTCATCAAGTTTCTGCAATCTACAAAGGTAATATGAATACCCAATTCCCCTTTGTAGATGCATATAATTGATATGTTGTTGCTAGATCGCCTAATGGGCATAATGTATCGGCTAGCACTAGTTTTATCAATCATGCATCTAATTATGCGTAAGGGCCGATGCAAAATAATCGTCATGCTTCAAATTCTTATGATTTTAGCAACGTTCAACATATGTATCCTAATTCTCATGCATCGGCAACCCCACAAATCCATATGCCGATGAACAACATGATGGGTTTGGTTAATCAATTTGAAATGCCTCATGTTAAAGTTTCCAATAGCATACAAGAAAGAGTTTCACCCTTTTATTCGTCGGCAACTAATTTGCAATATGTGAATCCAACCTTGCCGATGGATGGGAGAATTGGCCATGCTACTACTAGCTATTCGGCCAGTTACTCTCAACCATCATATGCTACACCTCATGTTAGTAATTTTCAGCACCGTATGCAACTGTAGATGTTCATAATTCGGCCCTGCACCTTCATGGTCATAGCCGAATAAGTGAAAAATTTGCAGGAACACACATGACGTCATCTAATACTATAGCATATAATGCATTCTCTATGCAATTCGAGAATTTCAGCAACACTCACGAATCGTTGCCGAAAGAATTTGAAAGTATTGTGGAGTAATCCCTTCCAGAAGCGGTTATGGCTGCATTAAAAAAGAGCTTGGCACAAAACAAGAGGATTAATGCTCTTTGCCTTGAACAATATGAAAATGTGCTGTTTCCTGATTATGCTGCAATAAAGGCTAGAGTTTCGCAAGAAGATGAAACTTCATCAATTGATAGAATTGGCAAAAGAACATATGGTTATACAGCAGTGCATACACCTCCACCTAGTAACTCAACATATCATACACCCCATACACAATTGCAAAATTTCGGCAAAACTAACAATTCATTGCCGAAAGATCCTAAAAGCATTGGGGGGCAAACTGATCTAGAGGGGCTGAAATTGAGAGGGGAGTTAAAGCTTTGTGCGATAGGGTGCAAGTACTTCGCCAGGAGAGAATTAATAGAGAATTGGCTCAAAGAAAACAAGCCTTACCAATTGGTACAATCAATGAAAAGAAGGATGATTCGGAACATGAAAGTGCTTCGGTTGAAAAAGTCTAATCAAGTAGTATATATTTTGAGTCCATCAAATCCAAAGAGGCAAGCATTATTGAGAAAGGGCATGGCAAGCATAGCAAAACGACCATGCTTGATTTTTCTGAAGTTAATGGAACCTACTTCCTGCCCTATGAGTTTTGTGCCACAGAAATTGACAAGCCTCAAGGACAAGAACAAGTAGCCGAACAAAGTTCGGTTGACAAGGATCTTCGAAGTAATGATGCACGGAATCAAGAAAAAGGTGGTGAAAAGGCGTTGGGGAGCCATCCAAAGACGGAGCAAGATATTGTTCAAGTCACACCACCATAATGCTCTCCCTACCTAATTGAAGAGGTATGTTTATCAAGTAATTTACCTATATTTCGATTTGGTCATAACGTTGTTGTTGATGCATCTATTAGAAAAATCTTCATAAGCAATATTGAGAGACCAATGAAGAATGGTAATTTATTTGTTAGCAATCATATTGTCACAAAGCATATCGGTCAACGTATTGCACCATTCAGAAAGACCGATAGTGAAAAATTATTACAATCAAAGCTTTTCCCGTTGTCTTTAGAGTTTATATCTACATGGATAGCTTTGCTTGTTTCATACTTGGCTTACACTTGGTCTCAATTGAGGCATATATATTCTAACTATTTTTGTTTCATAAACTTAAAGCCAAGGTTAAGTTCTATTGAGAAAACCGATGCTAGTATAATATCTTATCCAATGACATCAAAAAAAGAATGCAAAAGAAAATTCATAGCTAAATGGGGAGATGTCAAATCTGAACCATTCATTTGCTCAATTCCAAACCTGTTCTCACACCAAGATCGGCTAGAGAATGAAAATTATACCTTTAATTCAAATATGTGTGATCAAATCTTTGAATTGTTGTTGATAAATAATTATATTATAATTCTTGATCATCATGTCGAGCCATCTATCCAAGAACAAATGTATTGTAAGTTGCATGATTCGTTCAAGCATAGTTTTGAGGATTGCAACATGTTTCGTCAAATAGTTAAATCGGCCATTGAAAAAGGATGATTGAAATTTGTTGAAACACCAAGAGATGACCAGTCTATTCCGATTGGTCCTGATGGCAAACGATTTTTGCATCGGCTGCTTCAAGCCGATCCATTTAAACATGAGAAGGTAAAAACTACGGATAATGGGATCAAGCTTTCAAGTAAGGAAGTTGTTCAAGAGCACAATGATAATATTATTGAGGGCAAAAATTCCATCAAAGTTGAAATGAAGACGCCAAGTACTGGGGGCAACAAGAAAAATCCAAAGATCGATGCAAGCAAAGGCCGAGGTAAGCACAAAGGTAAAAAGCCGAAAGTCGCTTTCGCACAACTATTGGAAAAATATTAGAAGATAAGTAAGGAGAAGATTGCTTATTGGCCAACTAATGCAAAAGCATCAAGATCGCCCCCTAGGTGCAAATCCGAGGATCGGTATTGGCAGAGTGAGAATTTCAATGCAACATATTCATATCCTTATTTTGGTCCGCCAATGCTAATGTCGTGGATGCCTCCCTATGATCACGCAAATCCATATCCATCATGGGACAGGTAGGATACAAGGGCACATTCTCCATCTTATTATAAATCATCTCACCAATATTATGCAGCTCCAAGAAGACCAACGTTCAGTAAGCAGTCATATGTTCAAGACCGTTTCAATAAAAAAGAATCGGTCCAGAGCTCAAGAAAGAAGATAGAGGTGGTCAAGCAAGTATATCGAGTTAAAAAAGATGGTCGCAAGAGTGCCAGTTCGGATTTGATCTTAAAAGATAAAGAGCCAATTGAAAAGTTAACATTGGGTACAAAAGGCAAAGAAGTGAAGCAATCAATTGTTAAAAATCAAAGTGCCAAATCTGAAGAAAAGAAGTTGAGGGTGCACAAGGCCAAAAAAGAGTTTCCATTGGTTGAAACAGAATCACATCCGTGGTGCCCACTCAGCTTATTGTATTGGCAAAAGAAAGAATTACAAAAACTTAGTGCTAAGAGTTAAGAAAGAAGAGCATGGCATGGGTTCCCAAGAGGAGCAGTCAAAATAAATATGATGTCTAACGTTCTATTGCAACAAGTGTTACAGAAGTGAAGAAGGAGAAGACTAAAAGCTGTAAACAATTCAGCCAAGAGTTTCCATCACCCCATCATAATCTTCGATTAGCACATCATTTATATTCTTCAAACATGTCGTTTATGTCTTTGCCATCTAATTCATCCCCAGGTATGATAGGTTACCCTCCATGGGCTTATTTTGATCCATGGATGCAATATCATTTCTTATATCATGAAATGGTATTACCAAATCACTATACATTTGATTAGCTACAAGTTTATTGCTGATCCAAAGGGCCGAAATACTTGATTTGTCATTTCATTTGTTTATTTCGGCTATACATTCTTTGGTGGATGAAGTTTACATGGACCTTATTGTAATGGCCGATATTTACCTATCATCCTAAGAATATGTCAAAGCAATGGCTAGTGTAGTATTCTAACATCATCCTTAGTTCGACCGGAGAGCAAGACAAGGTACGTGTTCATGGAAATTTATACATATACCTATATTATGCTTGCATGGAGTTGAGACATTATGACCGATGCCATTCAAAATATGTTGCACAGACCAATTCGTAGCAAAATTGGTGAGTGGGTTTATGCTTTGATTTAATATGATTTGGCCTACAAATCCTTTAAATCTATGAGAGGCCAAATCATTGTTGGTTTTATTATTGAGCATCGGATTTATGACATGCATAATATTGATATTAGCTTTGTCTCTCTAGTACCATGGAGATTATATGTTGATAGTTAAACTTGTAGCAATGGCCAAAGTGTTGGTGTTGTTTATATATGTCTTTATGGTGCTATCTTGTGAAGCCTCATGTCACTTAAAATATTTATGCACAAATGATCAAAGCCAAATATGCATTCTTATTTGGATTGAATCTTTTACTTGCTATAGGTGCTATACATATTGAGGCTTTCAGTAATTCGTTATTAGTAGTGCAACATATATCAAGAAGTTATCAATGTTTTGACAAATCACTTGTAGTCTATCTTGAGGCATGTCTAGATGTAATATTCTCCTTGGGTTGCTTTCAAATTTTTCATATATCTAAACATGACAATTGGAGAGAGTTGGCACACCAAGTATCTGGCTACCATGTTGATCATGATGTATTACATATCTATCAATAGCTGATGCTTAGTCTCGTCGACATAGGTAAGGCCGAACCGAAGCCCACCGCTTCGACCACTAATGAAATTCTTATGCAGGCGAAAGAAAGCTCATTATTGATTATCTGTAAGATCCTAGCGACGGGGTGGCCAAGATGGTTTGGTGGAAGACTTTGTGATGCACATTGGTATATGAAATTTTATTTCCGGACTATTGATGGTATTCTTTTCGAGTGCTTGAAAACAAAGCAAGGAATTGAGGAAATTCCACCCAAGTTCGCATCAACGAAGTTCAAGTAAGGAACGACCAATATATAACTATCGCCCTAAGCAAAGACATGGCCAATATATAACTATTGCCCTAAGAGAAGAAATGGCCGATATATAATTATCGCCCTAAGCACATATAAATGGCCGATGGAGTGTTGACATCGTCCTTAGAACAAACTTTGGGCAAATTATTTTTCGACATCCAAGCATTGCCGAAAAACAGAGGGGCATGTGTTGACGCTAAAAAATGGCATGATCGCAAAGAGTGACTTGAGGTTATAATGAGATGAGGTTAAAATTATGATTTCATGTCATCATTTGATGGCTCTCTTCATGATGATCAAAATAGATATGAACATGGTGCAAAACGGAGCTCAGATGCAAAAGGTATGGCAATTTCAGAGATACCTGTGTTGACATCAGATTAGAAAATTGCATGAAACATAATTAAGATGGCCTTGGATGAAAAATGTTTCAACATGAAAGTTCTTCGCCTCATTGAAACAATCGATTTTGATATAAAAGACGTCTCAATCCGAGGTCGTATGCAAAAGTTAGAGCCACCGGAGTGCGGCCCTGTCACGAGCCAAAATGTGGCGCGCCCCATCAGACACTCATATGGCTGATGTCTGATGGTAGTGCCAGTAATTGTCTGTTTTGTGCAAGCTATTTTGCCTTCAAAATAGCCTCGAATCGAAAAATGTTCAACAAGAAAGTTGTTCATCTCGTCGAAGCAGTTAAATTGCTTTTGGGCGCATCTTCATCCGAGGTTGTTTGTAGCCTATTGTTGGAAATATGCCCTAGAGGCAATAATAAAGTGGTTATTATTATGTTTCCTTAATCATGATAAAGGTTTATTATTCATGCTAGAATTGTACTGATTGGAAACTTAAATACATGTGTGAATACATAAGCAAATACCAAGTCCCTAGTGAGCCTCTACTAGACTAGCTCGTTGATCAAAAGATGGTTAAGGTTTCCTAACCATGGACATGTGTTGTCACTTGATAACGGGATCACATCATTAGAAGAATGATGTGATGGACAAGACCCATCCATTAGCTTAGCATATGATCGTTCAGTTTATTGCTACTACTTTCTTAATGTCAAATACATATTCCTTCGACCATGACATCATGCAACTCCCGGATATCGGAGGAATACCTTTTGTGCTATCAAACGTCACAACGTAACTGGATGATCATAAAGATGCTCTACAGGTATCTCCGAAGGTGTCTGTTGAGTTGGCGTGAATCAAGATTGGGATTTGTCACTCCGTATGACGGGGAGGTATCTCTGGGCCCTCTCTGTAATACATCATCTCAAGAAGCTTGCAAGCAAAGTGACTAAGGAGTTAGTTGCAATATGATGTATTATGGAATGAGTAAAGAGACTTGCCGGTAATGAGATTGAACTAGGTATGGAGATACCAACGATCGAATCTCGGGCAAGTAACATACCGACAGACAAAGGGAACTACATATGTTGTCATAAAGGTACGACCGATAAAGATCTTCGTAGAATATGTAGGAACCAATATGGCATCCAGGTCCCGCTATGGGTTATTGACCGGAGAGCTATCTCGGTCATGTCTACATCATTCTCAAACCCGTAGGGTCCACACGCTTAACGTTCATTGACGATATAGTATTATATGAGTTATGTGAAATAGTGACCGAATGTTGTTCGAAGTCCCGGATGAGATCACGGACATGACGAAGAGCACTGGAATGGTCCGGAGGTAAAGATTGATATATAGGACGATACTATTTGGTCACCGAAAAGGTTTCGGAATGTACCGGGTATTTATCGGATCACCGGAAGGGGTTCCGGGAGGCCCCGGGAGGTTATTGGGCCATATGGGCCAAACGAGGGGAGCACACCAGCCCACAAGGGCCTGACGCACCCCACCTCTGGCCACCAACCTTGGGAAGAAAAGGAAGGAGGGGAGTCAGCCTCCCCTTGCCTTCCCTCTCCTCTCCTCCCCTTTCCTTTCCCCCGAGAACAAATAAGGAAGGGGGGGGGGGGCGGCCAGGGCAGGAGCCCAGGGTGGCCGCCGGCCCCCTTGGGGGCGCCCTAGGCTGCCTTCCCTCCTCTCCCACCTATATATATGAGAGGAGGGAGAGGGGCAACACACACCATGATCCCCAAGCCGTGTGCGGTGCCCTATCTCCCTCTAGTTCTAGTTCCTCCTCCGTCCACGTCCGTTGTGCTTGGCGAAGCCCTACGGATAGTTTCACCACCACCCTCACCACGCCGTCATGCTATCGGAACTCATCTACTACTTCACCTCTCTTGCTGGATCGAGAAGGCGAGGACATCATCGAGCTGAATGTGTGCTGAACGCGGAGGTGTCGTGCGTTCGGTACTTGATCGGAAGGATCGTGAAGGTGTACGACTACATCAACCGCGTTGATAAATGCTTCTGCTTAACGGTCTACGAGGGTACGTAGACACACTCTCCCCTCTCGTAGCTATGCATCTCCATGGATAGATCTTGCGTGTGTGTAGAATTTTTTTTGTTTTCCATGCAACGTTCCCCAACAATGGCATCATGAGCCAGGTCTATGCGTAGATGATATGCACGAGTAGAACACAAAGGAGTTGTGGGCGGTGATGTTCATACTGCTTACCACAAACGTCTTATTTTGATTCGGCGGTATTGTGAGATGAAGCGTCCTGGACCAACCTTACATGTCCACGTACATGAGACTGGTTCCACCGACTAACATGCAACTTGTTTTGCATAAGGTGGCTGGCGGGTGTCTGTTTCTCTCACTTTAGTTGAATCGAATTTGACTACGTCCGGTCCTTGTAGTAGGTTAAAACAGCAAACTTGATAACCACCATTGTGGTTTTGCGTAGGTAAGAACGATTCTTGCTAGTTGCCCGTAACAGCCACGTAAAACTTGCAACAACAAAGTAGAGGACGTCTAACTTGGTTTTGCAGGGCATGTTGTGATGTGATATGGTCAATATGTGATGTGATATATGTTGATGTATGAGATGATCATGTTTTGTAATAAGTTCATGACTTGCATGTCGATGAGTTCGACAACAGGCAGGAGCCTTAGGGTTGTCTTTAATTTATTGTATGACATGCGTGTCAATCACTGAAGCGCCATGTAATTGCTTTACTTTATAGCTAAACGTTAGCAATAGTCATAGAAGCAATAGTTGGCGAGATGACCCCGACGCAATGATGGAGATCAAGGTGTCGCACCAGTGACGATGGAGATCATGCCATTGCTTTGGAGATGGAGATCAAAAGCAGAAGATGATGATGGCCATATCATATCACATATTTTTTTGATTGCATGTGATGTTTATCCTTTATGCATCTTATTTTGCTTACAACGACGGTAGCATTATAAGATGATCCCTTCACTTAATTTCAAGATAAAAGTGTTCTCCCCGAGTATGCACCGTTGCTAAAGTTTGTCGTTTCGAAGCACCTCGTGATGATCAGGTGTGATAGACTCTACGTTCACGTACAACGGGTGTAAGCCAGTTTTGCACATGCAGAATACTTGGGTTAAACTTGACGAGCCTAGCATGTACAGACATGGTCTCGGAACAATGGAGAGCAAAAGGTCGAACATGAGTCATATAGTAGATATGATCAGCATGGAGATGTTCACCATTGATGACTACCCCATCTCACATGATGATCGGACATGGGTTAGTTGATTTGGATCATGTATCACTTAGACAACTTGAGGGATGTTGATTTAAGTGGGAGTTCATTAGTAATTTGATTAATTGAACTTAAATTTATCATGTACTTAGTCTTAATAGTTTTTGCATATCTATGTTGTAGATCAATGGCCCGTGCTACCGTTCCATTGAATTTTAATGCGTTCCTAGAGAAAGATAAGTTGAAAGATGATGGTAGCAACTACACGGACTGGGTCCATAACTTGAGGATTATCCTCATTGCTGCACAGAAGAATTATGTCCTTGATGCACTGCTAGGTGACAGACCTGCTGCAGGAGCTAATGCAGACATTATGAATGTCTGGCAAGCTCAATTTGATGACTACTCGATAGCTCAGTGTGCCATGCTTTACGGCTTAGAACCGGGACATCAAAAGCATTTTGAACGCCACGGAGCATATGAGATGTTCCAAGAGCTAAAATTGATATTTCAAGCAAATGCCCGGGTTGAGAGATATGAAGTCTCCAACAAGTTCTTTAGCTGTAAGATGGAGGAGAACAGTTCTGTCAGTGAACACATACTCAGAATGTTTGGGTACCACAACCACTTGACTCGGTTGGGAATTGATCTTCCAGTTGAGAGTGTTATTGATAGAGTTCTTCAGTCACTGCCACCAAGCTATAAAGGCTTTGTGATGAACTATAATATGCAAGGGATGGAGAAAACAATTCCCGAGCTCTTCGCAATGCTTAAGGCCGCGAATGTAGAAATCAAGAAAGAGCATAAAGTGTTGATGGTTAACAAGACCACCAGTTTTAAGAAAAAGGGCAAGGGAAAGAAAGGGAACTTCAAGAAGAATGGCAAGCAAGTTGCCTCTCCCGTGAAGAAGCCTAAAGCTGGATGCAAGCCTGAAACTAAGTGCTTTTACTGCAAAGGAAATGGTCACTGGAAGCGGAACTGCCCCAAGTATTTGGCGGATAAGAAGGATGGCAAAGTGAACAAAGGTATATTTGATATACATATTATTGATGTGTTCCTTACTAATGCTCGTAGTAGCACCTGGGTATTTGATATTGGTTCGGTTGCTCATATTTGTAACTCGAAACAGGAGTTGCAGAATAAACGAAGATTGGCTAAGGACAAGGTGACGATGCGCGTCGGAAATGGTTCCAAGGTTGATGTGATCACCGTCGGCACACTACCTCTACATCTACCTTCGGGATTAGTTTTAGACCTCAATAATTGTTATTTGGTGCCACCGTTGAGCATGAACATTATATCTGGATCTTTTTTATTGCGAGACAGTTATTCATTTAAGTCAGAGAATAATGGTTGTTCTATTTATATGAGTAATATCTTTTATGGTCATGCACCTTTAATGAATGGTCTATTCTTGTTGAATCTTGATCGTAGTGATACACATATTCATAATATTGATGCCAAAAGAGGCAAAGTTGATAATGATAGTGCAACATACTTGTGGCACTGCCGTTTAGGTCATATTGGTGTAAAACGCATGAAGAAACTCCATGCGGATGGACTTTTCGAATCACTTGATTATGAATCATTTGATACTTGTGAACCATGCCTCATGGGTAAGATGATTAAAACTCCGTTCTACGGAATAATGGAGCGAGCTAATGACTTATTGGAAATAATACATACTGATGTATGCGGTCCGATCAGTGTTGAGGCACGCGGCGGGTATCGTTATTTTCTGACCTTCATAGATGATTTGAGTAGGTATGAGTATATCTACTTGATGAAACACAAGTCTGAAACATTTGAAAAGTTCAAAGAATTTCAGAGTGAAGTGGAGAATCATCGTAACAAGAAAATAAATTTCTACGATCCGATCGCAGAGGTGAATATTTGAGTTAAGAGTTTGGCCTTCATTTAAAACAATGTGGAATTGTTTCACAACTCACGCCACCTGGAACACCACAACGAAATGGTGTGTCCGAACGTCGTAATCGTACTTTATTAGATATGGTGCATTCTATGATGTCTCTTACCGATTTGCCTTTATCATTTTGGGGTTATGCATTAGAGACAACTGCATTCACGTTAAATAGAGCACCATCTAAATCCGTTGAGACGACACCGTATGAACTATGGTTTGGTAAGAAACCTAAGCTATCGTTTCTTAAAGTTTGGGGATGCGATGCTTATGTCAAACAACTTCAGCCTGATAAGCTCAAACCCAAAGCGGAGAAGTGCATCTTCATAGGATACCCTAAAGAGACCATTGGGTATACCTTCTACCACAGATCCGAAGGCAAGATCTTTGTTGCCAAGAACGGGTCCTTTCTAGAGAAGCAGTTTCTCTTGAAAGAAGTGAGTGGGAGGAAAGTAGAACTTGATGAGGTAGTTGTACATTCTCCCAAATTGGAAAGTAGCACACCAGGGAAAACCATTTCCGTGATGCCTACATCAACTAGAGAGGAAGCTAATGATGATGATCGAAACTTCATATCAAGTTACTACTGAACTTCATAGGTCGACCAGAACATGTACCGCACCAGAGTGGTACGGTAATCCTGTCCTAGAAGTCATGTTATTAGACCACGACGAACCTATGAACTATGAAGAAGCTATGATGAGCCCAAATTCCGACAAATGGCTTGAGGCCATGAAATCTGAGATAGGATCCATGTATGAGAACAAAGTATGGACTTTGGTGGACTTGCCCAATGATCGGCACGCCATTGAGAATAAATGGATCTTCAAGAAGAAGATGGACGCTGATGGTAATATCACTGTCTACAAAGCTTGACTTGTCGCAAAAGGTTTTCGACAAGTTCAAGGGGTTGACTACAATGAGACTTTCTCACCCGTAGCGATGCTTAAGTCTATCCGAATCATGTTAGCAATTGCCGCATTTTATGATTATGAAATCTGGCAAATGGACGTCAAAACTGCATTCCTTAATGGATTTCTTAAAGAAGAGTTGTATATGATGCAAGCAGAAGGTTTTGTCGATCCTAAGGGTTCTAACAAAATGTGCAAGCTCAGCGATCCATCTATGGACTGGTGCAAGCATCTCGGAGTTGGAATATATGCTTTGATGAGGTGATCAAAGCATATGGTTTTATACAGACTTACGGTGAAGCATGTATTTACAAGATAGTGAGTGGGAGCTCTGTAGCATTTCTGATATTGTATGTGTATGCCATATTGTTGATTGGAAATGATATATAATTTCTATATAGCATAAAAGGAAACTTGAATAAGACTTTTTCAATGAAAGACCACGGTGAAGCCGCTTATATATTGGGCATCAAGATCTATAGGGATAGATCGAGACGCTTAATAGGACTTTCACAAAGCACATACCTTGACAAAGTTCTGAAGAAGTTCAAAATGGACCAGTCAAAGAAAGGGTTCTTGCCTGTGTTGCAAGGTCTGAAGTTGAGTAAGACTCAAAGCCCGACCACGGCAAAAGATAGAGAGAGAATGAAAGTCATTCCCTATGTCTCAGCCATAGGTTCTGTTATGTATGCCATGTTGTGTACCAGATGTGTGCCTTGTCATGAGTTTGGCAAGGGGGTACAATAGTGATCCAGGAGTGGATCACTGGGCAGCGGTCAAGATTATCCTTAGGTACCTAAAGAGGACTAAGGAAATGTTTCTCGATTATGGAGATGATAAAGAGTTCGTTGTAAAGGGTTACGTCGATGCAAGCTTTGACACCGATCCGGATGACTCTGAGTCTCAATCTGGATACGTATTGAACGTGGGAGCAATGAGCTAGTGTAGCTACATGCAGAGCATTGTAGAACTAGAAATTTGCAAAATATATACGGATCTGAATGTGGCAGACCCGTTGACTAAACCTCTCTCACAAGCAAAACATGATCACACCTTAGAACTAATTGGGTGTTAATCACATGGCGATGTGAACTAGATTATTGACTCTAGTGCAAGTGGGAGACTGATACGTCTCCAACGTATCTATAATTTTCGATTGTTCCATGCTATTATATTATCTGTTTTGGATGTTTTATATGCATTAATATGCTATTTTATATTATTTTTGGGACTAACCTATTAACCTACAACCCAGTGCCAGTTTCTGTTTTTTCCTTGTTTTTGAGTTTCGTAGAAAAGGAATACCAAACGGAGTCCAAACGGAATAAAACTTTTGCGATGATTTTTCTTGGACCAAAAGGAAACCAGGAGACTTGGAGATGAAGTCAGAGAAGCCACGAGGCGGCCACAAGGACGGAGGGCGCGCCCAGGGGGGTAGGGCCCGCCCCCCACTCTTGTGGGCCCCTCTTGCACCTTCTGACCTAATTCTTTCGCCTATATATTCCCAAATATCCCCAAACCAACAGAGGCATCCACGAAAACACTTTTCCAGCGCCGCAACCTTTTATACCCGTGAGATCCCATCTAGGGACCTTTTTCGGCACCCTGCCGGAGGGGGATTCAATCACGGAGGGCTTCTACATCAACACCATTGCCCTTTCGATGAAGCGTGAGTAGGTTACCACAGACCTACGGGTCCATAGCTAGTAGCTAGATGGCTTCTTCTCTCTCTTTGATTCTCAATACCATGTTCTCCTCGATGTTCTTGGAGATCTATTCGATGTAAAACTTTTTTGCGGTGTGTTTGCCGAGATCCGATGAATTGTGGATTTATGATCAGTTTATCTATGAATATTATTTGAATCTTCTCTGAATTCTTATATGCATGATGTGATATCTTTGTAATTCTCTTCGAACTATCGGTTTGGATTGGCCAACTAGATTGGTTTTTCTTGCAATGGGAGAAGTGCTTAGCTTTGGGTTCAATCTTGCGCTGTCCTTTCCCAGTGACAGTATGGGCAGCAAGGCACGTATTGTATTGTTGCCATCGAGGATAAAAAGATGGGGTTTTCATCATATTGCTTGAGTTAATTCCTCTACATCATGTCATCTTACTTAATGCATTACTCCGTTCTTTATGAACTTAATACTATAGATGCATGCTGGATAGCGGTCGATGTGTGGAGTAATAGTAGTAGATGCAGAATCGTTTCGGTGTAGTTGACACGGACATGATGCCTATATTCATGATCATTGCCTTAGATATCGTCATAACTTTGCGCTTTTCTATCAATTGCTCGGCAGTAATTTGTTCACCCACCGTATTATTTTCTATCTTGAGAGAAGCCTCTAGTGAAACCTATGGCCCCCGGGTCTATTTTCCATCATATAATCTTCTATTTTCCATCATACAAGTTTCCGATCTACTATTTTGCAATCTTTTACTTTCCGATCTATAAAACAAAAATACCAAAAATATTTACTTTATCGTTTATCTATCTCTATCAGATCTCACTTTTGCAAATAACCGTGAAGGGATTGACAACCCCTTTATCGCTTTGGGTGCAAGTTGTTTGATTGTTTGTGCAGGTATTCGATGATTTGTGCGTTGTCTCCTACTGGATTGATACCTTGGTTCTCAAACTGAGGGAAATACTTATCTCTACTTTGCTGCATCACCCTTTCCTCTTCAAGGGAAAAATCAACGCAAGCTCAAGAAGTAGCAGGAAGAATTTCTGGCGCCATTGCCGGGGAGATCTACGCCAAGTCAAGACATACCAAGTACCCATCATAAACTCTCATCTCTTGCATTACATTATTCGCCATTCGCCTCTCATTTTCCTCTCCCCCATTTCTAAAACGATTTTTGAAAAGATTTGCCTTTTTATTCGCCTTCTTTCCATTCGATCTTTTGTTTGCTTGTGTTACCATGTGCCTTCTTTTTGCTTGCATCTTCGCTTGCTAAAAGTTTATGGATCCTCATCCGCTTGCTAATATTTTTAAGAGATCCAATTATGATGAACCAATTGCTAGTGAGTTTTGTGCACTAGATTATCTTTATGAAGTTTTGCTTGAAATTCGTGAATCTGAAAATTGTAATGAAGAAATTTATGAAGTGATTCACGATAGCTCCTTGAATAAAAAGCATGATTGCAATGGTTTTACTATAAATTCTATTGATGTCAATTCTGCTAATAATATGCAAAACCCTAAGCTTGGGGATGCTAGTTTTGCTATGTCCACTACTTATTGCAATGATCATGATTGGGGTGATTCTTCTTATGATCTTGAAAATTTATTTAAGCCCTATGATGAATATGAGATTGATAATAATGTTTGCAATAATATTGAAAGTGGGTTTGGAAGAGTGTCAACTTTATATCCCACATATTTGGAGAATATTCAATCTTATGAATTTTTTGATAAAAGCGGGTTTGGAGAGGTCATGACTTTAGTTAATGTTAATCCTACTGTTTTGGAAGAGTGTCAACTTTGCATGCATGTGGATCATCTAGAGAATATGTTATGTGATAGCTATATTGTTGAATTTGAATATGATCCCACATGTAATTATTATGAAAGAGGAAAATATGGTTGTAAAAATTTTCATGTTACTCAATTACCTCTCGTCATGTTGAGATTGCTATCGTCTCTTTCTTCTTCCTTGCATATGCTAGTTTTTGCTTGCCTTGATAATTTGTTTGCTTATAAAATGCCTATGCATAGGAAGTATGTTAGACTTAGATGTGTTTTGTCACGTGTTTTATGATGCTCTCTTTGTGCTTCAATTCTTCTCTTTTATGTGAGCATCATTGAAATTATCAATGCCTAGCTAAAAGGCTTTAAAGAAAAGTGCTTGTTGGGAGGCAACCCAATTTTATTTTTCTTTTTTCTTTTTTGTTCCTGCTTTGCTTTGAATAATTCATCTAGCCTCTGGTTAGATGTGGTTTTGTGTTTTAATTAGTGTTTGTGCCAAGTAAAACCTTTGGGATGGCTTACGGTGATAGTTGATTTGATCTTGCTGAAAAACAGAAACTTCTTCGTCTAGTCACATAATTTTAATAATTCACTAGAGCGCTGAAAAACCCTGTATTGTTTATACGAGATTTATATACAAATTTCCTCTGTTTTCCTGATTTTTCAGAATTTTTGGAGTTACATACATATTAGAACAATTCGGATCTTCGCAGACTGTTCTGTTTTTGACAGATTCTGTTTTCTTTGTGTTGTTTGCTTATTTTGATGAATCTATGGGTAGTATCGGGGGGGGGGGGTATGAACCATGGAAAAGTTGGAATACATTATATATTACACCAATATAAATAAATAATGAGTTCACAACAGTACCAAAGTGGTGATTTATTTTCTTATACTAACGGAGCTTATGAGATTTTCTGTTGAGTTTTGTGTTGTGAAGTTTTCAAGTTTTGGGTAAGGATTTGATGGACTATGGAATAAGGAGTGGCAAGAGCCTAAGCTTGGGGATGCCCAAGGCACCCCAAGGTAATATTTAAGGACAACCAAGAGCCTAAGCTTGGGGATGCCCCGGAAGGCATCCCCTCTTTCGTCTTCGTCTATCGGTAACTTTACTTGAGGCTATATTTTTATTCACCACATGATATGTGTTTTGCTTGGAGCGTCTTTTATAATTTGAGTCTTTGATTTTTAGTTTGCCACAATCATCCTTGCTGTACACACCTTTTGAGAGGGACACGCATGGATCGTGATTTATTAGAATACTCTATGTGCTTCACTTATATCTTTTGAGCTAGGCAATTTTGCTCTAGTGCTTCACTTATATCTTTTTAGAGCACAGCAGTGGCTTTATTTTGTAGAAATTATTGAACTCTCATGCTTCACTTATATTATTTTGAGAGTCTTTAAATAGCATGGTAATTTGCTTTGGTTATAAATTTAGTCCTAATATGATAGGCATCCAAGAGGGATATAATAAAAACTTTCATATAAAGTGCATTGAATACTATGAGAAGTTTGATTCCTTATGATTGTTTTGAGATGTAAAGATGGTGATATTAGAGTCATGCTAGTGAGTAACTGTGAATTTGAGAAATACTTGTGTTAAGTTTTGTGAGTCCCGTAGCATGCACGTATGGTGAACCGTTATGTAACGAAGTTGGAGCATGAGATATTCTTTGATTGTCTTCCTTATGAGTGGCGGTCGGGGACGAGCGATGGTATTTTCCTACCAATCTATCCCCCTAGGAGCATGCGCGTAGTACTTTGTTTCGATGACTAATAAATTTTTGCAATAAGTATGTGAGTTCTTTATGACTAATGTTGAGTCCATGGATTATACGCACTCTCACCCTTCCACCATTGCTAGCCTCTCTTGTACCGCGCAACTTTCGCCGGTACCATACACCCACCATATACCTTCCTCAAAACAGCCACCATACCTACCTATTATGGCATTTCCATAGCCATTCCGAGATATATTTCCATGCAACTTTCCACCGTTCCGTTTACTATGACACGCATCATCATTGTCATATTGCTTTGCATGATCACGTAGTTGACATCGTATTTGTGGCAAAGCCACCGTTCATAATTTTTTCATACATGTCACTCTTGATTCATTGCACATCCCGGTACACCACCGGAGGCATTCATATAGAGTCATATTTTGTTCTAGTATCGAGTTGTAATTTTTTGAGTTGTAAGTAAATAGAAGTATGATGATCTTCATTATTAGAGCATTGTCCCATGTGAGGAACAAAAGAGGAAGAGGCCAAAGAAGCCAAAGAAAAAAAGGGAAAGAAAGAAAAAAAAAGAAAAAAAGAAAAAAATGAGAGAAAAAGAGAGAAGGGGCAATGTTACTATCCTTTTTCCATGCTTGTGCTTCAAAGTAGCACCATGATCTTCATGATAGAGAGTCTCCTATGTTGTCACTTTCATATACTAGTGGGAATTTTTCATTATAGAACTTGGCTTGTATATTCCAACAATGGGCTTCCTCAAATTGCCCTAGGTCTTCATTAGCAAGCAAGTTGGATGCACACCCACTTAGTTTTATTTTTGAGCTTTCATACACTTATAGCTCTAGTGCATCCGTTGCATGGCAATCCCTATTCACTCACATTGATATCTATTGATGGGCATCTCCATAGCCCATTGATACACATAGTTGATGTGAGACTATCTCCCTCTTTTTGTCTTCTCCACAACCACCATATTCTATTTCACCTATAGTGCTATGTCCATGGCTCACGCTCATGTATTGCGTGAAAGTTGAAAAGGTTTGAGAACGTCAAAAGTATGAAACAATTGCTTGGCTTGTCATCGGGGTTGTGCATGATTTGAGAATTTTGTGTGATGAAGATGGAGCATAGCCAGACTATATGATTTTGTAGGGATAAGCTTTCTTTGGCCATGTTATTTTGAGAAGACATAATTGCCTTGTTAGTATGCTTGAAGTATTATTGTTTTTATGTCAATATTAAACTTTTGTTTTGAATCTTATGGATCTGAACATTCATGCCACAATAAAGAAAATTACATGGATAAATATGTTAGGTAGCATTCCACATCAAAAATTCTGTTTTTATCATTTACCTACTCGAGGACGAGCAGGAATTAAGCTTGGGGATGCTTGATACGTCTCCAACATATCTATAATTTTTGATTGTTCCATGCTATTATATTATCTGTTTTGGATGTTTTATATGCATTAATATGCTATTTTATATTATTTTTGGGACTAACCTATTAACCTAGAGCCCAGTGCCAGTTTCTGTTTTTTCCTTGTTTTTGAGTTTCGCAGAAAAGGAATACCAAACAGAGTCCAAACAGAATAAAACTTTAGCAATGATTTTTCTTGGACCAGAAGGAAACCAGGAGACTTGGAGATGAAGTCGGAGGAGCCACGAGGCGGCCACAAGGACGGAGGGCGCGCCCAGGGGGGTAGGGCACGCCCCCCACCCTTGTGGGCCCCTCGTGCACCTCCTGACCTAATTCTTTCGCCTATATATTCCCAAATATCCCCAAACCAACAGAGGCATCCACGAAAAGATTTTTCCACCGCTGCAACCTTCTGTACCCGTGAGATCCCATCTAGGGACCTTTTCCGGCACCCTGCCGGAGGGGGATTCAATCACGGAGGGCTTCTACATCAACACCATTGCCCTTCCGATGAAGCGTGAGTAGTTTACCACAGACCTATGGGTCCATAGCTAGTAGCTAGATGGCTTCTTCTCTCTCTTTGATTCTCAATACCATGTTCTCCTCGATGTTCTTGGAGATCTATTCGATGTAATACTTTTTTGCGGTGTGTTTGCCGAGATCCGATGAATTGTGGATTTACGATTAGTTTATCTATGAATATTATTTGAATCTTCTCTAAATTCTTATATGCATGATTTGATATCTTTGTAATTCTGTTCGAACTACCGGTTTGGTTTGGCCAACTAGATTGGTTTTTCTTGCAATGGGAGAAGTGCTTAGCTTTGGGTTCAATGTTGCGGTGTCCTTTTATAGTAGGGGCAGCAAGGCACGTATTGTATTGTTGCCATCGAGGATAAAAAGATGGGGTTTTCATCATATTGCTTGAGTTAACTCCTCTACATCATGTCATCTTACTTAATGCATTACTCCGTTCTTTATGAACTTAATACTCTAGATGCATGCTGGATAGCGGTCGATGTGTGAAGTAATAGTAGTAGATGCAGAATCGTTTCGGTCTACTTGACACGGACGTGATGCCTATATTCATGATCATTGCCTTAGATATCGTCATAACTTTGCGCTTTTCTATCAATTGCTCGGCAGTAATTTGTTCACCCACCATATTATTTTCTATCTTGAGAGAAGCCTCTAGTGAAACCTATGGCCCCCGGGTCTATTTTCCATCATATAATCTTCTATTTTCCATCATACAAGTTTTCGATCTACTATTTTGCAATCTTTTACTTTCCGATCTATAAAACAAAAATACCAAAAATATTTACTTTATCGTTTATCCATCTCTATCAGATCTCACTTTTGCAAAAAACCATGAAGGGATTGACAACCCCTTTATCGTGTTGGGTGCAAGTTGTTTGATTGTTTGTGCAGGTATTCGATGATTTGTGCGTTGTCTCCTACTGGATTGATACCTTGGTTCTCAAACTGAGGGAAATACTTATCTCTACTTTGCTGCATCACCCTTTCCTCTTCAAGAGAAAAACCAACACAAGCTCAAGAAGTAGCAGAGACTGTTGGAAATATGCCCTAGAGGCAATAATAAAGTGGTTATTATTATATTTCCTTAATCATGATAAAGGTTTATTATTCATGCTAGAATTGTACCGATTGGAAACTTAAATACATGTGTGAATACATAAGAAAATACCAAGCCCCTAGTGAGCCTCTACTAGACTAGCTCGTTGATCAAAAGATGGTTAAGGTTTCCTAACCATGGACATGTGTTGTCACTTGATAACGGGATCACATCATTAGAAGAATGATGTGATGGACAAGACCCATCCGTTAGCTTAGCATATGATCGCTCAGTTTATTGCTACTGCTTTCTTAATGTCAAATACATATTCCTTCGACCATGAGATTATGCAACTACCGGATACTAGAGGAATACCTTTTGTGCTATCAAACGTCACAACATAATTGGGTGATCATAAAGATGCTCTACAGGTATCTCCGAAGGTGTCTGTTGAGTTGGCGTGAATCAAGATTGGGATTTGTCACTTCGTATGACGGAGAGGTATCTCTGGGCCCTCTCAGTAATACAACATCACAAGAAGCTTGCAAGCAAAGTGACTAAGGAGTTAGTTGGAAGATGATGTATTACGGAACGAGTAAAGAGACTTGTCGGTAACGAGATTGAACTAGGTATGTAGATACCAACGATCGAATCTCGGGCAAGTGTAACATACCGACAGACAAAGGGAACTACGTATGTTGTCATAAAGGTTCGACCGATAAAGATCTTCGTAGAATATGTAGGAACCAATATGGGCATCCAGGTCCCACTATTGGTTATTGACCGGAGAGGTGTCTCGTTCATGTCTTCATCATTCTCAAACCCGTAGGGTCTGCACGCTTAACGTTCATTGACGATATAGTATTATATGAGTTATGTCAAATAGTGACCGAATGTTGTTCGGAATCCTGGATGAGATCACGGACATGATGAGGAGCTCCGGAATGGTACGGAGGTAAAGATTGATATATAGGACGATACTATTTGGTCACCGGAAAGGTTTCGGAATGTACCGGGTATTTATCGGATCACCGGAAGGGGTTCCGGGAGGCCCCGGGAGGTTATTGGGCCATATGAATCAAACGAGGGGAGCACACTAGCCCACAAGGGGCTAGCGTGCCCCACCTCTGGCCGCCGGCCTTGGGGAGAAAAGGAAGGAGGGGAGTCGGCCTCCCCTTGCCTTCCCTCTCCTCCCCTTTCTTTACCCCCGAGAGCAAATAAGGAAGGGGGCGGCCAGGGAAGGAGCCCAGGGTGGCCGCCGCCCCCCTTGGGGGCGCCCTAGGCTGCCTCCCCTCCTCCCCCACCTATATATATGAGAGTAGGGAGAGGGGAAACACAGACCACGATCCCCAAGCCGTGTGCGGTGCCCCGTCTCCCTCTAGTTCTAGTTCCTCCTCCGTCCACGTCCGTTGTGCTTGGTGAAGCCCTGCGGATAGTTTCACCACCACCGTCACCACGTTGTCGTGCTGCTGGAACTCATCTACTACTTCGCCTCTCTTGCTAGATCAAGAAGGTGAGGACATCATCGAGTTGAACGTGTGCTGAACGCGGAGGTGCCGTGCGTTCGGTACTTGATCGGAAGGATCATGAAGGTGTACGACTACATCAACCGCGTTGATAAACGCTTCCGCTTAACAGTCTATGAGGGTACGTAAACACACTCTCCCCTCTCGTAGCTATGCATCTCCATGGATAGATCTTGCATGTGCGTAGAATTTTTTTGTTTTCCATGCAACGTTCCCCAACATTTGTGAGACCCCAAAACCGAACTGATGTCTTAGAGTTATCTAAATCCGAGTTCGGTTAATTTTGAAAAGATCTGGACGGGATTTGGAGTCCTTTTCTTGTACGGGAAGTCTAGCTGCCTCATAAATAGATGTGAGATGACGGCCGATTGAACAACACACAATCAAACAAATCAATCTACTACTTTTTTGTGTTCATCTATTTTTTATCTCTCTCCCTTGTTCTTCTTCTTCCTCGTTCTTCGTTGTTCTTCAAGATTGGAGGGCAGCGAACCACGAGGCCCTAGGGGTGATCAGGTCGACCTAGGGCAGCCCATAGCTGCCGCGCTCCCTGACGGGGTCCCTCCCGGGCATGTGGGGTTTCGGGTCCTCAAAAGCACCCGCCGGATTGCTTGCGTACCGAGCTTCGGGCCGGTCTCCTTCGACATGAGCTGCGGTGCATCACCCCGGCGTCGAGGGTACACGGTGATGTGTTCATGTGCGAACACACTTTTTGCACATGAACATGTCACCGTGTACCCTCGACGCCGAGGGTGATACACTGCAGTTCAAGTTGAAGGAGACCCGTCCGGAAGCGCGGTACGCAAGCAATCCGGCGGACGCTTTTGTAGACCCGAAACCCCACATGCCCGGGAGGGACCCTGTCAGGGTGTGCCGCAGCTATGGGCTGCCCTAGGTCATCCTGACCGCCCCTAGGGCCTCATGGATCGCTGCCCTCCTTCACGAAGAACGAATGAAGAACAAGAAAGAAGAAGAACAGGGGAGAGGGATAAAAAGTAGATATCCACGAAAAAGTAGTAGATTGATTTGTTCGATTGTGTGTTGTTCCAATCGGCCATCACCCCAACATATATAAGAGGCAGTTGGACTTCCCATACAAGAAAAGGACTCCAAATCCCGTCCAAATCTTTCCAAAATTAACCGAACTCGAATTTAGGTAAGTTTAAGACATCAGTTCGGTTTTTGGGTCTCACAGGCCACAAACGACCTCAGATGAAGATGTGCCCAAAAGAAAATTTAACCACTTCGATGATACGAACAACTTTCATGTTGAATGCTCGCTCATGCAAAATAGGCAATGTGGGACCCTAGCCATCAGACACCAGTTATATGCGTGTCTGATTGGGCGCGCCACGTTTTGCTCGTGGTAGGGCCGTGCTGTGCGGGCTCTAAATTTTGCATACGATATCGGATTGAGACGATTTTTATATCAAAATCGATCATTTCAACGAGACGGAGAAAATCCGTGTATAAACTTTTCTCATATGAGGCTGTCTTGGAGGCCTAATCGGCCAAACAGTACTCTGCATACAAAATCCTAGTACTTTGAGCACAACTTCGGCCCTCGACATGAGATCGGATGGCGATGGCCCAAACTTCAAAGAAGTTCATGTCAACAATACGAAACTTTTTCATGTAGATCACTTCTTCATTTGAGGTCAACTTAATTTTTCGTATCATACCAAAATCTGGTGTGAACACATCTATAACTAGACACTTTGCACTCAAAAGATCACCACATAGCGTATGTCGTCCCGTGTTACCACCACATGTCAATCCATCAGTACACTACAACACATGTGGACAGTCCAAGGCACAATTTGATAGTGTGCAGATGCAAAACATTTCTACCATATTCCATGCCACCGATGTAAAATGCATTGATTAGGTAATTCCTAAGCACTTTTGCACCTAGTAATTATCCTCTTTGCCATGTCATTTTTTTCTTTCAGAAACATAGTACAAATGTTAACGCTGATAACACACACACTCACCACTTGAATGTGCACACGCACATCATACCTTTATGAGCACCTCGAGAGACTGACTTGGTAGATTTTAAGATTGATGAAGTCGTCATGGACACATCCTAGTCGATGGGTACATCATACCACTGAAAAAATACCGACAGAAAAGTCTGAAATAATACGAAAATTATGCAAACACTCGTGCCAAATCTAAGGCTTTTTTATGAGAAAATCCAAGGCTTAAAGCCAAGGAGACCGATCCCACCACAAGGAACCTATGCATCTAAGCTATACATTTAGTTCGTGTTTGCAATGTCATTTTGTCACTTGGATATTGTAGCTAGTTTGATAGTTTTACCCTAGCAAAAAGACCTATTTAATCTTGAAGAGAAATAAAGGTTTGTACATAGCAATCAAAGCTTATTCATTTCTTTAATTTCTTTTGCGTAAGGGCATCTCGAACGGCAACCCGCAAATTTCCTACCACATCCGTCCGCGGACAGAGGGGACTAGTCCGCGGACACAAATGCGGAAGGACGCCATCCAATCGTAGCCGCATACAGCCGGCCTTCCTCATTTTTTCAAGTCCGCACGATCAAATAACCGCACGCATAGGGTACAGACGTTCAAATAGCCGCATGCAGCACTAGTTTAAATTAAAAAAAATCAAATATTACATCCCACCATTGTTGTCCCCTTTCACCGCCCACTGATGCTGTCGTGGTGTTCTCACGGCAGATGTCATGGGATGGCTTCTTGAAAGTGGTTGGGGCCAGAAGACGCCGTTGGGTTCCGGAAGCGAGATTGGGCACAAGCGGTGCGAGACACACGATGTACCCAGGTTTGGGGCCCTCCATGGGAGGTAACACCCCTAGTCCTCCCGGATCAACTATGAGGATCACAAGGGCTACAATGGTGCTCCTGGAGTTATTTGGGTGGAGGAGGAAGAAGGAACTAGCTCTGCTTCTTGCCACGGGTGTGCGTGTATGTATGGGTGTGAAGTGAGCTGACCCCCTCCTAGGGGGCTCCTGGGAGGTCTTATAGCCTGGCTTCATAGGTTACAAATGATAAAGAAATGAGGGCGGGGCCCCGTCGTCGGCGTCTCTAGTCTTCTATGGGGCCCGCCGGCTGCATGTCACTATAGCCCGTCATCCTTTGCGTCATGGAGTGGTTGGCACTAAACCGCCACAGTGCTGGGCCGCGCTGACATTGGTCGTCCCGGTTAGCAGCGCCGCGTGCACTATAGCCACGCTCTCCCCAATCAGCGGTACTGCGAGCACTGTTGCCATGCCCTCCCCTACATGGGAGGGGTCTTGTCGTACGGCGGGACGGGATAGGCGCTGGCCCCGCCGGCCGCCGGCTGCGGACAGCTGGCTCGGGCAGGGCGCCGTGCCCAACCGACCCAACACTATGGAGCCGTTTGGAGGCTAGCCGGACTGAGGGGTGTTGGCCGCCTCGATGTTTTGAAAAGTGGACTTGCGCTCCTGAGCCTACCTCGGGGTCATCCCCCCAACAATAGTCCCCGAAGCTGCTGAGGCCCGATGATCCGGAGCGGGGGGCCCTCCGCAGCTTACCCCCTAGAGGAGGGCATAGATCTTGATGAACATGGGCCCGACTGGAGGCAACCGCCCTATCGTAGGCCGGCCCGACGCTGCTGGCGCCGGCTGCCCGCGGCCGGCCCGATCGACGCCCAGCTGATGAGGAAAGCAAATGGTCAGCCGGCTCGCACCCGACCGGCATGGCGATTCATGTCTACCGGAGGCTAGGGGTGTGCCACATGTAGCCAGCGGCGGGCCGAGCCCTACCAGGCCACACGCATGACGGGACGTCGTTGCAGTCCGAGCCCACCAGGCGGCAGTTTCGGCCCGCGCACGGGATCCTCTGTCGACAGGCCCGACGGTTGGGCTCCCCGACACATTAAGTGCGCTCGTGTATTGCGGTGGTAGCGGGGATCATGGGCGCAAATGATCCCACTACCCCATGATCCCGCGGGGGTTTTAAATGGAGGGGAGGGGGAGCGGCCGAAACACTCACACCACTTTGCTCCTGTCCCCTCGCTGCTTCGTCTTCCTCCCCCGCTCTCTCCCTCTACGCGCTAGCGCACGCGGAGCTCCGTTGCAGCGCCAACGGCCGAGCCGCCGCCGCACCATGCCGACGACCCGTTGGGTCAAATCCTGAGCACATTTCGTACCGCCACCACATCCAGAGATGGCAGGCCCGAAGGGCTCGTGGGAGGGCTTGGAGTTCTTCGATGAATTCATCGAGCACCTCCGCTGTAGGCCGAAGTTGCCTCTGGCCGAGGAAGTGGAGGCGTGCGTTCCCGGAGTAGAGGTCATGCCGGAGCCGCAGGACGGCGAGGTCTCCGTCTTTGCCAAGCACTTCTCCCATGGGTTCGGCCTCCCCGCGAGCACCTTCTTCCAGCTTTTCCTCACGCATTTTGGTTTGCAACCTCACCACCTTGGCCAAAATTCTGTACTGCAACTCGTCGCGTTTGCTATGTTTTTAAAGGCTACATTGGCCTCGTGCCGACGGTGGAGATCTGGAACCGGCTATTCTTCCTCTGGCCGCAGACCGTGAACGGCGACATGACCGCCTGTGGGGCGGACCTCATGTACGTGCGGCCGGCTAGCAGCTTCCCCAAGCTCTCGCTGCTCGAGTCGGCCAAGAAGTGGCAGTGGTCGTTCTTCTATGTGAAGAACGTCAACCCGATTGTCGACCTCGTCATCCTACCCTTGTTCGTCGATGCCCCGCCGGCTGCAAAGCAGAATTGGGTCTTCGACCCTAAGAAATCAACGGATGAGGCCATCGCCATCTACGACCAGCTAGACAAAATTATCAAGCAAGATCACCTCGTCGCCACAGATTTCATCGCGGCCTTCATCGATCACCGGGTGCAGCCGCTGTAGCGTCGACCGCACTGGATCTGCGAGATGAGCGTCCGGTTTGACCCTTGCCGGCTGTTGACCATCAAGCTGACATGGGCCTAGGTCGCCCGCCGCGTCAACAACATCACCACCACCAAGCTCAACCCGGCAACCTGGTATTTTGGGAAGGAGCCCTACAGCTGAGCCGACCCAGCTCCTGCGCTAAGCTTTCACCATGTCACATCCTTTTTTCCTTTTCCCTTTGTTCCTTTGTTTCATTGACTTGACTTTTCTTGGCCCCAACTGCAGAGGTTCCCGGGCCAGCAGATGGGGGACGGGCCGCACCCGTAGGACATGTTGCCTGACCGATTGTTCTCTGACGGAGAGGGCGAACCGGGCGACAAGGTGGACGAAGGAGTCAACGAGTGCCCGCAGGACACCGAAGCCTGTGGGTCCAGCCTAGCCGGTGAGTCCCTGAACTCCCGCCCCTTACGCGAGTGGCCCGACGATGATGCGGATGATCTCAATGAAGCATACGGTGCAGCATATCCGTCAGTGACGACTGAAGCCGGTCCCGTCGTCAGGAGGTGGCTGAAGAAGGCGGCTGACGTCGTGCCGGTCGGTGAGTAGGCGGCTGTGGAGCGGTTGAATGGGAAACAAGCGATCGAGCCACAACCGGCTGAGAAGCATCCGGCTGGGGCGCAGCAGGGCAAAGAGCGGCAGACCGTGAAGAAGGTGCGCCGCCGCCCCGGGACCCGACGGGCGGCAGCCGACTGGGAGCACCACGGGCGGCAAGCGGCCAATCCCCACGAGCGCCGGGTGAGTGCCTTCCCATTTGTGATTTTGTTCTTTCTGTCTTGCTTTGGTTCGTCTTGTGCTTCTCTTTTTCTGATTCTTCTCTCGCCGCACAGGTCCCCCATCAATTCTCCAAGACTGCCGTGTCTAACGTGCCTGGCGCGGGTGAGCGCCAGCCGGAGGGTGCCGCCACGAAGGAGGCCACAGAGCGGCGGGCTGCCCAGGACTGTCTGGAGGCGGAGCGCGTCGCGGTGGCGTGGTAGGAAGACACCACCAGGGCACAGGAGGACACCGCAGCCCACACAGAGGTGGACGCTGCGACCAAGGCACAAGAGGACGCCGACCCGAGAGGCGAATTCGCCGACGGTGTCACCACCCCCGGAGCACCGCTCGAAGCGGGTGCATGACCCAGCACGCCGGGCGGAGGCCGACGCGCTTGCGGCCAGGGGAGCGGTTGTCCAGCACACGGAGGGTTCCCACGAGCCAGCGACCGGCCAGACGGCCACGCCCGACATGGCGCCGCCTGCCAACCGGGACAAAGGAGTCGGCCGCAGCCGGATGTGGGGACGACACTCGAGGGCACCGGCGCCATCATTCTCTCGGGCACCCGTGCCCCTGGGCGCAACACTGAGCTGAGGCTGGCGGGCAGCGGGACCAGCACCGGCTCCGCGGCCCAACTGCAGCGAGAGTGGGCGAACGCGGGCGAGGTCACCAGCAGGCCAGCCACGGGCATCTTGATCTCTACGGTAAACATGGTGTGCACGCAGTTCACTGACCATTGCATCCAGCTACAGGAGTTTGCCTAGGGAGCACAGGGCAGGCTGACCCAGCTAGAGCAGTCTGTCGCGGTTAGTTTCTTCCTTATCGCACTTGCTTTTGCCGCTTCGAAACCTTCTAGTGGGGGTGCGTTAGCACACCCACCTGGTGTAGCCCCTGAGGCTCGGGCTGGCTGCGTAGCAGGCGGATCGAGCCTTCTCAAGCATTCTTCTTATCTTCTCTTCTCTTAAACCTTCACCAACAGGCCCTCCATGACCAGCGGGTGGTGGCGTTCAACAAGCTTCTCGGCCTGTACTGGGTGGGCAAGGTCCAGCTCGCAGCCAAGGAGGTGGAGCTGTAGTAGGCACGAGGTAAATGACGTGGTTTTCTCCAGTGGGGATGCGCCAGCACACCCACTGGGTGTAGTCCCTGAGATTCAGGCCGGCTGCACGGCAGTCGGGTCGAATTTTCTTGCTTTCTTCCATCTTCTGTCCAGATGCTGACCAGGAGTTCTGCTTTGTCATGTAGCCGCCACCGCCGACCTGGCCGAATTCCTAGACCTCCAGCGCCGGCTGGCCCGGGCCGGCCAACAGTGCGACCTGACTGTCGAGGAGCGCGATTGGATGCAGGAGGAGGTGAGTCGGCTAGCCGCGGAGAAGGATCGGCTGGCTGACGCCCACCAGGCAGAGCTCGACTGGCTGGCGGAGGAGCATCACAAGGTGGTGGACGAGAAGGACACGCTTGTGGGCAAGACCATCGAGGAGGTCACCCAGCTGAAGAAGGACTACAAACGCCAGGCCAGCGAGTGGTCGATGAAGGAGCAGGGGTTGCTGGCGAGGTGCAGCACATCAACAACCTCCTGTCTCATGAGTTTTGGTTGCTTTCTTGTTTTCGCGTGCCCGGCCGGCAGTTGCCACCAGCCGGAACCTTGACTTTTTTCTCACTTCAGCGGTGAGCGACCTGCTAACGCGACACAAGAATCAGAGACCCTTCGACCAAACTGTGTGCGATGCATGAATCGCAAACGGTGTCATAATAAAACTGTCACCAATAGGACGAACTATGTGCGATGGAAGAGACATCAAGCACGATTTAGATTATAGTTGCGTGTGCGATACATGGCATATAGTTGATCCATACGAACTGTTTGCGATGACCAGAACAATAGAAATGGTCAGCCAGATCAAGGTGTGTGTGATATATGGCATAGAGTTCACTCGGATGAACTGTTTTTGATTAGGCAACACAACAGAAATGATCGGCCAGATAAAGGTGTGTGCGATAGACAGCATACAGGTCACTCGGATGAACTGTTTGCGATGAGCAAAAATAACAGAAACAGTTCAACTTAATAAGATGTGTGTGATCCGCCACAAACAGGTCCGTAATAAAAAAATATGTGCGAAGACCGATAATAACACAGACGGTTGCTGCTAATAAGCTGTGTGTGTTGTGGGCAAACGCTTTCTGGTATACAACTGTCAGCGATTGATGAAATCATCACCGACGGGTTCCCTAATTTAGTCCATGTGCGATGCGATTTGCTCTGTCTAGAGAAAAACAACATATATATAACCAAAAAAATATCCAATTACATAAGTGACTATACAAAACATTCACACACACCTCAATAAACAATTACATGCATTCTTGACTAGGAGAAACGATCATCTAATCATCTACTTCTTGTGACGCTGCCACCATTGCTCTGTGGCTCGATCTTTCGTCTGGGGCAATAGGAAGGCACTTCCTCATGTCAATGATCCGCCTGTACATCTCGTAGCTTGTGTATGCGTCCTTGGCCGTGTACTTGACGTGTTCTTCATCCAGTCTCTGCTCCCAGGCACTGTGCCAGGCAATCTTGTCATTCTTGCTATCATCCTTCATCTTCATGTAGTAGGGGTCAAAGATGGCCGAGGCGAGGTCAACCAGGGAGTCTTGCTTATTCTTTGTTATACCCCAGACCGTGTAGTGGCCACAAATATCAACAAGATTCTGGCAGGCCAAGCCCAAAATCTTGAGCGCTTTTAGATTGTTGTTTGTGTCCACCATAGCAAAACTATAGTCGAGGTTGTTGATAAACCTGACAAAATGCTCGCAAGGCCTTCTGGCCAGGTGGTAGTGGTGGACGAGGACATCATGGCGCATGCACAACTGGGCACGACCGCCGGTGAACTAAAGGTCAAAGCCAACCACTTGGTACTTGTCCTCAGCAAGCAACTCCTCCATAGTGAGGATGGAGCTCAGTCTGCTACACCAGAAGTTGTGACTGAAAAGGTTGTGAGGCCTATTACTGCAAATCTTCAGCCCAAGCCTCAAAATCCTCAGTCTGGCACAAGGAGGCCGAAATTCAACAAAGCCGATTTCTTCGCTGAGCATCATTTCTTCACTGATGCAAATCCTTGTGACTCAGCAAGATTAAGGCGCAAGAGGTTCTGGACTGCAAGTCAGATGAATTTCTATGCCTCACTGTTATTTGGCAAGGACAAAGTCTTCCAACACCGTCAAATTTCTCATGTGGATATGGAGTCCATTCCATGCTTTCAACCAGTTCAGAATGTTCTTCACGATGTTGGACTCCTCACTTTCTATGCTGACATATGTTATTGGAATGAAGAACTCATTCTTCAGTTCTATGCAACCCTGCATCTCACTGGAAATGTCTGAGATGTCAACTCATGGTGCTAGACTGGATGACTGATAACACTCACTACAAAGCCCCAGCGACTGAATTGCTTCATGCCATTCTAGTTAGCCCTCCGGTAGAAGGTGCAAGGCTGATCTATGAGGAATCTGAACTTCCAAATCATCTCATGAAAGTGTTGATGAAGCCTTTGCGTCAAGACCAAGCTCCGAGAACCACCTTCCTCGTGAAGGATTTGCTGTATGTGCCCAGAACAGTCTACCGCATTCTGACCAAAACCCTCAGTCCTATCAAAGGGCACAATTCTGAAGAAGAAGAAGAAGAAGAAGAAGTTGTTGGCATCATGAACAATCTGCTGTTCAACATTATTCACGGCATTCCCATAAACTATCACGATTTCTTCATGAGGACTTTGCCCAATGTTGCTCTTTCGCCGTTTGAAGTGAAGCCCTATGCTCCTTGGATTATGAGGTTCATCAGAACCAGGTATTCAATTCCATACAAGGCTGACTTTCAGAATCACTTTAGCTTTCTGCCTTCGATTGAAGTCCTCAAAAAGACTTTTTCTTTAGTTGATGAAAAAGGAAAGGCTGCTATTGCTGATGAAGGCACTCGTCCATTGGATGGCCAATTTCTTAAGGCTACATCTTATTCCACCAATGATGACTCTGCCACACAAGACTCTACTGCAAAAGCCACAACACAAAATCCTCAAGCTTCTGCCCCGCGTGTGATGACTGATCGTGAACTTCTTCTAAGTCTTCACCAGAAAGTCGATCGCAACCACAAGTGGGTCAAGCATCAATTTGGTTCAATTCTTCAGAACATGACTGTCACGCAGAACACTGTGAAGAAGAATCACTACTATGTGCATGAAATCTTCGACCGCACTTGGGCCATACTTTCACATCTTTATATAGACGAAGACCTTAAGAAGATGGAATTTCAACAGGACTTTGACTGGTCTTATCCTCCTTCGAAGAAATTCAAGAAGGTCAAAGTTTCTCAGCTGGTCACTAGTTCATTTTATTCATCGCGTGAGACGGATGAAGCTGAGGATCTCGATGACACTGCGGCAAGCCCTACACCAACAAACGACCCCGACAACACTGGCGCTCCTACACCGACCTCAAGCTGATATTCTTTAGGGGCGATAGTCCTCAATTTTTGTCCCTTTTGGTCATTTGATGACAAAGGGGGAGAAATTTGAGTTAGTCTTCAAGCGGGTGTCTATATCAGGGCTGTTTTTGTTTAAGTTACAACTCTCGTTCTTCTGAGGTGTTTGTTTGATGAGTTGTAAACTTAAGTCCGATGGTGGTCTGACACTTTTGAACTGCTTTTTGCATGCTTATTTCCTCAAGTTACTTAATGCACGCATGCTGAATTTCGTCAGACACCATTTTCCATCATCCATTTCAAATCTTCATACTATATGTTAAATCCGTGAATGGATTACAAGATATAGGGGGAGATCTCCATGATTTTATCCTACCATGTGCATTTGCAGTCCAAAGCAAATTCCTCAAATATACACATCTTTAGGGGGAGTTCTATATCTTGCAATCAAATTCCTCGAACTCAGTATTTACACTTCATATGTTTATCCCCTTTGAAAACTTAACCTATTTGTCATCAATAACCAAAAAGGGGGAGATTGTAAGTGCATCTAGTGCCCCTTAATGATTTTGGTGTATTGTAAACTTATAGGTTAAGGGACTAATGTGTTTGTGAGTGTACACAGGTCTTATAAGTCTGTGAGGAGTTTGATATATCTGAAGAATGTCGACCCCTAAAAATGAATGTCTTCAACTGAAGACTTTGTGCTTTTTTTGAAGACTTTGAAAATGAAGAAATTGGTGTGACCTTGAAGATATTGGTGCGAGGACTATGAAGCATGAAGACTTTTGTTTTCGTAGCTTCATTTCCTTCTTTTGAGTCAGAGGAAACACCGTACTATTAAAGGGGGTCGAGGTAATACTATGGAAAAAATTCCAAGTGATGCTCATCTCAAAGCCTACACATACCCAATCCTTCGAGTGAAGCCTTTGGAAATCTCTTGCAGTTCAGTCAATTTCTTCAGTGACAGAGACGAAGTTCTTCTGGTCTCTGAGGAATTTGTTCTAACTGAGGAGTTAGGATGTCGCCAGTGCGAATTGCCTATAGTGAGGAACATGATTGCCCTGAGGACTTTCACGGTTCGAATTTACAACCGTTGTTATGCTTTGCGCCAGCTGTCCAGATATCTTATCCATCCAACGGTCATATCATTAGGGGCATTTATGTCTTACCATGTCGGGCTGCTCCCTGGCTATAAATAGCCGCCCCTCAACCACTAGCTGGTTGGCTGCTCCGAGAGATAGATTGACACTTGTCATTTAGAGCATCCCATCCTCCGAGGACTTTGAGAGAAAATCACCAGTGAGGAAAAACCCAAAACCCCAACACCTAAAACCCAAAGTGATTGAGCATCACTGAAGAGATTGTTCCTGTATGGAGCTGATGCTTTTTACCTTTGAAGACTGTGCATCCTCCAAGTGGTTAGGCGTCATGGTCTAGAGCATCCAAGAGGAATTGCGGATCTCCGGGTGACCGAGTCTGTGAAGGTTTGGAAGTCACCTTGAAGACTTACCACAAGTGATTGGGCGAGGTCTATGTGACCTTAGCTCAAGGAGAATACGATAAGGACCGTGTGTCCTTTGGTTAAATACCAAGCCGCTCCAACCCGACGTACAACTGTCACATCAGTTGGAACTGGTCTACCAAATCACTGTCTTCACCGAGCTACTGGTTCTATTTCCTCAACTCTTTCATTTCCTCACTTACTTGCTGTTGCACTTAATCATTAATGTTTGAAGACTTTGACTGAAGACTTTCTCAATTTCCTCAACCCTATTTCTTTAGTCACCTTGTCTTCTGCCTGCTTATCCTATTTACACGCTACTTGTGCTCTGTGTATGTTTCATTTCATCATGATGACTATGCTACTGCCTTGTTATGCATGCACCTGAGTACTTTATCCGCTGTTTGTATTTCGTCACTTAGCAAATTCCTCAAGTAGTATTTCCTCAGTGATGAATTTGTAAAAATCGCCTATTCACCCCCCCCTCTAGTCGATATAACGCACTTTCAATTGGTATCAGAGCAAGGTACTCCCTTGTTCTGTGTGATTTTAGTTTAACCACCTGGAGTTCTAGTTATGTCGACCGCAGGTATGAAGAAAGTGTCCGCTGCATGCCCCATCTTCGATGGTCATGATTATCCCAAGTGGAAGGCCATGATGAGGAAATGACTCATGGCGATGAACAGTGAGCTGTGGACCGTCACTGAGATTGGTCTTACCGATCTATGCAAGATGGCTCATGTTGATGACATTCACAAGTATACTTGGCTGGATACTATTGCGAGGGATATCATCTGCTCCTGTCTATCCAGAGATGAGTTCAGACGCATTATGCATCTTTGCAATGCGAAGCTTATATGGGACCGGATATCTGATGTCTATGAAGGTCATCAAACCTGTCAGGACCCCTGGTTCCTCGAGTTCAAGGAGTCACTCAAAACGATGACTTTCGAACCTGATTCATCTTCTTCAGCATCATGCCTCATGGCAAAAGGTGCCAAGGTACTCAAATATCCTTCCTCTGAATCTAGTGAAGATGAATCTGATGAAAATCTCAAACCTAGCTATTCCAAACTTGCTAATATTGCCATGAAACAACAAAAGGCTTTGGAAAGGGTTCAGAATTTGCTGGACAAAAGCGATGACCTGTTGGGTGAGGAAATGAATCAAACTCAGACCCTGACTGATGATCTTCAATGACTTTAGTCTAAGTTTGATATTCTTCAAAGTCGTCATGAGGCTCTCTTAGGCGATCGTGAGAAACTTTCTTATGAATTTCTTCAAAGAAAGCAAGATCTTGAGAAACTAAGGGTGACTCATGGTGATCTTCAAAGGGAAAATGATTCCTTGCTTGCTCAACAGATCAGTACCACCCAGGAAGAATTCATTGCACCCTGTTTGAAATGCATCGAACATGAATCTGCTAATTCTTCACTTGAAAGTTCAAATGCTTCTATTACTGCAACTTCTTCAACTATTTATGTGGTCAAAAATTCCCCATCTGAGGATACCACAAGTATCACTGACGAAAATGCAGGGTTGAAGGAATTGTATGTGACAGGCATGTACAAAAGCCTCAAAGGGCATCAGGCTCTTTGTGATGTGCTTAAAAAGTAGATCCTGAACAGGAACCCTAGGAAATAGGGTATTGCCTTTGAGAGGAAACTCAATGCTGATGGGTCCTACTGGAAACCTGAGCAGTATCCCAAAACCACATGGGTTGCTGCAAAAGGACCTCCTATAGATCCTTCTACTTTATCTGGTTTTACATGTGAATCTTCATGCTCCTCTGATGAGTTAATTGACTCAAACTATAAACTGTTCAAAAATTAGAATGGTGAAGTATTTGCCAGATATGTTGGAACTAACTGCAAGAACGGCCCCCCTATGAAGAAAATCTGGGTTCCCAAAAGATACCTTGAAAGTCTTCAGGTGAATGTCCTCATGACACCACCAGTGAAGAACAAGAACCCCAGATCAAATTCTTCATATGGACCAAAGTCTTCACATGGATCAAATTCCTCATATGGTCAAAAGCATACTTATCCTTGTGCTAATGCTTCTGTTTCACAGGGAAAATCTAAGGGTCATGAATATGTGCATTATTCTTCAAACCATTATGTTCATAAGTCCTCGAAGAATTTCTCTACTTATTCATATGCATACTCTAACCCCTCTCCTGTGAAATAAAGTGCACTGGCTTCAATGCCACCATTCTCATATGGAGCTCGCAGAATGATGAACTCTTTGTCACCCCTCCAGATGTGGGTGGTGAAGAAAAGGAACTAATCTCTTATGCAGGGTCAGGTCTCCAGACGAACTTGAAAGTCTGAAGAATTTGCTAGAGACCTGAGAATGCTTGAAAGGACGCAAGCTAATCATGAAGAAATGAATTACTCATTTCTCACGTCCTTATATTGCTGTATCTATTGTACTGCTTGATGAAATTATATCTGACGAATTTGATGTCATTTCTTCACTCGGAAGTATATGAGTTCGTTAGATGCACTAATTCGTCTGCAGGATGAATCTCTCAAAGCTACTGAGTGGGTCCTCAGCAGTGGATGTACAAATCACATGACTGGTGACAAGAAATTACTGATGGACTCTGCTCTATCTCCATCGCATCTGAAGCACATTACCTACGCTGACAAAGGAAAAAGCAAGGTATTGGGTCTAGGTAGGGTTGCAATCTCAAATGAACGACACATGGACAAAGTCATGCTTGTCGAATCTCTTGGATTCAACCTCATGTCTCTCTCAATGCTTTGTGATCTTGATATGGTTATCGTCTTGGGCAAATATCATTGCATAGTACTCATGGAATCTGATAATTCCAAAGTCTTCGAAGGCTTTAGGAGAGGAGACTTGTATATTGTTGATTTCTCTGCAGGACCACAGCCTGCCACATGTCTACTTGCAAATGCTTCAGAAGGTTGGCTATGGCATCGATGACGTGGTCATGGGCATGAGGAACTTGCACACACATGCGAAGAAGAAGCACGTCATCGGCATCGAGGGTGTCAAATTCCTCAAAGACCATCTTTGTGGGGCTTGTGAGGCTGGAAAGGTGACCAGATCCAAGCATCCCTCAAAGACAATCATGACTACCACTCGTCCTTTTGAATTGCTTCACATGGACCTCTTTGGCCCCACTCATGATGCCCCACTAACAAATGCAGCATCATTATATGGCTTTGTTATTGTTGATGATTATTCTCGTTACACCTGAGTGCATATCATCACTTACAAAAATGAAGTGCAGGAAGTATTCAAACGATTTTCCTCAAGGGCCTTGTCGGTGCAACAAACCCCAGGTATGTTGCCCAGACTGTACAAAGGCTCAAGAACGAGATTGCAGCATCCAGGACAAGGCCAAGTAGAAGAGATCAGCTCTTTGAAGAATCAAAGGGCGGATCAAGAAGACCGAGACCAACCCAAGGAGTAAAATACCATGATGGGAAAACCTTCCCTACCGGGCAGGCGAGCCTGGTAGGGACGAGGTTGCCCCCAAGACAAGTCTCAAGATTGCCCCGGCAGGCTTGCCGGGGACGCTGAGGGCGGATTACCCCGCCAAGGCTCCACCGCTCCACCTCACAGCAACGCAAGTCACCGATCGGTGCGGTGTCGAGCCCCCAAGATGCTAAGTGGCCGTTATTTGGCACGTGGCAGCCATCCCTAGAGGAAATCACCTCCAAATGACACTCGTCCAGCGACGTGTCACGCAGGCAGGCGAGAAGGTGGCAAAACAGCACGGCAAGGCTTGCCGGGCTAGGCTACGATGTGACACTAAGCGGCGCATTTAATGCGCTTTGTCCAGTCTGCAGAGTTAGGTATGATGGCACTGTTTGCTATCTAATCAGTACACAATGACTGATTTGCCATTGTGGTGACCCCTTGATCTATAAAAGGAGGGCCATGGCAACCTTAGAAAGGATTCGGACCCCTGTACACTCATACGCGCGTAGCTGCTCTCGCCCTGAGGCGACCTTGCCGGGCTAGAGCGCTGCGTCTCCACCATGGTCCTCTCATCAATCCACCAAAGCAGGAGTAGGGTTTTACGCCTCACGGCGACCCGAACCTGGGTAAAAATTGCCCGTGTGATCGCTGCCACGCTGCCCGGCGCCCTCTGCTCGTTGTGCAATGTGTCCTTCCCCCTTGATGAACCACAAGGGGCCGATGGCCCCATAGGTGGCCGTGTTTTCCCACGACATCTTTGGCGCGCCGGGTAGGGGGAAGTGCTTGCGCGAACCCGAGAGCGTACGCAGCGCGTCATCTTCATCATCGACGGCTTCATCATCAATGGCGCCCAAGAAGAAAACCGGTGCCGCAGCTCACCCGTCCACCTCGAAGGCCCCTCCATACGTGGCTGCCGACGCCGTGGGGGCTACGGGGGCGCACGGGGACGTGGACGTTGTGGGGGACGTGACCGGCGTAGGCATCATCGTCACCACCTCCCCCGTAGCCGCAACGAGAGCAGGAGGCACCGGAGAAGGACAGCGCCAACAACATCCCGACGGCCACGCTCCGCAAGGTGCGGGAGGAGAGATCACTCCATCCGTGCCTCCCCACCCCGCCGAAGGACGCGGCCACAGCGGTGATGCTCGCCCTGGGGCGAACCGCAATCCTCCGGCCGCCCCCGCTGCGGATGTGGCCGCAGGGCATGTGTCACCTCCAGGACAGGCTGGCCAAGCTGATGCGCCTAACGAAGCAGCCGATCCACAAGCACATCCACCTCGCCTCCACGCCGCCCTGGCGACTGGCTCACGGCGACAGGAGCACGACGCTGCTACTACTAGCACCGTCAGAAGCCAAGCGATGCTACGGTCTACGTCATCATCCATGCCGAGCACTGCTTCGAAGGCCATGGCGCGGGCCCAACTCCTGTTGAGATTTCTGCCGGCGGCTGATCAGATGGATGAGTGGAGAGTCACCATTCAGAGCTTGATTGGTTTCACTAAGGCGGGAGGATCGCAGCGAGCAGGCCCGTCACAGCCTCCACAGGCGGCGGCAACGGCTTGAGCTGCTGGCCATACCAAAGGGGCCACCCCCACAGTGCAATCCCCTTCGTGGCAGCCAGCGCAGGGGCCACGGCCAGAGCAACACAACCAAGAACCCGATGACGTATCGATGGCCTCGTCCGATCCTCGAGCACGACAAGAACATCGGCGAGTCCTGGAAGATAGGAGGGGGAAGACGCGCGCGTCACCATCGAACGACGCTGTGAAACCCAACGCCGGTCTGATAGGCGCAATGGCTCCGACGTCGATGAGCCTACGCCCGGTGAGGGTGGGTGCCCACCTTTCGGGGTTGCCTGCCCCGCCTTCACTCGTGAGCTGTGGCAAGTCCATTGGCCATATGCCCGCACGTTCAAGCCAGAAATACCAGAGAAGTACGATGGAAGGCTGAACCCGGCAGAGTTCTTGAGCATCTACAACATCGTTGTTCAAGCTGCCGGGGGAAGAGATGAGAAGGTGTTCGCAAACTACTTCCCCTTGGCACTCAAGCCAAATGTGAGGTCTTGGTTGATGCACTTGCCAGAGAATTCCATTTCGACCTGGGCTGACCTGTGTCATGAGTTTGTTGGCGCCTTCACGGGAGGCCACCAAGAACCAGGATGACCCAGCGACTTACAGCTACTCCTGCAAAAGGAAGGAGAGATCCTGCGGAAGTACATGCAGAGGTTCAGCTGGGTGCACAGGAACATCCTAGACATCCACCCGGCAGCTGTGATAGTCGCGTTCCAGTCCAATGTTCGCAACCGCCGAATACGTTCTAAAATGAACGTTCGTTTGCCCAAGACTGTGAACGAGCTATACACTCTGGTGGATAAGTGTGCCCGAGTAGAAGAGTGGAGACGACTCCCAGGTGAAGAAGATGGCGTCGACATCGACTCAGAAGACAACGACGACGCCACCAGCCAGAAGAAGAAGAGCAAGAAGCGCAACAAGAAGCGCAATGATAAAGTGGTGATGACCGTTGAAGGGTCGAGTGCACCTGGTACCGGCAAGAAGGCCAAGACCGAGGTCCCCGGCAAGGAAGCTGCTGCATGCACTGATTGTCGGGAAGCCGCGGCTGCCGAGAAAGCTGGGAAGAGTGATGGGCCGTACTGCAAGATCCATCAAACCAAGGGCCACGATCTCCAGGAGTGTCATTAGGTTGAGCAGCTCGTCAAGAAGCAGAGGGCTGAGTACGAGAAGCGTGATAAGGAGAAAAACCAAGATGGCGCTGGCGGAAAGGGCCGAGGTGGCAGAACAGGTCGCCCTGGCAAGGCTCCTCAGTATCAAGGGAAACCCGCCAAGGGCCGTGAGAAGAAGGATTGCGAGGATGGAAGTGACGAAGGAGATGAAGAGGAAACCAGCGAGCAGGAATTCCAGAAAGCCACTGATGCCCTATGCATTGACGGGGGTGCATCTCTGCACTCCTCTCACCGCCAACTTAAAAGGTGGGCGCATGAGGTCAATGCCATGGAGGCAACGACAGATTCTCGGAAGCCGCTCAAGTGGTCCCACACGCCCATCATCTTTGATGAAGAGGATCACCCTGACCGCACTATCGTGGTGGGGTGTTTGCCGTTGTTGGTTTCGCCAACAATCCGCAACTTCAAGGTCACAAAGATGTTGGTTGACAGTGGGGCCGGGTTGAATCTGATTTCTCCAAAGGTCATCAGCAAACTCCAGATAGCAGATGAAGAGCTCAAGGTTACTGGAATGTTCCAAGGGATCAACCCCATCAGGATTCATCCTAAGGGGAAGATCACACTGCCGGTAACATTCGGGGGGGGGGGGGAGTTGAACTACCGGACTGAGAAGATCGTGTTTGATGTGGTTGACCTTCCCCTGCCGTACAACGGAATCCTTGGTCGTCCTGCCCTAGCCAAATTCATGGCGGCATCCCACTATGCCTACAACACTTTGAAGATGCCAGGACCAATGGGTGTTATTTCTACCCCATCAGACAAGAAAGACGTAATCATATGCGTGGACAAGATGTACCGGGAGGCAGTTGCTGTAGAAGCTGCGAAAGCCGCTGCTCCCACCAAGGGAAGCAAGAAAAAGAAGAAAGGAAGCAAGGATGCCAGCGAGGAATCCGGGAAGCATGCCTCTCCGGAGTGTGCTGCGCCTGTTGATGACTTGCCAGAGAGTTCCAATAGCAAGAGATCCAAGGCTGTCGCACCATATGTGAAAAAGGTCCCGACAGGGCTGGCTGGCACTGGTGGTACATTTACCATCAGTGCCACCCTCGATGACAAATAGGAAAGCACGCTCGTTGCCTTCCTGTGGGCGAATGTCGATGTGTTTGCTTGGCAACCATCTGACATCCCCGGTGTTCCCAGGGAGGTAATCGAGCACCACCTTGCTGTCTGCCCACATGCCCGGCCCGTCAAGCAGAAGGTCCGGAAGCAAGCTTTGTAGCGGCAGCAGTTTATTGCCGAGGAGATCAAGAAACTTGAGGCAGCTGGATTGGTCAGAGGAGTATTGCATCCAACATGGTTAGCAAACCTAGTGGTGGTGCGCAAGGCAAATGGGAAATGGAGGCATTGCATAGATTTCATGGATCTTAACAAAGCATGCCCGAAGGACCCATTCCCCTTGCCGTGCATCGACCAGATTGTGGATTCCACCTCCGGGTGCGACTTGCTCTCCTTCATAGATGCCTACTCTGGATACCATCAGATCTTCATGTCCATGGAGGACGAAGAAAAAACCGCGTTCATAACTCCATGTGGCACGTACTGTTTTGTACGGATGCCCTTCGGGTTGAAGAGCGCTGGATCCACTTTTGCAAGAGCAGTACAGATTGGCTTTGAGTCCCAGTTGCACAGAAATGTTGAAGCCTACATGGATGATATTGTGGTCAAAACCAAGGATAGAATGACTCTCATTCAGGACTTGGAAGAAACCTTTGCAAATCTGTGCAGGCTCAATTTGAAGCTGAACCCGGAGAAGTGCGTGTTTGGCGTTCCTTCCGGCAAGCTACTTGGCTTTTTTGTGTCCCACCAGGGGATAGAGGCCAACCCCGACAAGATCAAGGCTATCGAGCAGATTCAAGCACCAAAGACAGTCAAGGACGTGAGGCGTTTGACTGGATGTGTTGCCGCGCTGAGCAGGTTCATTTCCAAGTCCGTTGAACGCGCCTGGCCGTTTTTCAAAATCTTGAAAAAGGCAGGGCCCATGGAGTGGACCCCGGAGGCAGACACTGCACTACAAGATTTGAAGACCTACCTTTCCTCTGTTCCCACCTTAGTCGCTCCTAAACCACAAGAGCCATTGCTGCTATATTTAGCAGTGACTAATCAAGTGGTTAGCGCAGCACTGGTGGCACAGCGGGAGGTAGATGAAGCAGCAACCGCCGCCACCGTCCGCTCTGGAGAGGAAATGAACCAGTCCTGGCAAGATCAGATGCAGTTCAAGACAAAGAAGGGCAAGGCAGCAGAGACAGTGCCAAGATCACGGCAAGGAAGAAGGTGGTGCATCGCCTAGTGTACTTCGTCAGCTCCCTACTACAGGGGGCTAGGTCGAGGTACTCTGGCGTGCAAAAGTTGATTTTTGGCCTCATCATGGCCTCAAGGAAACTGCATCACTACTTCCAAGCCCACGAGACCACGGTTGTCACCCACTTCCCCTTGCAACGCATACTCCGAAACCCCGAGGCTATTGGCAAGATCATGGAATGGGATTTGGAGTTATCCAGCTTTGGTTTGAGGTTTGAAAGCATGTCAAATATTTAGAGCAGAGCACTGGCAGAGTTCATTGCAGAGTGGATGCCAACCCCTGATGAGGAAGTATTGGAAACAGTTATCCCCGGCAAGGAAGTGCCCCAAGAATGGATTATGTATTTTGATGGCGCCTTCTCCCTACAGGGTGCAGGAGCTGGCGTGCTTCTCATTGCTCCCACTGGGGAGCACCTTAAGTACGTCGTTCAAATGCATTTCCCCCGGGAGGAGGCTACCAACAATACTGCAGAGTATGAAGGGCTCCTTGCCGGGCTCAGGATTGCAACAGAGTTGGGAATCAAGAAGCTGATCATCCGTGGAGACTCACAACTTGTGGTAAGACAAATCAACAAGGACTACCAAAGCCCATTGATGGAGGCATACGTCGAGGAAGTGAGAAAGTTGGAGGAGCGCTTTGACAGATTGCAAACAGAGCACGTACCACGTGCGAGAAACAGCATTGCTGATCATCTGTCAAAGCGCGCTGCGCAAAAACTCCTTGTGGAACCAGGGACTTTTATTCTCCATCTGACTCAACCCTCCGTATCCCTGGCAACAATGTCCAGCAAGAGGAGGAAATTGAACTCCGACAAGCCTCTCCCGGCAGAGCTTCCCGAAGCCACCTGCAGAAGGCTTGGCGGGAACAACTCCCCTTCGATCAGTGAGCTGCACCCTCCCGCCAAATTACCAGTCTTTGCGGTCGAGGCGTGCCCTCCTGTCGATGAGGAGGTGCCGCTAGTCCTTGTTGCCGAGCCCCTGTTGGGCACAACACATTGTTCGTTTCCTCCAAACAGGAGAACTTCCCGAAGAACAAGAAGAAGCTGAAAGAGTAGCCCGGAGGGCCAGTATGTATCAGTTCATTGACGACACGCTATACAGAAGAAGGCCCAACGGTGTGAAATTGAAGTGCATTTGCCGGGAAGAAGGAAAAGAACTGCTGGCAGAAATACACAAGGGTATGTGTGGCTCCCACATCGGATCAAGGGCCTTGGTTGGGAAAGCTTTCCGGTATGGTTTCTACTGGCCCACTGCCCTCCAAGATGCAATTGAGCTAGTCACCAAGTGTGAAGCCTGCCAGTTCCACTCCAAGAATATCCATCACCCTGCTCAAGCTCTCCAAACAATCCCTTTGTCATGGCCATTTTTGGTCTGGGGGCTCGACATCCTAGGTCCCTTCCCCCGTGCTACCAGGGGCTTTGAATTCTTGTTCGTTGCAATCGACAAGTTTACAAAGTGGCCGGAGGTGGAGCCCGTGAGAAAGGTGACCGCGCAATCAGCTATCAAGTTCTTGAAAGGATTGGTGTGCCGCTTTGGGGTACCTGCCCGAATCATCACCGACAATGGCACCCAATTCACAAGCCGAGCCTTCATGCAATATGTTCATGCCCTCGGAAGCAAGCTTTCATTTGCCTCTGTGGCCCATCCTAGAAGCAATGGACAAGCTGAGAGGGCGAACGCTGAAGTGCTGCGAGGTCTCAAGACAAGAACTTTTGATAGACTGCAGAAGTGCGTCAGGCGATGGATCAACAAGCTGCCGGTGGTTCTTTGGTCCCTTCGTACGACACCAAATCGAGCTACCGGGCAGACTCCCTTCTCCCTAGTCTATGGGGCAGAAGCAGTTATCCCCACGGAACTCATATACGGGTCTCCTCGAGTGCTTGCCTACGATGAAGTAGCGCAGGAACAACACCGGCGTGACAACGCTGTGCTACTTGAGGGGAACCGTCTCTGGGCTGCTACGCGTGCTGCACGCTACCAGCAAGCCCTGCGTCGCTATCACAGCCGCAGGGTTCATGCCCGGAGTTTTGAGGAAGGTGACCTTGTCCTTAGGCGCGTTCAGTCCGCCAAGGGTGCAAACAAGTTGATGCCGAAGTGGGAAGGCCCTTACCAGGTAGTACGAGTCACCAGACCTGGCGCAGTCCGTCTGGAGATCGGAGATGGCATTCAATTACAAAACTCATGGAATATTGAGCATCTCCGTAAGTTCTACCCGTAAGGCGCGGCTGTCGGGCCCTGCCCGATAGCCACCCTTTTGTACAAGCTTTGCTGAAGTTGCATGTAACCCTTGGTACAAAGCCAGGCGCAGACCCTAAGCAACAGAGAAATAAAAGAAGCGCTGGGGGCCCCCCGAAACTTGCATGCATGCATAAGCATAGCATGATCATGTAGAAGAGGGCGCATGTGGCATTGTTTTCATCTGCATTAAGTTGCAGAATTCTTGCCGTGGACTTGGTCCCGAAGAAAAGGAATGAAGATGAGCCCACGTGACAATCCCCGGCAAGCCAAACAGGTAAGTTCCTTCTTATCCATATTTGTTCTGTAATTTGCAAACTTGTGCATATGAAAACCCTGCCACCTTCGAAACATAGGTGCTCCTACCCATTGACTTGAACGCTGCTTCGGTCAGGGTGGTCGCAGTGGCCTTTGACGGAAAGGGCTCGACGGGGGGCTGGTCCCTTTTTTATGGTTGTGCCCGGCAGGCCTAGCCCCGCGGCAACAAACTAATGGTACCGACAGGATAGCTTGCCGGAGAAACTTGTTTACTTAAATGTATAGAGGCATTTCACCTCTGCATGGAGATGGTACATGCACAAGTGCCCGGCGAAGTTTGTCTTTTTCATTAATATGCTGATAATCAAGTACAGATCTTACAGAACACAAACATGGATAAGGAAATTTACATTATTTAGACTAAAGTTTGGCCCAGGCCTACATATTTTAAACTGAAAAAAGATAAGTGCCCCGTAATCCTTTTCTTGTCCTTCTCCTCCTAGGCACTATGGCAGGAGGCGAAGAGGGCAAAAGGGGTGCCTGGGCAGAAGCCCAGCCTGACCCCGTCAGGCCCCATGACAGGGAGCTCAACAAGGTTGGGAAAGCATGGACGAAGGTGATGGTGAAGCGAGCAGCGGAAGGGTCCCCCTGACCACCGCCACCAGGGCCAGCAGGACACGGCAGGGCGAACGAAGCTGCAGCCCACGAGGAAGCCTGCCGGGGTCCAGCTGGGAGACTGCTGGAGGATCCCGGGGCACCATCCCCACCCCTGCATCCAACTCCCCGGCAAATCGCCTTGTCGAGAATGAGATGGAGGTGCAGATGATGGTGCCAACACCTGACGGTGATGGTACGGCTAGCATTTAGCCGGAGCCGGAGCTGTCGCCCTCCCCGTCGATGCCGTCGTAATCGCCGTCACTATCCTCCTTGTCGCTATCGCTCGAGGAGGAGCTTTCATCGTCAGTCGAGCTCTCCGCGCAGCACCCTAAGCGAGCTCCCGAGCATCCGAAGACCTTGACGGAGAGCAGCTCGGCATCCATTAATTTAAAATGAAGGACGTGCCCCTCTGACAAGCTGTGAGCGCGGGCAAAAGTCTTCCAGCCGCGTCGAAAGAACATGACATGAGGGGCGGGGTAATCCACATCCACCCGCATGCTGCCATTACAGCAACCCCTTATGTGCAGTTTCAGCGCGCGCGGTTGTTCAAGCTCCATCACCCTCGCAAATGGAGTAGGGAGGCAGAGGTGGCCGCGCGGGGGCCTATACAACCTGATGATGAACTCCAGTGGTTGATCTCCGATGTGGCCTTCCATTGGGGGATGAGCGGCTGGCGGAGGTGCGACCAGAGCACCACCCCGTCCTCCTCGACCCCGGTCACCAAGGCGGCCGCGACCTCGCCCCCTCCCACCTCCTCTCACGGCGGGCTCCGCCCCCGCGTTCCCAATAGGAGGAGGGAGGCGCTGTCAAGAAGAAGCCCTCGTCGCCACCACCGGAGAACCGCCACGACCCATGCCCCTCACCATAGTGGGCAGGAACTGCTAAAGGGAAAGGAAGCAGTGAGATGTGTGGAGAAGCACCGTGCCCTGCGTCCCTTTTTATAGGCGAACAGGGCAGGGGGCTGGCTCCTCCCCCCGAAGGCAGCCGCCCTACTCCTCCAATCCAGCTTCCCCGCGCCACTAATGGCTCGTGGAATCAAGGCCGGCCCTCAGCACCAATCCATGGCGTCTGGGTTTCTGCCATGGCACGCATTTCCACGCCCTTTGCATCCGCCAAACAACCCCGCACGACGCATGCGGTGCACGTGGCAGAAACGCGGCAAATGGGAAAGTTAATGGAATGGTAGTTACCACCCCATGAACACGGGACGTGGGTAGCCCAGGGATTGTGGCTCATAATCTCCCCACGACGTCTTGCACGTCGTGCGGGAAAACCGGAAACTGACTCAAGCTCATATTAATGAAGAAGCAAAGAAGATCTCAAGGGGTGAGCTACTACAGCCTTCCCGCCTATGTACTGGATAGGGCCTACCCCGACGACGCTCGGCAGCGCGTTCAGGCCAGGCCCGGGGGCTCTTGTCGGCGCAACAAACCCCAGGTATGTTGCCCAGACTGTACACAGGCTCAAGAATGAGATTGTAGCATCCAGGACAAGGCCAAGCAGAAGAGATGGGCTCTTTGAAGAATCAAAGGGCCGATCAAGAAGACCAAGACCAACCCAAGGAGTAAAATACCACGATGGGAAAACCTCCCCTACCGGGCAGGCGAGCCTGGCGGGGACGAGGTTGCCCCGAAGACAAGTCTCAAGATTGCCCCGACAGGCTTGCCGGGGACGCTGAGGGTGGATTACCCCGCCAATGCTCCACCGCTCCACCTCACAGCAACGCAAGTCACCGATCGGTGCGGTGTCGAGCCCCCAAGATACTAAGTGGTCGTTATTTGGCACAAGGCAGCCATCCCCAGAGGAAACCACCTCCAAATGACACTCGTCCAGTGACGTGTCACGCAGGCATGCGAGAAGGTGGCAAAATAGCACGACAAGGCTTGCCGGGCTAGGCTACGATGTGACACTAAGCGGCGCATTTAATGTGCTCTGTCCAGTCTACAGAGTTAGGTATGATGGCACTGTTTGCTATCTAATCAGTACACAATGACTGATTTGCCATTGTGGTAACCCCTTGATCTATAAAAGGAGGGCCATGGCAACCTTAGAAAGGATTCGAACCCCTGTACACTCATACGCGTGTAGCTGCTCTCGCCCCAAAGCAGGAGTAGGGTTTTACGCCTCACGGCGGCCCGAACCTGGGTAAAAACTGCCCGTGTGATCGCTGCCGCACTGCCCCGCGCCCTCCGCTCTTTTTGCAATGCGTCCTTCCCCCTTGCCGAACCACAAGGGGCCGATGGCCCCATAGGTGGCCGTGTTTTCCCACGACAGGCCTCAACGAATTTCGGTGTGAAGATCAAGCATATCAGGAGTGACAATGGGACCGAGTTCAAGAACACTGGTCTTGATGACTATCTTGATGAACTTGGTATTACTAATGAGTTATCTGCCCCATACACTCCTTAGCAGAATGGCGTCGTGGAGCACAAGAATAGGACTCTTGTTGAGATGGCTCTCACAATGCTTGATGAATACAAGACGCCTCGTCACTTCTGGTCTGGGGCTATTGATACTGTGTGCCACATCATCAACAGGGTATATCTTCACAAATTCTTCAAGAAAACCTCATATGAGCTCCTCACTGACAAAAAGCCCAATGTAAGTTATTTCAAAGTCTTGAGTGCTAAATGCTGGATTAGAGATCCTCATCACAATTCCAAATTTGCACCGAAAGCACATGAGGGTTTCATGCTTGGTTACAGAAAGGACTCGCACACCTACAAAGTCTTCAACACATATCACCACAAGGTTGTAGAAACTGTAGATGTGCGGTTTGATGAGACTACCAGCTCGCAAAGAGAGCACCTCCCTCCTGTGCTAGATGAAATGCCTCCTGAGGAATCCATTAAGCTCAAGGCTACTGAGGATGTCATACCCACTGAAGAACCTGCTGAAGAAGTTATCCCAAATAATAAAGACTTTCATGCTGGTGCACCTGAGGATAATGGTGCTGAAGAAAATGCTCAGCCCAATCAAAGTTGTCAACCTGCTCATCCTCGCGTGGCCAATGAAGTGCAGATTGAAAAAATCCTCGACGACATCAATGCACCAGGTCCACTCACACGCTCAAAAGATTCACATTTGTCTAACTTTTGTGGGCACTTCACTTTTGTATCCATCAAAGAGCCCACCAAAGTTAATGAAGCATTTCTGGAGCCTGAGTGGATTCAAGCAATGCAAGAGGAATTACATCAATTCGAGCTCAACAATGTGTGGGAGCTTGTCAAGCAACCAGATCCTCGCAATCACAATATCATAGATACCAAGTGGATCTACCGCAAAAAGCAAGATGAAAATGGCCAAGTGGTGAGGAATAAGGCTCGTCTTGTAGCTTAGGGCTACACACAGGTTGAAGGAATTGACTTCGATGAAACTTTTGCACCTATTGCTAGACTTGAAGCTATTCGCATATTGCTTGCTTACGCTAACCATCATAATATCATCTTATATCAAATGGATGTGAAAAGTGCATTCCTCAATGGTAAGCTTGAGGAAGAAGTATATGTTGCTCAACCCCCAGGTTTTGAAGATCCTAAGCATCCTGACAAAGTCTTCAGACTCAGCAAGGCCCTCTATGGCCTCAAGAAGGCCCCTCGGGTGTGCTATGACACACTGAAGGAATTCCTCCTAAAGAAAGGCTTCAAACCCGGTTCACTTAACCCAACTCTTTTCACAAAAACTTACGATGATGAATTATTCGGGTGCCAAATTTATGTGGATGATATTATCTTTGGCTGTACTGACAAACATTACAGTGACGAATTTGCCTATATGATGAGTGAAGAATATCAAATGTCTATGATGGGAGAATTGAAATTCTTCTTAGGTCTTCAAATTCGTCAACAACGCAATGGCATCTTCATATCTCAAGAGAAATACCTCAAGGATGTTATGAGGAAAGTTGGCATGCAAGATTGCAAAGGCGTCAAAATCCCTATGCCCACAAATGGCCAACTCTGCACCGATGAAAATGGTAAAGACTTCGATCAAAAGGTATACCACTCCATGATTGGCTCTTTATTGTACCTATGTGCATCTAGGCCAGATATTATGCTTAGTGTTTACATGTGTGCCCATTTTCAAGCTACACCGAAGGAATCACACCATAAGGCTGTGAAACATATTCTTGGATATCTAGATCACACTCCGACACTTGGATTATGGTATCCCAATGGCTCGGCTTTTGATCTCATTGGATATTCTGACTATGACTATGCTGGTGATATGGTGGATCGCAAGTCAACTTCAGGCACATGCCATTTCCTCGGACGATCCTTAGTATGTTGGTCCTCGAAGAAGCAGAATTGCGTATCACTCTCTACTGCTGAAGCTGAGTACATTGCTGCTGGTTCTTGCTGTGCTCAATTGCTGTGGATGAAGCAAACCCTCAAGGATTATGGCATCAATGTGAGGAACGTGCCTCTCTACTGCGACAACGAGAGTGCCATCAAGATTGCTCATAACCCAGTTCAGCACTTGAAGACTAAGCACATCCAGATTCGTCATCATTTTCTTTGAGATCATGTGTTGAAGGGCGATATCTTCATCGACCATGTGAAGACTGAAGAACAACTGGCGGATATCTTCACAAAGCCCTTGGATGAAAAGAGATTTTGCAAGTTGCGGTGTGAGCTAAATATCTTAGAATCTTCGAATGTTCTTTGAAAGGACACACATCCTAACACTTATGCAAAATTGATGACTTTGATGTGCAACACACGAAGTAATGTTTTTCTTCAATCAATGAAGACTAACCCTCTAAGTGTGAAGAAATTAATGAAGAATTTGGTTCTTAGAACCCTACGACAATTGTACGTGGTGGCTGAAATCATCATTCTTATACGGTGGGTCACGCCACCACCCATACTTGAGATTCTTCAAATTGAGTTTTTCGTCATTTTGCAAATTCTTCAAATTTAAAAATCTTCAAGTTGGTAAAATCTTCAAAATTTTCAACTGGTGTTCTTCATTGACTATATATATGTTTGAGTTTTTCTATGTCCTAAACAACATTCACTTATTGCTAATACTTCAAGTTGATTTTTCCTCTAAGTGAATTTGATCGGACCCGTTCCCCCTCTATGCTAAACTCAACCCAGTCTGTTCACAAATTTTTCATATGCATTCTATTTGAAACCCGTTCAAAGTCTTCACTGTGTCCTTGACGGCTGAAGAATTTGCGAACAAAACTTTAAAAATTTCCATATCTAATTTTTGGACAGTTGCCGCTCAAACCATTCCCGCTTCCCATGATGGAATATTATACTCACCCACGATCCCCCACGATCTCCACTTCTCAGTACATGGGTGACACTTGTCGATAGGATAGCAAGGGTCAGGGGCATGTTCATCCAAAATCTTCGGGCGAACAGTTTTTCACCTCGGCTATAAATACCCCCTTACCCTTTCACTACCTCATTTACTCCGCTCGACCTCGACTCTCCTCGCTCGAGCTCTGACCTAGCGCCGCCGCTAAGCTTCATCGTCGCCGGAGAGGAAGAACTTCACTGCCTCGACCTCCTCGCTGTCGTACTCGCGCCAACCGTGGAAATCTTCACTCCGCCGCCGCCGTAGCTGTCTCCCTCCGCCGAGTTAGGGTGTGGGAGATCTGGACTAACGAACTTCCCAGTTCCAACTCTCAGTCCGTCATGTTCTTCATCAAGGGTAATTAAAATCTGATTTTACTGCGCTATTTTGATCGTTATTCAACAATCTACTCATTAAACACATCAATGCTTCTTTCCGTTGATAAATTTCTGTAAGCTATGATTTTCCTCAAGATTCCTCAATTGTGTGGATTTTCAAAATCTGTACAACTCTGGAACCTGAGTCAAGAACGCTTACTAAAATTTCTCAAGACATCTATGGTCAAATTCCTCAACTTGATATTTTTTTAAAAATTTCTGAGAACACATATGACCTCTTCAAATTCTTCGCACCTATACTCTGTTCACAGGTACAAATGTTTGCTGATGAATCACTAGGTTCTCATCAACTTAACTCATTTGCAACATTCCTCGAAGCAAAATTGCATACTTCCTCGAAATCATCAAAAGTTCAAAATCCTCAAGTGAGGAAAATGACAGAAGGGAAAAGACCTCAGAAAGGAGGAAAAAGGCCAGAGACAAACACAGCGTTTGAAATCCCTGAGGATATCTATGATGAATACTGCACTCCTGATGAAGATACTCATGGGAAAGAGACCAAAATGCAGCGCAACGTGTGCATTCAGAGGATTGAGAGAAGATGGGCAAAGGAATGGAAGGAATATCGGTATGTCACTCCAAAGTACATGAAGAAATTCGCAGTAAATCCTCCATGCCCAAGACCACCTCTAGCCGCTGGCCAAAGAGCTGATCCTACTAGCATCAAGCATGGTGAGGAATTTCCTAATGAATGGGCCAAGCGCCAAGCAAAGCTTCAAAAAGTTGCTACAGAAGCTGTGAGGAAATTCAATGAGGACACTCAAGCTCCTATTGAGGCCTCTGCCAGTAAAACAACGCCCAAGAAGGCCATTCTGAAGAAATCAACAGGGAAGTCAAAATCTTCAAGCTCAATGCCCTCACGGCCAAGTTCCTCAACTGCAAAGCCCTCAGAGCAAATTCCTCGGCCAACTTCCACAAGGGCAGCGCCAACTCCTTCTGTTGCTGTAAAATCCTCAGCTGCTGCCGCAAAGTCCTCAACACCTGTGCATCTTGCAACGTGTCAGCGGACTGCTAGATTTTCAATTGCCTCAGGGGCATCTGCAACTTCCTCAGCCCATCCACATTCCTCAAGTGGTCCAACTATACTGAAGGTCAAGTCCACAGCTCGACGAGGTAAGAGGACAAGACCTCACAAGAAACAAGTGGTTTTCCAAGTTCCATCTGATGATGATGAACTTGCTGAAATCATCAGAGATAGACAAGAAAGGGCTGCGAGAGCCAAAGGAAGCTCTGTTCCTCTTATGCTAGATCCAAAGAAGATCCTTGACTTCATTGACATATGGCATAGGGATCCCAATACTCCTCTTCTTGACCTGAATCTGACTCCTGGTCAAAGTCATATGCTGACAGCCTTCATAGGCGAAGAAAAATGGAAATTTGAGAAGGCCAGAAGAGTCAAGAAGGACCAATACAAGAAAGAGCGCTATCTGAGGAACAATGTTCTGACTCTGTCTCCTGACGATCTTGTCACTATACAAAAGGAGATCAAAAACCTCAGTGATGAATTTGATCACTATCATGCTGATTGGCAAGGTGCCAAGGTCTGATTCGTCAACATCGCCAACAAGACCATCAAGGATCACAATGCTAGTGTTGCTGCTCAATTACAACCACAAATTCCTCAGGCTGGAACATCTGCTCAGCCTGTTGAAGAATCTGCATGCGCAGCTGAAGAAATTCGGGCTGCTAAAGAAACTGCTAGGGTAACACCCAATGTTGCGCCTAAAGAACAACCTCGGCCAGCTGAAGAATCTGCTGAGCCTGAAGAAACATAGAATGTCAGGGCGACTGCATCAGTCGTGCCTGAAGAAACTGCACCAACTTCATCCTCTGCTCCTCCTGCAAAATCTTCAAAGGTGAAGAAAACCACACTTCCTTCTGCTTCAAAAGTGAAGAAAAAACAAAGGCTGCGGAGAAGGAAGCCGTGAAGAAAAGGAAAGCATCTACATCTGCAGAATCCTCAGCTCCCAAGAAAATGAGGATTTTGACAAGTTCCTCAACAGAACCAATTGATGCAATCCCCATTTCTATTGTGCCATCAAAGGAAGTTGTTCCATATGGTGAAGAATATTGTCATTTCAGATGATGATAATGATGAAGAAAATCATTCTGCTGCTTCCTCATAGCAGATTGATGAAGAAATTGACATGGAAGCAAATGCTTCAACACCATTGTCGTGGTTTTGTCACGGCAGATGTCCTAGCGAAAGGACTTAGACGTGAGGCCATCGCAACGGTGATTAGCTTGTCGGGGTTGAGAGGGACGAGAGATACGAGTTTACCCAGGTTCGGCCCCTCACGGTGGAGGTAAAAGTCTACTCCTGCTCTTGTTGCTTATTGCTTGAGTATCGATTACAATGGAGCAGATTCGCTTGACCTAGCTATCGATTGATTGTAACCTATCCTATTATGTGCCAGGGACTCACCTTTATATACAGGTCGAGGCCTCTAGCTTACAAGAGTCCGGGTCGGGTCACGACTCGTAACCAAACCTAACTCTAAGTCGCCTTGCCTTTCATGACAAATCACAGTACGGCGGCTTATTCCTTCGGGCCGCCCGCCTCCTTCTGGCTTTGGGCCCTGAGTCGGCTCGTCTTGTGAGCCGCCTGTCCGGTCCTGCGTCTTGATCATCCTGGCCCATCTGAAGTCCTGCTCCATGAGTCGCCAATAGATTAACCCGGCCTTCATAGGGCGGGTTACATCGTGGGGTTATATCCCCAACATTAGGCCCAGATTGATTTGAACTTGTTCATGTCAATCTTCCATCTTAATCTGGCGAGTCTTCCTTCCAAGTCTCACAATCTCAGCTTGAAAATTTTCATAACCCGCCATTTGAAATGATGATGCCATCTCCATAAATTCAGGAAGTTCTCCCATGACGTCATGACGAATCTTGTGCACCTTTTATCCCGAAAATCGAGGTGCACTTTTGTTTATACCGAGGCGCATGTTTGTTCCAGAAATTACTGTGCCTCCTCGATTCTCGCACCTACCATTTATTGTTACCTTTTCCTTATAAATAGGCACAAGGGTCCCTTCTTTCATTCTTTACTTTGTCTCCTCAACTTTTTCTTCTTCCTCGCGAAACCCTCTGCAACTAGAACTTCGCTGCGTCCGTCGACCCTCACCAGCGGCCTCGCTCCGGACTGCAGTGCTGCTCCGCCTTCATCGAAGTTCTGTGGCGCGCTTCCGCTCTTCACCAGGGCAGTCAGGTACCGGAACCTCTCCTTCTTCAATTCACATTACCTCGTCAGAGTTCATAGGGTTCGTCAGTGTTTGTCGGAGTCCATCCAATATTCCCCATAGTTCCTGAGCATATCTTGTTCTTTTTCTAATATGCGCATATAAATGCCGCAGTAATAGATCCAATACCAGTCTTATCCTTAAACAGATCATACTTCTACTGAACCCCATGAGCAACTCATCAGTTCTTCCGCCACCACCATTAGGTTTAGCATTTATTTTTCTTTTTTGAACTGCCCGTAGATCCGGAAATATAGTTGTTCAATCTGAATCTTGTTTGCTTCATACTTAGCAAAAATTTAGTAATCACGAACTTAGCTAACCCGCCCACTGCATCTTGGGCGGCTTACCAATGTATTTGTAACTCGCCAATGTTCAGGAAACTGCCTCTTTTATATAACTCACCACTGCTAGGACGACTTACCTTTATATTGCTTTATTCATATGACTGTTGATGATGAGTCTCTACTTCTTAAGTAACTCGCAGTCTTTTATTGTATTTAAACAGCTCAATATGTCAAAAACCAGTATCTGCAATTGGGGGCCTTCCCTAGTTACCGAAACCATCCTAAAAGATTATCAAGGCCAAGGTCTCTTGGAGACTCGGGAAGAAATTGGCTGGCGAGTCAGCCCAGGAGAAAATGCCCCTAGACCCGGCGAAGGAGAAGTAGTAGTTTTTACTGATCATATTCTCAGAGGTTTCACTCCGCCCGGGTAAAAGTTCTTTCGGGTGGTTTTGCATTATTTCAATCTTCATCCTCAAGATATAGGCCCAAACTCGGTATCAAATATCTGCCACTTTCAAATTTTCTGCGAAGCATATCTGCAAATAGAGCCCACTGTCACTCTCTTTAAGGAATTCTTATACATGAACCATCAAACTAAATGTGCGGATGGCCCAAGTCAAGAATTAGGTGGAATCTCCATCCAGAGATGCAGGGATGGCGGTTTTCCTGCAGCTACCCTACCATGTCACCCTAAAGGTTGGGTTAAAACTTGGTTTTATTGCAAGAACACTGCCCCAACTAACGAGAACCCTCTGTCGGGTTATAGGGTTGACCGCATCCCTATAGATTTTGACCCGCCAAGCAAGCTTCTTCCAGATGAACACGCTGAAGCGCTCTTACATTACCCGAAAGTAAATGCCTTGCTAGCCAATGGGTTAACTGGAGTTGATTTAGTCCGGTGCTGGGTCTCGTGGAAAATCCTTCCCTTAAGCTGTCGACCCGGCTTAATGTGCGAATACTCAGCCGAGCCAACTGACCCTCAATGGTACAACTCTGATAATTTCATCGCTGATGAGATCAACAAAGCCGTGAAGACTTTGCTTGGGGAGTCTCAAGAAAATTGTAACAAGACAGGGCTGTTACCGTTCTTCAAGCAACCCGGCCCCACCTGTAAGTATTTATTTATATTCGGCTTAACTATCTTTTGACTCATTCTATGTCTCATTTGCTAATCCCTCTTGATTACACAGCCCAACCCTTCCTTTTGGAATAGGAAGAAGAAAACTGTTGTAGCCAAAACCAGGACTGGCCCGAGGCAGAAAAAGAAAAAACCAGCTGATGTAACCAAGCCGGCTGTTGTGGGTGAGTCAGCAGATGCTGACGACCAATCAGAGGTAAACCTTGACTCTCTTGGTCGCCTCTTTATTGACTTAGCTGACGCTTCTTACTCTCAGGATGAGGTTGCAACAAGCCGGGCTAACAATCCTGAGGTAATTTCCATCTCTTCTAGCTCAGACTCATTGTCTCCAAAGAGAATCAGGCGGGTCGTCCGGAAAGTACCCTTTTCTCATCCAGATGCTCATTTAGACCCAAACTTTGTTTTGAAAAAGGCTCAATATGATGTGAGGCACCAAACTCGGAGTAGCAGCACTAAAGACCTGGTGGCTGGGTTAACTCATAATCCTTCTCGCAAGCGACATAACGAGGTGCCACATAGCCCAACTTTGTCTTTACCCAAAGCAGGACTTATCAGACAACCCCTTAACCTGTCTGATTCAAATTATCAAGAGTCGTTACCATCTTTAGGCGGCTCATCTTCGACTCAACTACTAGCTTTTGTCATTAACCCGGGGTGAGTAACTGTACTTGATAGCCGATAGCTTAACTTTGTTGCTATGTGTTTTTGAATCTTTTACTCCGTTCACAGGGCCCAAACAAAAAGCAAGAAAAGGAAAGTGGGTGACTCTTCAAAGAGGCCCCAAATCCCTGAGCCAGAAGACCAAACATTGGTGACCCCTGAGGCCAATACTACAAACTCTAAAGGCCATCATGATGCACAGGATGACCCACCCCCACAGACCGAAGCCAAGACCTCTGAGGCCATGGATGTAGAAGCTAACCCGGCGGACAACCTTAACCCGTCGAGCCCCATTCTTACCTCAAGCCTTGTGAAGGAGACTGAAGAAATTCCTTCTAAAAAGGACAATGATGACGTCGCCATTATTGGGGCGGGTTATAAAGCACCAGAAACTTCCAACGTGCTGACTAAGCACTCCGCCAAAGAAGAAACACCCTTTCTTGAGAAGGGCAAAAACAAAGCTTGAACTACTGAATTATGAAGAACTCGACGCAGAGGAGGTGCATGCGAGCTACCTAAGCCGCCTGGCTACAAGTCGGGATATGGAGGCCGGCTTAGTAAATATAATGAAGAAAAAATATGAAGTAAGCTCAATTCTTTCATGATATCTCCTTATTCAGCCCCCAAGTCTTGATCATAGGAAAATCTTGAGTATGGTTAAGACTTCATGGAAAAAATCTGTATAAACCAAAGTGTAGCCCCCAAGGGCCGGGTTATCATGCAAATGATAAGCTGGTTCTTTAGACACTGTTGAAGAAAAAAACATCATATAGCCCCCAAGGGCCGGCCTATCTTCCTGAGATGAGCCGGGTCTTTCAATACAACCACTTTGAAGAATTGCCTGTAGCCCCCAAGGGCCAGCTTATCTTCCTAAGATGAGCCGGGTCTTCTGTAGTATATTTTGAACAAAAAGTGACGTACATTAGCTCCCCAAGTGCCAAGGACATTGCTTGCAGTGTGTTTGGGACTTAATAAAGTCACCATAACATCTCCTTCAAATTCCAATTGTCTCAGCGTAACAGACTTATATTGCTCTTTTGGAATGATACTTCTTGTTAACTTTTGTAGGAAGCTTTAAGCCTGGGCGAGTCAGACCTGGCCGGCTTAAAGAAGAACTTGGAGTCTGAACAAGCTGAACGCGCTAGGGCTGAATCAAACTTGAAATCTTCTTTGGAAGATTGTGAAAAAATCAAGGCGAATTTTGATGCTGAGAGATCCGCCTTTGAAACTGAAAGGGCCACTTTATTGAAACATGCGGAAGACGCCGAGAACCAGCTTAAGCCGGTGACTGAAGAGTTGGCCGGCTTAAAACAACATATTTCTCAAATGACAGCCGCCATCTTTGGTAAGTAAAACCCTTCAATGATTTGAAATAACTCACTTGGTGACTTGCAATACTTAACCGCGTAACTTGCCTGGTGACTTCAAATCTTTAACTGCTAACTCGCCTGGCTATTCTTGTTTTGAATATATGATAGGTGCCAGGAGCTCTAATCTTGGTCCAAATATGCTAGTAAAGCTGAAAGCCGTTTACTCCTTAACAAAGAAATTATGTGCTGGAAGCCTTCGCACACTGGTAGCTACATCCGCCGGCAAGAAACCACCACAGCTCATCAAAGATGTACTTGATCAGCTATCCACAATGCCTAAGCAAATCTAAGAGCTAAAATTATCAGCCGCCCATGCGGGAGCGATAACTACGCTAAGCCGGGCAAAGGCTTATTAGTTTGAATTGGATCCTAAAGAAATGGCCGGTGGGTTTCTAGAATATAACGAGGACGGGTCGATCTTCAGTGAAACAGATTTTGCCAAATGCGTGAAGGAAATGCGGCCATTGGCATGTAAACTTGCACAAGAGCTGGATCTGAAGAAATACCAGTCGGCTTATGATAGCGACAATACTCGCATCAAAGCACCTTCCTTTGACGTTTTAACCTGACTCCGCAAAGGCGTAAGCATATCTTGGCCTCTGATATTGATCCTTCTACTGTCATGAATGATGAAGCAACCTTCGAGGCCTTAACTGGTATCGACTGGACCTCGGACAATCTTCAGATTGCAAGCGAAGAAGAGCCGGCACAGGATGACCCAGGGACCTCCACTGCAAGATGCCAGGATGATGTTAACCCGGCGGGACATAACCCGGACCACACAGGAACTGGCTTGCAGGAATAGTTTCTCCTTAAAACACTTGGCTGAACTTTTTGGGCTCAACTGGAGCCTTGTAATAGCCTTAGTTAAAAACATTTGGCTTTCTTGTCATGCCTTCGAGCATATTATTTAACTGATGATCCAATAGTCATGTGATCAAACTTCTTTGTACGCTTTGACCAAATCGGATATGCATATTTGCTTTGCACCATCTTTGAATTCGGGTGCTTACTTGATATTTTGTCATATATGTTGGGAAACGTTGCATGGAAAACAAAAAAAATTCTACACACACGCAATGATCTATCCATGGATATGCATAGTAAAGAGGGGGAGAGTGTGTCTACGTACCCTCGTAGACCGTATGCAGAAGCATTTCATAACGCGGTTGATGTAGTCGAACTTCTTCACGCTTCAACCGATCAAGTACCGAACGAACGGCACCTCCGTGTTCTGCACACGTTCAGCTCGGTGACGTCCCTCGCCTTCTTGATCCAGCAAGACATCGAGGTAGTAGATGAGTTCCATCAGCACGACAGCGTGGTGATGGTGATGGTGAAGTGATCTCCGCAGGGCTTCGCCTAAGCACTACGAAAATATGACCAGGGGTGTAAACGATGGAGGGGGCGCCGCACACGGCTAGGCAATTGTCTCAGGTGTGCTGGGCGCCCCCTCCCACATATATATAGGTGGGAGGGAGGGAGGAGCAGCCATAGGAGGCGCCCAAGTAGGAGGAATCCTACTTGGAGTCCCTCCCAAGCCGCGCCCCCCCTGCCATATATAACCGAGGGGGAAGGAAAGAGGGGGGAGAGGGAAGGAAGTGGGAATCCTAATCCACACTTTCCTTTCCCTTCTCCCCTTTCCTTCTCCTCCTTAGGCCGGCCTATATGGGGGGCGCACCAGCCCCTTGTGGCTGGTGTGTTTCCCCTCTTGGCCCATAAGGCCCATATCTTTTGCCGGGGGTGCCCGGAACCCCTTCCGGTGACCCGATAAGTACCCGGTACCCCCCGAAACACTTCCGGTGTCCCAATACCATCGTCCTATATATCAATCTTTACCTCTCGACCATTTCGATACTCCTCGTCATGTCCGTGATCTCATCCGGCACTCCTAACAACATTCGATCACCAAATCACATAACTCATATAATACTATATCGTCAATGAATGTTAAGCATGCGGACCCTACGGGTTCGAGAACTATGTAGACATGACCGAGACACCTCTCTGGTAAATAACCAATAGCGGAACCTAGATGCCCATATTGGCTCCTACATATTCTATGAAGATCTTTATCGGTCGAACCGTTATGACAACATACGCAATTCCCTTTGTCCATCGGTATGTTACTTGCCCGAGATTCGATCGTCGGTATCTTCATACCTAGTTCAATCTCGTTACCGGCAAGTCTCTTTACTCGTTCTGTAATACATCACCTTGTGACTAACTCCTTAGTCGTTTGCTTGCAAGCTTATGATGTGTATTACCGAGAGGGCCCAGAGATACCTCTCCGATACTCGGAGTGACAAATCCTAATCTTGATCTATGCCAACTCAACAAACACCTTTGGAGATACCTGTAGAGCATATTTATAATCACCCAGTTACGTTGTGACGTTTGATAGCACACAAGGCATTCCTCCGGTATCCGGGAGTTGCATAATCTCATAGTCGAAGGAATATGTATTTGACATGAAGAAAGCAATAGCAATAAACTGAATGATCAATATGCTAAGCTAACATATGGGTCTTGTCCATCACATCATTCTCCTAATGATGTGATCCCATTATCAAATGACAACACATGTCCATGGTTAGGAAACCTGAACCATCTTTGATCAACAAGCTAGTCTAGTAGAGGCTTACTAGGGACACAGTATTTGTTTATGTACTCACACATGTATTTAAGTTTCCGATCAATACAATTCTAGTATGAATAATAAAACTTTATCATGAATAAGGAAATATAAAATAACAACTTTATTATTGCCTCTAGGGCATATTTCCTTCAGTCTCCCACTTGCACTAGAGTCAATAATCTAGTTCACATCGCCATGTGATTAACACCCATAGTTCACATCGTCATGTGACCAATACCCAAAGAGTTTACTAGAGTCAATAATCTAGTTCACATCGCCATGTGATTAACACCCAATGAGTACTAAGGTGTGATCATGTTTTGCTTGTGTAAAAAGTTTAGTCAACGGGTCTGCCACATTCAGATCAGTATGTATTTTGCAAAATTATATGTCTGCAATGCTCTGCATGGAGCTACTCTAGCTGATTGCTCCCACTTTCAATATGTATCCAGATTGAGACTTAGAGTCATCCGGATCGGTGTTAAAGCTTGCATTGACGTAACCCTTTATGACGAACTCTTTATCACCTCCATAACCGAGAAACATTTCCTTAGTCCTCTTTAAGGCATCTAAGGATAATTTTGACCGCTGTCCAGTGATCTACTCCTGGATCACTATTGTACCCCCTTGCCAAACTCATGGCAAGGTACACAACAGGTATAGAACACATCGTGGCGTACTTTATAGAACCTATGGCTGAGGCATAGGGAATGACTTTCATTCTCTCTTTATCTTCTGCCGTGGTTGGGTTTTGAGTCTTACTCAACTTCACACCTTGCAACACAGGCAAGAACCCTTTCTTTGACTGGTCTATTTTGAACTTCTTCTAAACTTTGTCAAGGTATGTGCTTTATGAAAGTCCTATAAAACGTCTCGGTCTATCCCTATAGATATTGGTTCTCAATACGTAAATAGCTTCACCGAGGTCTTTCATTGAAAAATTCTTATTCAAGTATCCTTTTATGCTATCCAGAAATTCTATATCATTTCCAATCAACAATATGTCATCCACATATAATATCAGAAATGCTACAGAGCTCCCACTCACTTTCTTGTAAATACAGGCTTCACCGTAAGTCTATATAAAACCATATGCTTTGATCACCTCATCAAAGCATATATTCCAACTCCGAGATGCTTGCACCAGTCCATAGATGGATCGATGGAGCTTGCATACTTTGTTAGCACCTTTAGGATCAACAAAACCTTCTGGTTGCATCATATACAACTCTTCTTTAAGATATCCATTAAGGAATGCAGTTTTGACATCCATTTGCCAGATTTCATAATTATAAAATGTGGCAATTGCTAACATGATTCGAACGGACTTAAGCATCGCTACGGGTGAGAAAATCTCATCGTAGTCAACTCCTTGAACTTGTCGAAAACCTTTCGCGACAAGTCGAGCTTTATAGACAGTAACATTACCTTCGGCGTCAGTCTTCTTCTTGAAGATCCATTTATTCTCTATGGCTTGCCGATCATCGGGCAAGTCCACCAAAGTCCACACTTTGTTCTCATACATGGATCCTATCTCAGATTTCATGGCCTCAAGCCATTTATCGGAATCTGGGCTCATCATAGCTTCTTCATAATTCGTAGGTTCGCCTTGGTCTAGTAACATGACTTCTAGAACAGGATTATCGTACCACTCTGGTGCGAATCATGCTTTGGTTGATCTACGAGGTTCAGTAGTAACTTGATCCGAAGTTTCATGATCAACATCATTTGCTTCCTCTCTAGTTGGTGTAGCCATCACTGAAATAGTTTTCTGTGATGTGTTACTCTCCAATTCGAGAGAAAGTACAATTACGTCATCAAGTTCTACTTTCCTCCCACTCACTCTTTCGAGAGAAACTCCTTCTCTAGAAAGGATCTATTCTTAGCAACAAAGATTTTGCCTTCGGATCTGTGGTAGAAGGTGTACCCAATTGTTTCCTTAGGGTATCCTATGAAGACGCACTTCTCTGATTTAGGTTCGAGATTATCAGGCTGAAGCCTTTTGACATAAGTGTCGCAACCCCAAACTTTAAGAAACGATAGCTTAGGTTTCTAACCAAACCACAGTTCATACAGTGTCGTCTCAACGGATTTAGATGGTGCCCTATTTAACGTGAATGCGGCTGTCTCTAATGCATAACCCCAAAACAATAGTGGTAAATCGGTAAGAGACATCATAGATCGCACCATATCTAATAAAGTATGGTTACGATGTTCGGACACACCATTACGATGTGGTGTTCCAGGTGGCGTGAGTTGTGAAACAATTCCACATTGTTTTAAATGAAGGCCGAACTCGTAACTCAAATATTCGCCTCCGCCATCAGATCGTAGAAACTTTATTTTCTTATTACGATGATTCTCCACTTCACTCTGAAATTCTTCGAACTTTACAAATGTTTCAGACTTCTGTTTCATTAAGTAGATATACCCATATCTACTCAAATCATCTGTGAAGGTCAGAAAATAACGATACCCGCCGCGTGCTTCAACACTCATTGGACCGCATACATCGGTATGTATTATTTCTAATAAGTCATTATCTCGCTCCATTATTCCGGAGAACGGACTTTTAGTCATCTTGCCCATGAGGCATGGTTCGCAAGCATCAAATGATTCATAATCAAGTGATTCCAAAAGCCCATCTGCATGGAGTTTCTTCATGCGCTTTTATACCAATATGACCTAAACGGCAGTGCCACAAATATGTTGCACTATCATTATCAACTTTGCATCTTTTGGCGATTATGAATATGTGTATCACTACGATCGAGATTCAATAAAACATTTAAATTGGGTGTATGACCATAGAAGGTTTTATCCATGTAAACAGAACAACAATTATTCTCTGACTTAAATGAATAACCGTATCGCAATAAACATGATCCAATCATATTCATGCTCAACGCAAACACCAAATAACATTTATTTAGGTCCAACACTAATCCCGAAGGTAGAGGGAGTGTGCGATGGTGATCTTATCAACCTTGGAATCACTTCCAACACACATCGTCACCTCGTCCTTAACTAGTCTCTGTTCATTTTGCAACTCCTGTTTCGAGTTACTAATCTTAGCAACTGAACCGGTATCAAATACCCAGGGGCTACTATGAACACTAGTAAAGTACACATCAATAACATGCATATCAAATATACCTTTGTTCACTTTGCCATCCTTCTTATCCGCCAAGTATTTGGGGCAGTTCTGCTTCTAGTGACCATTTCCTTTGCAGTAGAAGCACTCAGTTTCAGGCTTGGGTCTAACTTTGGGTTTCTTCATGGGAGTGGCAACTTGTTTGTCATTCTTCTTGAAGTTCCCTTTCTTTCCCTTTTGCCCATTTTCTTGAAACTAGTGGTCTTGTTAACCATCAACATTTGATGCTCTTTCTTGATTTCTACCTTCGCCGATTTCAGCATCCCGAAGAGCTCGGGAATTGTTTTCGTCATCCCTTGTATATTATAGTTTATCACGAAGTTCTAGTAGCTTGGTGATAGTGACTACAGAACTTTGTCAATCACTATCTTATTTGGAAGATTAACTCCCACTTGATTCAAGCGATTGTAGTACCCAGACATTCTGAGCACATGCTCATTGGCTGAGCTATTCTCCTCCATCTTGTAGGCAAAGTACTTGTCAGAGGTCTCATACCTATCGACACGGGCATGAGTCTGAAATACAAATTTCAGCTCTTGGAACGTCTCATATGCTCCGTGGCGTTCAAAATGTTTTTGAAGTCCCGGTTCTAAGCCGTAAAGCATGGTGCACTAAACTATTAAGTAGTCATCATACCGAGCTTGCCAGACATTCATAATGTTTGCATCTGCTCCTGCAATAGGTCTGTCACCTAGCGGTGCATTAAGGACATAATTCTTCTATGCAGCAATGTGGATAATCCTCAGATCACGGACCCAGTCCGCATCATTGCTACTATCATCTTTCAACTTAGTTTTCTCTAGGAACATATCAAAAAATAGGGGAGCTACATCGCGAGCTATTGATCTATAATACAGATTTGCAAATACTATCAGGACTAAGTTCATGATAAATTAAGTTCAATTAATCAAATTACTAATGAACTCCCACTTAAATAAACATCCCTCAAGTTATCTAAGTGATATGTGATCCAAATCAACTAACCCAAATCCGATCATCACGTGAGATGGGGTAGTCATCAATGGTGAACATCTCTATGTTGATCATATCTACTATATGACTCATGTTCGACCTTTCGGTCTCCAGTGTTCCGATACCATGTCTGTACATGCTAGGCTCGTCAAGTTTAACCCAAGTATTCTGCATGTGCAAAACTATCTTACACCCGTTGTATGTGAACGTAGAGTCTATCACACCGATCATCACATGGTGTCTCTAAACGATGAACTGTAGCAATGGTGCATACTCAGGGAGAACACTTTTACCTTGAAATTTAGTGAAGGGATCATCTTATAATGCTACCGCCGTACTAACCAAAATAAGATGCATAAAGGATAAACATCACATGCAATCAAAATATGTGACATGATATGGCCATTATCATCTTGTGCTTTTGATCTCCATCTCCAAAGCATCGTCATGATCTCTATCGTCACCGGCTCGACACCTTGATCTCCATCATTGCGTCATGGTAGTCTCGCCAACTATTGCTTCTATAACTATCGCTAACGCATAGTGATAAACCAAAGCAATTACATGACGTTTGCAATTCATACAATAAAGAGACAACCATAAGGCTCTTGCCGGTTGCCGATAAATTACAAAACATGATCATCTCATACAATAACGTATATCACATCATGTCTTGACCATATCACATCACAACATACCCTACAAAAACAAGTTAGACGTCCTCTACTTTGTTGTTGCAAGTTTTACGTGGCTGCTATGGGCTTCTAGCAAGAACCGTTCTTACCTACGGCAAAAACCACAACTGTGATTCATCAGGTTTGCTGTTTTAACCTTCTTCAAGACCGGCCGCAGTCAAATTCGATTCAACTAAAGTAGGAGAAACAGACACCTGCCAGCCACCTTTATGCAAAACTAGTTGCATGTCTGTCGGTGGAACCGGTCTCATGTGCGTGGACATGTAAGGTTGGTCCGGGCCGCTTCATCCCACAATACCGCCGAATAAAAATAAGACGTTGGTGGTAAGCAGTATGACTATCACCGCCCACAACTCTTTGTGTTCTACTCGTGCATATCATCTACGCATAGACCTGGCTCGGATGACACTGTTGGGAAACGTTGCATGGAAAACAAAAAAAATTCTACGCACACGCAATGATCTATCCATGGATATGCATAGAAAAGAGGGGGAGAGTGTGTCTATGTACCCTCGTAGACCGTATGCAGAAGCGTTTCATAATGCGGTTGATGTAGTCGAACTTCTTCGCGCTTCAACCGATCAAGTACCGAACGCACGGCACCTCCGTGTTCTGCACACGTTCAGCTCAGTGACGTCCCTCGCCTTCTTGATCCAGCAAGACGTCGAGGTAGTAGATGAGTTCTGTCAGCACGACGGCGTGGTGATGGTGATGGTGAAGTGATCTCCGCAGGGCTTCGCCTAAGCACTACGAAAATATGACCGGGGATGTAAACAGTGGAGGGGGCGCCGCACACGGCTAGGCAATTGTCTCGGGTGTGCTAGGCGCCCCCCTCCCACATATATATAGGTGGGAGGGAGGGAGGAGTAGCCATAGGAGGCGCCCAAGTAGGAGGAATCCTAATTGGAGTCCCTCCCAAGCCGCGCCCCCCTGCCATATATAACCGAGGGGGAGGAAAGAGGGGGGAGAGGGAAGGAAGTGGGAATCCTAATCCACACTTTCCTTTCCCTTCTCCCCTTTCCTTCTCCTCCTTAGGCCGGCCTATATGGGGGGCGCACCAGCCCCTTGTGGCTGGTGCGTTTCCCCTCTTGGCCCATAAGGCCCATATCTTTTGCCGGGGGTGCCCGGAACCCCTTCCGGTGACCCGATAAGTACCCGGTACCCCCCGAAACACTTCCGGTGTCCCAATACCATCATCCTATATATCAATCTTTACCCCTCAGCCATTTAGAGACTCCTCATCATGTCCATGATCTCATCCGGAACTCCGAACAACATTCGGTCACCAAATCACATAACTCATCTAATACTATATCATCAATGAACGTTAAGCGTGCGGACCCTACGGGTTCGAGAACTATGTAGACATGACCGAGACACCTCTCCGGTCAATAACCAATAGCGAAACCTGGATGCCCATATTGGATCCTACATATTCTACGAAGATCTTTATCGGTCGAACCGTTATGACAACATACGTAATTCCCTTTGTCCATCGGTATGTTACTTGCCCGAGATTCGGTCGTCGGTATCTGCATACCTAGTTCAATCTCGTTACCGGCAATTATCTTTACTTGTTCCGTAATACATCACCTCGTGACTAACTCCTTAGTCGTTTGACCGAGTATTACCGAGAGGGCTCAGATATACCTCTCCGATACTCGGAGTGACAAATCCTAATCTTGATCTATGCCAACTCAACAAACACCTTTGGAGATACATGTAGAGCATCTTTATAATCACCCAGTTATGTTGTGACGTTTGATAACACACAAGGCATTCCTCCGGTATCCGGGAGTTGCATAATCTCATAGTCAAAGGAATATGTATTTGACATGAAGAAAGCAATAGCAATAACCTGAACGATCAATATGCTAAGCTAACATATGTGCCTTGTCCATCACATCATTCTCCTAATGATGTGATCCCATTATCAAATGACAACACATGTCCATGGTTAGGAAACCTTAACCATCTTTGATCAACAAGCTAGTCTAGTAGAGGCTTACTAGGGACACAGTATTTGTTTATGTATTGACACATGTATTTAAGTTTCCGATCAATACAATTCTAGCATGAATAATAAACCTTTATCATGAATAAGGAAATATAAAATAACAACTTTATTATTGCCTCTAGGGCATATTTCCTTCAATATAAACTTTAAGGGTTCCACCAATTCCTATACTGGCGACTTATAATCAAAAGCCAGGGCGGGTTAATAACCCAATGACTCATGGTCATGAAAAATCTTGAGAGGATCACCTGGCGGCTCATAGCCACAATTAGCTTAATTTTAAGCAATGCTAACCCGGACCTTCTTTTATCCAGGGACTTATAGCCTGCATATAAATATGATTAAAAACATAAAATTCCTGTAAAGACAAAACAGGGAATATAGACATGTATATCTCAATATGTATAAGTGGGCTTTTAAGGCGCGACCAAAAAATACTGGCCTTTTAAGGCTCAAATCTTGCTTTCATGAAGCATGGCTTAATAGCCTTGGTTTATCCTCGCTATCAGTAAGCTAGCTCTCACATGACTTATACCACCGTTTTAACCTTGACAAGTTCAGGGTCACGAAGATTGACTTGTCAAGAGTATGGTGGGTCATCTTGTTCGGAGTAGCATCAAGCATACAGGCAGGTTTAACCAATAATGTGGTGTTTTACCAGGTCAAAAGGGTTTTGTAAGCTAAACTCAATGAGTTGGAAGCCCCTTAGTGCCCTTATGATCAATTAATAAAGAATCATGCACAGTAAATATGAGATGAAATGACAGAGGCCCCGAATTTTGGGGATGCCGGCTTTATTATGTTGATCATAAAAAGATATATACATTGACAAAGATATTTACAATGGTGAGAGCCGGTGGCTCAAGTGCAGTAAGGCCGAAGATGAGCAATGTTCCAAGGCCTCTTCATCTCCTCCTCAGAGGTATGTGACTTATTGTGCTCACGTATGTCGATGAGATAATATGACCCATTATTGAGGTTTTGCTAACCACAAAGGGTCCTTCCCAAGGCGGCGATAGCTTATGCATGCATGTCTGATCTTGAATCAAACGGAGCACAAAGTCGCCCTCCTGGAATGTTCGGCTTCGAACTCTGTGGCTATGATAGCGATGCAGGTCTTGTTGGTAAATTGCTGAGCGAGCCGCCGCAAGATCACGTTCTTCTTACAAAGCATCCAGGGTGTCTTGACGCGTCTTTTCATTATCTGCTTCAATGTAAGCTGCCACCCTGGGCGAGTCATGACGAGTATCACTTGGAAGAATCTCCTCTGCACCGTAAACCATGAAGAAGGGTGTGTAGCCTGTTGATCTATTGGGGGTGGTCCTGATGCTCCAAAGGACTGCAGGAAGCTCTTCAACCCAACAACCTGGAGTATGCTCCAAAGGCACCATGAGCCGGGGTTTGATCCCCTTATATATCTCCTGGTTAGCATGCTCAGCTTGACCATTAGACTGTGGGTGAGCTACGAATGACACATCAAGCCGGATATGCTCTCTCTGACAGAATTCTTTCATAGCACCCTTGGATAAATTTGTCCTATTATCAGTGATGATACTATGAGGATAACCAAAGCGGAAGATCAACTTTTTCACAAACTGAACTGCAGTCGCTGCCTCACAATTGCTTACAGGTTCAGCCTCAACCCACTTGGTAAATTTATCGACTGCCACCAGTAAGTGAGTTTTCTTGTCCTTAGACCTCTTAAAGGGTCCAATCATATCAAGACCCTAGACCGCAAACGGCCAAGTTATTGGAATCATCCGCAACTCTTGAGCCGGCACATGAGCTTGTCTTCCAAATTTCTGGCAACCACCACACTTTTTGACAATATCCTCGGCATCAGCATGAGCCGTCAGGGAGAAAAACCCATGTCTGAAAGCTTTAGCCACTAGAGATCTTGACCCGGCATGATGACCACAGTCCCCAGCATGGATTTCCTGAAGAATCTCATGGCCTTCCTCAGGGGAAACACAACGTTGAAACACGCCTGTAACGCTGCACCTGTGTAACTCGCCATTGACAATCGTCATGGACTTAGATCGCCTTGTAATCTTTCGTGCCAGATTTTCATCTTCAGGCAACTCACCTCGAGTCAGGTAAGCCAGATAAGGCAGCATCCAGTCAGGAATGACACGAAGAGCCGCCACCAGCTGCCCCTCCAGGTCAGGAATAGCGAGGTCTTCCTCTGAAGGTAACCTGATGGACGGGTTATGCAGCACATCTAGAAACACATTAGGAGGGACCGGCTTACGCTGAGATCCAAGCCGGGACAGTGCATCAGCCGCCTCATTTTTCCTCCGATCTATGTGATCCACCTGATAACCCTTAAAGTGACTAGCAATATTATTCACTGCTTGACGATAAGCCGCCATGAGCGGGTCTCTAGAATCCCACTTTCCCGAAACTTGTTGTGCCACCAAGTCTGAGTTGCCCAGACATCTAACCCGGCTTAGGTTCATTTCCTTATCCATATGAAGCCCATGGAGTAAAGCTTCATACTCAACTGCATTGTTAGTACAGGGAAACATAAGCCTCAAAATGTAACAGAACTTGTCACCTTGTGGGGAAGCTAAAATAACTCCAGCCCCCGAGCCTTCCAATTGCCTGGAACCATCAAAGTGTATCGTCCAGTATGTGTTATCTAGCTTCTCTTCAGGTGCTTGCAGCTCTGTCCAATAATTAATGAAATCCACCAAAGCCTGAGACTTGATGGCAGTTGTGGGCACATACTTAAGATGATGCGGCCCAAGCTCAATTGCCCACTTAGCAACCCGGCCAGTAGCTTCTCTGTTTTGTATGATCTCTCCCAGAGGGGCTGAACTGACCACTGTGATTGGATGTCCAAGGAAGTAATGCTTCAACTTGCGACTCGCCATGAACACTCCAAATACCAGTTTCTGTTAAAACTTCACTGACATAGTAAACCGGCCGCTGGACTGGGTATTCCTTCCCTACCTCCTTGCGCTCCACGACAACTGCCACGCTAACGGCTTTATTATTAGCCGCCACATATAGGAGCATAGGCTCTTTGTCCACCGGAGCAACCAAGATGGGCGGCTCAGCCAACAGCTTCTTAAGCGCCTCAAAAGCCTCATTAGCCGCATCACTCCAGACAAAGTGATCGATCTTCTTCATCATCTGATGCAAAGGAATCGCCTTCTCACCCAGGCGGCTTATAAACCGGCTTAGGGATGCAATGTGACCTGCCAGGCACTGAACATCATTGATACAGGCTGGCTTAGATAAGGAGGTGATGGCTTTGATCTTCTCTGGGTTAGCTTCGATGCCCCATTTTGAAACTAGAAAACCTAGAAATTTGCCTGCAGGTACACCAAAAACACACTTGGCCGGGTTAAGCATCATCTTGTAAACCCGGAGATTGTCAAAAGTTTCCTTCAAGTTAGCGAGCAAGGTCTCTTTCTTCCTTGACTTAACCACAATATCATCCACATAAGCATGAACATTGCACCCAATCTGACCATGAAAACAATTCTGAACACAGCGCTAGTAAATCACCTAGGCACTCTTGAGCCCAAAAGGCATAGAAACATAGCAGAAAGCTCCAAAAGGCATGATAAAAGTTGTTTTCTCTTGGTCCTCAACTGCCATCTTGATCTGATGGTAACCACAATAAGCGTCCAGGAAGCATAGACTCTCACAACTCGCTGTTGCATCAATAATCTGGTCGATACGGGAGAGAGCAAATGGATCAGCCGGACAAGCCTGGTTGAGGTCTGTGTAATCAACACACATACGCCTTGTGTTGTTTTTATTAAGTATGAACACAGGGTTAGCCAACCACTCAGGGTGAAAAACTTCGATGATAAACCCGACCGCTAAGAGCCGGGCTACCTCTTCTCCAATAGCTTTACGTCGCTCTTCATTGAAACAACGGAGGAACTGCTTGACTGGCTTAACTTTGGGATCCACATTAAGGTGGTGCTCAGCGAATTCTCTCGGTACACCCGGCATGTCAGAAGGCTTCCATGAAAAGATGTCCAGATTCTCACGGATGAACTCAATGAGCGCGCTTTCCTATTTGGGATCCATCCCAGCACCAACAGTGAACTGCTGGGAAGAGTCGCCAGGGACGAAATCCACTTGCTTTGTATCATCAGACGACTTTAACTTGAGCAGAGGGCCCTTTTCAGTGGTGGGCTTCTTCAGAGGGGTCATATCAGTCGGGTCAACATTATCCTTGTAAAACTTGAGCTCATGCGTAGCACAAGCCGCCTCTGCGTAAGCGGCATCACCTTCTTCACATTCTAAGGCGACTTTCCGATTACCATGAACCATAATTGTTCCATTTGGCCCTGGCATCTTAAGCTACAAATAGAAATAACAAGGGCGAGCCATGAACTTAGCGTAAGCCGGCCATCCAAACAAAGCATGATAAGGACTCTTGATCTTGACCACCTCAAACCACAATGTCTCTGCTCTGTGATTATACTCATCACCAAAAGTCACTTCTAGAGCAATTTTTTCCACCGGATATGTCAACTTGCCAGGCACCACTCCATGAAAAACAGTGGATGACGGCTTGAGATCTTTGTCCGTTAGACTCATCCGTCGAAAGGTTTCATAGTATAGTATGTTGATGCTGCAACCACTATCCATAAGTACCTTTGAGAACTTATAACCGCCTACTTGAGGAGCCACCACCAGGGCCAGATGACCTGGATTATCAACCTGGGACGGGTGATCTGCCTGACTCCATGTGATTGTCTGCTCTGACCACTTTAAATACTGAGGCACTGCCGGCTCAACGACGTTGACTGCCCGCTTATGAACCTTCCGATCATGCTTGCACGTGTTCGTAGTGAACACATGATATTGGCCACCATTAAGCTGCTTAGGATTACTCTGATACCCTGACTGATTGTTTTGCTACTGATTACCATGACCAGATTGCTTATTATGACTACCATGGTTACCCTGACCCTGATAACCAGCGTTTGAGCCGCCACCACCAAATCTGGCTCCCTGGGATCCAGGGCCTGACCCGCCAGACGGCCCATTGCCATTGCCATGATGCTGTTGAAATGCCTGGTTCTTGAACTCCCGCATGATATAACAATCCTTCCAAGCATGTTTAGATGGCTTGTTAGGATAATTGTAATTTGGACAAGGGCCATTGAGCATCTCCTCAAGATTCTGTGACCTTCCTTCATTGAAGGGTTGCTTGCCATTGCCATTACGACATTGATTCTTATACCCACTGTTGGTGTTAGCCACCAGATCCGACCCGCCATCAGGGTGTCTGCGCTTATCACCATTACCCTGGTTATTGCCATTGTGCCCTGCCACATACTGCTGCTGACCCTTAGCACTGCCGTTTTTGTTGCCCTTGTTAGACTTATCGTCATCAGAACTAGGGTCCTTTGTATTATCAGAATTCGCATACTTGGTGAGAGCACTCATGAGGTCACCCATGTCCTGGCACTTGCGCTTGAGCTGCCCAAGCTTCTGCTTAAGGGGTAGGAAGTGACAGTTCTTCTCTAGAATCAGAACAGCCTGAGCTGCCGCAATGCTATCTGATGAGTGGATGATAGTGGAGACCCACCGGGCCCAATGGTGGGCCGACTCATCCTCACACTGCACACAGTGATCCAAATCAACAATTATCAGTGGCTGCTTGCATGTTCCTTGAAAGTTTTTGATAAAACACGCCTTTAACTCCGCCCATGAGAAGATAGAATTAGGAGGCAGGCTTTTTAACCACGTGCGAGCCGGCCCTTCCAACATCATGGTGAAGTACTTGGCACACACTGCATCGCTAACATCCATCATATCCATGGCCAGCTCATAACTCTCGATCCAACCGGCAGGCTCCAGATCCGCTGTGTAATTAGGTATCTTATGAGGACCTTTGAAATCCTTAGGCATGCGCTCATTGTGTAAAGCCGGCACTAAACACGGCACTCCAATGCTTCTGGCACTTAACCCGGCTCCTACTGAAGCTGAAGGAACCACAGGGGGCGGCTCATAAGCCCCCTGGTTTGCTGCCTCTGCCTCTCGGCAGGCCCTCGCCCCATTCACAATCGCTTGAGCATCCGTCCTTGGATTAGAGGCGGGTCAACATGGAGCGGGTTATGGCGTCGCTCGCTGCTGGAGACCACGGGCGACTCAATATGCCGACTGTAACTACGGCTCGGAATGGGAGTTGAGTGCACCCGATCACGACTGTACGAATATGTGGCTTGTTGCGTGATGGCTGTTTGCAGGAGCTTGAACGCGTTCCGGGTTTCCACCACAGCTGGTGATTCACCAGTGATAGGAATTGCTGCAAGCCGGGTTGCCGCCGCTACCATGTTATCCACCGGGTTAGAAAAGTGCCCAGGCAGTGTCAGGAAATGCGGTGGTGGCGTCTGATTGGGGGGCGGGTTGGGTGCCGCCTCTTCCCTCTACGCCGGCTCACGCTGACGGGGTTGAGTCGCCGCTCGATTTCCTAGCACATCCGGGTTTGATTGGGGATGACCCGTGCTTTTGGAGTACTCGACCCTGCTCCGGGCGTGTCAAACAGGCGCATCGGGTCATATACCAGCGGTAAACGACTCTGGTGCCTTCTCCGGAATACTGCATTAGATGCGTTTTGGTCCAGATTTTGACGCCAAGCCTCTGCCTTCAGGCGCTCTGCCTCTGCATCAACCTAATCTTTCAGTGCAGCCATCTGGATGTTCTCAGCATTGATATCCTCCTGGGCCTTGGTCATCTGCTCGCGAATTTTCGCAATCTCCGCATTGCACTCTGCTTGATTTGCTGCGGTGACTTCCATCGCTAGCAGGTTCGTCAGAGTGCCCATAAGGTCAGATAGTACTTGAACCGGCGACCTAGCTGAACCGGCCACACCGGCTGCTGCGGTAGGTGAATCCGATGTTACAGCTGCAGCCATCGAAGAATTGAGAACCGGCGCCGACCCAGCCATAAAGATGGCGGCTCGACATGGCGGCTCGTAGGGGTCCGGAATCATGTCGCCAGCGGAACAGCCCCCAAGCCCGCTGTCTTGAAGTTGATAGATTGACTCCGTCTCGCCGGTGGAGGACTCATCACCTGAGTAGATCAGAGTCTCCCCTCCAGATGCAGAGTTCTCCGCGAGTTCCGCCCCTTGCGTGAAACCAATGAATACGTTCTTCCGGCCGCCTTGGACCCGGGCAGGTTGCACACGCCGAGCCGGCTCGATGAGGTCGGTGGAGATGTCCGGCTCAGGCTCGGATTCGCCGATCTTGCCGGTGAAAAAGTGGATTCCACCAAAGGGGACCCGGTACCCGTACTCTATTGAGTCGGCCTCGGGACCCCAGCCAACGTCATCGATGTAGAGCTTGCCGCGATGACTCTTGGTCATCCTGCCAACGGCGTATCCCTCGATCCCTGGGAAAGATCCCTTCAAGAAACCGAAACCACCGTGTGTTGGCCCCATAGTGGGCGCCAACTGTCGTGGTTTTGTCACGGCAGATGTCCTAGCAAAAGGACGAAGACGTGAGGCCATCGCAATGGTGAATAGCTTGTCGGGGTTGAGCGGGACGAGAGACACGAGTTTACCCAGGTTCAGCCCCTCACGACCGAGGTAAAAGCCTACTCCTGCTCTTGTTGCTTATTGCTTAAGTATTGATTACAAGGGAGCAGATTCGCTTGACCTAGCTATCGATTGATTGTAACCTATCCTATTTTGTGCCAGGGACTCACCTTTATATACAGGTCGAGGCCTCTGGCTTACAAGAGTCCGGGTCGGGTCACGACTCATAACCAAACCTAACTCTAAGTCGCCTTGCCTTTCATGACAAGTCACCGTACGTCGGCTTACTCCTTCGGGCTGCCCGCCGCCTTCTGGCTTTGGCCCTTGAGTCAGCCCGTCTTGTGAGTCGCCCGTTCGGTCCTGCGTCTTGATCATCCTGGCCCATCTGAAGTCCTGCTCCATGAGTTGCTAGTAGATTAACCCGGCCTACATAGGGCGGGTTACACCATGGGGTTATATCCCCAACACCACTGGTATCATCGCCCCAGCCTCAGTTCACTGCTGAAGAGGCTGGCGTAGAAGAAATTGATGAGGATGTGGACATTGGTACAACCACTCCAGTTCTTAATGATGAATATTGGGAAACTCTTCACCCAAATCACCAATTGCCACACCTTTTCAACAAATCCCTCAGTCCCCTGTGCAAACTGAAGAAATACCGACAGGCTCTGAAGGACCTCAAACTTCTCTCGTGTCCATCCCAGAAGAAATTCCAGCTGCAACAGCTGAAGAAATGGAGACCCAGACTGCTGCTGATGAAACTGCCGCTTCAATTCCTTAGTCTGCTGCACCAGTGTCGGTGCAACAAACCCTGGGTCTGTTTCCCTGACTGTGCACAGGCACGAGAACAAAATTACAACACCAAGGCCGTGTCAAGATACAAGAGACCAAGATCTTCGAAGAACCAGCAGGCAGATTAAGAAGGCCAAAACCAAGACAGAGAAGCCAGACACCACCAGGAGAAAAGCCTCCCTTGCCGGGCAGGCGGACCTGGCAAGGACAAGGGCTCCCCCAGAAGAAAGCATTCAAGACGTCCCGGCAGGGCCTGCCAGGACTCACGAGGGTGAAGACACCTCACCAAGCCATCTCACCACGACCCACGTCATTGATCAATGCGGTGTCAAGCCACAAAGTGACTAAGTGGCAGCCATTCGCCACATGGCGGCCTCTTTCTACAGGAAATACCTACAGATGACACCCGTCCTGCGACATGTCAAGCAAGCAGGCATGAAGCAGGCAAGACGAGCCCGGCAAGGCTTACCGGGCAAGCAACAATGTGACGTTGAGTGGTGCATTTAATGCACTCTGTCAGCCTGCAGAATTGGGTATGATAGCATTGTTTGCTATCTTATCAGTGCATAATGACTGTTTTGCCACTGTGGTGACCCCTTAACATATAAAAGGAGGCCCATGGCAACCGTAGCAAGGGGTGGGAAAGTTGAACACCCCCATGCTCGTACGCGCGTAGTCACTGCCTCCCCAGGGCGAGCCTGCCGGGCAAGTGCACTACGCTCCACCACCACTTTTCCACCATCAATCCACCAAAGCAGGAGTAGGGTTTTACGCCTCGCGGCAGCCCGAACCTGGGTAAAATTGCCCGTGTGATCTCTGCCATACTGCCCCACGTTCTTCTGCTCTTTGTGCAACGCGACATCCCCCCTGCCGAACCAGCAAGGGGCCCCTTGGCCCCATAGGTGGCCGTAGTTTCCCATGACATCTTTGGCGCGCCAGGTAGGGGTATCGCTTGTGCGAACCTCAAAGCGTGTGCAGCGCGTCATCTTCATCACCATCTTTCTCTTTGATGGCGCCGTCGGCAATGGCGCCCAAGAAGAAGCCCGGTGTTGCTGCTCACCCATCCACCTCGAAGGCGCCGCCGCCCGCAGCCACCAATGCTGCGGGGGACACGGAAGCGCACGAGAGTGTGGACGCCGCTAGGGCTGTGGTCGGGGCAGGCGGCACCATCACCACTTCCCCTGCGGTCGAAGCAGGAGCAGGAGACGCCGGAGGAGAGCAACATCAGCAACACCCCGATGGCCACGCTCCGTGAGGTACGGGTAAAGGGGCTACTCCATCCACACTCCTTCCCCTCGCCGACGGGCATAGCCACAGCGATGGCGCTCGGTCCGGGGCGAATCGCCGCCCTTTGGCCGCCCCCACCACAGGGGCGGCCGCCGCGCGTGCACCTCCCTTGGGACGAGTCGACCAGGCTGCTGCGCCTAGTGGAGCTGCTGACCCTCAAGCGCCATCACCGCACCACCATGCCATCCAGGTGGCCGCCCCGCAACAGCGGGGACGTGATACGGTCGCTGCTGGCCCCGTCAAGAGCCGAGCGACGGCGCGATCTGCGTCATCATCGCCCATACCAAGTACTGCTACAGAGGCCATGGCGCGGGCTCCACTGCTGCTGAGGTTTCCGCCAGCGGCCGAGTAGATGGATGAATGGCGTGCCACAATCCAGAGCCTGCTCGGCTTGGCCGAGGCTGGGGGCTCGTAGCGAGCTAGCCCGCCATGGACTTCCCAAGAGACGACAACGGCCCGTGCTGCTGGTCGTACGGAAGGGGCCACCCCCACAGTACAATCCCCACCACGGCAGCTAGCGCGGGCGCAGCAGAATCAAGAACCTGATGGCGTCTCGATGGCCTCTTCTGACCCTCGAGCGCGTCCAGGCCGGCAGCGTGCCCCGGAGGACAGGCGAAGGGGAGACGCGCGCGTTGTCGTTGAGCAACGCCGCGACGCCCACCGCCGGGCCAATGGGTGTGACGGTCCCGACGTCGACGAGCCTACACTCGATACTGGCGGGTACCTACCTTTCGAGGTTGGGTGCCCTGCCTTTACTCGTGAGCTGCGGCAAGTCCGTTGGCCGTCCATCCGCACATTCAAGCCAGAGATACCCGAGAAGTACGACGGGAGGCTGAACCCGGCAGAGTTTCTGAGCATCTACACCATCGCTGTTCAAGCTGTCGGGGGAAGAGATGAGAAGGTATTCGCCAACTACTTCCCTTTAGCTCTCAAGTCCAATGTGAGGTCTTGGCTGATGCACCTGCCAGAGAACTCCATTTCATCATGGGCTGATTTGTGCCATGAGTTCATTGGCGCCTTCACTGGCGGCCATTAAGAACCAGGTCGGCCCAGCGATCCGCAGCTTATTCAGCAGAAAGAAGGAGAGACTCTCCGGAAGTATTTGCAGAGATTTAGTAGAGTCCACAGAAACATCCCAAATATCCATCCAGCAGCTGTGATAGCCGCCTTCCAGTCCAATGTGCGCAATCAGAAGATTCGTTCCAAGATGAATGTACGGTTGCCCAAGACTGTGAAGGAACTTTACACCTTGGTGGATAAGTGTGCTCGGATGGAGGAGGGAAGAAAACTGCCCAGAGAGGAGGATTGCATTAATGTTGATTCAGAGGATGATGACGAGTCCACCAGTCAGGAGAAGAGCAAGAAGCGCAATAAGAAGTGCAAGGATAAGATGGTAATGTCTGTTGAAGGGTCGGGTATCCCTAGTACTGGCAAGAAGGTTAAGGCCGAAACCCCCGGCAAGGAAGCTGTCGTGTGCTCTGACTGCCGGGAGGCCGCGGCCGCCGAAAGGGACGGGAAAGGTGATGGGCCGTACTGCAAGATTCATCGGACCAAGGGCCACGACCTTCAAGAATGTTATCAGGTTGAGCAGCTTGTCAAGAGACAGAAAGCAGAATATGAGAAGCGTGACAAGGAAAAGGGACAGAATGTTGCTGGCGGTAAGGGTCGTGGCGGTGAAGTAAATCGCCCCGGCAGACCTCTTCAGAACAAAGGAAAACCCGCTAGGGATCAAGAGAAGGAAGCCTGCGGTGATGAGAGTGATGAAGAGGAAACCAGTGAGCAGGAGTTCCAGAAGGCCACTGACGCCCTGTGCATTGACGGGGGTGCGTCCCTACACGCCTCTCACCGCCAACTCAAGCAGTGGGCGCGTGAGGTTAATGCTGTGGAACAAGTGCCAGGGGCCTGGGAACCACTCAAATGGTCACACACGCCCATCATTTTTTACGAAGAGGATCATCCTGACCGCACCAACGCGGTAGGATGTTTGTCGTTGTTGGTCTCTCCAATAATCCGCAACCTCAAGGTCACGAAGATGTTGGTGGATGGCGGGGCCGGGTTGAATCTGATTTCCCCAAAGGTTATCAGCAAGCTTCAGATAGCAGAAGATGAGTTAAAAGTCACCGGCATGTTTCAAGGAGTTAATCCCGGCAGGAGTCATCCTAAGGGAAAGATCACGTTACCTGTGACGTTTGGGGGAGAGCTGAACTACCGGACTGAAAAGATTGTGTTTGATGTGGTTGACCTCCCCTTGCCGTACAATGGAACCCTTGGATGCCCAGCCCTGGCTAAGTTCATGGCGGCATCCCACTATGCCTACAACGTCTTGAAGATGCCAGGGCCAGTTGGAGTCATTTCCATCCCATCAGATGAGAAAGACGCAATCATTTGTGTGGACAAGATGTACCGGGACGCAGTCGCGGCAGAGGCAGTGGCAGCGGCAGCTCCCACCAAGGAGAACAGAGGGAAGAAGAAGGATAGTAAGGGCTCCGGCAAGGAATTCGGGAAGCGCGCCTCTCCGGAGTGCGCTGCGCCTGTTGATGACTTGCCGGAGAGTTCCAACAGCAAGAGATCCAAGGTTGCTGCTCCACAAGTGAAGAAGGTCCCGGCAGGGCTGGCTGGCATTGATGGTACTTTCACCATCAGCGCCACCCTCGATGACAAATAGGAAAGCGCGCTCGTTGCCTTCCTGTGGGCGAATATCAATGTGTTTGCCTGGCAACCATCTTATATCCCGGGTGTTCCTAGGGAGGTAATCGAGCACCACGTTGCTGTCTGCCCACATGCCCGACCTGTCAAGCAGAAAGTCCAGAAGCAGGCCTTGGAGAGGCAGCAGTTCATTACAGAGGAGATCAAGAAACTTGAGGCAGCTGGTTTGGTCAGAGGAGTGCTGCATCCAACGTGGTTAGCAAATCCAATGGTTGTCCGGAAGGCCAATGGGAAATGGAGACTTTGCATAGACTTCACAGATCTCAACAAGGCTTGCTCGAAAGACCCATTTCCCTTGCCGCGCATTGACCAGATCATGGACTCCACTTCAGGCTGCGATTTGCTCTCCTTTTTGGATGCATATCCTGGGTATCATCAAATCTTCATGTCCAAGGAAGACGAAGAGAAGACCTCGTTCATCACCCCGTGTGGTACGTACTGTTTTATCCGCATGCCTTTCGGATTAAAGAGTGCCGAGTCTACTTTTGCAAGGGCAGTCCAGATTGGTTTTGGGCCACAGCTGCACAAGAACATTGAGGCTTATATGGATGATATTGTGGTCAAAACCAAGGATAGATCAACCCTTATCCAGGATTTGGAGGAGACATTTGCCAATTTGCGCAAGATCAACTTGAAGCTCAACCCGGAGAAATGTGTATTTGGTGTTCCCTCCGGCAAGCTGCTCAGGTACTTTGTACCCCATCGGGGGATCAAAGTCAACCCCGATAAGATCCAAGCCATCGAACAAATCCAAGCACCAAAGACGGTCAAAGATGTAAGGTGTCTGACAGGGTGTGTTGCCACGCTAAGCAGATTCATTTCCAAGTCTGCCGAGCGCGCCTTGCCGTTCTTCAAAATCTTGAAGAAGGCAGGGCCCATGAAGTGGACTCCAGAAGCAGATGCGGCTTTGCAAGAGTTGAAGGCCTACCTATCTTCTGTACGCACCTTGGTTGCTCCCAAACCGCAAGAGCCGTTGCTATTATACTTGGCGGCAACCAATCAAGTGGTTAGTGCAGCCTTGGTGGCGCAGCGGGAAGTGGATGAAACAGAGAGTGAGCAAAGACCGGCAGAGTCAGATAGGGATCAGGACAGAGATAAGCACGACAGCGAAGACAACCCCAAGGACATGGCAAGGAAGAAAGTGGTGCAGCGCCCAGTGTACTTCGTCAGTTCCCTGCTACAGGGGGCTAGATCGAGGTACTCTGGCGTGCAAAAGTTGATCTTTGGCCTCATCATGGCCTCAAGGAAACTGCGCCACTACTTCCAAGCCCATGAGATCACGGTTGTCACTCGCTTCCCGTTGCAAAGGATACTCCGGAACCCTGAGGCTACTTGCAGAATAGTGGAGTGGGCTTTGGAGTTATCCAGTTTTGGTTTGAAGTTTGAGAGCACATCAACAATCCAGAGCATGGCATTGGCAGAGTTTATTGCAGAATGGACGCCAACCCCTAACGAGGCAGTGCCAGAAATAGTTATCCCCGGCAAGGAGGCGCCCCAAGAATGGATCATGTATTTTGATGGTGCTTTTTCCCTACAAGGTGCAGGGGCTGGCGTGCTTCTCGTCGCTCCCTCCGGGGAACACTTGAAGTATGTCGTCCAGATGCATTTTGCCCAAGAAGAGGCAACCAACAATACAGCAGAGTATGAAGGGCTCCTTGCCGGGCTCAGGATTGCCGTAGAATTGGGAATCAAGAAGCTGATCATCCGAGGAGACTCACAGCTTGTGGTGAGACAAGTCAACAAGGATTACCAAAGTCCATTGATGGAGGCATACGTTGAGGAAGTGAGAAGATTGGAGGAGCGCTTTGACGGGTTGCAAACAAAGCACATACCTCATGCGAAAAACAGCATAGCTGATCACTTGTCAAAGTGTGCTGCCCAAAAGCTTCCTATGGAACCAGGAACTTTTGTTCTCCATCTTACTCAGCCCTCCGTATCCCCAGCAACAATGGTCCAGAAAAGGAGAAAGCTGGACTCCGGTAAGCCTCTCCCGGTAGAGCCATCCGCTCCTGGCAGGGACCCTGCCGGAAACAACTCCTCACAACCTGCCGGACCGCACCCTCCAGCCGGACCCATGGTCCCTGCGAACGAGGAATGTGCCCCTGCAGTTGAGGAGGTGCCGCTAGTCCTTGTTGCCGAGCCCCAGGCTCCAACTTGAGCAAGGCACATAGTCCACTTTCTCCAAACCGGAGAACTCCCCAATGACCAAGATGAGGCTGAAAGAGTAGCCCGGAGGGCCAGTATGTACCAGTTTGTCAATGACACTCTGTACAGAAGGAGGCCCAACGGTGTGAAATTGAAGTGCATCTACCGAGAAGAATGGAAGGAACTGCTAGCTGAGATACACAAAGGCATGTGCGGCTCCCACATTGGATCAAGGGAGCTGGTTGGGAAAGCATTCCGGCAAGGATTCTATTGGCCCATAGCCCTCCAAGATGCGGTTGAGCTAGTCACCAAATGTGAAGCCTGTCAGTTCCATTCCAAGAAAATCCACCTGCCTGCCCAAGCTCTTCAGACAATCCCTTTATCATGGCCATTTTTGGTCTGGGGGCTCGATATCCTAGGCCCTTTCCCCCGAGCGATCGGGGGCTTTGAATTCTTGTTCGTTGCTATCGACAAGTTTACAAAGTGGCCGGAAGTTGCTGCCGTGAGAAAGGTGACTGCTCAATCAGCTATCAAGTTCTTGAAAGATTTGGTGTGTCGTTTTGGAATCCCAGCAAGGATCATTACCGACAACGGCACCCAATTCACGAGCCGTGCCTTCAAGCAATATGTTCATGCCCTCGGAAGCAAGATCTCGTTTGCTTCTGTCGCACATCCCAGAAGCAACGGGCAAGCTGAGAGGGCGAACGCTGAAGTGCTGCGGGGACTCAAAACAAGAACCTTTGATACGCTGCAGAAGCATGGCAGGTGGTGGATCGATGAGCTACCGGTAGTTCTATGGTCCCTCAGAACGACACCAAATCGAGCTACCGGGAAGACTCCTTTTTCCCTGGTCTATGGGGCGGAAGCAGTTATCCCCACGAAACTCATTTATGGGTCGCCTCGAGTGCTTGCCTACGACGATGTAGCGCAAGATCAGCACCGGCGTGATGATGCTGTGCTACTCGAGGAGAACTGTCTCCGGGCTGCTACGCGTGCTGCATGCTATCAGCAAGCCCTGCGTCGCTATCATAGCCGCTGGGTTCATGCCCGGTGTTTTGAGGAAGGCGACCTTGTCCTTAGGCGCGTTCAGTCCGCCAAGGGTACAAACAAGTTGACACCAAAGTGGGAAGGCCCTTACCGGGTAGTACGAGTCACCAAACCTGGCACAGTCTGTCTGGAGACCGGAGATGGCATTCAATTGCAAAACTCATGGAATATTGAGCATCTCCGCAAGTTCTACCCGTAAGGCGCGGCTATTGGGCCCTGCCCGGCAGCCACCCTTTTGTACAGGCCTTGCCTCAGTTGCATGTAACCCCTTGTACAAAGCCAGGCGATGACCCTGAGCACCAGAGAAATAAACGAAGCGCTGGGGGGCCCCCGACCAAGTTGCATGCATGCATAAGCATTCCAAGAGCATTTGCATAAGCATTTCATGATCATTTGCATATGCATATAGATAGGATAGCATCCTGCATCATTCTCATCTGCATAAAGCTGCAGGTTCCTGCCGAGAACTCGGTTTCTGCAAGATGGGGAGATGAACCAACGCTGCGATCCCCGGTGAACCAAACAGATAAGTTCTACCTCCTGTCCATAAGTGTTCTGTAAGCTAAAACTTGTGTATAAGAAAACCCCGCCACTCTTCGAAACTTAGGTGCTCCCATCCCTGGCTCGAATGTTGCATCGGCCTGGATGGTCGTAGTGGCCTTTGATGAAAAGAAGTTGGCGGGGGGACTGGTCCCTCTATTTCTTGCCGGTAGGCTCAGTTTCTCGGCAACGAAGAAAGGGTACCGGCAGGATAGCTTGCCGGGGAAAACTCGTTTATTTAAAATAAAGAGGCATTTCACCTCTGCATGGACATATACATGCACGAGTTCCCGGCAAGGTTCATATTTTTCATTAATATGCTGGTCATACAAGTACAAACCTTACAGAACACAGACATGGACTCGAGAGATTACATTATTTGAACTAAAATTTGGCAAATGCCTACGAGTTTAAGATTGAAAAAAGATAAGTGCCCCGTGATGCCCTTTCTTGTCCCTCTCCTCCTAGGCACAACAGTTGAAGGCGAGAAAGGGCAAAAGGAGTGCCTGAGCAGAAGCCCGACCCGTTCCCATCGGGCTCCAGGAGAGGTAGCCTGATGGGGACGGGGGAGCACCGGGGAACGCATCGATGGAGAGCACGATGGAGGTGACCCGCCAACCACCACCACCAAGGCCATCAGGACACGGCAGGGCTAACGGAGCTGCAGTCCGAGAGGAAGCCTACCGGGGTCCAGCTGGAAGACTGCTGGAGGAAGCCGGGCGGCACCATCCCCACCCCTGCATCCAACTCCCCGGCAAATCACCTTGCTGGGAAGTAGAGGCAGATGCAGATGATGGTGCTACCGCCTGATGAAGATGGTGCGGGCAACGCTCGGCCGGAGCCAGAGTCGTCGCCCTCCCGGGCGCTGCCGTCGTCATCGCCGTCACTGTCCTCCTCGTCGCTTTCGCTCGATGAGGAGCTTTCGTCGTCGGTCAAGCTCTCCGCGCAGCACCCTAAGCGAGCTCCTGAGCGCCCGAAGATCTTGACGGAGAGCAGGCCGCTCTCCATTAATTTGAGCTGGAGAACATGCCCTTTCGAGAAATCGTGGGCACGAGCAAAGGTCTTCGAACCACGACGGAGGTACATCACATGAGGAGCAGGGAAGCCGACATCAACCCACATGCCACCGTTCCCACAGCCCCTCATGTGCAACCTCAGAGCGCGTGGCTGTTCGAGCTCCATTTCCTGTGCAAATGGAGTAGGGAGGCGAAGATGGCCGCATGGGGGTTTGTACAGCCTGATGATGAACTCTTGAGGCTGATCCCCGACATGGCCGTCCATTGGAGGGAAGACCACCGGTGGGGGCGCGGCTAACGCATCACCCTGTCCCCCTCTTCCTCGAGCACCGTGGCGACCTCGGCCTCACCCCCTCCCTCCTCCTCTCGCGGTGGGATCCTCTATCACGGGATCAGGAGGAGGAGGGATGCATTGTCGAGTAGAAGCCCTCGTCGCCGCCGCTGGAGTGTCGCCGTGCCCTCGTCCTCTTACCATGGCGAGTGGAGGAAGATTGCAAGAAGGGAGAAGAGATGTGAGTGAAAATGCACTGCTCTTCCCCCCCTTTTTATAGAAGGACGGAGCGGAGGGCTAGCCTTTTGCGCAGGAAACGGCCGCCTCGTTCCCCCAATGCGGCCTCCGTGCACCTTCTGCGGCCCAAAGAATCAAGGCCGACCCTTTGCCCCAACCATCGACACCTAGTTCTCAACCGTGGCACTCGTCCCCGCGCTCTACGCATCCACCACCTACCACGACCAATGCATGCGGAACACGTGGCAGGTGCATGCGAGGCGGGGAGTAGGACCTACCCTGACGACGCCCGGCAGCGCGATCGGGGTAGGCCCGGGGGCTTCTGTCAGTGCAACAAACCCTGGGTCTGTTACCCTGACTGTGCACAGGCACGAGAACAAGATTACAACACCAAGGCCGTGTCAAGATACATGAGACCAAGATCTTCGAAGAACCAGCAGGCAGATTAAGAAGGCCAAGACCAAGACAGAGAAGCGAGACACCACCAGGAGAAAAGCCTCCCTTGCCGGGCAGGCGGACCTGGCAAGGACAAGGGCTCCCCTGGAAGAAAGCATTCAAGACATCCCGGCAGGGCCTGCCGGGACTCACGAGGGCGAAGACACCTCACCAAGCCATCTCACCACGACCCACGTCGTTGATCAATGCGGTGTCAAGCCACAAAGTGACTAAGTGGCAGCCATTCGCCACATGGTGGCCTCTTTCTACAGGAAATACCTACAGATGACACCCGTCCTGCAACGTGTCAAGCAAGCAGGCATGGAGCTGGCAAGACAAGCCCGGCAAGGCTTGCCGGGCAAGCAACGATGTGACATTGAGCGGTGCATTTAATGCACTCTGTCAGCCTGCAGAATTGGGTATGATAGCATTGTTTGCTATCTTATCAGTGCATAATGACTGTTTTGCCACTGTGGTGACCCCTTAACATATAAAAGGAGGCCCATGGCAACCGTAGCAAGGGGTGGGAAAGTTGAACACCCCCCACGCTCGTACGCGCATAGTCACTGCCTCCCCAGGGCGAGCCTGCCGGGCAAGTGCACTATGCTCCACCACCACTTTTCCACCATCAATCCACCAAAGCAGGAGTAGGGTTTTACACCTCATGGCAGCCCGAACCTGGGTAAAATTGCCCGTGTGATCTCTGCCATGCTGCCCCATGTTCTTCTGCTCTTTATGCAACACGACATCCCCCCTGCCGAACCAGCAAGGGGCCCCTTGGCCCCATAGGTGGCCGTGGTTTCCCGTGACAACCAGAAGTTGTGACTGAAAAGGTTGTGAGGCCTATTACTGCAAATCTTCAGCCCAAGCCTCAAAATCCTCAGTCTGGCACAAGGAGGATGAAATTCAACAATGTCGATTTCTTCGCTGAGCATCATTTCTTCACCGATGCAAATCCTTGTGACTCGGCAGATTAAGGCACAAGAGGTTCTGGACTGCAAGTCAAATGAATTTCTATGCCTCAGTGTTATTTGGCAAGGACAAAGTCTTCCAACACTGTCAAATTCCTCATGTGGATATGGAGTCCATTCCATGATTTCAACTAGTTCTGAATGTTCTCCACGAAGCTGGACTCCTCACTTTCTGTGCTGACATATGTGATTGGAATGAAGAACTCATTCTTCAGTTCTATGCAACCTTGCATCTCACTGAAATGTCTCAGATGTCAACTCATGGGTGCTAGACTGGATGACTGATAACACTCACTACAAAGCCCCAGCGACTGAATTGCTTCATGCCATTCCAGTTAGCCCTCCGGCAGAAGGTGCAAGGCTGATCTACGAGGAATCTGAACTTCCAAATCATCTCATGCAAGTGTTGATGAAGCCTTTGCGTCAAGGCCAAGCTCTGAGAACCACCTTCCTCATGAAGGATTTGGTGTATGTGCCTAGAAGAGTCTACCGCATTCTGGCCAAAACCCTCAGTCCTATCAAAGGCCACAATCTGAAGAAGAAGAAGTTGTTGGCATCATGAACAATCTTCTGTTCAACATTATTCACGGCATTCCCATAAACTATCATGATTTCTTCATGAGGACTTTGGCTAATGTTGCTCTTTCGCCGTTTGAAGTGAAGCCCTATGCTCCTTGGATTATGAGGTTCATCAGAACCAGGTCTTCAATTCCATACAAGGCCGACTTTCCGAATCACTTCAGCTTTCTGCCTCCGATTGAAGTCCTCAAAAAGACTTTTTCCTCAGTTGATGAAAAAGGAAAGGATGTTGTTGTTGATGAAGGCACTCGTCCATTGGATGGACAATTTCGTATGGCTGCATCTTATTCCACCAATGATGACTCTGCCACACAAGACTCTACTGCAAAAGCCACAGCGTAAAATCCTCAAGCTTCTTCCCCGCGTGTGATGACTAATCGCGAACTTCTTCTAAGTCTTCACCAGAAAGTCGATCGCAACCACAAGTGGGTCAAGCGTCAATTTGGTTCAATTCTTCAGAACATGACTGTCACGCAGAACACTGTGAAGAAGAATCACTACTATGTGCATGAAATCTTCAACTGCACTTGGGCCATACTTTGACATCTTTATACAGACGAAGACCTTAAGAAGATGGAATTTCAACAGCACTTTGACTGGTCTCATCCTCCTTCGAAGAAATTCAAGAAGGTCAAAGTTCCTCAGCTGGTCACTAGTTCATTTTCTTCATCGTGTGAGACGGATGAAGCTGAGGATCTCGACGACACCGCGGAAGGCCCTACACCAACAAACGACCCCAACAACGCTGGCGCTCCTACACCGACCTCAAGCTGATATTCTTCAGGGGCATTAGTCCTCAATTTTCGTCCCTTTTGGTCATTTGATGAGAAAGGGGGAGAAATTTGAGTTAGTCTTCAAGCGGGTCTCTATATTAGGGTTGTTTTTGTTTAAGTTACAACTCTCGTTCTTCTGAGGTGTTTGTTTGATGAGTTGTAAACTTAAGTCCGATGGTGGTCTGACACTTTTGAACTGCTTTCTGCATGCTTATTTCCTCAAGTTACTTAATGCACGCATGCTGAATTTCGTCAGACACCATTTTCCATCATGCATTTCAAATTCTTCATAATATATGTTAAATGCGTGAATGGATTACAAGATATAGGGGGAGATCTCCATGATTTTATCCTACCATGTGCATTTGCAGTCCAAAGCAAATTCCTCAAATATGCACATCTTCAGGGGGAGTTCTTCTATATCTTGCAATCAAATTCCTCAAAATCAGTATTTACACTTCATATGTTTACCCCCTTTGAAAACTTAACCTATTTGTCATCAATCACCAAAAGCGGGAGATTATAAGTGCATCTAGTGCCCCTTAGTGATTTTGTCGTATTGAAGACTTATAGGTTAAGGGACTAATGTGTTTGTGAGTGTACACAGGTCTTATAAGTCTCTAAGGAGTTTGATATATCCGAAGAATGTCGACCCCTAAAAATGAATGTCTTCAACTGAAGACTTTGTGCTTTTCTTGAAGACTTTGAAAATGAAGAAATTGGTGTGACCTTGAAGATATTAATGCGAGGACTATGAAGCGTGAAGACTTTTGTTTTCGTAGCTTCATTTCCTTCTTTTGAGTCATAGAAACACCGTACTGTTAAAGGGGGTCGAGGTAATACTAAGGAAAAATTTCAAAGTGATGCTCATCTCAAAGCCTACACATACCCAATCCTTCGAGTGAAGCCTTTGGAAATCTTTTGTAGTTCAGTCAATTTCTTCAGTGATAGAGACGAAGTTCTTCTGGTCTCTGAGGAATTTGTTCTGACTGAGGAGTTAGGATTTCGCAAGTGTGAATTGCCTACAGTGAGGAACATGATTGCCCTGAGGACTTTCATGGTTCGAATTTCTGACCATTGTTGTGCTTCGTGCCAGCTATCCAGATATCTTATCCATCCAACGGTCATATCATTAGGGGCATTTAGGTCTTATCATGTCGGGCTACTCCCCGACTATAAATAGCCGCCCCCTCAACCACTAGCTGGTTGGCTGCTCCGAGAGATAGATTGACACTTGTCATTTAGAGCATCCCATCCTCCGAGGACTTTGAGAGAAAATCATCAGTGAGGAAAAACCCAAAACCCAAAGTAATTGAGCATCACTGAAGAGATTGTTCCTGTGTGGAGCCGACGCTTTTTACCTTTGAAGACTGTGCATCTTCCAGATGGTTAGGCGTCATGGTCTAGAGCATCCAAGAGGAATTATGGATCACCGGGTGACTGAGTCTGTGAAGGTTTGGAAGTCACCTTGAAGACTTACCACGAGTGATTGGGCGAAGTCTGTGTGACCTTAGCTCAAGGATAATACGGTAAGGAATGTGTGTCCTTTGGTTTAAATAGCAAGCCACTACAACCAGATGTACAACTGTCACAGCAGTTGGAACTGGTCTACCAAATCACTGTCTTCACCGAGCTACTGGTTCTATCTCCTCAACTCTTTCATTTCCTCGCTTACTTGTTGTTGCACTTGATTGTTACTGTTTGAAGACTTTGACTGAAGACTTTCTCAATTTCCTCAACCCTATTTCTTTATTCACCTTGTCTTCTACTTGCTTATCTTGTTTACACGCTACTTGTGCTCTGTGTATGTTTTATTTCATCATGATGACTATGCTATTGCCTTGTTATGCATGCACCTGAGTACTTTATCCGCTGCTTGTATTTCGTCACTTAGCAAATTCCTCAAGTAGTATTTCCTCAGTGACAAATTTGTAAAATTTTCCTATTCACCCCCCTCTAATCGATATAACGCACTTTCAATTCCTATAAGTGTCACAAATAGCCCTAGAGTTCGTACTAAAATAACGCCATATGATACACATCAACCAACTCTAATGTCACCTAGATACTCCAATGTCACCACGAGTATCCGTGAGTTGATTATACGATATGCATCAAACAATTTCAGATTCATAATACTCAATCCAACACAAAGAACTTCAAAGAGTGCCCCAAGATTTCTATCGGAGAAACAAGGACAAAAACATGCATCAACCCCTATGCATAGATTACCCCAATGTCACGTCGGGAATCCGCGAGTTGAGTGCCAAGACATACATCAAGTGCTCTCAAATCGATAAAAGTATTCAATCCGAAAATGATGAAATCTCAAAGGGAAAACTCAATTCATCACAACAAGATAGAGAGGGAGAAACACCATATGATCCAACTATATTAACAAAGCTCACGATACATCAAGATCATGCCAAATCAAGAACACGAGAGAGAGAGAGAGAGAGCAAACACATAGCTACTAGTACAAACCCTCAGCCCCGAGGTTGGACTACTCCCTCCTCATCATGGTGGCCGCCGGGATGATGAAGATGGCCTCCTATGATGATTTCCCCCTCCGGCAGGGTGCCAGAATAGGGTCTAGATTGATTTTTCGTGGCTACAGAGGTTTGCGGCGACGGAACTTCTCATCTAGAGTTATTTCTGGGGGTTTCTTTATTTATAGGATTTTTTGGCGTCGGTCTCACGCTGAGATGGGCCTCGATGGGCCCCACTACCCACCAGGGCACGCCTGGGGGGTGGCGCGCCCTGGTGCCTAGTAGGCAGCAGAGGGGCCCCTCCAGTGGTTCTTTGCTCCAGTATTTTTTATATTTTCCAAAATAATTCTCCAAAAAGTTTCGTCCAATTTCGAGAACTTTTATTTCTGCACAAAAAACAACACCACGGTAGTTCTACTGAAAACAGCGTCAGTCAGAGTTAGTTCCATTCAAATCATACCAAAACCATATAGAATTGTTGTAACGTGGCATTAATACTTCATAAATTATAGATACGTTGGAGACGTATCAGCATCCCCAAGCTTAATTCCTACTCGTCCTCGAGTAGGTAAATGATAAAAGAAATAATTTCTGAAGTATGAATGCTAGCATAGTGCATAAGTTTGATCAATGATAATTTCAATCACTTCTCCTAGCATCACAACAACTCTTTCTCATAAAACTCATCACGATAAAGGAGCAATCAATTCACATGTTATGGTTCAAACAATGCCTTCTCTTGAAACTTAACAACCTATGTTCTTAGTTACCAAACAATTACAATTCAACTTATTCTCAACAAAGTCTAAGTAAGAGCTCCACATACTCAATCATCAGATAGTCTTCTATGATTGCTAGTACTCAAAGCATATTTTTAGAACAAATGGCATCCATCGAACACAGAGAAATATAGGGGCTTAATGTTTCGCCTCCCAACTCATTTATCATAGAGATAATTGTCAACAATAATAAATCATGATCATTTATATTTGACTGGCCATATGTGCCTAGATCTTTCCCCACCACATGATGCTTGCCAACTAGAGAATAATTGAGGTTGAAATGAGAATGCATACTATTGACTCTTGCATAAAAGTAAATACTAAAAATTAAAAGATAGGCTTTTCGCAGAGGGAAGCAGAGGTTGTCATGCGCTTTTTATTTTTGGATGCACAATCACTTAATGCAAAGGAATGTCATGTTATATGGACACTCATGGGAAGAAACTAGGTTTAAGGGTTTTTGGATGCACAAGTAGTATCTCTACTTAGTATGAATTTTTGGCTCGCTAAAGATCCTAAGCAAACACCACATGTTGGAGGATCCGTAACAATATAACTTCTATGCAAATATACACAACCATAACTCATTACGTTGTCTTCCTTGTCCAACTTCAACTAATTTGCTCAAGTTCGAAAATAATTAATGGGTATTCACAATCATAGAAGATGTCCAAGATAATATATTTGTATCTGAAATTTCTCTTCCTTATATTAATCATTCATGAATTGCTTGTATGACCAATATTGTAATTGTCAAGCTTCAATAGATTTCACTTTCTAAACCCGATGTGAAGATACTACTAGGTATGATACAAGCATCTGAGGCACATATAATTTCAAATTTATGATATTCAATTCATTCAACAATTTACTCATAGGATATAAGTGAAGCACAAGAGTAAATGACAAGCTACTCCAAAAAGATATAAGTGAAGATCAAGCGAGTAGTTTAGGAAATGGGTAGCTATTTGAGGACTCTCTCTCATTTAAAAAAATTTCATATCTAAGTATTTTGTTAAAACAGGAAGCAAAACAAAATAAAATGACATTCCAAGAATAGCACAACTCATGTGATGAAGCAAAAAACTTAGGCTCAACCGATACTAACCGATAATAGTTGAAGAAGAAAGGTGGGATGCCTATCGGGGCATCCCCAAGCTTGAGCTTTTGTGTCCTCTTCATTCCTCTTATATCACGGTTTCCCTAATTCTTAAAAACTTCATCCACACAAAACTCAATAAGAACTTGTGAGATAAGTTAGTATACAAAAATGCATAACCTTATCATTCTCTACTGTAGCAAATAACTAAAATTATAATTTAACATTGCATACTAAATGCCTCTGCATATTTAATACTCCTATCCTCAAATAGAATCATTAAACAAGCAAACATATGCAAACATAACAACAATATGTCTAAACATGACAGTGTGTAAACATCTCAATTATGGTCATACCTCTGTAACTCTAAAAATTATGAAAAAACTACCACACTGTAGATTTTTTTTTATTCCTTACTGTGTAAAAATTTCAAGATTTTTTCATATACTGACTATTCACAAATATTCAAAACATAACAACAACCTTTTTGTTTTCAAACAACAACATATAGACTTGCAAAATAAGCATGGTAAAGGCTATACTTGACATTTTTATTGAAATAAAAGATAAAAAACATTCTTCTAAATATCATCAAGCAAAACTCAACCAAAGAAAATGATGCTCCAAGCAAAACACATACCATGTGATGAATAAAAATATAGCTCCAAGTGAGGTTACCGATAATGTTGAAGACAAAGAGGGGATGCCTTCCGGGGCATCCCCAAGCTTATTTGCTTGGATCTTCCTTGAATATTATCTTGGGGTGGCTTGGGTATCCCCAAGCTTAGGGTCTTGTCACTCCTTATTCTCCTCATATTGATATATCACCCAAAACTTGAAAACTTCAATCACACAAAACTTAATGGAACTTTGTGAGATGGGTTAGCATAGTAAAAGAAATCATTCACTTGGGTACTGTCAAAGACAAGATACATAATTGTTTCCACATAATGCCTACTGTACTCTATAATTTCCACAATCTATATTAAGCAATATAAGCCATAGAAACCATAAAACAAGCAAACTATGAATTGCAAACAGAATCTGTCAAAAACAGAACAGTCAGTAAACATCTGAATAATGACTATACTTACGTAACTTCAAATATTCTGAAACATTAGGACAAAGTAGTAAATTGTGTATCAATCATCTTTAAAAAAATTCAGAATTTTTTGACACTCCAGTGAATTATCAAAATTCCTGTACTGGACGAAAAAGTTTCTGTTTTTGCACAGAATCAAGTCAACCATCATCCACACTATCCCAAAGGCCTTGCTTGGTACTTTATTGAAACAAAGGCTATAAAACATGATTACTACAGTATCTTAATCATGTGAACACACAAAGATAGTAGGGGTAAATGTTGGGTTGTCTCCCAACAAGCGCTTTTCTTTAATGCCATTTTAGTTAGGCATGATTATTTCAATGATGCTCACATAAAAGATAAGAATTGAAACATAACGGGAGCATCATGAATCACATGGCAAGCACTTTTAAGTCTAAACCACTTCCTATGCATAGGGATTTTGTGATCAAATAATTTATGGGATCAAGAATCAACTAGCATAGGAAGGCAAAACAAGCAATACTTCAAAACTTTCAACACATAAAGAGGAAACTTGATATTATTGAGATATGTAAAAGCATAAGTTCCTCTCTCATAATAATTTCCAGTAGCATCATGAATGAATTCAACAATATAACTATCACATAAAGAATTCTTTTCATGATCCACAAGCATAGAAATTTTCTTACTCTCCACATAAGCAAATTTATTCTCATGAATAGTAGTGGTAGCAAACTCAACAAAGTAACTATCATGTGAGGCATAATCCAATTGAAAATCAAAATCATGATGACAACTTTCATGGTTATCATTATTCTTTATAGCATACATGTCATCACCATAATCATCATAGATAGCAACTTTGTTCTCATAATCAATTGAAACCTCTTCCGAAATAGTGGATTCATCATTAAATAAATTTATGACCTCTCCAAATCCACTTTCATAATTATTACAATAAGATTCAACACTCTCCAAAATAGTGGGATCATTATTACATAAAGTTGACACTCTTCCAAACCCACTTTCCTCAATATAATCATCGTAAATAAGAGGCATGCAATAATCATAATAAACATTCTCATCAAAACTTGGGGCACCAAAAATATCATCTTCATCAAACATAGCATCCCCAAGCTTATGGCTTTGCATATCTTTAGCATCATGGATATTCAAAGAATTCATACTAGAAACATTGGAATCATGCTCATCATTCAAAGATTTTATTCCAAACATTTTATTGAATTCTTCTTCTATCAATTGAGCACAATTTTCTGATCCATCATTTTCAAGAAAGACTTGATAAAGACGAATAATATGAGGCAAACTTAATTCCATTTTTTTGTAGTTTTCTTTTATAAACCAAACTAGTGATAAAACAAGAAACTAAAAGATTCAATTGCAAGATCTAAAGATCTACCTTCAAGCACTCACCTTCCCGGCAACGGCGCCAGAAAAGAGCTTGATTATACGATATGCATCAAACAATTTCAGATTCATAATACTCAATCCAACACAAAGAACTTCAAAGAGTGCCCCAAGATTTCTATCGGAGAAACAAGGACGAAAACATGCATCAACCCCTATGCATAGATTACCCCAATGTCACCTCGGGAATCCACGAGTTGGGTGCCAAGACATACATCAAGTCCTCTCAAATCCATAAAAGTATTCAATCTGATAATAACGAAATCTCAAAGGGAAAACTCAACTAATCACAACAAGATAGAGAGGGAGAAATGCCATATAGTCCAACTATATTAACAAAGCTCGTGATACATCAAGATCATGCCAAATCAAGAACACGAGAGAGAGAGAGAGAGAGAGAGAGAGAGAGAGATCAAACACATAGCTACTAGTACAAACCCTCAGCCCCGAGGGTGGACTACTCCTTCCTCATCATGGTGGCCGACGGGATGATGAAGACGGCCTCCGGTGATGATTTCCCCCTCCGACAGGGTGCCGAAATAGGGTATAGATTGGTTTTCATGGCTACAGAGGCTTGCGGCGATGAAACTTCTCATCTAGGGTTATTTCTGGGGGGTTCTGTATTTATTGGATTTTTTGGCATCGGTCTCACGCTGAGATGGGCCTCAAGGGGGCCCACTACCCACCAGGGCGCGCCTAGGGGGGTGGCGCACCCTGGTGCCTAGTGGGCAGTAGGGGGCCCCCATCCAGTGGTTTTTTGCTCCAGTATTTTTTATATTTTCCAAAACAATTCTCCAAAAAGTTTTGTCCAATTCCGAGAACTTTTATTTCTGCACAAAAAACAACACCACGGTAGTTCTACTGAAAACAGTGTCAGTCCGGGTTAGTTCCATTCATATCATACCAAAACCTTATAGAATTGTTGTAAACATGGCATTAATACTTCATAAATTATAGATACGTTGGAGTCGTATCAGCTGCTAATGCGACACTACAACCAGAGACCCTTCGACGAAACTGTGTGCGATGCATTAATCGCAAGCGGTGATGTAATAAAACCGTAAAAAATGCTACAAATCATTTGCGATGGCGGTGACATCAAACACGATTCAGATTATAGTTGTGTGTGCGATGCGTGGCATACATTTCACTCGAATGAACTGTTTGCGATGAGCATAACAGCAGAAATGGTCAGCCAGATGAAGGTGTGTGTGATATACAACATACAGTTCACTCAGATGAATTGTTTGTAATTAGGCAACACAATAGAAACAGATAGCCAGATCAAGGTGTGTGCGATATACGGCATATAGTTCACTCGAATGAACTATTTTCGATTAGGCAACACAACAGAAATGGTACAACTTAACAAGATGTGTGTGATACGCGGCAAACAGGTCAGTAATCAGAAATGTGTGGGAAGACCGATAACAACACATACGATTCCTGTTAACAAGCCATATGTGTTGTGGGCAAGCACTTGCTGGTATACAATGAGCAATTAATGAAATCATCACCGACGGGTTCCCTTGTTTAGTCCGTATGCGATGTGATTTGCTCTGTGTGCACAACATCTACGCTCTGTCTACAGAACATCAACATATATACTTATAAGAACATGATTGCATAACCAAATTAAACATACAATTACATAAGTGACTACACACATAACAGTTGCACACACCAAAGTAAACAATTACATGCATACTAAACTAGGAGAAACGAGTATCTAATCATATACTTCTTGCTGTGATGATATGCTTGCGATTGCTCTGCTTCCGGCTGGATCCCTGGCCATTTTGGGGAAGGAGGCACTTCCTCATGTCAACAATCCGCCTGTACATCTCATAGCTTGTGTATGCCTCCTTGGCCACGTGCATGGCGTGAGCTTTGTCGAGTTTCTCTGTCCAGGCCGAGTACCAGGCACGCTTGTCCTTGTTGCAGGAATCCTTCATGTCTCTGTAGTAGGGGTCGATGATGGCCTCGACGAGGTGAACTAGTGAGTCCTTCTCATGCGTCTTGTTGCCCCAGATCTTGTATTGGCCCTGGATGCCAACAAGATTCTGGCAGGCAATGCCCGAATTCTTGAGCACCTTTACATCGTTGGTGATGTACACCGTAGCAAACATGTAGTGGGGGCTGTTGACAAACCTGGCAAAATGCTTGCCAGGCCTTGTGGCTAGGCAATAGTGGTAGACGAGGACGTGATTGCGCACACATATCGGGCGATGGCGACCTTGTGACGAGACCCGACACGAGCACGGGTGTACTCGAGGTCGAACCCGACCACCTTGTACTTCTCCTCAGCAAGCAACAGCTCCATGGTGCGGATGGAGTACTCCACCCAGATGTGTACACCATCGAGAGCTCTGTGAACCTTCTGTGGCTGTCCACTACGGCATGCATGGTGAACTGCCGCTCGTCGTCGGCAGCCGCTTGGAGCGCCATTGGAGCCGCACAGGATACCCTCTAAGAATTTGTTGTCGTGGGTGTGCTTCTTGCAATACTGGGGCGCGATCAAAAGGTTGAAGGAACACAAGGGTTAAATGGTCGTTGTAATAAGAGGGGTCGGCCGGCTTGTAATCGTCATATCTTGTCACTGCGTTCCTAGCGGAGGATTCCAGTGCATGCTTCAGCACCCCACACGTGTTTTGTTTGACCATGCGTGGGCTCAAAGAGGCGCCAAATGTATCGTTTGGTGAGCCTGTTCCCACGCAACCACTCACGTTACCACACACAACCGTGCAAGCTTCCCGCCCGGCTAGTTCGGCCACGCGTCGGCTAGAAGAGGGGCAAATCATGGGCGTTTATTGGCAAAAAGCTTTGCAAAAATGAAGTGTGTGGAATGACTTAGAGAAGCGCACATGTTCAACAATAAGTTTACCCGTGGGTGATGATGTCAAAGTTACACAGAAGGGTAATGGTGGACACTTGAGTGCGATAATTAATTCTGCGGTCTACAGAGCACACAGTTGAAGAAACCAACTGTGTGCAATAATATTGAAGATCGTTGTCGAGTCCACTATACAGATCGTTTCCGACGAGGTCGACAGGGGAAACACATTTGATAATGGTAAATAAAATCTAAGTCAATTGCATATTAAGGTCAAAATAGTACTGCCAATATACAAGTCTCATACGATGCCATTTCAACGATTGTACCTCAAAAGCCTGAAATATCACAAGGTTCAAATTCCAGAGTTATATGGCTCACATTCGAAGATTAAAAGGTTCAAACTGATATTAGAAATGAAATTCAGCTCATGCAGCTACAGACGCCCACGCTGATCAGCTAAACATGGACATAAGAGAGGTTCAAACTGATATTACCACCTCTAACGCTTGTTTCGAAACCTCATCATTTCTGCAAAGGGGTCATCCACTGACAAGTCATGTATGGGCTTGACATAATGACTTCCGTTTACTCTTTCAACTGAAGTTCCAAAATGAAATTCAGCTTCTTCAGAGCCTTTTGCATTCTGCCGCAGCCGTTGGCGTTGATTAACAAACCATTAATTTTTGTGAAATAAATGTAGGGCAAACCTCATTACCTTTAGCACCCTTGCTCTAACAACAATGAACCTGGCGAATATAATCTCTGGTAAGGTCCCTCGGTAGGAGTTCAAAGTAATTTATGAGAGATGCAGATCAATGCATTTGATATGATTATTACATTGTATCACATTATCCACCACCGGGCCTATTCTTATCTGCAAAAGAAGAGAACGTATTAGTGCCCACATGTAGTTTTGAACACTACTACAGGCCTATTTGGTTTGCAGGATTTCTAAAATACACTAATAGAGTGACATGCCATCTTCGATCCTACATGATTAACATGGGCATTTGATTACAATCTAGAAAAATGTAGGCTTCTTCACAAGAGGTTGGAGTGGATGGAAATTTCCCTACGAAAACTAGTACATATGAATCCAAAGTAGAAATGCTTATGGATTGTAACCATTTGAACCAAGCAACCAATATGGGGGAAAAACATGTATGTACTGAAATCCTCAAAAATTCCTTCAGAAATCGTAGTACATTGTCATTGTAAACTTGAGAAAAGGTACCAAAAATTGAACTCCCTTATGGTTAACATTTAACAGGAAAGGAGCATCACCTTGATATATAGCTTCTCCAGGCACAGAAAGCGTCTCAGGAAACTGACAACTTGGTCCAGGTTGGGGCCGATAGATTCTAGTGCCAAGACCTTCATTGTGCGCAGATTCGGGGTCAAGCTTGTTGGAATCATTTTCTAGATGACAGATGATACGTCTCCAACGTATCTATAATTTTTTATTATTCCATGCTATTATATCATCCATCTTGGATGTTTTATATGCATTATTATGATATTTTATATCATTTTTTGGGGCTAACCTATTAACCTAGTGCCCAGTTCCAGTTGTTGTTTTTTCCTTGTTTTTGTATTTTATAGAAAATCAATACCAAACGGAGTCCAAACGGAATGAAACTTTTTGACAATTTTTCTTGGACCAGAAGACACCTAGGAAGCTTCAGGAGGAGGCCAGAAGATCCACGGGTGAGCCACAAGCTCACCAGGCGTGCCCTAGGAGGGGGCGCCCTATGAGCTTGTGGGGCCCCCGTGGCTCCTCCAACCCTAATCTCAGCTCCATAAATACCCAAATATTCCCCGTATACCAGAGGGCACACCAAAAATACTTTTCCGCCGCCGCAAGTTTCTGTCCTCGTGAGATCCCATCTGGAGACCTGTTCCGATACTCTGTCGGAGGGGGATTCGATCACGGAGGGCCTCTACATCAACCTTGCTGCCCTTCCGATAATGTGTGAGTAGTTTACCACAGACCTACGGGTCCATAGCTAGTAGCTAGATGGCTTCTTCTCTCTCTTTGATCTTCTATACAATGTTCTCCTCGATGTTCTTGTAGTTCTATTCGATGTAATCTTCTTTTGCGGTGCGTATGTTGAGATCCGATGAATTGTGGATTTATGATCAGATTATCTATGAATATTATTTGAGTCTTCTCTGAACTCTTTTATGCATGATTAAGATAGCTTTGTATTTCTCTCCGATCTATAGATTTGGTTTGGCCAACTAGATTGATTTTTCTTGCAATGGGAGAGGTGCTTTGTTTTGGGTTAAATCTTGCGACGTCCTCACCCAGTGCAGAAGGGGTGGCAAGGCACGTATTTGTATTGTTGCCATTAAGGATAAAAAGATGGGGTTTATTTCATATTGATTGGATCTATCCCTCTACATCATGTCATCTTACTTAAGACGTTACTCCGTTCTTGTTAACTTAATACACTAGATGCATGTTGGATAGCGGTCGATGTGTGGAGTAATAGTAGTAGATGCAGGCAGGAGTCGGTCTACTTGTCACGAATGTGATGCCTATATTCATGATCATTGTCTTAGATATCATCATAACTTTGTGCTTTTCTATCAATTGCTCAACAGTAATTTGTTTACCCATCGTATGCGTTCTTTCAAGAGAGAAGCCTCTAGTGATAACTATGGCCCCCGGGTCTATTTTTATCATATTATTTTCAGATCTATAAAACCAAAAACCCAAAAATACCTTGCTGAAATTTATTTACCTTTACTTTGTTTTGCACTTTTATTTATCTTTTATACCTAACTCTATCAGATCTCATCCTTGCAAGTAACCGTGAAGGGATTGACAACCCCTTTTTCGCGTTGGGTGCAAGTATTTGTTTGTTTGTGTAGGTGCATCTATTGGGGACTTGTGTGTTCCTCCTACTGGATTGATACCTTGGTTCCCAAACTGAGGGAAATACGTATCCCTACTTTGCTGCATCACCCTTTCCTCTTCAAGGGAAAAACCAACGCAAGCTCAAGAAGTAGCAGGAAGAATTTCTGGCGCCGTTGCCGGAGGATCTACATCAAGCCTACCAAGTACCCATCATAAACTCTCATCTCTTGCACTTACATTATTCACCATTTTCCTCTCGTTTTCCTCTCCCCCACTTCTAAAATGTTTTCAGAAGAACACAAAAATATTTGCCTTCTTCCTGTTCGTCTTTTTCGTTTGTTTCTTTGCTTGCTTTGAACCCATCATCATGAGTGATTTTGGTATGGCAGAAATGGATGATGGTAGAACTCCTAAAATTGGACATTCTACTAATCTGGATGCCAAAACTTTTGTTTTAGGACAAGGGAATGTTATAGGAAAGAGTGCCATCCAAGAATTCTTTAATTGCGTGGGAACTTTGACTTGTGATGATGCTCCTATACTTAGAAGAACTAAAACTTATGCGGAAGCTATTTTAGCACTTGTTCTTAAGCTTCAGAAAAAATATTCACACTCATCCCACCTTGCAAAGATTGTTTTATGAGTTGCCTGTTATAAAAGATCTTAGAGCTAAGAAGATAGCCACCCTTGTCCTCATGCATGAATTTGACTACATAGTACGGGAAGCTAGGAGATCTTTGATTTTTATGGTATAAACCGAGAAAAACCGGTAATAGAGAGATCCTTTACAATAGTGATTATTTATTAAGGCATTTGCTTGGTAATGATCGCATCTTTGATGAGAACCTAAAAAAGGAAGTTTTTGTTTTGGATATGATTCAACAAGTTTTCAATGATGTTAATCAACAATATTCTTGGATTGTAGCCGGTAATCAAAGGGGATATGCAGAGGAACAACTTGATAATGCTAAAAAATTTATGGATGATGTGTTTCATGTTATATTTGAAAAAGCTCCCGACAAAAACACATCTGCGAAAAAAAAACCAAAGATGACAATACCTAGATCTATGCAATATGCCAAGCTAGGGGCGTAAAACAATATCGCTTTTTGGGAGGCAACCCAATTTTATTTTTTGTTTTTTTGTTTTTGCTTCTGTTATTCAATAATTATGCAATTATACCTCCGTTATGATTGTGTTTTAATGTTTTAATTAGTGTTTGAGCCAAGTAAGACCTTTGGGATGATTTGGAAGATCATTGATTTGATTTTGCTGAAAAATAGAAACTTTTGCATCCAGTAGCAGAATTGTTAAAAATTTGCTGAAACATCGAAAAACTCTGATTTTTTTACAAAAGATTGACATCCAGATTGTATACGTTTTACTAATTTTTCAATATTTTTTGGAGTTACATAAGTATGACTATAATTTGGGTGTTTACAAACTGTTCTGTTTTTGACAGATTCTGTTTTCGTTGTGTTGTTCGCTTATTTTGATGGATCTATGGGTAGTATCGGGGGGTATGAGCCATGGAGAAGTTAGAATACAGTAGATATAATGCAAATATAAAATTGGAATGAGTTCACAATAGTATCTAAAAGTGGAGATTAGTTTTATCATACTAACGGATCTCACGAGTTTTTGTTGAGTTTTGTGTTGTGAAGTTTTCATGTTTTGGGTGAAGTTTCGATGGACTACGGAATAAGGAGTGTCAAGAGCCTAAGCTTGGGGATGCCCAAGGCACCCCGCCAAGGTAATATTCAAGGACAACCAAGCATCTAAGCTTGGGGATGCGCCGGATGGCATCCCCTCTTTTGTCTTCAATCCATCGGTAAATTACTTGAGGCTATATTTTTATTCACCACATGATATGTGTTTTGCTTGGAACGTCTTGTATTATATGAGTCTTTGCTTTTTAGTTTGCCACAATCGCCCTTGCTTTACACACCTTTTGAGAGGGACACACATTAATCGTGAATTTATTAGAATACTCTATGTGCTTCACTTATATCTTTTGAGCTAGGTAGTTGCTCTAGTGCTTCACTTATATCTTTTTTAGAGCAAGGCGGTGGTTTTATTTTGAAGAAATTGATGAACTCTCATGCTTCACTTATATTATTTTGAGAGTCTTAAAAATAGTATGGAAATTTGCTTAGGTTATGAATTTAGTCCTAATATGATGGGTATTCAAGAGGGATATAATAAAAACTTTCATGAAGATCATTGAATATATGAGAAGTTTGATTCCTTGCATTTCTTTTGAGATATAAAGATGGTGATATTAGAGTCATGCTAGTGAGTAATTGTGGTTTAGTAAGAATATTTGTGTTAAGGTTTGTGATTCCCGAAGCATGCACGTATGATCTCTCGTTATGCGATGAAGTTGGAGCATGATTTATTTTGTATTGTCTTCCTTATGAGTGGCGGTCGGGGACGAGCGATGGTCTTTTCCTACCAATCTATCCCCCTAGGAGCATGCGTATTAGTACTTTGTTTCAAGGGCTAATAAACTTTTGCAATAAGTATGTGAGTTCTTTATGACGAATGTTGAGTCCATGGATTATATGCACTCTCACCCTTTCACCATTGCTAGCCTCTTCGGTACCGTGCATTGCCCTTTCTCATCTTGAGAGTTGGTGCAAACTTCGCTGGTGCATCCAAACCCCGTGATATGATATGCTCTTTCACACATAAGCCACCTTATATCTTCCTCAAAACAGCCACCATACCTACTTATTATGGCATTTCCATAGCCATTCCGAGATATATTGCCATGCAACTTCCACCGTTCCATTTTATTATGACACCCATCATCATTGTCATATTGCTTTGCATGATCATATAGTTGACATAGTATTTGTGGCTTGGCCACCATTCATATTTTTTTATCCATGTCACGCTAGATCATTGCACATCCCGATACACCGCCTGAGGCATTCATATAGAGTCATAATTTTGTTCTAGTATCGAGTTGTAATTCTTGAGTTGTAAGTAAATAAAAGTGTGATGATCATCATTATTAGAGCATTGTCCCATGTGAGGAAAGGATGATGAAGACTATGATTCCCCCACAAGTCGGGATGAGGCTCCGGACTTAAAATAAAAAAGAGGCCAAAGAGCCCCAAAAAAAGAGGCCAAAGAGCCCAAAATAAAAAAAGAGAAAAAAGGAAAAAATAAAAATGAGGGAAAAAGAGAGAAGGGACAATGTTACTATCCTTTTCCACACTTGTGCTTCAAAATAGCACCATGTTCTTCATGATAGAGAGTGTCGTTTTTTGTCACTTTCATATATTACTAGTGGGAATTTTTCATTATAGAACTTGGCTTGTATATTCCAATGATGGGCTTCCTCAAGTTGCCCTAGGTCTTTGTGAGCAAGCAAGTTGGATGCACACCCACTTAGTTTTCTTTTTGAGCTTTCATACATTTATATCTCTAGTGCATCCATTGCATGGCAATCCCTATTCCTTGCATTGACATCAATTGATGGGAATCTCCATAGCCCATTGATTAGCCTCGTCAATGTGAGACTTTCTCCTTTTTTGTCTTCTCCACACAACCTCCACCATCATATTCTATTCCACCTATAGTATTATATCCATGGCTCACGCTCATGTATTGTGTGAGAGTTGAAAAAGCTTGAGAACATTAAAAGTATGAACCAATTGCTTGGCTTGTCATCGGGGCTGTGCATGATAATACTTTGTGTTATGAAGATAGAGCATGACAAGATTATATGATTTTGTAGGGATAACTTTCTTAGCCATGATATTTTGAGAAGACATGATTGCTTTATTAGTATGCTTGAAGTATTATTGTTTTTATGTCAATATTAAACTTTTGTTTTGAATCTTATGGATCTGAATATTCATGCCAGAATAAAGAAAGATTCCACATCAAAAATTATGTTTTTATCAACAGACGAACATACATCTTCAAAACTAGAAATAATGTTAATGTCAAGAAGGAGAGGAAGAAGGCAACTGTTGTACCTGAAAGGGTTTGGATCCAATAACAAGTTCAGACTATTTGACAGACGAGTAGCCTACCACTATCAATTTCGGTGCAGAAATGACATTGATTATTGTTGGACCTTGTTGATCGACTACAAGTAATCTCTCAAGTGAAGGTGTCCTCAGTGACCATACTGTGAAACACCTTATGTGATCTCTTGTTGCAGCACCAGCAACACACATAAATAGTCCGGAGAGTCATGGAGGTGATGTGGAAGCTACTCAACCCATTGATCGCCTGAAGACGAAGGTACTCAAGTGTAGTACAATCGCAGATCAGACGCTCCATGTCATCCTTTGGGATGCAGACGGCGACTAGCTCGAGGTGCTTTAGTCATGGTAGAAAAAGAGCGGGCTCATCATTAATCAGGGGGAAATGTCAGTTCATGAACCTGGCGAGGCGCATCATGGGCACGAGGTGGAGCGCGGACATTGGCAGCGAGCGCATATGCCCATCATTAAAACTGAGCTCCTAGAACTGATCTAGGGCGGGGGATCGGAACCACTCGTCAAGCTTGGCTCAGTACTTTCCATTGGAACAGAACTTGCCCGTGATAAGGCCTCTGTGTGGCACCCCAGCTCAGAGAAGACCGGAACGCCCCGTATCCCAGCCCAGGGACAAGTCCTCTGGAATACGGCACTGTTGGCATAGAACAAATCAGCTCCTTATTACAATGGATATGGTTACAAAGGGTACAAGGATTACATCGGCACGGCGACGCTACGCCTGCCCGGGGTAGCTCTATGCTAACAGCGGAGTAACTCTCTCGGCAGTGGAACAGCGACGGCGGTGATGGACTCCACTCCGCAGGGACTCTGGCTAGAACGCGTATCCTAGCTCGCAAACTCGGGATCCTCGACAAGCAAGCAATCATGGCATGACCTGCAAACTGGCATGACATGCCAGGTGAGTATTTGGAATGTACTCGCAAGCTCACAACAAACATCAGCATTAAGGCAAGACAACATCATAGCAAGATAGCTACTGAAGTAGATGCAGTAAGGTAAAGCATATTAAGTAGTTTAATCCATACTCCGAATAACCTCAAGATCCAATCTGAATCTGTTCCAAATCCAATCCAAATCATGTGGTCATCCGACCACTCATCTCATAGCCATCCCATGGCTAACATATCATATTCCTGATACTGTCTGCAATACAAGTCTGACAAACTTACTCTCTTCCAGGTTGCCTCACAACCTTCAGAATACTCATGATCCACCGAGTACTTCCGATCTTACGATGAGTTCTTCCATCATTATCACTACTATGGTTGACCACCTAGTGAGGTCTGGACGGACTGTCGAATACCATGGACACGGCTATTCGAATAGATTTTACACTCTGCAGAGGTTGCGCACTTTACCCACACCATGGAGCACCTGACCTCGTGATCCCATTCGGGTGAACCAGCGTTGCTCCAACGAAACTCGCCTGACCCGTGACCCTCCCATCGTACCACCGGCAATCATCCTCCTCCGGAGTCAAGCCCTGGGTGGCCCCTGTGTCACCGTGTGACACCTGCCACCGTCGTGGCTAACAAACTGTCCCAAACGGGGACCTGGTACCATGTAACTCAACTGGGCTCACAAGGTTATCGCCGCCTACCGGGCCAGGGTAGCGCGCACACATAACCTTCCCTCTCGGGCGGTACCGGTGAAAGAGCACGTGACCAGACCAAGTCAAGGCCGTCCCATACCGACAAATGTGGCTGCACGGATAAGTCCGGACAGGTGACTCTGGATCAACCATGAAGTATCTAATCCCCGAATGATAATTCTGTCATGGCTGACACTCCGATATCATAGCAATCCTAGTCAAAATGATATCTGGCTAGAAATCTGGTAACCAGTATGCCTAAGCCACTGCTACTAACTCATCTCCATGAACTGCCGGATGAAATCCAAAATAATCATAGACGGTAATCCCAACATCATGGCATCAACGAGTGGGTAAACTACTAGCCACTAGCAATCCGGTACTCAACATGGTAGTCACCTATTCAAGAATTTACTCAAGCATTATATAATCCAATTCATTTCACAAATAACTCATACTTGCTGTTAAAGTAAATAGTTAAACTATGACGTTGCAATGCAATTATGCAGATGAGAGTTGTGGCTTGCCTGGGGATGAAGGAACCATCGGGAAGGAGTGCGGAGAGTCCGCGGGAATGATTGTCGGAAACAGTTCTCTCCCGAAGGGGGCTGTTTACGGGCAAGGGCAAAATGGTCATTTTCATAGTGTCAAAACATTATGAAAATGATACCAACATGAAGGGCTCGAAGAGACGAAGAAGTGGGCTTTGGAATCACCTCGATCGGAGTTACGGATGAAAGGATGTGATGGTTTTTCTGCCAGGGACCCATCTATAAATAAAACTCTTACAAACTGGCCCCTGACTGAAAAACAGATCGCGCCTTTTCCGAGAATACGCTTCCCTGCGGGGAAAACATAATTTGGCCCGAAGCAGCAGCGGAGTACGCTTTCGCTATTAGAAAACGTATTTTCTGGAAAGCCGTTTCCACTTAAACTGCGCGGGCCCAGTGTTTGGTGGATGACAGGTGGGGTCCGCGGGGTCCACGACTGGTTCAACTCATTCTTCTCCTTCCTCCCATTGATTCCCCATGGAAGAGAGGAGGCTCGTGCCCGCCGGTGCTTGTCCTGGCAGCTCCGGCCACCTCCGGTGGAGCTTGGACCACCGGAGTGACCGGGACGGCGAGCCGCAGCCAATGGGGAAGTCCATTCCCGCCGGAGAGCAACGAGGTGGGTTGGGCCTTGGCCGAGGCGGACGACAGCTCCGGCTGGAGTCGGGCACGGGGCTGCGGACCTCCGGCGGCCAAGGAGAGGAGCTAGGGAGATCCGCCGGAGCCCTAGGGATCTACTGGAGGTGGAATTGGGAGGGGAGGAGCTCGGCGTTGAGTGAGTTTAAGAGGAGGCCGACAGCGACCATGGCGGCGATGGACAGCGAGGAAGAGCTCCGGCGAGAGATGGAGCGGTCGGGGAGGAGCAGTGGAGCGAGGTGAGGGCGATGGTGAGCTCGGGGAGGCGCGGGGTGGCCTATATATAGGTGGCCGAGGCGTGGCGATAAGGACGGCCACGGCGGCGATCTTATCGGCGCACTGGCGCGTGCGGGTGGCGTGGCTGGCGGTTTGCGGCATCGAGGAGCTTCGCGGGGAGAGGAGAGGACTCGAGGGCGCTCGAGAGAGCTCGAGGAAGATGAGGACAGAGGAAAACGACGACGGCGGTCACGGGCAGAACAGTGGCGGCCATCACCGTGGCGCAAGGGGGAAGAATCCGGAGGGGGAGATGGGTCTAGAGCGAGGGCGACGACAAGGCGAAGCCTCTGGACATGAAGAGGTGGCGAGGGCGGGGAGGAATGGACGAACCGAGGGGTTCCATCGCCAGAGCGCGCTGGCTGGCATGCCAGCCGCATGGTCACCGCGTGAACTGGCACACGCGGTGCACCCTGACCGTCCACATCATGTCCAGTGAGTAGTCCCTCCAAAGCACAGTCTCAGGGAGGTGATGGATCAGCAAAAGAGACCAAGGGTGGATGTGAGGCTTCACTGGAAGTTTGTTGTAGCAAACTTCTCTACACCTCTGTGATCCACAGGAAGGTGATAAGAACCAAAGGGGATGTCTGGGAGGTTTGGGATAGGAAGGACTATAACCCTGTGAAGTTTGGAGAGAAATGGACCAAGGTTTAATATAGGTGCTTTGCAACCGACCAATCTGGTCCAGAAACTTGATTAGGATGGAGCACTCACATGGAGTAGCCACTTGAGGTGAAATTTGGTCATATGAAGATTCTGTAAAATTTTCATACCATTTGGACATGCCAAAATAGTACTTCCTTCACAGATATCCTCTCTGACCAGAATCTTAGAAAAATTCTAGGGAATTATTGGGAAGATGAAATGAGCCAAAATTTTGTGGAGATAGGTTACATGGGTAGGTAAATGTTCTGATAATTTTTCAGCAATTATGGGGCACTATAAAATATAGTTGCTTCATAATGTGAAAATCTGACCAGAAACCAAGATTTGAGGCTGTGCTCACATAGATGATTGGATAGGGTTGAAACTTGGTGGAGAGTCATGATTTGAGCATATGAAGATGCTTGCAAAATTTCAAATCATTTGGATACTCCTAGCTAGCACTTGCTTCACAAAGCTTCTAGTTGACCAAAAACTTTGGAAATTAGCAAAGGGAGATTTAATAGCCAAATGAAGTTGAATTTTGTCATGTGGCAATGATATAGATAGGAAAGAATGCCCAAAAAGTTTGAGACCAATCAAGCAAATATAAATGGTACTTGCTTCTCAACTTGAGAGCTAGGGCAGAATCAGAAAAGGAATATTTGTGAAATATTTTTGAACATGACAAGGAAGGGTTTGACATATTTGTGGAAGATCTGACCCAAACAATTTATGAGAATTATTTGGGAATCTTTGGGAATGATGGAAATGTGGGTTGCTTCACAACCCAGGACAAACAGGGTTATTCCTTTAATAGAAAAAGGAATTTTCCCAAGGAAAAGAATATTGGGATTGGTCCAAGATGGAAATGACAAGGTCTTGGGATGGTTTTGAGGTTGACAAGACACTCAAGAAGAGGAATCAGGGGTGATCCCTCCAGGTTACAAGACACTAAGCCACAGAAAGGCAAATCCATACCAAAATCAAAAGGAAAAAAAATGGGCAAAATCTAGGGTGTTACCCTCTGATTGGGCCATGGTGCCTGCCAAGGATCTGGGACAATCCGTCCAAGCTTTTGCGATAGCCATGGTAGAACTTGTGGGCATCGATGAGGTCGAGAGGGGTGGAGTGGCATAGGAGGCGCCAACACCGGGAAAGGACGGTTGTCGACGCCCTATATTTGATTGGGAGGAGGGAGATGGTGACTATCAACGTATCATCGGGGAGGCTGCTGATGAAGTCTAGGCTTGCGGGAGTTTCTTGCGGTTCTTGCTCGTCCCACCTCCGCTTGTTGGCAGCCTCGTCCTCCACCTCCAGTGTCTCCTCGTCGGCGGCGCTTTCTGATAGAAGTGGGAGTATAGGGAATATTTAGTTAAAATAGGGCAAAAGAAAAGTGCATTTGTAACTAGAAGGTACTAGGTAGGAAGAGAGTAAGAAACCGGAATAACAGTTGGTTGCTTAAATACTACATAATTCCTTTTATATTGCTAGGTAAGTCAACATCCAGATACTTGAAAAGAACACTTAATTCGAACAAAGTCTGGACAGATGATATCGTTGGGAAAGTTACCATATATATCATGACCAGGTTCTTTTATGTGTAGTGCAATTTTAGTGCCAGCTTTTACTACATAAAACTTAGAAATTTTTGTCCAAAGGCCGGTGCCAAAATAGGAGTGACCATTTTCATCAAGTCTTACAGAAGCAACGATTGTAAATCCATGGTTTGTGTTCAATATGACATCCCTGCAGTCTTCAGTTATGTAAAGGGTAAGATTGTGTACTACATATGCTGTTGCAAAGCAAGGGATGTACTGCAGAAAATGGTAAGGTTGTTAAAGAATATGGTAAGATGCAAATATGGGAGCAATTGAAAGAACAGTACAACAATTGAAATCAAAGGACAAAAAAAATATAATTAAACAGATAGTGTAACCATGATGTCATGAAAATATGAGAGTAATCGAAAGAACAATACATCATTAATTTGCCTAATATAGAAAGAAGAAAAATCCCCTTTGTTGTATATGCTGCATGTGGCACCTTTTATCCAAATGTAGCAATATATAGTATATGTTCAGGAAAGTAGGCCATGCCAACCGAGGTAGGGTGAGATTGAACATACCGTGCGCCTCCTGAAGTCATCTGGTACGATAAGATGGAACTCCACGCCTGTCGGGCCTTGCCGCATAGTCCTGATGTGTCCATGCACTGTACACTCTATGAATGAAAGAAACCCCTCAAATCAGCTCGAAGAAAAATGAATTCACGGCAATTTCGGCCAGGTGATTAAATGGGGCAGACGGACTAGGATAAGAGATGAGAGAACATTCCAGTAAATTGGTTACATTATTGTCCATGAGAAAAAAAAACCTTGATACCACGGATTCCCCAATCGGGCGGAGCTGGGTCGACGACCAGCAGCGTTGAGGAAGTCGATGGCGATAGGCGGCGGCAAGCGGCAGTGGCAAAATGCGGTGTGGTTTGCCGGCAGCAGCGACAGGCGTCGAGCTAAGTGGTTGCCGCGGCGATAGGCGGTGACATGCAGAGTCATAGAGGAGCTAGTGCAGGTGTGAATGGGGACCAGAGGGGGTGGCGGACGGGGTTAGGGTTTTGTGACGTAGGGATGATGAGGGTTTTCTTTTTTTCTTTTTGAATTGTGTGGTGAGGGTTTTCTGTCCCACAAAGCGTTTCAGAGGCAACAGTTTGCTAGAGCCAATCATGTGTGATTAACATCTATTTAAAAAACTAGGAAAATGGAAGTCATTGCACACGGTTCCAATCTGGGAAAATAACCAAGTTTCAGGGTGGGTCCACATTTCCTTCGTCGGTTGAATCTGAAATTTTTACCCACGCTAAACATTCACCCTAATATGCATAAAATTCCATCAACCAAACTGATTGCATCCACATCCCATATTTAGACACAAGTAAACATAGATATAAAGCATACTAAGGCATAGATAATAAGCATACACAAGCATAGTTCAACCATATACAGTTCAACCGACATTAAGCATACTCAAGCACAATTATAATTAAGACACTACATAGCCATATATAGTTCAATCCCATCTCATCAGCTGGCAGGCTTGCACAAAGGTGAAGCTTCTCCAGGCACTCAGCGTACGCGGCATGCGCCACCCTGCGAGAATACTTCTGCCTAAAGGAGCCAACGGCTCGTCCTCTTGCATGCGCCAGAACACTTGCATATGCGACATGAAGCTTTTGGTTGCAAAATTGGCATCAAAAGCCCCCATCCCAGGTCCTAATACGCCTATTATGATTTCTCGCATAAAGCTCCCTGAGATTTTGCCTCTTGTACCTCCTCTGGACATCTTCATCCTCGTTGTCCACATCGTCAGATAGCACCTATACATATAGTAAAAAATATGGCGTCAGTATATTTTATAATAATGCAAATTCAATAGGCAGAGTTTATGAAACATAATATATCCTGTGACAGCGTGAACCCTAAATCATCAAGTGATCTTGATGAACAATGGAATACAAACTAATCTCTAGCGAACATTTGGCAGTTGCCAAAATTTGGCATCAAATCAATTTTTACATGCTGTAAAGTAGGATTAGGATTTTATGGATATTTTTTAAGACATATCCAAAGATTATGGTTTGATTTTTTTAGCACAATCATCTATGTAGATAACAATCTTGGAAAAAAATTGCACAAAAATATATTTAGGACAATCAAAATCAATTGTCAAGATATGACTAGGAATTATTAGCACGAACACTAACCCTAGTCGGATTATTAGCAGAAATCATTTGTACAGATGAAACAATTAATCACTTATCATTTGTACCATTCAAACAATCAATACACTATGTGGATCTAAAGAAACTTACTCAGATTTCATGGAGTGAGAGAACATAACCATAGGATTTCTATTCCAAAAGGGGGGAGGCAAGACTAACCAGAGAAACCCTAGGATATATTTGCCACATAAATGGGTATAGATGACTAACCGGTTCTCCTCGTCATCGGAGTCATCACCGGAGTGGTTGTCGGAGTTGTCACCGGAGTCGATGTGGACTTCCGGCTCGAGATGTGGAAGCACAACGTCGTCGACGACTTCGAGGTCAAGCGAGAACTCATCGGCGGCGATGGAAACCTCTGTCTCCAGCTTCATGCCGTGCTCAGGTGCTTCGGTAGCCCCGGCGTCGCCACTCCCTCCGATGGGGCACTTCGGCGGCATTCTCATACACTGACGATGATGACGACTGAGAGCGGTGTCGAGGATGCAGGCGGAGAGAGAGGATTGTGTGTGTAGCGAGAATGGGGGGCGCGGCTGCCTATTATGACTAGCGGCTCGGGCGCGCCATTATTATGGAGCAGTGGGAGTGAGGCGGGAGACGGTCAAAGGGCTTGCTCATTGTAGGATCTAAAGTATGTCTAGAGGGAGGTGATTAGACTACTTGACCAAATAAAAATCTATCCTTTTCCCAATTTTAGTTGTGGGCAGATTTTAGCACTTTGCACAAGTCAAGCAATCAACCTACACATGCAATTCTAAGAATATAGCAGTAGAAAGTAAAACATTGCATATGAAGGTAAAGAGAAGGGTTTGGAGAAGGCAAACGCAATGGAGACACGAAGATTTTTGGTGTGGTTCCGATAGGTGGTGCTATCGTACATCCTCGCTGATGCATCATACGTCCCCAACATATCTATAACTTATGAAGTATTCATGCCATGTTTACAACAATTTTATATAGTTTGGGTGCAATATTATATGATTTAAATGAAACTAACCCGGACTGACGCTGTTTTCAGCAGAACTACCGTGGTGTTGTTTTTTATGCAGAAATAAAAGTTCTCGGAATTGGACGAAACTTTTTGACAATTTTTTTGGAAGAAAAGAAAAATACCAGAGCAAAGAACCACCGGAGGGGGGCCCCCAACTCCCCACAAGGCACCAGGGCGCGCCACCCCCCCTGGCGCGCCCTGGTGGGTAGTGGGCCCCCTGAGGCCCATCTTCGCGTGAAACCGACACCAAAAAATCCTATAAATGCAGAAACCCCCAGAAATAACCCTAGATGAGAAGTTTCGCCGCCGCAGCCCTCTGTAGCCATGAAAAACCAATCTAGACCCTGTTCCGGCACCCTGTCGGAGGGGGAAATCATCACGGGAGGCCATCTTCATCATCCCGGCGGCCACCATGATGAGGAGGGAGTAGTCCACCCTCAGGGCTGAGGGTTTGTACCAGTAGCTATGTGTTTAATCTCTCTCTCTCTCTCATGTTCTTGATTTGGCACGATCTTGATGTATCGCGAGCTTTGTTAATATAGTTGGATCATATGGTGTTTTCCCCTCTCTATCTTGTTGTGATGAATTGAGTTTTCCCTTTGAGATTTCATTTTATCGGATTGAATACTTTTATGGATTTGAGAGCACTTGATGTATGTCTTGCTATGAATACCCGTGGTGACAATGGGGTATCATATTGATTCACTTGATATATGTTTTGGCACTCAACTCATGGATTCCCGAGGTGACATTGGGGTAATGTATGCATAGGGGTTGATGCATGTTTTCGTCCTTATTTCTCTGGTAGAAATCTTGGGGCACTCTTTGAGGTTCTTTGTGTTGGATTGAGTATTATGAATCTGAAATTGTTTGATGCATATGTATAATCAACTCACGGATACTCGTGGTGACATTGGAGTATCTAGGTGACATTAGAGTTGGTTGATGTGTATCATAAGGTGTTATTTTAGTACGAACTCTTAGATAGATCGACCGGAAAGGATAACTTGGTGTTATTTTAGTACGAACTCTTGGATAGATCGATCGGAAAGGATAACTTCGAGGTGGTTTCGTACCCTACAAACAATTTCTTGTTATGTTCTCCACTAGATAGGAACTTTGGAGTGATTCTTCATCGCACGTTGAGGGATAGTTATATGATCCAATTATATTAGCACCGTTGAGAGATTGCACTAGCGAAAGACGGACCCTAGGCCTCATTTTCAAGCATTGCAATACCGTTTGTGCTCACTTTTGTTACTTGCTACCTTGCTGTTTTTTATTGTTCCTATTACAAAAATCAATATCTACTATCATCACCACACTAGTATCACCATCTCTTCGCCGAACTAGTGCACCTATACAATTTACCATTGTATTTGGTGTGTTGGGACACAAGAGACTCTTTGTTATTTGGTTGCAGGGTTGTTTGAGAGAGACCATCTTCATCCTACGCCTCCCACAGATTGATAAACCTTAGGTCATCCACTTGAGGGAAATTTGCTACTATCCTACAAAACTCTGTGCTTGGAGGCCCAACACGAGTCTACAAGAACAAGTTGTGTAGTGGACATCAATGGAGACTTCAACCCACAAAGGGTAATGGCTGCGTGAGTCCACGGAGGGCTCCACCCACGAAGTTCCACGAAGAAGCAACCTTGTCTATCCCACCATGGCCATCGCCCACGAAGAAATTGCCTCACTCGGGTAGATCTTCACGAAGTAGGCGATCTCCTTGCCCTTACAAACTTCTTGGTTCAACTCCACATCATGTCGAAGGCTCCCAAGCGACACCTAACCAATCTAGGAGACACCACTCTCCAAAAGGTAATAGACGGTGTGTTGATGATGAACTCCTTGCTCTTGTGCTTCAAATGATAGTCTCCCCAACACTCAACTCTCTCTCTCTCTCACACACACAGATTTGGATGTGGTGGAAGAGGGATTTGAGTGGAAAGCAACTTGGGGAAGGCTAGAAATCAAGGTTCAAATGGTAGGAATGGAATCCCTTGATCTCAACACATGAGTAGGTGATTCTCTCTCAGAAAATGTATGGTGGAAGTGTTGGCACGTTCTGATGGCTCTCTCACAAATGGAGATGGGGTGGAGGGGTATATATAGCCTCCACACAAAATCCAACCGTTACACACATTTGACTCATCTCGGTGGCACCTATCTGTTCAAAAATATGAACATGGGGAATCTCGGTGGGACCGATGTGCTAGGGCTTAGGGCAAACCTTGTCTCGGAGGCACCGATTGCATCAACTCGGTGAGACCGAAGTGAAGCAATAAGGCAACAGAGAGTTGGCAAGCCATCTCAGTGAGACCGATTGCAATTCTCGGTGAGACCGAAATAATTGCAACAAGTAACAGAGAGTTGGCAAGGCCATCTCAGTGGGACCGAGATCCGTATTGGTGAGACCGAATTGTTAGGGTTTCTGGCAGTGGCTATGTCAAATGAACTCGGTGGCTCCGGGTAGAAAGAATCAGTGGGGCCGAGTTTGGAATTAGGGTTTGGACATATTTGGATGGAGAAAGTGGCTGAGGGTTTTTGGAGCAATATCACTACGCACTTGAGCAAGTAGACCATTAAGCAACACCTCATCCCCTTTTAATAGTATTGGCTTTCCTATGGACTCAATGTGATCTTGGATCACTAAAATAGAAATGAAGAGTCTTGTGCTTTTGCCAATCTTTGTCTTAGCATTTTGAGGGGTCCACATCTCTAGTCCATGCCATGCCAATCATTGACCATCCTGAAATATTTATCTTGAATGGATATTAGTTCAATGAGTTATATGTTGTTATGAATTACCAAAACCACCCAGGGATTAGTTGCACTTTCACTCACCTCCCGGTGAGCCTGTGCAGCGGACTTCTGGCATGCCTACCATCATTTCACACAACTACTCGCACGCCTCCCGGTGACACTACGCAGCGAACACACATTCACACACCTGCACGCACGCCTCTCGGTCTGCCTATGCGGCGGACTGCTCGCATGCATCCCGTCAACTCACACCTGCTCGCACGACACAGGGGACGTGTGGCGGCACGTATATTGTTTTTCTTTTTTGATGATTAATTCTGCCGCTTTATATTATTTAACCAAAGCATGGCACGTACATTGCTGCTCTAACATCCACGGTTTGAATAAATAATCCATTTCTGATATTGGTTGCCAATTATGAATAATCTCCCATTTGAAGATTACATCAAAACTTGTCTCAAATTTGACAAGAAAGTACGATATCACAGTCTATTGGTGTCCATATGACACCATGATAAGTTTCATGAATTTCAACTAAGTTTTGGATTACTAGATTTAAAAAATCAAGATTCTCAAAGTTTGAAATTTCTTGCATGAGGACTAAACATGCACCCAGGTACACACATATGATTTTCCAATCCATTTTGGTGCACTATCACGTGTGCATGTAGCTAAAATTTGATTTTTGCACATTATGTCCCTAGGAAATCAATCAATGTACAAAAACATCTAAATGATCTCTGATTTTTTTTCAAATTTTAACATGATACTCCTTTGGTCACATATATTCACTGCGGAAAATTTTAACATGCCTCCTAGTGGCGGTGGATGTGCGGTGAGTGTGGGGGGATTTTTTGGCAGTACACTACGAGTCGTGAGCCACTGTGTGGGATTGACCATTTTGTGAGGCAGGTGTCACATCAAAGTCATGAATTAGTTATTTAAAACATTACACAACCCTTTCATACATACATGTTTGGGCCACATAGAGTCGGTGGTGTCCTAGGACACTCACTCGCATGTGACGCTTTCTGTGGGCCCGTGAGGTTGTCGTCCATCACTTTCACCTACAACCAGATAGGTTAATTTGACCAACAAGGATGATTCTTTTTTGTTTGTGTTACGGTAGGACTATATAGTATGCGTCGAAGAGGTGGGAGGGGACCATCATATACTACACATCATGAACACCTCACTCCGTGTGGGGACTTTCCGGTTTCCGAGGCAGGTGCCACATCAAAGTTGTGCATTGACTATTCAAACATCACACAACACCTCTTTGGGCCACATGCATGCAGGCGGTGGTTATCCTAGGATACTCACTCACATGTGACGCTTCCATCTGTGGGCCCGCGAGGTCGTCATCCATGCACATGCATCACTTTGACCTACATCGAGAGAGGTTAATTTGACCATCAAGGAGGATTCTTTTTAGTTTGTGTTACGGTAGGAGTATATAGTGCGCGTCAAAGAGGGGGGAGGGGACCAACATATAATACGCCTCATGAACCTCGATCCATGTGGGGCTCTACGCTTTTCGAGGCATGTGCCACATCAAAGTTGTGCATTTTGGGTACGTATTCAAACATCACAATCACACACATCTCCATATACATATGTTTGGCCCACATGCAAGCGGTGACGGTTGTCCTCTGGCACTCACTCACGTGGTTATCGACGATATCAATGCTTTACATCTATGGGTCCGCTTGATCCATCACTTTGATTGACAGCGAGAGAGGTTAATTTGACTTTGGAGGGGATTAATTTTTGGTTTGTATTACGGTATATAGGTCACGCTCTGAGATTACATAATATAGTTTGAGCGCATGCATGTTTACGCATGAATCCCTCCCACCGGATCGAAGTGGGGGAGGGGGGGACAGCACACGACGCATCATGACCCGATTTTGCTCTGTGTGGGGACTGTACGATTTTCGACGCAAGCGCCACATCAATGTTGTGCATGGTATTCAAACATGCATGCATCACCTCCATATGTTTGGGACACATGCATGCAGTGGTTGTCTTCGGACAGTACTCTCCCTCACGTGGTTATCGGCGGCAAGCCTATATTTTCGCGGTCCCGCGTGGACGTCCATGATCACTTTGACCGACAACGAGAGATGTTACCATGGTGGATTCTTGTTCTTTGGTTCGTGTTATCGTAGTAGGTCATGGTGAGATTCCAGACCTAAGTTTGAGTGCATACATACATACGCATGAATCCCCATCACTGGCTCGAAGTGGGGTGACATACATACTACGCGTCGTGAACCCTCGCTCCGTGTGGGGACTTTGCGGTTCCAAAGCACGGTGCCACATCAAAGTTGTGCATTGGGTATTCAAACATCACACAACAATACTCCATACATATGTTTGGGCCACATGCAGGCAGTGGTTGTCTTCGGGCACTACTCCCTTGTGTGGTTATCGGCGAGCTAGCCCATCTATGGAGTTGCGTGGACGTCCATCACGTTGACCAACAACAAGAGAGAGGTTATAAGACCAAGGGGGATTCTTCTTGGTCCGTGTTACGGTACGTCTTGGTGAGATGCCCTCTCCCACCGACTCAAAGTGTGTGTGTGTGGGGGGGGGGGGGGGCTACTTCGCACTTCCTGAACCTCTGTGGGTCGGGGATGTCCGGTTAATTTGCGAGGCACATGTGCCACATCAAAGTTGTGAATTGGGTATTTAAATATCACACCACACTTTTCATACATATAGTTGGGCTACCCGCAGGTGGTTTTTATGTGGTCTCACCCATCTCGTGCCACAAGCACACATTTGTGGGCCCGCACATGGTCCACATTTGAATGGAAGCGAAAGGGGGCCGGCGTTTGACCATGATGGACTTCTATAGGTTTAGTGTTACGGTAGGGTGAGATGTTAGACCTAGCTATTTGGGGACATGCGTTCATAGCTAGGATTCCCCTCCCGCCGACATGAAGTGGCCAGGAGGGGGGAGCTAGCAATAATGTGCGCTTTGTGAGATAGGTGCCACATCAAAGTTGTGCATTGGGTATTTGAACATCAAACCACCCTTTTCATACATATTTTTGGTCCACATGCAAGTGTGTTCGTGTTCTGACCCTTTCCCGCGTTATTTTTGCCAAATTTATAAACAGTAGACAAGTCAGATGATGCAACAGACACGATTCCCTCGGGCCTTTTACAACTCGTGTGCCACGCCCGTGCCCTTGTCACTCACATCAGCACAGTACATTGGACTCCACAAGGCTTTCCTCATAATCTCAAAAATACCTACCCTCCCGGAGGGTTTTTCTGTTTGATACGATTATTATGTTTCGACCGTGTGCGATGTTTGTTGCCTCGCTCGCACGTAAATCGCTCAAAAATAACTACCCGCCTGGAGGGGTTTTCTATGTGATAGCACACGGTTATTATGTTTGGACTGTGTGCAATGTTGTTTTCTTCCGCTCCCGCCTGCATCCCTCAAAAATATCTAGCCGCCTGGAGGTTTTTTCTGTTTGATAACACACTGTTCTTTTGTTTCGACCGTGTGTGATGTTTGTTTTTTCGCTCCCGCCTGCATCCCTTGAAAATATCTACCCGTCTGGAGGGTTTTTCTGTTCGATAGCACATGGTTGTTATTTTAGGACTGTGTGCGATGTTTGTTGCTCAATCCCTTCATCCAAATTTTCAATAGCCCCGACATTTTACTCCCGCCTAGTAAATTTTTCAGTAGCCGCGTCATTTCCTCAAACACCACCCTGCCTCCCTCCACACATACACACCCCCCAAAAACTCCGCGCGCGCGCGCACACACACACCACCCCTCCCTAGCTCACTCGAAACCCTAGCAAGGTCCCACCACCGCAGCAAGGCCTCCATTGTCAACATCTGTCGGTTTGCCCGTGCAGCTTACCCACCGATCTCCACACCCTAGCTGCCCTGAGTTTCTTAGATGACGCCTGCCAAACGCCCCCTTTCCCACAGATCCCCATCCCCATCCCCCACTCCAGAGCATCACAGCCGAAGCTCGGCTACGCTTCCCGTGGAGCTCGAGGAGTGAATGGCCCAAAAGAGGTTTATCGCGGCCTCTTCGCCTGATGTCGCCGAGGTGGCCGTTGAGGAAGCTGGCAACGATTACTGGCCGTAGGCTCTCAATCAGTGGGCTAGAGTATGCTGGTATGCCGCAGACGGCGGCTACAACATCGACCTCGTCAACAGCGACGGCCTGACGCGGGCTATGTCACAGGTTAAGTGTCCTACCCCAACCCCTCGGGTCCAACCGTCGTCGATCTCATCCATGGCCACGCCGCTGATCTCCTCTGGCTCGCTGTCAAGAATTTGCCATCCTACTTCGCCATCGAGCCCCTTTTGTCATTTCGGAAGGACACGTTCTGTGATGCTGGCTTGGGATCCTTAGCTACCAAGTCAGTCCTCATCGACGACGACCACGAGGAGGGCACCCTCTCCGGTTCTTCCAAGGGGAAAGAGCCCATCTGCGACACCAGGTGTTGGGGATATTCCCCATGACCAAGACCCGACTCATAAGGATAAGCCGCCCTAAGGCTTAAGTCATCTCTGGGTTTAAGTCGTCCTGACGTTAAGTCATCTCAGACCCTGACCCGGCTGGTGAGACCCGGCTGTTGAGACCCGGCAGGTGAGACCCGACAGACAGTCTTTAACCCGGCAGACAGTTGTAAGCTGGCAGACAGTCTCTAACCCGACAGACAGTTATGACCCGGCAGACAGATTGTGACCCGGCAGATGCATGGAGTCATGGAGATGAGTCTCAGAGATGAGTCATCTGGGGTTAAGAAGCCCCCAAGACGTTAAGAAGCCCACAGAGAGAAGCCCAAGACGTTAAGAAGCCCACGGAGAGAAGTTAGAATAGTTTAAGTCTTAATCCGACTTGGACTCTACATGTAACCCGCTCCTTCAACATATATAAGGAGGGGCGTGGCGCTCCAAGAGGGTTAAGTTTTTTCCAGACGTCTCAATAGACAGGTCTCAATAGACAGGTCTTAGACAATGTCAAATTAGATGCTCTCGAAATAGAGGTAGCGAAACCTCGCCCTTGTAACCAAGATCGTCATGATGATCAATATTAATCAAGCAGGATGTAGGCTTTTACCTCCACCGTGAGGGGCCGAACCTGGGTAAAAACTCGCGTCTCTCGTCCCGCTCAACCCCTCTCAAGCTATCAGTTAGATGCGTTGGCCTCACGACTAAGTCCTCACACTAAGAACATCTGTCGTGACAAAACCACGACAGTTGGCGCCCACCGTGGGGCCTTCGCACGATGGTGTTGAGTTCTTGGAGGGAGCTCTTGCAGAGATCGAGAAGCTCGCGAAGGATCAAAGTCGACAACATGTTCATCAGCCCGAGAGAGGTGTCAGCGGCGCACACGCGACCTTAGACGTCAAACAAAGGAGCGCTCAAGCTTATTTTCGGCCCCGGCGTGTCAAGTTTCCATGGGTAAACCGCCAGAACCAATACGGTTGGAGTTGCCGTTTCATTTGGCGTTGGTTCACAGATTAAACCATCAACAGTAAAGGAAATAGTCACGGAGGTGGATTAGTCAAAGCAACCACGTCCACGACCTGGAGAAGGACGGGAATTCAGACTGCCGCCGCCGCGGCCGCGCCTCAACGGCGCGCTCCAAGCCGCCCGGTTCGCCTTCTGCCGTCGACCCGCCGCAAGCACCTTTCGCCTGCCGGGTTATGCTTCGAGTCGGCCGCCTCACACCACTTGAGCACCGACCTCCGCACGGCCTCTCCAAGCCGCCTGTCCAAGTCACCGTGGCCGCCCTCGAGTCGCCCTGCGACCCTGCCACTCCGCCCGCCTCAGTGGCTGCCGGCCAGCACATCACCATGTACAAGCGCAAAGTTCCCAGGAAAAGCTGTTCACATCACCATGTACAGTATTGAGCGAATCTGTACGCGAATAGGTGCTTCATCAGTCAAAGTCAACATCTATTCTTCTCGTTATCACAAGCCGGCCGTAGCCGACGGGAAGACAAATTGTTGAAGCAATTAGTATTGTAGTAGTACGGGTATGTGCATCACATCAGGGCCTAGTGGATGGATAATGCAGCCCTGTACTAGTACAGCAGGCAGTATACTTGAAGCCATCTCCTGGGATTGGATCAATGTCGCTTCCAAGCCGCCATCACCGAGTCGCCGAGCGCCGTTGTCACCTCGCCGGCCTCGCCTTGGCTGCCTCCGCTGCACCTCGAGCCGCCAGGGGCCTCTTCAGCCGCAGCCGTCGCAACAAGTCGCCTCGCCTTCAAATGTGCCTTCACGCAAGCCGCCGCTACGGCCTGCCCTCGTCGATGTGGTTTCAAGCCACCGTCGCTCGCTCCGAGCCGGCCAGGAAGCTGCATCAGAGATTCAGAGCCGCCTGCTCCACCCTGGTTACCTCTGTCAGAAGCGCGTCGCCCGCGGCCTCGTTCCGAAGTCACCGCAGGGCGAGTCACCTCTGCCGCACGGAACCGGCTAGGGCTCCACCAGCGCCTCCGTGAGCTGATCAAGATCGACTGCTGTAGACGTGCATCGCCCACTGCTGCTGCCCCGATTGCTCACCGTGGTGAGAGCCGCCGGCCGCGTTCCCAACTCTGCCGCAGTGGTCTCGCCCTGCTTGTGGGTCGTTGCTCCACGGTAGTGTCTCGCGATGAGCCGCCCTGCCGCGCCAAATCGACCCGGCCTCGCCTTGAGTCGCCGACCGCTGTTTCGCGCTGAGAGCCAGCCTCCGAGTCTGACCAGTACAAGAATCAAGTCGCCGAGGCTGTTTCTTTTTTCCTTGGCTGCAGTTTTTTGAGCTGATGGAACACGCCTGGGAATATTAACTGTAGTTGCTGCCACCGAAAATGCTCCACTTACGGACGGCACTTACAGAAACTCTTCTACGGACAGACTTGGCAGAGTCTAATTCACCACTCCCCCCTGAATTTCAGGTGTGGGGCCGTCCTGTCCCCAATCTAATGATGCCACTTCCATCCGTAACCTCCCATCCTAAAAAAACGACTGTAAGTGTAGCATTGCTGTGCTGCCACTGTTTTTCCTCCACGTGAAGACCAAAGTCAATGCATCTACCGAGCACTACCTTTGCTCTTTGCATGTTGAAGCAAATAAAGCAAAAGAAGAAGGAAGAGAGCAACTGGGAGAGGACCCGGGCGAGGATTCAGAAGCCAGTCACGATCCGGAGGGAGAGGCGGACATGGACGCCTCCGCTCAACCGCGGCCTCCCCTCGCCTGCGTTGGCTTGTCTGCAACGGCCCTGCCTCCGCCTCCACGACATGCCTCAAGTCACTGCCTACGAGCCGCCCTTCGAGAGATGCCGACCACCACAGTTGCGCCCGCTCTCGGACTCACCTGTATCCAGAAATGGAGGCTGCACCATCCAACCCGCGGTGAGATACGCAAACAGAAAAAATTCCAAAGGAAGATCGTAATACAGCCGCTGACATGGACTGGTCAAACCGGCAACGACCTGGAGGAGGATGTAAGCCGTGGCCGACTCGTCTCGCATCAAGTAGCCCGGCGGCGCTGCCTCCGCGGCCCGCTTAAGCCGCCAATCGCGCGTTGGTTTCCAGTCGCCGCGACCCTCGTCGGCGCGCTAAGTCGCCGCTGAGCCTCGCTTCAACTCGCCGCTCAACTATGGCCGGCTACTGCTGTTCGATATTGGACTGCAACCCCGTTGCCTCATCTGAAGCGGCGAGGCCCGCCCGTTTTCTCTCTCTGCTCCAAGTCGGCCTCGTATGTTTTCAAGACGCCGTCGCCGAGAGCCGCTGTTTCAAGCCGCCTCACAGGCTGCGGGTGACCCGCCCGCGCCCGCGTCCGAGCCGCCGCGCCGTGAGCCGCCCTCTCACCTGCAAGCCGCCTCTGCTCGCAACCCTGCATCCACGGTCACCGTGGTTGACCCACCGCCACCCGCACCAGGCCATCTCGCTCCGTCAGCAGCCACCGCGGTGCCGCTTTAAAAAGCCGGCCCGCCGTTTTTCTCGCTGGCATCGCTTCCGAGCCGCCGCTGTGGGTCGTCGCCTCCGAGCTTCAAGTCTCCGGCTCTCGCGGCCTCAATTGCCCGCTTGTGAGCCGCCGTTCGCGCCTGAGCCGCGGGCGAGTTGCCTCGTCGACTGTATTCTGTGGGCGAATCTGCAAGCCGCTACGACTTGCCTTCAAATCGCCGCCCCCGCTACCGCGCCTCTAAGCCGGCGCTTTGAGCCGCCGAATCCGCCGCTCGCCTCGTGCCCTTACGCCGAGTCGCTGGCTGCTACTGACTGCAGAGGGACACGCTGCGAACACAAAAGGAGAAGAGCAAGTACCCTGTTCATAAGAAAAAGAAAAGATGGATGTCGTATACGCGGCAGGCTCCTGAACAGCGATGTATATCGAGAAATAAGAACGACGGGGAGCCCCGAGCTCTCTCAGAGCTCAGGATCGCTGGGCCGTCGGATCGTTTCTCTGATGCGTTTTCGTCCGTTGGATCTCGCTTCGGGACGATCTGCGCTGCCGGATCAAAAACTAATGATATAGCAATGAACAGTGTCGAACAGCCGTGCCACCGCCTGTAAAACTGGGTGGCCGCCGAGGGCATTTTTAGGTATTTCACCTGGTTGGAGAAATGCCCAATAGCGTTGAGGTGAGCCCGTGGACAGCGAGCACCGGGTCGTCCCCCTTCCCCTCCCGCTCGCTCGCTCTCCTCTCCTCTCCTTCCCGCCCCCTCCCTCGAAACCCTAGCCGCCGCGCCCTCCAGCAGTCGCCGCGCTACCAGCCCCTCCACGACTTGACGCCACCGCGCCCTCCTCCTCCTTCCACCTCCTGGCCGGCGCCCAACCTCTGCAGCCCTCCTTCCCTCCTTGCGCCCGAAACCCTAGCGACCACGGCGGCGCATCCACGGCAGGTCCATCTCGCGTCGTCAATGGGAGGAGGCCAGGCGGAGCGACGGGTGGAGGTCAAGCGGAGTGCGCCTTCACCACCGGCTGGCGCATCGACGGGAGGAGGCCAGGCCTGGGCGACTCCGACTCCGGTTCCTCTCCACCGCCGCTTCTCCATCCAACGCGTGCTCCTCGCTGGTGTGCGGAGCCACGCCCGCGCCGACTCTCACTGTTGCTTCTCCCGAACTGCAGGAGAGGAATGAGTTGGGCTCGGACTCGCGCACTCGCGTCTCTCGTCGTAGCTCCATGCGGCCGCCCTGCCGCCCTCCCCGCAGCTCCACGCTGCCGCGCTGCTCCACCCCTCGCAGCTCCAAGACGCCGTCGCTCCCCTCCGTGCCGTGCCCCGCCGCTCCACTCCCCCGAGCAGCTCCCCCTCTCCCTACAAATCCCTTCTTTCCCCGTCTGTTCAATCGAGCCCCTCTTCCTGAATCTGGTGGCATGACGACGAGGCGACACTCGATCTGGAGGCATGGAGGCGGCATGGGGAGGGCGCTCCTCGTCCTCGAGCTCCACTTCTTCAGCGACGCAAGGCCCTCCTCAACATCTTCGCCGATCTTGGCATGGGGTGGGCTGGCTGAATCCGGTGTTGGGAGGACCAAGGTTTTCCTCTGCTAGCAATATCCGAAGTAAGTTCTTTTGTACTTGGCTTGCGGAAATTTCGTCCAGCTGCAGATAATGACTTCTGATGTGCAATAACTGTAGGACAAATTACATTATATTGTTATAAGAAGACCTCTCTGCCAGGTCGTCCTCCATCTCTACGGTCGTAACTGAACGCCATAGTGCCCCAGGAGAATAACTTGTGGGCTCGACACTTTATTTAACTCCCTGTACAGTTTTGCCATGAATTATAAAAGCAGCTTTTACCTTCTTGTAAAAATTTAATGCTTGATATCCTTGACAGAAGTTCAGTAGATTCACTTTTTGATGCCTTCTGCCATTGTGCTGAACTGAACCCTGATCCTACTGCTGGTAAGTAATTTGAGTTGCAGTTAATACTTGAAAACTGATGTTCAGAAGAACTGTACTAAAATGTGTGTTCTTTCAAACTCTTGAAGAAAATGAAGATAGTGACTTGTTCCATGGTGAGGATGTGACCAATGGTGGTTGGATTCATGGTGATGAAGATGAACACATGGTTGATGGTAAGTTTTCACAGTACATTTTATTTACATTTTCCTCTATTTTCTGAGCAGAGCTCTGATTTCTTACCTTTCATGCAGGAATCGACCCTGAGTTTTTTATTCCCAAACCGATAGGTCAAAATGGTGGAGATGACATGTGTTGACTGGATTAATGCTGTTATGTTTTTAGTGCCCAATATTTCAGATGAGTGTATAAACCCACAGTTGACCATGGTCCGCATGTGAGTTTAATTGGTGGCTAAGATAATTAGTAGCATGATTTTATAAAGCTCAAGTTCCATGGTTCTGAGCACTTGTGTTTAATTGGAATCACTTGTTATTATGGAACTATAGTTCGTTGTTGATTGGGAAAACCGGCATATATTGTATGATCCCTCGCAGTTTTATGAAATTACTAGCCAAATACTCGTGTGTTGCTATGGAAGCCATAATACTTGCATTGCTAGAGATTTTTTTATTGCATGAGTTGTTTATGGTTCATCTTAGACCTTAATTTTGTGCAAATAAAAATTATTTTAAAATAATAATTGAATCAACTAATGAAAATATCATGCTACATCTGTCTACTAAGAATGTACTGTCGTCCAAATGTGCTTATGAAGTTCTGAACTTGTGATGTATGTATGCAAGCATGTTTTTTTATGGATCATGGACATTTGGATTTTTCGTGTGGATGGAATCAAATTGTTAGAAGTAGCATCCTGATTTTATCAGTGTTCTGAAGATCTCTTGCTATCTGCTGGCAGGCCGCGCTTTCGCCGTCGAGATGTTGTGTATTTTTTTCTGATTTCAGTGCTTGATGTATGGAACTGAGGGGTGCTATCTGAATTTCCTATGCATGGTCTGTGTGTGAATTTCATATGCTTGATGGAGCTATGATTATTAGTGATTTTGACATCGAAAGGTGCAAATTTAGTTTGCTTTTGTCGCCGAGCCACTTTATGGTATGCTTAGATAGATATCATTTGAGGTTGAGAACAGATATTTCATTACCACTACCTCAGCCCATTGCCGCCTCAGGTTCGTGTGCTCAATATTTTTCGTGTCTCCTTCTGTTAGTTTTGAAATTTTCTTGCTGGAGCCAAATCATTAGGTTTGTATGTTCTGTAACAAAATCATAATTTGTGGCCGGTTCTGGTGATTTTTAACCTCATTACAGAGTTCAGTGTGTAACATGGGTTCTCGAATCGGCTGACCACCTGATCTTGAAATGTCCCTTTGCAAAAGAGGTTTGGCATCACATGGCTACAAAGTACCCAAAGGCGGCGACTGCTGCACTTCATATTATTGTTGCTCGATGTTGTGGCTAAGCTGAAGGTATACAATTCTTTGTACCTTTTCTATTTATATGCTTCTATAGAGTACTAGGGTTGTGGGTTCATGTACATGCTTCACTAATTAGCATGTTTGGTCTATTTATTTCAAACATATCTATTATTCACTAAGGCTCCTGCCTACTTTCATACCGATGTTATCCCATAGATAGATTGGTGTCTGAAACGGAGCCTCCTCTTACTCTCTCTGTAGTAAATGAAGCCCAGAGGTGGGGGGATTTGGATGTTGCAAAGTTTACCAGTATTACTGTTTAAATATCATGAACCTTATTGTGCATAAAAAATGACAGAAAATATGACTACTTTAGAGTACACATTTAAAATTTACTGGTATTATCATGTAAGTATTTATTTTATTAAGAGTTTGAATTTTCAGGAGAACACCTCATGTTCAACCACTTTCATTTCCCTTCATTCTTAGTTTCTTACTAATGGTTGCTCGATGGTGCTAATTGGCTTACGTAGTTATAGATGGTGAGTATTACTGTATTAGGAAGGCTCGCATCACCATTATTTTAAGGAAGTTTAATCCATGTATGTTTTGGCCATGTAATTTTAAATTCTTAGCTGCATGGAAGTGGTACCTTTTAGTTCTTTGTGCTGCTTACAAAAATAATCATCATTGGGCTGTAAATTTGACTGGCACAATCTAAGCTGATTTTTTTTCTTCTTGGTAAGCTTTCAGTTATATTGGCAAAAAAATTGCTTGAAGGTTTCAAATATTTTACACCGGAACTATTCCAAGATTGCTATTGAAATTTTCCTTCTGGAAGTACCTGGAAGGAAGATTCTTGCCCAGTTCAGCTGCTTTAATATTCTTGAAGGACACATCAAAGATTTCTAGATGCTGCAAATTTATATGAATTACACATGGTAGACAGGGTTAATGCCCAGATATTGTGTAGTCTTTGCCCCTTCTCTAGAAGGGGTATATGCTCGAAAATTGTCTTATCTTTTGTCCCGACACAAATTTTTTATGGCTGCTAGATCTGTGGTTAGAATTTATTCTCGATGTTCATGTCTCACTAAGTTACCTCTGTTAAAATTGAAAAATGTATGAATGCAAAAATGGTTTATCAAATCCATGCTGATTGCAAGACATGCTTGTATTGAAAAAGCAATCATCTTTTCACATATACAAAACTTTGTAAGGTTTGAGGTGCTGGTTTTGGAATCCCTTCTGTTTTTGTTTTTCTATACTCTTCTCAATACAGATGCTCCTTTGAACTCTCAAGTTTCTATTTTTGTTGCATAGTTCTCCGTTAGCAGACCAGTTGTTTCGTTGTCCTTTTAATCAAAACTTCTGTTGTTATGTTTGGAGGCGAGTCTGCATTGGTCTCATCCTGATGGAATTCATTACATGGTGGGAATGTTAAGAGCGGGGGCCTTATATTTAGAAACAACAAGGTGATCCATTTGTTGGTTTGTGCACACCTTATTCCTGTTAAGTTGGTTTGTTGGTTTGTGCAAACCTTATATTTAGAACCGTTACATGAAGAAACCACCCATTCCCACAACATCATAGAACCATGGAATTTGTGAGATTAAATACAGTGATTGTGCTGCATATACTGATATACATGGTCGTATATACAGTACAGGGATCACTTTGAATCATGGCCATATATACAATATAGGGAGCAACTTTAATCATGATGCATATGGCCTCATTTTAATTGAATTCTGAAAAAGTTTTGCCCTATTTTGTGTATTATAAACTGGGGTTTAGCTATGTGGTATACAATTAATGGGATTTTTTCCCTATACATGGCCGTATATACAGTACAGGGAGCACTTTGAATCATGGCCATATATACAATACAGGGAGCAACTCTAATCATGATGCATATGGCCTCATTTTAATTGAATTCTGAAAAAAGCTTTGCCCTGTTTTGTGTATTATAAACTGGGGTTTAGCTCTGTGGTATACAATTAATGGGAATTGTTTTTTCCTTCAATATTGAAAGCTAGAGAACTGGAGATAGAGTCTACCACTTATTTCACTAGAGTACTAAAAGTTGCTTGGTTGTTAAACTGCAAGCACATCTTTCTTGGCACCAGGTTATTGCTTACAAGTGACTAGGAAATTCATGTAGTCATTTATAAGCTTATAAATTTTCTGTAGACACTTACACTTATAAGATTTTTTTTTACATTGACTACTAAAGCGTTGGTGCACTCAGTTATGAAATCGTTCGTATCATTAGCTCAGGGGTAGTATACAAGTAGTTCTGTCTAATTTAAAACGCTGCTCTTCTTTGTTGTTGTAATCAGCAATTCAACATAATTGTCTTTCTCTTAGATGTTGTTGAAGCTGCCTAAACACCCTGTGTTGCTACAGATATAGATAGATACCTAGAGCATTCGGATGCTCATTTTTAATGCAGTAGTTTTTAAACAGTTAATTTTTACCTTATCTCCCTATCATAGGATGCAGATCGAGCACGCCATGGATTTCCCTCTGCCGATCTCCTTCTTTTTTGCGGCATAGTATGGCAAGAAATTTATCCGTCCACCTGAAGTGAGAACATTTAGAAAATCAAGATTCAACTCCATCCCGCCAGCATGTGTGGATTCCATTTGCTGAAGATATTGTGCCTAATATTGATATGGAGGGTACAAAGATGTGGATTACACCACCAAAGGGTCTTCTTGAGGTCAACACATGTCCTGGGAAATCAAAGAAAGAAAGGCGTGCGATGGTTAGGACAGCGCCATCCTTTTATTGCATGCGATGATCTCTTTTATAGTACATAACTTGCACTTCAAAAAAAGTATGTCTGATCTCATGTAACAGTTCTTTCAATGAACATATGTGATTGAAATGTCTTGCTTTAGGTTCTAACCAAGATTGATGCAATGATTTGAGCTACTTTTTTGTTGTTTGTTGTGTTCTTTCAAATAAACCGTTTCTATTTGAAATCGTTACAGGATTGGAACAAAAAGAAGAAACTACAACACCGCATAACTGTAGCAAAGAAGGTACTGCATGAGATGGAACAGGGTCATATTCTGGAAGGTTTGCTATCAGGGGACAAGCTTCAAAAGCTTCACTTGGTGAAGAAATTGGGAGCATTGACTTTCAATTGTTCAAACCTGCAATGCATAGTGTCAGCAAGCAAGTTGACGGGTTGGAACTGTGGATTCCTGTTATTCCCTGTCTTGCCAAAGTATTTTCCAAAGAAGCTGATTTGCTCATCGTCATGTTCACTAGGTATTTTCTATATATTCATGAATACAGTTCCAGAATGCTCCTCATATGCAACAATCAGTCTTTGTGTTTATTTTGGTCGAACAATATGCATTTGTGGTCTGTCTTGAGTTTTTAATCTAGCCTGCAGCTTACTCTTCGAAAATTTTATCATTTTTAGCATGTCAAAGAATGTTCTTGCCAATTCCTCTTCATCAAATAAAAATGTGATGAGGATACCTTGTGAGACTCTCATGAACCTTTTAGAGAAAGGGAAGAATGTCTTCAGTAATGAATATAGCAAAGGTCATGAAATCCTTCAAAAGTCAAAAGCAGCAGTCTTACTCTGATATTGTGGATGCTGAGTTTCAGAGATTGCTTAAATCTTTTAGTGAGTTGATGAAGGTATGCATTATTCATCATGGCCACTGCATTGTTTTCTGTTTTGGAACTGAATATAGTAGCACCAGTCAAATGCACTTTCTCCATAATTTATTTTGAATGTCATTTAAAATTTTATGACCATGCTGCAATAAGGAATGGCTGACACAGATTTTGATTGTTTCATATGTTGCGTGAAGAACATAATAATATAGGAAAGGTTGCGAATTGTTAAGTTTGCTCTTCCTTATGTTCAAGGTTGATCAATGTCCTTTACTTATGAAGCTTTTGTGCTGTGATCTACTATTCAGGAATATGCTTTCGTGAATATATCATTTGAATTATAATCTACTGCTCCCTCCATTTACTATTATAAGATGTTCTAACTTTTTTCTGATTCGGATATACATAGAACCATTTTAGTGTGTTAGTCCATACTGAAATATCCTATACATCTTATAGTTGTGAACTTTGGGAGTATTTACTAAGGATAGAATTTACAGTGGGCATCAGTTAGTTGCTGCTTGTTTGCTACATGTGTATTGAGCTGTAAAATTCACCTTATTAGTTCCACCTGCAAAAAAGACTAATGCGTGGACAAAACTTATTCATTTTTGTTTGACGCAGGTTGAAGAAAATCATATATCTCCTGCTTTTGTTATTATTTCTCCCGACGATCATGTGGATTCAGTTCAGAAGTTCAGAACTACTTGGTACTTGGTAGAGAACGACTATTTTGGCTTTGACACCCAGAAAGTACAGTACATTGTCCTACTACGTGTTTATGTAGGTGCTCTCTGTTTTTTCCCCAAAAAGAAAACAGGCATGTGAATGTGCCTATACGTTTACATTTTTCGATTTAATACTTTGGCAGTTTCATTAGAGTTGACATTCTTGGTGAAACTTCCCACACCTCACATTTGTGTTACTGTACATTCCACATTACAGTCCAGAGAAGCAGTTACATTAAGATTCTGTTTTGAATGTATGGAAAACCTGGAATTTGTTCTTGTGTATATAAGCTTACCAGCATATGTACTTTTGCTCTCATAATAGTTTAAAATATGTAGATGTGATTCCTTAGCATATATAACAGAAATATATGATTTTAAATCAAACACTCGTATCTTCTAAATCAGTGCTTCCCATCACACAAACAGAAATTAGTGATTCGTATCATGTTTTGTGTTTCTGTTGTATATTATACTTCTTCAAAGCTTACATCTCAAGCTAGCCCAATCCTGTTGTAGTAACTAACAAGAATTACATGAGATATTTGCTTTTTGTTATTTGTTTTTGGAGTCGTTAAATATTTTTGCTCACATAATAGTTTTAGATGTGATGACCTAGCATATTATATCACCTGCAAGTGGATATGTTGTAGATATTATATTATAACAAAAGTATATGATTTTAAGCAGAATCTTCTAAATCGGTGCTTTCCATCACGTAACAGAAATTAATGGTTAATATTGTGCTTTGTATTTCTGTTATATAGTATACTTCTTCAAAGTTTGCATCTCAAGCTAGCCTTCTTAGTGATTCTTTCAATGAAAGGTTAAACAAGCCTTTTCAGTATGATGACTGGTGTTTCTTAACCGCGGGTATTTAGCACTTCTAATGGATCTGGAAATCTCCTTATTAACACTACTCATATTTTACAACTAATTTAGTTCAAATATTGGTCCAGAATCTTGCCTGTTTGCAATTTCTAAAGTTATAGAATTCCTATAGTAATGGTGCTAATCTGTTTGAACAACAGATCTCAAATTAAAAGCTTGGCATGCTCTTCATGACAAATCATGTTTTATAACCAAGCCAGCAAAGTTTCTGCATTTCATGATTAAGAGATGAAGTCATGTTTGCGGATGTCCCTCAATTAAAAAAACGAACATGCCAAGAACTATGGTAACTTATGCCTACCAAGAACTACATGAAAATTTTGTCTTGCCGCAGTGAACATTACCAAACTATCCATTGTAATGAACTTATTGTCATGGGCGATCATTATGACTGGATTATATGATATGAATTAGGTCTTTATGCTTTGTGATGAAATATCATATCATCGTGTTGACCAGTTTGGTTTGGTTTTGAGCTAAAATGTATAAAAATACAAGGCTTACAACCATGAATATATGTGATGATATATTGAGTGATTATAAGCATAATTTTAGATGTTCCGTGCTGGACCAATGGGATGCATCTGGCAATGTCAATTGAATCACCCGTCGCATAGACAGGCAAGATGTGTTGACACAAGATATCTTTTGCTATATCATGCATCATGATAGTATGACCTACTATAGCATATGAACCACTATATTGGATATTGTTGCTTTTTACTGAATCATATCCTTCCTTGAGAATTGTGTCTTAGGCTTTTGCTCTCTCATGCTCCTGCTCTTAGTACTAAACTTAATGTCAGCTAATGTCGTTGGGACGGGCACCCCGCGCCTTGCCGATCTTTTGTGGTCTTGTGAACGCACTGAACTCGATGCTACCTTATAATCTCTTGCCGATATTGAGCACCACTATGTCTTCCTTCTATCACAATTGAATGTTTCTTCTTCACTTTATTATTAACCGTTGGCACCGGCACCCTCGCGCCAAGGCGCGATACCGATCTAGTTGGTTAATACCACAGGCAAAGGCTCCCAGTACACAAACTTCAGAGATTTGTCTAGCTACTGCTACAAGTTTTGTGTCTGTTGCCCTCGTCGGTCGTCTTCACTCTGAGCCGCCCCCAGTCTCTGCTGCAAGCCGGCCGCGGCCTCCGCCAACGAAGCCTCGCCTCCAAACTACTCCCTCCGTTCCTAAATACAGGTCTTTTCAGAGATTTCAATAAGTGACTACATACGGAGCAAAATAAGTGAATCTACACTCTAAAATATGTCTATATACATTCATATGTGGTAGTCCATTTGAAATCTCTAAAAAGATTTATATTTAGAAATGGAGGGAGTACTTGTGAGCGGCTGCCTCCACCTGCACCATTGGTGTAACTGGCCACTGCATTGGAAAGGTGGGGGCTGACCGTGGAAAGAAAGAAAAGGGGCTGGATTAAAAAAAGGTCAACATGACCCGGAGGATCCCTTCCGAGCCGCCCGGTGCCATGCTTTAAGCCGCCACCTCTGTCATCGTTGTTGCAACCCTACGGCTGATAATTTTCGATAAAACATATCAGGTGAAATCCATCCTGTCAAGTTTTTATTGATACATTTTTACTTCCTTCGAGAACTATTACTCTCGTTTGTGAAATTTCTTATGCAGAACAATTCATCATTACAAAAGAGACCATCAAGCTATGGCCCTTGTCTACACCGGATGGATCAATGGACAGGCGCACAAGTCACCACTATTGCGGTTTGGCCTTCCGTGGATTCACATCGTGTTATCAACGTCAAGGATATACAATGAGTGTTGCGAAGATCATCAAACTTGCCGTCTTGCCTCCAGCTTCAACATATTCCAGCATTTTGTTGTTCAACTATATGCCTATTTATATCACGGTCAAGCAAGGAGAATCTCAAGATAACTCCTCGAGTCGTCTTAAGACTCGGGGGCTACACAGTTATGACTCAGCAAAGTTGGCCAGTTTCAGCAAATTCAAGAACCCTGGGTCATTGGAGGGAAAATAACCCGATCTCGGAGGCTACTGCCACATTGGTGAAAATTTAAAGGCCGTCAGAAAAATTTCCGGCTTAAAAAGGGACTGGCAATCAAAAAGTTCCGGCTCAATGGAAGAGTTTCGGGTTATCAGGAAAAATTCCGGTTCAAAATCCGGCTCAAGGGAAATCTGTCTCCCACAAAGTTTTGAGCTTTCAATATCCGGTTCAAGAGGAATCCGTCTCTCGCAAGTTCGAGTTCTCAGAAAAATTAAAGGCTGCCAAGGAGAACTTGCTGCCATGAAGCGCGGTTCAAATATGGGTATCCTGCCTTATGGGCTTATCTTATTATGATCAATTTAATAAAGCCGGCACACCCTGATAATTCAGGGCCTCTGTCGTTTCATTTCCAAAGCATCCGAGTCTTAATTATTTGATCATAAGGTCACTTGGGGGCTTCCAACCCAACGGGTTTAACTTTCATACCCTCTTGACCAGGCATAAAACGCCGAATTCCGGGTTATCCTGCCTGTATGCAAGATGCTACTCCACCAGGTAATCCTGAATGACCCGCCGTACTCTTAACAGCCAATCTTTTAAGTAAGACCCTGAACTCGTTAAGGTTAAAACGGCGGTTTGTCATGTGAGGGCCGGCTTACGGATAGCGAGGATAAACCAAGGCTATTAAGCTAGCTTCATTGAAACTTGGTTAAACCTGCCTGTTTGCAAGATGCTACTCCGACCCCGTGTACTCTCGATAAGTCAATCCATATGGACCCTGAACTTATCCAGGTTAAAACATCGATTGGGTCATGTGAGAGCCGGCTTACAGAAAGCAAGGATAAACCGGTGGCTATCATGCTAGTTTCATTGAAGTAAGACTCAAGCTTCGAAAGTCCACAATTTTTATACTCTGTTATCATGCACATACATCATCATACATTGCATCATCATTGCATCATCATAGCATTCATCATATATGCATGGATATACTGGTTTATATTGCAAGAACCGATTCTCAAACCGGGTTATATTATTCAAATCTTTAATGTCCAAAATGGCTGGATTTTTTATGGTTATCAATAACCAGTATTATGATTGAGGTTTTCAAAGCCGCTTCAGAGCAATGGCTATTATTTCTTCATCCAAGAATACCAGTTCACAAGAGCATGGTTCAATATTGGTATGCAAAGCATTCAGCAACATCATCCAGACAGTGGATATGATTTATTCTACAATGGAAGGAATAGTCCCGAGTCGCTGCAGGCATACGACCCAGCACTTGGGGGCTATATTATTCAAATTAAGATTACATCAAGTATGCAAGTCCCATGTCGCTGCAAGCATGCACCATGTCACTTGGGGACTAATGCAAGTTGCTTTTCAAATCATCACATTATCAACAGACCTGGATATCTCAGGAAGATGAGTCGGCCTTCCATCTTTTTTCTAAAGTCCCAGCCCAGTATTATCTTACTGAGCTGGCCCTTAGGGGCTACACATTGCTCATCAAGTCTATATGATCAGATCTACAAAAGTCTCTGCTCATTATTGCATAATGACCCGGCCCTTGGGGGCTACACTGGCTGAAGTTTTATGAGCCTATGACATTTACAAGTCCCAGGTTGCTGCAGGCAAGACAACCCAGTACTTGAGGGCTACATATGTGGAACATTCAAATTATGACTGGTGACTTAGATGAACAACCCGGATTTCTCCAAGATTGCAATATTTATATTGAAGCAAGTCTTAAGCTATCACTTTATTCTACTCAAGACTTGGGGGCTATAGATGAGGGAGAACACCTTCAAAATTTTCAGTGTTGAGCAGACCAGGTCTCATAGTTTTTGAGGGAAAAATTTGCAAATATTATCTCCTCCAAGCTATCCGGACAAGTCAGCACAACATCATTTGGATTTATTCTTTATCAAAGTCTGAAGCATTGAAAGTTGGCACAACGTCAGACGAATTTTATCAAGTCAAGGCAGTTGAAGATAATAAGGGTTATTTTTTCTCCAAGGAGCCAACTTCAGTTTATTGATATGACAGAGATTCAGAATTTTCAGGAGCTGGTCAACTGGTATTTTTTGAGTGAGCCGGTCCCTTTACATATTCTTATTTTAAGAGTGTAGCATGAATAAATTCAAAGCTAAACTGGGGGCTAATGTTGGGGATATTCCCCACGACCAAGACCCGGCTCATAAGGATAAGCCGCCCTAAGGCTTAAGTCATCTCTGGGTTTAAGTTGTCCTGACGTTAAGTCATCTCAGATCCTGACCCGGCTAGTGAGACTCGGCTGGTAAGGCCCGGTAGGTGAGACCCGGCTGGTGAGACCCGGCAGACAGTCTTTAACCCGGCAGACAGTTGTAAGCCGGCAAACAGTCTCTAACCCGGCAGACAGTTATGACCCGGCACACAGTTATGACCTGGCAGACAGATTGTGACCCGGCAGATGCATGGAGTCACGGAGATGAGTCTCAGAGATGAGTCGTCTGGGGTTAAGAAGCCCAAGACATTAACAAGCCCACAGAGAGAATCCCAAGACGTTAAGAAGCCCATGGAGAGAAGTTAGAATAGTTTAAGTCTTAATCCGACTTGGACTCTACATATAACCCGCCCCTTCAACATATATAAGAAGGGGCGGGGCGCTCCAAGAGGGTCAAGTTTTTTCCACACGTCTCAATAGACAGGTCTTAGACAATGTCAAAGTAGATGCTCTCGAAATAGAGGTAGCGAAACCTCGCCCTTGTAACCGAGATCGTCATGATGATCAATATCAATCAAGCAGGATGTAGGCTTTTACCTCCACCGTGAGGGGCCGAACCTGGGTAAAAACTCGCGTCTCTCGTCCCACTCAACCCCTCTCAAGCTACCAGTTAGATGCGTTGGCCTCACGACTAAGTCCTCACACTAAAGACATTTGCCGTGACAAAACCATGACACCAGGGATGGCACCCTACAACTGTGCTCTTCCAAGGGGAAGGAGCCCATATGCGACAACATGGAGCGCACCCAGAGTCTGTGCTCTTCCCATGAGAACGAGCCCATCTGTGACAAGTGAGGAAACCCATGATTTGTTTTGTCGAGCCCCTTTTGTAGTGCAGTGAGAATATGTCCAGTTTTAATTGCTATATTTGGTTGTTTTCAGTATGCCTTGTTTATTTAAGTTAATCATAGTGTGAAGTTCTATATGTGCAACTATTTACTGTGCAGTACAATTTCATCAATACAAGTTTCAACAATACAAATAGGAATGACTATATTTGCTTGTTGTTAAGCCTGTTATAGCTAGCATATGCCTCTTTTAACATTTTTTGGTTGTTCGGTTGTTTGTAGTTAGCATATGTCCAGTTTCAATTGCTATCTTTGGTTGTTTGTAGTATGCCTTGTTTATTTCAGTTATTCACAAAGTGATGCTCTATATGTGTAACTATTTACTGTGCAGTACAATTTCATCAATACCGATTTCAACAATACCAATAGGAATGACTATATTTGGTTGCTTTTAAGCCTGTTGTAGCGAGCATATGCCTCTTTTAACGTTTTTAGGTTGTTCGGTTGTTTGTAGCTAGCATATGTCCAGTTTCAATTGCTATCTTTGGTTGTTTGTAGTATGCCTTGTTTATTTCAGTTATTCACAAAGTGATGCTCTATATGTGCAAGTATGAACTGTGCAGTTCAATTTCATCAATACCGGTTTCAATAATACCAATATGAATGACTATATTTGGTTGATTTTAAGCCTGTTGTAGCGAGCATATGCCTTTTTTAACGGTTTTTGGTTGTTTGGTTGTTTGTAGTTAGCATATGTCCATTTTCAACTGCTATCTTTGGTTGTTCGTTGTATGCCTTGTTTATTTTAGTTATTCACAATGTGATGTTCTATATGTGCAAGTATGAACTGTGCAGTTCAATTTCATCAATACCAGTTTCAACAATACCACTATGAATGACTACATTTGGTTGCTGTTAAGCATGGTGTAGTTAACATGCGTATCCATTTTTATTTAACATTATCTAGTGTACTTAGACCTGCACAATACCAGTTTGAATGACTATATTTGCTTGTTGTTAAACAGTAGGCATGTTTCAGTTAACACACCTTTCCACTTCTTGTTTTGCTTAACTAGCGTGCTTAAACTGGCACACTGAAGCTATCATTTGGAGATTATGTTGTCTACCATGGATATATTTGGTGGATGTTTAGCCTATTGTGCTTAAAATGCCTTTCGATGTACTTACACAGGAAAATATTGGGAACGACTGCTGTTTTCCATCGAGGTTAGTTTCATTCCATGGCTTATATATACTCATTGTTCAGGATATCGGTAGCTTACCATATAGGACGGGACTGATAAGGGATTAACCGCCGAATTGGATATCGGTAACAACAACAACAACTATAACAATGTAATAAACTCCCTCCGCCCCCATAATATAAGATGTTTCCAATATGTGAGTATATTGGATGTAATAAGATCTTATATAATGGGACGGAGGGAGTGTTGTACTATATCATTGTGCAATTGTTGTTTAGCTTCTAATATTAACTTGGTGCCTTTAGGTACATATGTCATTGGTAAAGATCCACACTTCCACCCTTTTTGCGTATGGGGCAATGCGATATTCATGAACCAACATCAAGTGAGGAAACTGATAAAGATTGTTAGTAAATGGGTCAAAATATGGCAATAAACTATTTGTTTACACTTTATCCAAGACAACAGTGAACTGCAGGATGGTAACTAAGAACTCTGCAGCCTTCTTTTTACTGCCCATAATGAGTTGTGTTAGATGACAATGTCTGAATCTTTTTCCTTTGCAGTGATTCCTGAAGCAGTTTACTCAAGATTTACCTCTCAAACTACATGATTGGTAGGCATGCAAAGGTTAAAGTATTTCTACTAGAACACGATGTCTATCTAGATGTCCTCATGAAGACAATGAAGGATTGTTGGTCGGCCATCACAAGTGGTTGGATTAGAGTCATGCGTGCCTTCTACATGGAGGAGGGCACAACATGGGAATTTCGCTTCACCTTGTTCAGCAACCAGAATGTCTTTCGCCTCTTTCTTTACCATCTTTAATAGTACAAGTATACAACCCTGGTTCATCATTCTCTATTTGGTGCTTATGTAATTCTTGAACATATGTACTTGTGAATTGAATAATGCATTGGTTGTTGAACCTGATGGATATGAATTAAGTTATAGCCTACTTTCAAATTCAAATTCAAATTCAAATTCGGCACAATTTTAAATACTAGCAATTTAATTAGGGTGAAAATATGGTCTGCAGGTCATTACGGCGCACACGGTCTGTAAAGCACAACGTGTGTGATATACATCATAATCCGACACGGTTCACAGAGAGGAAACGTGTGTGACCATGCACATAGTTGCTGTTTGCAAAGCGTGTGTGATGTCAGACAATATCACAAATGGTGCGAGCAATCTAAATGTTTGTGATAGTCGCCTTATCGTACACGCTTTACAATCATGATCTGTTTTTGATGTGGTACACATCGTAAACGTTGTACCACAGAATAGCGTGTGTGATGATTATCCTGTACGACACTGGTACAACGGTCCGATGTTTCCTAATCCTATTCGACACTCGTATGATGATTAGCTAATCTTCTTAATTATATATCTCATACGGTTCGGGAGAAATGAATGTGTGTGATTGTCTGCTTATCATACACGTTCTATAATCATGAATTGTTAGTGATGGGGCGCGCATCGTAAACGTAGCACCACAGAATACCGACTGCGATGGTAATGCGAGCACAAATGAGTAGGAAGGATGGAGTGTTTGGGATATTCGAGATATCACAAACAGTTTTCTGAAGGCTCGCATTTGGGATAGATGCCGGCATCGCATACGCTTAGTTATGCAAAACATATGCGTTTTTACTCCCTATCCCTGATGGTTTCTGGGTCGTCTGGGAAGGACCCCCCTATCGCACACACTGGCAAGGCGGCGGTTTAAAATGTCATTGCGGAAAGGGGTTAAAAACCTTTTGTATAGCAGCTCGTTGTATCAGTGGGTGTTCAATCTGAACTATTTGCAATGAAGAGATGCACAAACCCTGCGCAGCAAATTTTCCCTTAGCTTACTAGGGAAGGAACCATAGCTCTCGCTTTTCATACAGATGTTCTATCTAAAACATTTGCGATGAGTGTTTTATTCAGAGAAAACATTGATGTTTTTTCTTTGATAAGTTTGCACATTCAGAGAAAAGAATGCAAGTTTGTTCAAACAATAGATTTCATTAAGTCACACTCTGACTTTACATTCATACGATTGAGATACAATATTAAACCCAAAAAATTAAATGCGGCGCGGTGGAGGTGGCATGCTGCACCAGCGTTTTCATCCTCCGGGATGCCATTGTTCAAGTCTTCAAGCCAACCCAGAATGTTCTGGACTTGGAAATCAAAGACCCGGTCGTCGCACGATCGACGGGTAGGGCACGCGGGGACGACGACTCGTGGCACCGCGAGGTACACTAAAAAAATACACTTCCGTGATGATATGTGTTTGTCACAGTAGGTCACGTTTTCTATCATGCATGTATAGCCATGACGATTTTATAACAGGATCAAGATAGTCATACCTGTGCTGTCGTAGAAGTGTTCCATGAAAATACCAAAATTATCATAACGGAAGTGTCCACTTCCATGACGATAAATCGTGCTTCATGGAAGTGTTTTCTTCAAGGGTAACCGACACATGGCATCCACCATAACGGGTCGCCATTAAGCAATCGGGTTCCGGTTTGGATCCGATAACCCGTTAACAGCCCCAACCAATGGGGATTTTCCACGTGTAAAATTCTCATTCGCCGGAGTATCCACGTGACAGCTGAGTGCTAGGACAGATGTCATCCAGCGAATGGACAGGACTCGCCTATGATACGTCGACACGTGGCTCGGCCCAACAGTGGCCCATTCAGGTCAAAAGGCCGGCCCGTTTGACTTAGTCAAAAGGTAGCAGCCCGGCCCACGGAAGGCCTGTTAACGGCCTGCTCGCATATAGCCCATTTACAGCCCGCTAACTCACGGCCCGTTATAGACTATCCGAATTAGTCCCACTAGCGCCATATGGGTCATCCAATATGATTCTAGCCCATTGTAACTTCCGGCCCATGTATGACCCATGATGTCTTTTGGCCCATATGAGGCCCTTGGTAAATCTTGGCCCATAAACGGCCCATGGTGAAACTGGCCCATAATGAACAGTATATCGCTTTATGCCCATTAACGGCCCATTATTCCATTGGGCCGTTTCAGCCCGTGTTATCTTTCGGCCTTCTAAGGGCCCATTTATTATTGGGCTCATTTCTGGCATTCGATTACTTACGGTCCGTTACTGGCCTGTTCCGCTTGTGGGCCATATTCAGCCCGTGGTTAAAGTCGGCCCATCTGTTACCCTTTAATCTGTTGGGCTATTTTCATAGCATCATCAAATATGGCCCATTAACGACCCGTTACGCCTGCTGATAGAATTAAGCCCGTTGTACACATGGGCCTATTAACGACCCTTATGGTCGGCCCATAAACAGACGATTCCCATTGTAGCCCATTTACGGCCCATATTGCGGTCCATTAATTGTCCATGAAAGTACGGCCCATGTTTGGCCAATCGATCATACGGCCCATAGAAGTCCTATTGAATCTACGGCCTGTAGAAGGCCCATGGATCATACGGACCTTAGGAGGCCCACTACAGCAGGCAACAGGACCATGGTTACAACGGTCCGTATGTTGCCCATGGTTATTGTGGCCTAGTTCTAAATAAAAAGGTTACCGCGGAAAAAGAACTGCAGCGACTACAAGCAAAAAAATAAACAAGACAACAAGGAAATAAATAAGCAAGCAACTTACGCTAGGCTATTACGGCTATTACAAATATTACATCCACTGGGCATCAAAGTTCGCCATCAGTGCAAATATAGTGAACAAAGCAGCATATTACATACACTGGGCGTCTAAATTGGCCACCAGTGAAAATAAACGCGGCAGCAAAACAAGTCCTGAACTGAAACCACTTCAGAACAGTTCAAGAAACGATATCCTGGATACCCACCATGCTGGCAAGAAGCTTAGCAAGCTTATTATTTTTCTCTTGTTTGGCGCTAAAATCGTCTAGCGCTTGCTGTTGCACCAGAAAGTATGCATCTGAATTCTGCAGGGACTTCCTCAGTCCTTCAGCTTCTTGCCGCAGCACAGTGGACTGATGCCTTTCAACTTGTAGCTGAGACTAAAGAAGCCGAAGTGATTCAGGCAGCGAGTTCGAAGAGCTTCTGCCAGCGGTAGTGGCCAGTAACTCGAAAACTACATCAACGCAGGACTTTGGGGTTGTCTCACTGTCTACAAGATAGTTTTTATCACCTTTCTTGGAGACCAACAGGGTTGTCTCACTATCTTGAACCTTATCTGCATTACTTTCTCTACCATTGCATAATGGGGTGCTCTTCTCCAATATTATGTTCGCATTCTACAAGAGAAACAAGCAGACACATCACAGGTTTAGCATGTAGTATATGAAACTCATTTTGGTAAACCGGTTCAGTAGTAAGGTGGACAGGATAACAACATGAAACAAACATATATCTATGTACTATGGTCACTGTATTGTCTATATCATTCTAGTTTATGTTACCAAATCAAGATAGAGACACAGTTCAAATCATATCTTTTTAAAACACAGCAGCATAGATAGAATATAAGTGTGGGAAACTACACAGCACTGGCAACACTTGTAATGTGCATGACATGAGAACAACTTTTTATACAACTGAAACTGAAATCAACATAGAGCAAGAAGTTAGAACAGCAATCCAGTTAAAGAAATAGGTTTAAAACATACCTATTGCGCCATTGGAGTTTCAATTAGATCCTTCAAATTCAAAATTAGTTGGTATGAGTAAATACAATGATTCAAGAGCAAAGGAGTATGGACCATAGCTACGGAATCTGACCTGAGAACAGTTGCTCTTCTGCTTTAAACGTGGAGTTTGGGTTCGCTGTGGTGGTCTTCGTGCTTTGGGCACTGCAGTTGCTTTGCAAACTACTCGTGTGGGGGTACTCTGTGGTTGCCATGGTGTTGTTTCAACTAGAAGTGGGTTACTATCTGCTGGGGTTGGGGTTAGATGGTAGCTGGTTCTCTGTCCAACGATGTAAGTGTACAATCTGGAAGAGTCTCGATTATGTGTGGTGGGGCTAGTTCATGGGCCAGTACAACCATGGTTCTATCTGCATCGACGGGTAGCACCGTCTTTTGTGAAGACCGGGTTTTTACTCCCTCAGATACTGCCATCACCCCCTCCAAATCAAATGGCTAATAAACAAGAAAAGAAATTGAATGTACAGACATTGTATGATAGACAGATGTGTAATTCACATATATGTTGTCTAACCAAACAGGATAACATGACACAATTTCACATATATGATGGCTAACTAAACAGGATAGCATGACACAGTTTCAGATATATGATGGATAACTTAACACGATATAATGGCATAATTCAATATATGATGAGTATCTAAACAGGATGACATGACAAAACTATATGATGTCTTTCTAAAATAGGTCGGGATGAAATAATTCACATACACGTTGTCTAAGTATACATAATGGCATGATATAATTCACATAATTGATTCATATACTAAGCAGCTGGCACTCGCATGTATGATCTCTAAACTAAGCAGATGGCATTGAATATTGTGTACATGATGTCTAAACTAAGCAATGCAAGACACCATATGCATGATATGAGAAATATAAACATTGCAGGTTAGAGCATATACCTCAGGTGGGATATAGGACTGGTCATCTATCTCTGAATCCTCCTCTGAGGAGCTATCTGTAACCATTGAGATATATGCTTCAACAGGTACCATTGCCTGCTCAGAAGACCTTATTTTCACTCCAGATTTTTCCATAACCGGCTCAAATGGCTGATACACATGAAGAGTAGTTCAATATACACAGATTGTCGACAAATGGAATACGTAATGAAAAAAAAGGATGGCATGAGATAATTCACATATATGATGCCTGGCTACACAGGATGGCGGTGCATAATTCACATATAAACTGGCTAAAAACATGGCATTGCATAATTCACATATCTGGTATAGAAAGCAAACAGGAGGCATTCACACAAAGCATGTCTAATCTAAGCAAATGGCATGGCAATGCAAGACACCATATGCATGATATGAGCAATATAACCCTACCAAGTTAGAGCATACACCTCAAGGGGAATACGACTGGTCATCTGTCTCTGAATCCTCCTCTGAGGAGCTATCTGTAACCAGCAAGAAATCTGCATCGACAGGTAGCACTGACTGCTCAGCAGACCTTGTTTTCACTCCAGATTTTCCCATCATCGACTCAAATGGCTGATGCACAGGAAGAGTAGATGAATGTACAAACATTGTTGACAAATGGAATACATTATGAAAAAAATAGTATGGCACGATACAATTCACATACACGATGACTGCCTAAACAGGATGGCATTGCATGATTCACGTATATGATGCTTGGCTAAAGAAGATGGCATTGCATAATTCACATATACTCCCTCCGTTCCTAAATATTTGTCTTTTTAGAGATTTCAAATGGACTACCACATACGGATGTATATAGACATATTTTAGAGTGTAGATTCACTCATTTTGCTCCATATGTAGTCACTTGTTGAAATCTCTAAAAAGACAAATATTTAGGAACAGAGGGAGTATGATATAGAAACCAAACAGGTGGCATTCACACAAAGCAAATCTAAACTAAGCTAATGACATATAAGATGTATAAAGTAAGCAATGCAAGGCGCCATATGCATGATATGACCAACATCAGCATGCCAGGTTAGAGCAAACACCTCAGGGGATAAATAGGAGTGGTCGGCTCCCTCTGAATCCCCCTCTGAACAGTTATCTTCCTCTGGAATACAATCTGGAATGGGGGGAGGGGGCCCCCACTTCGCCCACCATGGAGCGGCATCTGCATGACATTATATTCTCATGCAACGGTCTTCTCTTTTTCTCAACATGTTCAGTACGATTGTGTACAATAACTGACATACATAATAAAAAAACATAGTTAGATTATGTAAGGCCTAAGGGGTGCATGCAGAAATCAAGACTGATGGTAGCAAACGAGTCAAAACTAATGATAGCAGGCAGATGATAGCTTCAGTTTAAAAAGATAGACGATGGCTCATCTACTGTTTGTTGCCCACCCAACATGAACCACATAGAAGACCCCAGATGAACCAGATAGTAGACAGATACTATTCGATGTTGCCTCGATATGTGCCCCACAGGCATTTTAAAACTCAAGTGGGAACATTAGTTTGGACCTGACTCGGAGTCTAAGAGGTGAACAGGACGATAAAGTAGCAGGTAATAATAACCGATGTATAACATCAGCAGACACTAAAAAGTGCGACCTCTCTTCCGGAACTGTGTAGTCCTCAGGTTCATCTGCTCAGTCGATGATGGTAATGCAGTTGGCGTGGCTGCCGGCAACGGGGAAGATGATCTGAGGCGGCGAAAGAAGGTCTGCAGGGGGAATCTCTGCTGCCATGAACGCTTCCGTCGATGGTGCACCTCAGGTGGGGTGGATGACGGCACGGTAGAAGCGGGACAAAACACACAGAGTTTTCTTTGACACCTATCTAAAAATGAAGTAAATCTGTAAGGGTTCCTTAGAATTGGAGGATTCTAAAAACGCAGGGACAGGAAAAACACAGGAATAGGATAGGAATGCACGTGCAAAACAGAGCATTTGCAAACATAGGATTTCTGTCAACCTGGGTATTTGGTTCACATGAATTGGAAGAACACAACAATGGAGAAGCATGGTCAAATTAAAGTCAAACCACATGAAAATGTAAAATAAGAATCTTATTATGCCAGTAATGCACTTAGTCATGTTCTTCATGCATATTAATTTGAAAAGGACGTCCAAGTGGATATTGAAATTCCTACGTTTTTCCTTTGAAAGAGATACCAAAGGAAAAAAAATCCTCCAGTTTTGCTTTGCTCCATTCCTTCTAACCAAATGCACGAATTGTAGTACCATAGTAAAGTTCCAATTCCTATGTTTTCCTTCACGTTTTCTTTGAACCAGTGGCGATTCTAGTAGGCAGTCTTCAACAGACAGAAGCCTGCCCTCGAAATATTTTGTGAGCTTAGATTTGGTCCACATGAATATCATATAATGGCTATCTTGCTAAACCGATTCAAATTGTGGTTCAAAAGAGCATTTAGTTTTCTCCCTGTTAGCTTTGTGACCACGATTCATTTCTTTCTATATTTGCAACTGCTTTGAACCAAAGGATCCCTAAGGTATCGACATGAATGTAGAGTAACAAAATGATGCGACGAGTGTACGACCTCTTTGGCATAGCCTTGTCGACCTCAGCATCATTGGGTTGGACGTGGAGGATGGTGATGCTGGTGTGACTGTAGGAGGTGGGCAAGAAGATCTGAGGCCTCTAGAGACGGTGCCGAGGATACTATTCCGCTATGATGGACAGTTCCATCGTTGGAGCAGCTCCGGTGAGGTGTACGATGGCGAGGCTGAAGCAGGACAAGACAAACAATGTTAATCTGAAGTGGGAGTCTAATAGCATGTGCAATAGATGATGTAAAATACATCACCAGAAAGTGCTAGATGTAAAATGCATCAGCCGCGCCGTGGCCGCTCCGACAGATGTTGTAAATACTGTTGACTCTGAACTTAACTGAAGAAACTAAACTTTACAGTCGAAACTAAATTTTACTGTCGAAACTGAATTTTACTGACGAAACTGATTGAACTAGTAGCAGAGCACTGCAATAGAAGTTTAGGGCGTTCGAGCACTGGTAGCAGAGAAGCAGTGATCTAAATCAGCAGCCGCTCGAGTAGGGAACGCACTAGCAGAGAGTAGCTCATGCAGCAGCATCGCGAGCGAGTGCTAAAGCAGCAACTCCTGTAGCTGTCGCAGGTGATGCAGCAGCAATAGTGTGAGCGAGACCAAGAGCAGAGCAAAGTAGCAGCACGAACGAGAGCAAGAGCAGAGCAGCAGCACAAAGGAGAGCAAGAGTAGCAGCGTGACCGACAGCAAGAGCAGAGCAGAGCAGCAGCGCGAACGAAAGAAAGAGCAGTGCAGCAGCGCGACCGACAGCAAGAGCAGAGCCGCAGCGCGAGCGAGAGCTAGAGCAGCAGCAGCAGCGAGAGCGAGAGCGAGAGTCGGAGCAACATCAGCTAGTGCTGGTGTGGAAGTCGCCGCCGAGGAAGCAATGACATGGGGGAGAGACGCCGTGGAGGAAGTGGCCGGCGACGGGGCCATCGATGGAGACCCGCCATGGCTGCTCGGTATCAAGCACCGGCAGCCCCATGAGATCGAATAAAAGATAAAATGCAGTGGTGAGTGCAGAACCTCCTTGGTGGTGCCGAGTAGGCCTCGGCTTCATCAGAGGAATTGGTGAGGGTGATGCGGTTCCGGTGGGGCAGGTCAAGACGGTGCTGTGGGGATGGAGGTGGCGCGATAGAAGAGGCGAACGTCTGGGCAGCTCCTTGGAGGTGGAGGATGGGGCGGCTGATCTGGCGGGACGACAAGATCGATGACGGATCCTCATCTGGTGTGGTGGATGAGGGACGTCGAGTTGTTGCTGTGGACGACATCGCTGAGGAAGAGGCTCCGGCTGGGCGGCGGTCGGGAGGCCGACGAAGGAGCGTGGAGTTTCACGGGTTTTGGCGGCCTCGGTGTACGAATGGGGGGTACGAAGGGAAAGACAAGGGGAGCCATGGCTTAGGGACGCGCTTGTCCGAAATGTGGGGTAAGTTACGAACATACCCCCACCGGTTTTGACCACGCAGCGTCGAGGCGGCATTTCCGGATGAGGGGTAGAAGGCGGATTTCGCGTGTCTGGGCTGCCGGACCAATTTCGGATGAGGAGGGAGTTTTCGCGCGCGTCGAAATTTCAGGATAACAAGGCATGGCGCGGGTTGAAGAGGCAGGACTTTCGCAGCAGAAGAGACAAAAGATACTTGAGCTTGAAAATTTCGGGATAACAAGGCGCAGATTCCATGTTCGGAAGAACAAACTTAACGTGTACAAAAAAAGACAATTCATACAAGACACAAGAGAGTCATGTCCCCTTTTACTATACTGCTATAAATTCCATTGGAAAACTACAAGAAAAATGTAAAAAAAATCAGGATAACAAGATTAGCATGTACAGTACCAAATCAATTCGCACTTCCCTCAACAACAACAAAAAACAAATCAATTCCCACCACAAGAAAGAGTCATGTCCCTTTTTATATGATTACAAATGCCAGGATCTCGAATTTCAATTTTTGAATCCATGTTATGTTGAATTTGAATATATCGTTAGGTGATCTTGCGGTTTATAATGCATGTAGTCCTACATTTTGATCTTCCATCTTATATGAGCATTTTACTCCACCCTATGAATATATATATTGTCGTCTACCATATGGACTAAATTTGAATCAATTTTCCTTATTTGAATATACGATTGTTGTCAAGTTATACATCATTTAAATATTATCTTGATAACAGAAAACATGCCTATAGTAGTAATCATATTTAAATATGAACTACATGTACCATACGATCTCCAATTCAAATATTTGTATCCATTTTATGTTGAATTCAAATCACAATACATTGGTCTAGGTAGCAAGATGTTCGGGATAATCTAAACCCTGTTTTCATATGTATAATATTTGGCCGAATTGGGACAAGTTTTGGTATAAGCTTCTTGCAAACCTGAGCTTTTCTCAAGAAGCCTCGTGGTTCCGAGAGGGAACGTGTCACCTTTGTGTGCGAAATGATATACGCTGCCTCCCCCCTGATTTTCATTACAGAGGCAACATAGAACTATATGAGTGCCGTGTTAAATATTGGAATTATTCTCGGTTCGTTTGGCCTTTTTTATACATTAATTGAGTTTCTGGTCATTTAATGTGCATAATTCAAATTTGAACTGCAAGCACATGCTCCAGTGCACCAAAGTTGGTTGAAAATCACCTGTGTATCCTTGGGTGAATTTCTAGGTCCCATGCAAGAAATGGGAATGAAATTCAAACATCTAGGCGTCGTGGCTCGGCCGAGAACATTGAGAAACTTGGGTTTTAAATTCCTGTAAATCCAAAACTCGCCTGAAAATCATGAAACTAGGCATGGTGTCATGTCATGGCACTAACATGTTGTGGTAAAAAAATTGGCGAATTGGAACAAGTTTTGGTATAAGCTTCTTGCAAACCGGAGCTTCTCTCAAGAAGCCTCGTGGTTCCGAGAGGGAACGTGTCACCTTTGTGTGCGAAACAATATACGCTGCCTTCCCATGATTTTCCTTACAGAGGCAACATAGAACTATATGAGTGTCTTGTTAAATTTTGGAATTATTCTGGATTCATTTGGCCTTTTTATACATTAATTGAGTTTCTAGTCATTTAATGTGCATAATTCAAATTTGAACTGCAAGCACATGCTCCAGTGCACCAAAGTTGGTTGAAAAATCACATGTGTGTCCTTGGGTGAATTTCTAGGTCCCTTGCAAGAAATGGGAATGAAATTCAAACATCTGGGTGTCGTGGCTCGGCCGAGACCATTGAGAAACTTGGTTTTTATATTCCTGTAAAATCAAAACTCGCTTGAAAATCATGAAACTTGGCATGGTGTCATGTCATGGCACTAACATGCTATGGTAAAAAAATTGGCTGAATTGGAACAAGTTTTAGTATAAGCTTCTTGCAAACCGGAGCTTCTCTCAAGAAGCCTCGTGGTTCCGAGAGGAAACGTGTCACCTTTGTGTGTGAAACGATATACACTGCCTCCCCCATGATTTTCTTTACGGAGGCAACATAGAACAATATGAGTGCCGGGTTAAATTTTGGAATTATTCCGGGTTTGTTTGGCCTTTTTTATACATTAATTGAGTTTATGGTCACTTAATGTGCATAATTCAAATTTGAACTGCAAGCACATGCTCCAGTGCACCAAAGTTGGTTGAAAAACCACATGTGTTTCCTTGGATGAATTTCTAGGTCCCTTGCAAGAAATGGGAATGAAATTCAAACATCTGGGCGTCGTGGCTTCGCCGAGAACATTGAGAAACTTGGTTTTTAAATTCTTTTAAAACCAAAACTCGCTTGAAAATCATGAAACTTGGCATGGTGTCATGTCATGGCACTAACATGTTGTGGTAAAAAAATTGGCCGAATTGGAACAAGTTTTTGTATAAGCTTCTTGCAAACCGGAGCTTCTCTCAAGAAGCCTCGTGGTTCCGAGAGGGAACGTGTCACCTTTGTTTGCGAAATGATATATGTTGCCTCCCCCCTGATTTTCTTTACAGAGGCAACATAGAACTATATGAGTGTCGTGTTAAATTTTGGAATTATTCCGGGTTCGTTTGGCCTTTTTATACATTAATTGAGTTTCTGGTCATTTAATGTGCATAATTCAAATTTGAACTGCAAGGACATGCTCCAGTGCACCAAAGTTGGTTGAAAAATCACATGTGTGTCCTTCGGTGAATTTCTAGGTCCCTTGCAAGAAATGGTAATGAAATTCAAACATCTGGGCGTCGTGGCTCGGCCAAGAACATTGAGAAACTTGGGTTAGAAATTCTTGTAAATCCAAAACTCGCCTGAAAATCATGAAACTAGGCATGGTGTCATGTAATGGCACTAACATGTTGTGGTAAAAAAATTGGCCGAATTGGAACAAGTTTTGGTATAAGCTTCTTGCAAACCGGAGCTTCTCTCCAGAAGCCTCGTGGTTCCCAGAGGGAACATGTCACCTTTGTGTGCGAAACGATATACGCTGCCTCCCCCCTGATTTTCTTTACAGAGCCAACATAGAACTATATGAGTGCCGTGTTACATTTTGGAATTATTCCGGGTTCGTTTGGCCTTTTTTATACATTAATGGAGTTTCTGGTCATTTAATGTGCATAATTCATATTTGAACTACAAGCACATGCTCCAGTGCACCAAAGTTGGTTGAAAAGTCACATGTGTGTCCTTGGGTGAATTTGTAGGTCCTTTGCAACAAATGGGAATGAAGTTCAAACATCTGGGCGTCGTGGCTCGGCGGAGAACATTGAGAAACTTGGTTTTTAAATTCCTGTAAAACCAAAACTCGCCTGAAAATCATGAAACTTGGCATGGTGTCATGTCATGGCAGTAACATGCTATGGTAAAAAAATTGGCCGAATTGCAACAAGTTTTAGTAAAAGCTTCTTGCAAACCAGAGCTTCTCTCAAGAAGCCTTGTGGTTCCGAGAGGGAACGTGTCACCTTTGTGTGCGAAACAATATACGATGCCTCCCCCTAGATTTTCTTTCCAGAGGCAACATAGAACTATATGAGTGCCGTGTTTAATTTTGGAATTATTCTGGGTTGGTTTGGCCTTTTTATACATTAATTGACTATATGGTAATTTAATGTGCATAATTCAAATTTGAACTGCAAGCACATGCTCTAGTGCACCAAAGTTGGTTGAAAAATCACATGTGTGTCCTTGGGTGAATTTCTAGGTCCCATGCAAGTAATGGGAATGAAATTCAAACATCTGGGTGTCGTGGCTCGGCCGAGAACATTTAGAAACATGGGTTAGAAATTCCTGTAAAACCAAAACTCGCCTGAAAATCATGAAACTTGACAAGGTGTCATGTCATGGCACTAACATGTTGTGGTAAAAAAAATGGCCGAATTGGAACAAGTTTTGGTATAAGCTTCTTGCAAACCGGAGCTTCTCTCAAGAAGCCTCGTGGTTCCGAGAGGGAACATGTCACCTTTGTGTGCGAAACGATATACGCTGCATCCCCCCTTATTTTCTTTACAGAGGCAACATAGAACTATATGGGTGTCGTGTTAAATTTTGGAATTATTCCGGGTTCGTTTGGCCTTTTTTATACATTAATTGAGTTTCTGGTCATTTAATGTGTATATTTCAAATTTGAACTGCAAGCACATGCTCCAGCGCACCAAAGTTGGTTGAAAAATCACATGTGTGTTCTTGGGTGAATTTCTAGGTCCCTTGCAAGAAATGGGAATGAAATTCAAACATCTGGGCGTCGTGGCTCGGCCGTGAACATTGAGAAACTTGGTTTTTAAATTCCTGTAAAACCAAAACTCGCCTGAAAATCATGAAACTTGGCATTGTGTCATGTCGTGGCACTAACATGCCGTGGTAAAAAAATTGGCCGAATTGGAACAAGTTTTGGTATAAGCTTCTTGCAAACCGGAGCTTCTCTCAAGAAGCCTCGTGGTTCCGAGGGGGAACGTGTGACCTTTGTGTGTGAAACGATATACGCTGCCACCCCCTGAGTTTCTTTACAGAGGCAACATAGAACTATATGAGTGTCGTGTTAAATTTTGGAATTATTCCGGGTTCGTCTGGCCTTTTTTATACATTAATTGAGTTTCTGGTCATTTAATGTGCATAATTCAAATTTGAACTGCAAGCACATGCTCCAGTGCACCAAAGTTGGTTGAAAAATCACATGTGTGTCCTTGGGTGAATTTCTAGGTCCCTTGCAAGAAATGGGAATGAAATTCAAATATCTGGGCGTCGTGGCTCGGCCGAGAACATTGAGAAACTTGGTTTTTAAATTCTTGTATAACTAAAACTCGCCTGAAAATCATGAAACTTGGCATGGTGTCATGTCTTGGCACTAACATGCTGTGGTAAATTTTTTGGCCGAATTGGAACAAGTTTCGGTATAAGCTTCTTGCAAACCGAAGCTTCTCTCAAGAAGCCTCGTGGTTCCGAGAGGGAACATGTCACCTTTGTATGCGAAACGATATACACTGCCTCCCCCCAGATTTTCTTTACAGAGGCAACATAGAACTATATGAGTGTCGTGTTAAATTTTGGAATTATTCTGGGTTGGTTTGGCCTTTTTTATACATTAATTGACTATCTGGTCATTTAATGTGCATAATTCAAATTTGAACTGCAAGCACTTGCTCTAGTGCACCAAAGTTGGTTGAAAAATCACATGTGTGTCCTTGGGTGAATTTCTAGGTCCCATGCAAGAAATGGGAATGAAATTCAAACATCTGGGCCTCGTGGCTAGGCCAAGAACATTGAGAAACTTGGGTTTTAAATTCCTGTAAATCAAAAACTCGCCTAAAATCATGAAACTTGACATGGTGTCATGTCATGGCACTAACATGCTGTGGTAAAAAATTTGGCTGAATTGGAACAAGTTTTGGTATAAGCTTCTTGCAAACCGGAGCTTCTCTCAAGAAGCCTCGTGGTTCTGAGAGGGAACGTGTCACCCTTGTGTGCGAAATGATATACGCTGCATCCCCCTGATTTTCTTTACAGAGGCAACATAGAACTATATGAGTGTCGTGTTAAATTTTGGAATTATTCCGGGTTCGTTTGCCCTTTTTTATACATTAATTGAGTTTCTAGTCATTTAATGTGCATAATTCAAATTTGTACTGCAAGCACATGCTCCAGTGCACCAAAGTTGGTTGAAAACTCACATGTGTGTTCTTGGGTGAATTTCTAGGTCCCTTGCAAGAAATGGGAATGAAATTCAAACATCTGGGCGTCGTGGCTCGGCCAAGAACATTGAGAAACTTGGTTTTTAATTTCCTGTAGAACCAAAACTCGCCTGAAAATCATGAAACTTGGCATGGTGTCATGTCATGGCACTAACATGCTGTGGTAAAAAATTTGGCCGAATTGGAATAAGTTTTGGTATAAACTTTTTGCAAACCGGAGCTTCTCTCAAGAAGCCTCATGGTTCCGAGAGGGAACGTGTCACCTTTCTGTGTGAAACGATATACGCTGCCTCCCCCCTGAGTTTCTTTACAGAGGCAACGTAGAGCTATATGAGTGCCGTGTTAAATTTTGGAATTATTTCGGGTTCGTTTGGCCTTTTGTATACATTAATTGAGTTTCTGGTCATTTAATGTGCATAATTCAAATTTGAACTGCAACCACATGCTCCAGTGCACCAAAGTTGGTTGAGAAATCACATGTTTGTCCTTGGGTGAATTTATAGGTCCCTTGCAAGAAATGGGAATGAAATTCAAACATCTGGGCGTCGTGGCTTGCCCGAGAACATTGAGAAACTTGGGTTTTAAATTCCTGTAAATCCAAAACTAGCCTGAAAATCATGAACTTGGCATGGTGTCATGTCATGGCACTAACATGTCATGGTAAAAAATTTGGCCGAATTGGAACAAGTTTTGGTATAAGCTTCTTGCAAACCGGAGCTTCTCTCAAGAATCCTTGTGGTCCCGAGAGGGAACGTGTCACCTTTGTGTGCGAAACGATATACGCTGCCTCCACCCTGATTTTATTTACAGAGGCAACATAGAACTATATGAGTGTCGTGTTAAATTTTGGAATTATTCTGGGTTTGTTTGGCCTTTTTTATACATTAATTGAGTTTTTGGTCATTTAATGTGCATAATTCAAATTTGAACTGCAAGCGCATGCTCCAGTGCACTAAAGTTGGTAGAAAAATCACATGTGTGTCCTTGGGTGAATTTCTAGGTCAATTGCAAGAAATGAGAATGAAATTCAAACATCTGGGCGTCGTGGCTCGGCCGAGAACATTGAGAAACTTGGTTTTAAATTCCTGTAAAACCAAAACTCGCCTGAAAATCATGAAACTTGGCATGGTGTCATGTCATGGCACAAACATGCTGTGGTAAAAAAATTGGCCGAATTGGAACAAGTTTTAGTATAAGCTTTTTGCAAACCAGAGCTTCTCTCAAGAAGCCTCGTGGTTCCGAGAGGGAACATGTCACCTTTGTGTGCGAAACGATATACGTTGCCTCCCCCCTGAGTTTCTTTACAGAGGCAACATAGAACTATTTGAGTGCCGTGTTAAATTTGGGAATTATTCCGAGTTCGTTTGGCCTTTTTTATACATTAATTGAGTTTCTGGTCATTTAATGTGCATAATTCAAATTTGAACTGCAAGTACATGCTCCAGTGCACCAAAGTTGGTTGAAAAATCACATGTGTGTCCTTGGGTGAATTTATAGGACCCATGCAAGAAATGGGAATGAAATTCAAATATTTGGGCGTCGTGGCTCGACCGAGAACATTGAGAAACTTGGGTTTTAAATTCCTGTAAATCCAAAACTCGCCTGAAAATCATGAATCTTGGCATGGTGTCATGTCATGGCACTAACATGCTGTGGTAAAAAATTTGGCCGAATTGGAACAAGTTTTGGTATAAGCTTCTTGCAAACCGGAGCTTTTCTCAAGAAGCCTCGTGGTTCCGAGAGGGAACGTGTCACCTTTGTGTGCGAAACGATATACGCTACCTCCCCCCTGATTTTCTTTACAGAGGCAACATAGAACTATATGAGTGGCGTGTTAAATTTTGGAATTATTCTCGGTTTGTTTGGCCTTTTTTATACATTAATTGAGTTTCTGGTCATTTAATGTGCATAATTCAAATTTGAACTGCAAGCGCATGCTCCAGTGCACCAAAGTTGGTAGAAAAATCACATGTGTGTCCTTGGGTGACTATTTAGGTCCCTTGCAAGAAATGGGAATGAAATTCAAACATCTGGGTGTCGTGGCTCGGCGAGAACATTGAGAAACTGGGTTTTTAAATTCCTATAAAACCAAAACTCGCCTGAAAGTCATGAAACTTGGCATGGTGTCATGTCATGGCACTAACATGCTGTGGTAAAAATTTTGGCCGAATTGGAACAAGTTTTAGTATAAGCTTCTTGCAAACCAGAGCTTCTCTCAAGAAGCCTCGTGGTTGTGAGAGGGAACGTGTCACCTTTGTCTGCGAAACGATATACGCTGCCCCCCCTGATTTTATTTACGGAGGCAACATAGAACTATATGAGTGCCACGTTAAATTTTGGAATTATTCCGGGTTCGTTTGAGCTTTTTTTACATTAATTGTGTTTTTGGCCATTTAATGTGCATAATTCAAATTTGAACTACAAGCACATGCTCCAGTGCACCAAAGTTGGTTGAAAAATCACATGCGTGTCCTTGGGTGAATTTCTAGGTCCCTTGCATGAAATGGGAATGAAATTCAAACATCTGGGCATCGTGGCTCGGCCGAGAACATTGAGAAACTTGGTTTTTAAATTCCTATAAAACCAAAATTCGCCTGAAAATCATGAAACTTGGCATGGTGTCATGTCATGGCACTAACATGCTGTGGTAAAAAAATTGCCGAATTGGAACAATTTTTGGTATAAGCTTCTTGCAAACCGGAGCTTCTCTCAAGAAGCCTCGTGGTTCCGAGAGGGAACGTGTCACCTTTGTGTGCGAAACGATATATGCTGCCTCCCCCCTGATTTACTTTACAGACGCAACATAGAACTATATGAGTGCCTTGTTAAATTTTTGAATTATTCCGGGTTTGTTTGTAATTTTTTATACATTAATTGATTTTCTGGTCATTTAATGTGTATAATTCAAATTTGAACTGCAAGCACATGCTCCAATGCACCAAAGTTGGTTGAAAAATCACATGTGTGTCCTTGGGTGAATTTCTAGGTCCCTTGCAAGAAATGGGAATGAAATTCAAACATCTGGGTGTCGTGGCTCGGCCGAGAACATTGAGAAACTTGGTTTTTAAATTCCTGTAAATCCAAAACTCGCCTGAAAATCATGAAACTGGGCATGGTGGCATGTCATGGCACTAACATGCTGTGGTAAAAAATTTAGCCGAATTGGAACAAGTTTTGGTATTAGCATCATGCAATCCAGAGCTTCTCTCAACAAGCCTCGTGGTTTTGAGAGGGAACGTGTCACCTTTGTGTGCGAAACGATATACGCTGCCCTCCCCTTGATTTTCTTTACAGAGGCAACATAGAACTATATGAGTGTCGTGTTAAATTTTGGAATTATTCCGGGTTCGTTTGGCCTTTTTTATACATTAATTGAGTTTCTGTTCATTTGTGCATAATTCAAATTTGAACTACAAGCACATGCTCCAGTGCACCAAAGTTGGTTGAAAAATCACATGTGTGTCCTCGGGTGAATTTCTAGGTCCCATGCGAGAAATGGGACTTAAATTCCAACATCTGGGCATCGTGGCTCGGCCGGAAACATTGAGAAACTTGGTTTTCAAATTCCTGTAAATCCAAAACACGCATGAAAATCATGAAACTTGGATTGGTGTCATGATATGGCACCAACATGCTGTGGTAATTTTGCTGTCTGATTTGCGAAGGGGCGCACATTAACAATCAACAAAGTCATTTTGGAACAAGTGTTGTCACGTTACAATCGGAAACACAAGTTTTATTGAAACTGTGGGCGTTCTACTTACCATTTACGTGCTGCCATGCCTCCCCTTTTTTTATTGGCTAGGAGGCGTCGTGCGGGGTAGCTATTTTAGTACGGGAGGCATGCGATCAGACCCCTGCGCGTGCTTATCGGGAGGAGAGCCCTTTGACCTCCATCTGCCGCCCACCTCTCTCCGAACGTCTCCATTATTGGTGCCTGAGCCCTTGTTTAATGGCGTGGCTATGTCTCACTCGACTGAGATTTAAGAGAGAAAAAAGAAAATATGAAAAGAAAATATGAATAGCCTCGTGGTGAGCTATAGACTAGTCTTTTTTTCACACGCATTACATCGACACATATCATCTCTCTCCCGCTTTCCCACGCACACACCTTGTCTCTCGGGACTTCTCGCACGCACCATCTCTAGCTCTCTACGTCGATGCCACCCACATACACTTGTACTATGCGTTTAGTACTTTGTACACGAAGAGAAGAGGTGCACGCACGCACTCGTCCTCTCTCACACACGCATCTGTAGCTACGAATTGTAGTGTTCTCAACCATCTGATTGGCTCTATCATAGGTTCACGTTGCTCGTTGGCCTTGATATTGAGAAATTTAAAAAGTGGAGGCTCAGCTGGAGGCGCGATGTTTTGGTTAATGTGCATGCCACACACGGCACCAACACGACACGAGCTTCGTCTGCCTGGTGCGCAGTCGGGTGAGTAGTAGTAGTAGTAGTAGTAGTAGTAGTAGTAGTACTCCTTTGATGTGTCACGCCAACTCGCAGAAGTATGCAACACTTCCTCAAGCATATAAGCAGCTTATACTCCTTACCCAAAGGATCTTTATATCCAACTGACACAAAATATCCCTTCGAATGTTGGAAATTACTTTAACTGCTGATCTGATGTCGAAGTAATTGCTGCATCGCCACCAAAATCCATCATCTCTTAAGCTACTCCCTATATTAGCATATTACTAAGATAAACAGAAGGCACGGTAGAATCCTTTAGGAGGTGAGCTTGTCAATCTGAATGTGGAGGGACACCGTCCTCGACAACCCAGCCCCGGCCAGCAGCTTGGGCGGCACTATGAAGAAGGTCAGTGATACGTCTCCATCGTATCTACTTTTCCAAACTCTTTTACCCTTCCTTTGGACTCTAATTTGCATGATTTGAATGGAACTAACCCGGACTGACGCTGTTTTCAGCAGAATTGCCATGGTGTTATTTTTGTGCAGAAATAAAAGTTCTCGGAATGACCTGAAACTTCACAGAGAATATTTTTGGAATAAATAAAAAATATTGGCGAAAGAATCAACCGAGGGGGACCCACCACCTGTCCACAAGGGTGGGGGGCGCGCTCTACCCCCCTGGGTGCGCCCCCTGGCTTGTGGGTCCCACGAAGCTCCACCGACCTCAACTCCAACTCCATATATGCACGTTCGAGGAGAAAAAAATCAGAGAGAAGGATTCATCATGTTTTACGATACGGAGCCGCCGCCACCTCCTGTTCTTCCTCGGGAGGCCAGATTTGGAGTCTGTTCGGGGCTCCGGAGAGGGGAAATCGTCGCCATCGTCATCATCAACCATCCTCCATCACCAATTTCATGATGCTCACCGCCGTGCGTGAGTAATCCCATCGTAGGCTTGCTGGACGGTGATGGGTTGGATGAGATTTATCATATAATCGAGTTAGTTTTGTTAGGGTTTGATCCCTAGTATCCACTATGTTCTAAGATTGATGTTGCTATGACTTTGCCATGCTTAATGCTTGTCACTAGGGCCCGAGTGCCACGATTTCAGATCTGAACCTATTATGTTTTCATGAATATATTTGTGTTCTTGATCCTATCTTGCAAGTTATAGTCACCTACTACGTGTTATGATCCGGCAACCCCGGAGTGACAATAGTCGGGACACTTCCCGGTGATGACTGTAGTTTGAGGAGTTCATGTATTCACTGAGTGCTAATGCTTTGGTCTGGTTCTCCATTAAAAGGAGGCCTTCATATCCCTTAGTTTCCATTAGGACCCCGCTGCCACGGGAGGGTAGGACAAAAGATGTCATGCAAGTTCTTTTCCATAAGCACGTATGACTATATTCGGAATACATGCCTACATTATATTGATGAATTGGAGCTAGTTCTGTGTCACCCTAGGTTATAACTGTTGCGTGATGAATGCCATCCGACATAATTATCCATCATTGATCCATTGCCTATGAGCTTTTCACATATTGATCTTTGCTACGTTACTTTGCCGTTGCCACTATTACAATTGCTACAAAACTGCTACTATTACTTTTGCCACCGTTACCGTTACTTCCATACTACTTTGCTACTAAATACTTTGCTGCAGATATTAAGTCTTCCAGGTGTGGTTGAATTGACAACTCAGCTGCTAATACTTAAGAATATTCTTTGGCTCCCCTTGTGTCGAATCAATAAATTTGGGATGAATACTCTACCCTCGAAAACTGTTGCGATCCCCTATACTTGTGGGTTATCAAGACCCTTTTCTGGCGCCGTTACTGAGGAGCATAGCTCTATTCTCTAAGTCACTTGGGATTTATATATGTTGATCACTATGAGGAATTTGAAAGATACTAGAACCAAGATTTTCCCTCTACTACGAGGGGAGGTAAGGTACTGCCATCTAGCTCTGCACTTGATTCACCTTCTATTTTGAGTAAGCTTGCGACACCTACACCTACTAGTAATTCTGATATGTCGCAAGTAATTGATGATGCCACTTCTGCTATGCATGATGCTTATGATGATACTACTGCTATGCTTAATAATACTGTGCCACTAGGTGAATTTCTTGATGAACAACTTGCTAGGGTTAGAGAAAATGAAATTACTGAAACAGATGATATTATTGAAACTGAAGATTTCGATTCTCCCCCTAGATATGAATTGCCTGTTGTACCTGAGGGTTATATTATGGATGAAGAAACTGCTAGAGACTTTTTTGCTTGCAATGATAGAGAGGATCTTAAGAAACTATTAGCTAAGCTGAGGGAAAAGTCTTTGAATGCTAGAATGCAATATGATCCTAAGTTTGCTACTTCACCTATCTTTGTTACTGATAAGGATTATGAATTCTCTGTCGATCCTGAGTTAATTACTTTGGTTGAATCTGATCATTTCTATGGTTATGAATCTGAAATTGTTGTGGCTCATCTTACTAAATTGAATGATATAGCCACCCTATTTGCTCATGAGGAAAAAATCCGCTATTACTATATTCTTAAATTGTTTCCTTTCTCTTTAAAAGGTGATGCTAAGTTATGGTTTAATTCTCTTGCTCCTAGTTGTGTGCGTAGTCCCCAGGATATGATATATTACTTCCCTGAAAAATATTTCCCTGCTCATAAGAAACAAGTTGCTTTAAAGGAAATATTTAACTTTGTGCAAATTGAAGAAGAGAGTCTCCCAGAAGGTTGGGGGAGGCTTCTCCAATTACTTAATGGTTTGCTTGATCATCCACTCAAGAAAAATGAAATACTTGATATCTTTTATAATGGACTAACCGATGCTTCTAGGGACCACCTAGATAGTTGTGTTGGTTGTGTTTTCAGGGAACGAACTGTTGAGCAAGCTGAATTGCTATTGAATAATATATTGAGTAATGATAATGATTGGACTCTTCCCGAACCACCACCTAAGCCAACTCCGAAGAAAAGAGGTATTCTATTTCTCAGTCCTGAAGATATGCAAGAGACAAAGAAATCTATGAAAGAAAAAGGTATTAAAGCTGAAGATGTTAAGAATTTACCGCCTATTGAAGAAATACATGGTCTTGATAACCTGACACAGGTAGTAGAGGTAAACTCTCTTTTTAGATTTGATGAAGGTGATATTCCTCATAATAAGTCTGCTAGTCAATGCTTGGATGAGTTTGATAATTTTATTGTTAAACAAGAAAATTTCAATGCTTATGTTAGTAGACAATTGAAACGTAATGCTCACATGCTTGACCACTTGGCTGATTATATGAGTAGAACTGTTAATGCTCTTAAGCTTATTAGTAAACATGCTTCCATAGTTAGAACTCAAGTAGAACAAGTACTTAAGGCACATGATGATTTGCTTAATGAGTTGAATAGTAAGAACAATGATAATGCTGTTAGGGTTATGACTAGAGGTGGTAAAATGACCCAAGAACCTTTGTATCCTGAGGGTCATCCTAAGAGAGTTGAGCAAGATTCTCAGAGAATTAATACTGATGCATCTAGTCCTAGTAATAAAAAGAAAAAGAAAACTGATAGGACTTTGCATGTTTCTAGTGAACCTGTTATAGACACACCTGAGAATCCAAATGATATTTCTATTTCTGATGCTGAGACACAATCTGGTGATGAATATGAACCTAGTGATAATGTTAATGATGATGTTCATGTCGATGCTCAACCTAGTAATGATAATGATGTAGAGATTGAACCTGCTGTTGATCTTGATAACCCACAATCAAAGAATCAACGTTATGATAAGAGAGACTTCGTTGCTAGGAAACATGGTAAAGAAAGAGAACCATGGGTTCAGAAACCCATGCCCTTTCCTCCTAAGCCATCCAAGAAAAAGGATGATGAGGATTTTGAGCGCTTTGCTGAAATGATTAGACCTATCTTTTTGCGTATGCGTTTAACTGATACGCTTAAAATGCCTCCTTATGCTAAGTATATGAAAGATATTATTACAAATAAAAGAAAGATACCGAAGGCTGAAATTTCCACCATGCTTGCTAATTACACTTTTAAGGGTGGAATACCAAAGAAACTTGGAGATCCAGGAGTACCAACTATACCATGCTCCATTAAAAGAAACTATGTTAAAACTGCTTTATGTGATCTTGGAGCCGGTGTTAGTGTTATGCCTTTCTCTTTATATCGTAGACTTGAATTGAATAAGTTGACACCTACTGAAATCTCTTTGCAAATGGCTGATAAATCAACTGCTATACCCATCGGTATTTGTGAGGATGTGCCTGTTGTGGTTGCAAACGTTACTATCTTAACGGACTTTGTTATTCTTGATATTCCCGAGGACGACAGTATGTCGATCATCCTTGGTAGACCCTTTTTGAATAATGCATGGCTGTTATTGATTGCAATAAAGGCAATGTCACCTTTCATGTTAATGGTAATGAGCACACGGTACACTTTCCGAAGAAACAACCTCAAGTTCATAGTATCAATTCTATTGGAAAAATTTCAACTATTACTATTGGAGGTTTTGAATTCCCTCTCCCTACTATCAAAAAGAAATATGATATTCTTATTGTTGGAGATATGCATATCCCCGTTGAGGTAACTTAGTGTTATTCAAAAATTCTCCGGTTTCATGTTATTCGAAAGAGGTTTGTTAATAAGACTTGATCAACCTTGTTAACGGATTCCTTTTGATGAGCATGAGATGGATGAATCTAGAAAGCACAACCTTCTATACCCACCTCTTACTTTCTGTTATTTAGAATAAATAAAGCAAAAATAGTATTATCTGTCTGTTTTCTGAATTATCCGTGTAATAAAAATATCCCGAAAATAAAAGTTCTCCAAATGCCCTGAAAATTTAGTATGATTTTTTATAGAATATTTTAGAATTTCTGGCACTGAGATTGCACCAGGGGGCTGCACCAGTGGACCACAAGGGTGGAGGGCGCGTGCTGCCCACTAGGCATGCCCCCCTGCCTTGTGGGTCCCACGTAGGCCCCCCTCACTTATTCCAGCACCCATCCACTTCGTCTTCCTCCAGAAAAAATCATCCCAGTGCTCAAACCCGTGTTCTAGCTCATCTTGCTGCCATTTTCGATCTCCTTGTGTAAAGCTCCATTTGCAAAACTGTTTTGGTGGGATTTATGCAACCCGTTCAGCTAATTATCTTGGAGTACCCATAAGGGGGAATGACATTGAGTTACCACCTGCTTTTCTTGATTATAATGCTTTGGTTCGCAACTAGTTTCTTGTGAGGAACGGACAGTCCCTCCTGTACCGACTAATCTTTGACCGACAACGCGCTGTCCATATTACTCTTCCTGCTCCTGCCTTCTTTAACTTTCAGGTCAGAGGGAGATATTTTATAACTACAGAGGAGGCAAACGAGTATGAGAGAGAGGTTGAGGCCACTCGCCTCCATGCTGCAGCCCTTCAGGCAGTAGCTGCCGCATCACAGTACAACCCCAACTACAACTTTGGGTATCCGCCGGGCCAGCCGTGGCCCTAGACCAACTTAGGCCAAAAGCCTAAGCTTGGGGGAGTACGTATTTCTCACCGACATTATATTCATGTTCACACACTCATTCCAGTTGTTGGTGTTCATACTTTTTCATTGTATTATCAATGTTAGTTTATTTTCTTTTTCCCGCTTTCTTCTTGTGTGTTTGAAAAACCTTAAGAAAAACCAAAAAAATTAGTTGTAGCTTATTTCCTTTCCATGTTTATTTAGTAGTAGTATTCAAGAAAGCCCAAAAGATTTCTCATTCTTCTTTTGCTTGTTGGGAGCTTTCCCGTGCAAATAGTTTTTCTCGTTCTTGTTTTACTTTCTTCAGAAAAACAAAAACTCCAAAAACATTTCAGTGTGTTTCTTTGAATTTTTTTTCTTTGGGGGTCGAGAGGAGAAGACCACGATGAAAATGATGAGTGGCTCTCATATGCAATATTGTTGATCTAACGAAGAGCCCATATTACCTTGTCTTCTCCTTTGAATAAATGTTTGCAGATTCCAGCTTAGTCCAATGCACGTGCACTATTATTATTATTCACATCGTTCGGTCGTGCAAGTGAAAGGCAATAATGACGATATATGATGAAATGATTGGGTTGAGGAAAAGCTGGTATGAACTCGACCTATCTTGTTTTTGTAAATATGATTAGTTCATCGTTCCTGATTCAGCCTATTATGAATGAAACATGTTTGCAATGACAATTAGAGATTATAGTTACTCATGCCATGCTTAATTAGCTAGGAGTTTATAATGGTTTACCTTGCGTGCCAACATGCTTTTAAAATGGTAGTGATGTAATATGATAGGATGGTATCCTCCTCTGAATGATTCGAGTGGCTTGACTTGGCACATGTTCACACATGTAGTTGAAACAAAATCAACATAGCCTCCATGATATTTATGTTCATGGTGATTTATATCCTACTCATGCTTGCACTCGATGTTGGTTACTCTCAATGCATGTTTATGACTGTTGTTGCTCTCTAGTTGGTCGCTTCCCAGTCTTTTGCTAGCCTTCACTTGTACTAAGCGGGAATACTGCTTGTGCATCCACTTCCATAAACCCAAAGTTGTTCCATATGAGTCCACCATACCTTCCTACATGCGGTATTTACCTGCCGTTCCAAGTAAATTTGCATGTGCCAAACTCTAAACCTTCAAATGATAATCTGTTTTATATGCCCGAATCGCTCATGTAGCGACTGGGGGCTGCCAGTATCTTCCATGCTAGGTGGGTTATTCTCACGATGAGTGGACTCCGCTCATCATTCATGAGAAAATGGCTGGTAATTGGGATGCCCAGTTCCATGCTCAAATCAAATCAAAATATAGCTTCAAACAAAACTCCCCCAGGATTGTTGTTAGTTGGACGGTACCCGTTGTTTCGGACCAGCCGTGGAGTGTGCTTGTTGGTGGTGGGGGAGTAAAAAACTTTACCATTCTATTTGGGAACTGCCTATAATGTATCTAGTATGGAAGATACCAAGATCTCTTGGTTGTTATGTTGACAATGAATGCATACCGCTCAAAATTATATTCATCTCTGTTTCAAAAAGCTCGAGCACTAGCACCTCTACAAAACCCTACTTCCCTCTGTGAAGGGCCTATCTATTTACTTTTATGCTGAGTCATCATCCTCTTATAAAAAGCACCAGTTAGAGAGCACCACTGTCATTTGTATGCGTTGTTATTAATTGATATTGAGTATGACTGTGACTAGATCTATTTTGCCATGAATTACAATGTCTAGGCAGTCCTTGATCTTCAGGGGTGCTCTACATTTATGTTTTGCGGTCTCAGAAAGGGCTAGCGAGATACCATTCTGTTATATCATATCATGATTGTTTTGAAAAAGTGTTGTCATCCAAGATTTATTATTATTGCTCATTAGTTGGTTGTGCCATTGATATGAGTAAATGTGAGACCTAAATGTTATTGTGAATATGGTTAGTTTATAATCTTTGCTGAAAACTTGAATGCTGGCTTTACATATTTGCAACAACAAGATCAAACAGAGTTTGTAAAAGTTTTTTCTTTATCACTTTCAGTTTGTCAACTGAATTGCTTGAGGACAAGCAATGGGTTAAGCTTGGTGGAGTTGATACGTCTCCATCGTATCTACTTTTCCAAACTCTTTTGCCCTTGTTTTGGACTCTAATTTGCATGATTGAATGGAACTAACCCGGACTGACGCTGTTTTCAGCAGAATTGCCATGGTGTTATTTTTGTGCAGAAATAAAAGTTCTCGGAATGACCTGAAACTTCATGGAGAATATTTTTGGAATAAATAAAAAATATTGACGAAAGAATCAACCGAGGGGGACCCACCACCTGTCCACAAGGGTGGGGGGCGCGCCCCCTGGCTTGTGGGTCCCACGAAGCTCCACCGACCTCAACTCCAACTCCATATATTCACGTTCGGGGAGAAAAAAAATCAGAGAGAAGGATTCATCGCGTTTTACGATACGGAGCCACCGCCACCTCCTGTTCTTCCTCGAGAGGCCAGATCTGGAGTCCGTTCGGGGCTCCGGAGAGGGGAAATCGTCGCGATCGTCATCATCAACCATCCTCCATCACCAATTTCATGATGCTCACCGCCGTGCGTGAGTAATCCCATCATAGGCTTGATGGACGGTGATGGGTTGGATGAGATTTATCATGTAATCGAGTTAGTTTTGTTAGGGTTTGATCCCTAGTATCCACTATGTTCTAAGATTGATGTTGCTATGCTTAATGCTTGTCACTAGGGCCCGAGTGCCATGATTTCAGATCTGAACCTATTATGTTTTCATGAATATATTTGTGTTCTTGATCCTATCTTGCAAGTTATAGTCACCTACTACGTGTTATGATCAGGCAACCCCGGAGTGACAATAGTCGGGACACTTCCCGGTGATGACCGTAGTTTGAGGAGTTCATGTATGTACTAAGTGCTAATGCTTTGGTCCGGTTCTCAATTAAAAGGAGGCCTTAATATACCTTAGTTTCCATTAGGACCCCGCTGCCACGGGAGGGTAGGAAAAAAGATGTCATGCAAGTTCTTTTCCATAAGCACGTATGACTATAGTCGGAATACATGCCTACATTATATTGATGAATTGGAGCTAGTTCTGTGTCACCCTAGGTTATAACTGTTGCATGATGAATGCCATCTGACATAATTATCCATCATTGATCCATTGCCTATGAGCTTTTCACATATTGATCTTTGCTACGTTACTTTGCCGTTGCCACTATTACAATTGCTACAAAACTGCTACATTTACTTTTGCCACCGTTACCATTACTTCCATACTACTTTGCTACTAAATACTTTGCTGCAGATATTAAGTCTTCCAGGTGTGGTTGAATTGACAACTCAGCTGCTAATACTTGAGAATATTCTTTGGCTCCCCTTGTGTCGAATCAATAAATTTGGGTTGAATACGCTACCCTCGAAAACTGTTGCGATCCCCTATACTTGTGGGTTATCAGTCAGCTCCAGCACGGCGACGGCGCCGGGCTCCTTGCAGCTTTTCACCTCGATTTCCACCTTGACGGCGTCGGTCCTACCTTTGGGCTCCCCCGGCAGGCCGTTGGCCCAGACCTTGGCCGCATAATGCGGCGGTGGGGGCGCCCCCGCTCTGATGCAGATGACCGACACGGCGATAGGCGCGCCGATGTCGAGCACGCCACCGACCACAAAAAACGCGCGGCCATCCTCCTCCATGAACAACAAGCATCGCGGCTCCGATACCGGCACTTTCATCTGGAGCACCTTGCCATACTGGATCCTGTGCACGGGCATGGGATGCATGGTGCTGATGTGGTGGGGGAGCACCGGCGGCGGACCTTCGTATCCACAGAAGGGCACGGGGCATTTGCAGGGCGCGAGCAGACACACGCTCTGGTGAGTGGCGAGCTTGTGGTAAGTGACGTAGAACCCACAGCCTTCGTGCGGGCACTCCACCCTCATCGAGGAGAGGACATCGTCCATCGGCGTGTTGCGCACGTTGAAGCCGCCGCCGCGCTCGCACTTCTGGCACTGCCGCTGGTTCCCGGGGCGCTCGCTGTGGCAGTTCGCGCAGGCCAGGTGCCCTCCCTTGCACTGCACAAATCAATCGAACATCACATCAATCAAGAAACATGCACCTTGCTCGATCAGCCGAACGGACGAGGTGTATTCGAACCTCGTACACTGGAGGCTTCAAGGGGCGGAGGCACAAGGGGCAGTGGAGCAAGGTGAGGTCCATAGAGACCTCCATCGTCGGGTCCTGTTCCATCGGCATGATCTCGCCCGCCTCATGCACCACCATCTCTCGCTTTAGGGTCGGGCATTAGAAAGTTTTACCATCACATATTCATACTACTACTTCAAGGTGCATTAAATTAACACATGCAAGTATCAAAAGGAAAGTGACGGCATGCATGCGTTGTAATTAATGCATCGGTAAATGCAAATTATTGAAATATATTAAGTGCACTGCTTTGATGTGTTGCGTCAACTCGTACAACAAGGAGAAGCTTCATTACAACGCCCTGTCCCTCGCCCATGAGCGTGGTGGCTCGCAGGACTAGGAGAAGCTTTCTCTACACGCTCTCCCTCCCGCACGCGGTGGACATGTAGCAGTTCATTCGGTGTCAAATGGCCAGAAGCATACTGTAGTAGTACCATCAAGTTTGACTTCCCGAAGAGGTGAAGAGCCAAGCGCAACCCGAACGCTCATGTGGCAGTTTCATGTGTAGGGGAGGTAGTAGTAACTAGTCTAGGATAGCGTGTACCATGCCTCTAAGCTTAAGGCTGGCCATAGTGGAGTATCATGCACTTGGGACTACTAGCAATAATGCTTATGTGGCAGATAATTAAAGAAGAGAGAGGGTAACATAGGTAGATACCGTATCATGTTTGGCAAAAAATATGATCATCTATGATAGTACTACTCTATGATACTATGCACTATGGAGGTAGTATCATACACTAGTATCATATGCATGATACTAGTATATGATACTCTCCACATAATCGTTGGAGTCAGCTCCATGCTATGAGGCCATCTCGAAGCATTTTTTGATTAAAATAATCTTCTGGCCCTACCTGTCATCCTGGTGATTGTAGTTTGCACGCTGATCTGGTCAAGAGAGGAATCTATATTTTAATTTATGGTGGGGTAAATGTTAGAGGTTGCAGCAAATATATTGTACACTACGGGTCTTTTAGCCAAGTTTAGAGGCAAGCATGTGGGGCCAGTGCTATGATGTGTCACGTCAACTCGTACAATGAGGAGAATCTTGATTTTACTACTAGTACGCCCTCTCCCTCGCCCATGCGCGCGGGGGCTCGTAGACGAGGAGAGGCTTTTGCTTACTACAACAAGCTATCCCTCCCGCACGCGGTGGATGGACATGCAACAGTTGATTCGATACTGTACAAGTAGTAATCGACTTCTCGAAGAGGCGAAGAGCCAAGCGCAACCCGAACATGGCAGTTGCAAATGCTTGCGTGGCAGTCTTTGTGTAGGGGTGGGGCGTGGTGCAGCGGTTTTGTGGCAATTCTTTTCTATTGCTGTTTGTGTCCAATAGGTGCCACCGTCGGATGCAGATCTTACGGTTATTGTGGCGATTGCTAGTTATAGTCATCTTACGAAAATCAAATAATCCCAAAACAAACCGACCACGTTTCTTGTTTCTAGACATGAATAGGAATCAACCAATGAGAGACGTGGGATGTAGTACCTAGCACGACATGCAGCGGTCAGTTCATTGCATGCAATTACTAATTAGCAAATACTCCGTCCTTTCCGGTTTATAGGGCTTAATTTGAAAATATCTTCAACCAAGGTAGATGATGAATGGTGGAATTAATTTCGTAGTTTGCAAAAGTACTTACTTAGTACTCTCATTTTTCTTAAAAAATTATGTATACCGATGCATTAATTACACCATATGCATGCATGACCACTGAATGACCAAGAACTTCTACAAACACTGGTGAGTTTTTTCTTCATCCTTGCATGCAGTGATTTAATACACCTTGAAATCTTAACATATGATGGTACTAGTAAGCAGTAGAATTGAGACTTATAAAACGAAAAAACAATTTTTTTGAGATGAGCCCTGTAAACCCGAAAGGAGGGAGTACTCCCTCCGTTCCTAAATACTCCCTCCATTTTTATTTACTTCGCATATTTGCTTTGGTCAAAGTCAAACTTTGTAAACTTTGACAAAGTTTATACACAAAAGTATTAACATATACAATAACAAATCAATACCCTTAGATTCATTATTGAATATACTTTCACATCATATAGATTTGTTATTATAAATGTTCATTTTTTTTCTATAAACTTGGTCAAACTTTATGAAGTTTGACTTCAGTCAAATCTAATATGCAGAGTAAATAAAAACGGAGGGAGTATTTGTCTTTCTAGAGATTTCAACAAGTGACTACACCGTAAATGAGAACATATGGAGCAAAATGAGTGAATCTACACCGTAAATAAATATTAAGTTATCTCATTTTCCTCTCCGCCTTGGTCGCGGTGCACAATACTACTACTGACTAGTCCCTTTTTGACACACATTTACGTTGATACGGCTTGAATGCCAACGAGGGAGAGGGTAGCGGTTCCCGAAACATTGAACGGTCAATGATGCCTCCTCATTCAATTAGCATGCATAGGTAAGTAATTGGAGAAGCAGAATGGAGCCAGCACGATGTGAATGTAATGCATTTTGGACTCTCATATAAAGGCGCCCCACCACTCCAATCCATCTACTCCTAGTCTCTGCGCAACACAGCTCACTCCAATCCAAGACCAAGACCAAGTGACCAGAAGCCACAAGCACCCATCTCATCGATGGACGCGAGCGGCAGTCTGCTGTGCAAGATCGTCCAAGACGCCGGCCTGCGGCCCCGCGCCGCGCAGCGTTTCCAGCTGGTACTGGCAACCATCGCGTCATAGCCCTCGTCGACGCCGGCTTTGCCTCTCGCATGGGCGAGATGATGGTCCGCTCCATCCGCAAGTTCACCGCCGTCAAGAAGCTCATGGACGACCTTGCCGTACTCCTCCAACCCATGTGCCCAGGCTCCTCGTTGCCAGCCACCCTCATCAGCCTCCAAGGTGACAAACTCTTTAAAGCACTGGTGGCCCTGCAGCTGCCGGAGAATGTGCACCTCGAGGCCGCTCTCGCCGCACAGCGCCTCGCCATACAAGAAACCGTCGACCTGCACATCCACGTCTACGAGGAAATTGTCTACATAGGCCACTATAAGGCCAGCAAGGACAGAAAGACATTGGCCTTCTTCCACCGGCTGGAATCTTTGGACGCCATTGTTCGGAAGCACGTTGACCTGGCCACGAAAGCCGCTGCTACTTAGCCGCCGTTCGGTGGGTCGGCGCCCTGAGTCGAGGAGGAGGTCGTCGATGGATGCATCTTTCTTCTTGCCTCCTATAACTAGCACTGCATCGCCTCGTAGCCTTAATGTGTTAGTGTATGGCATTTTTATTCCAGTCGTAAATGACATGTGCGATCCCTTGCTCTTATTTGGCGTTAATAGTATGTAGTATCACTATCTTCGTCCTGGTTTATTAGTCCCTTTTGTAATTGATGGTGGCTTGCATCTTTCCAATGCATTTTTTACTCCACTCCATAATTTGTCCTAAAATTTCTATATGTACACTTTTCACCGGATGGAGGGAGTAAGTACGAGACCTAACCTACATGGAGGGAGTATATATATTGACGCGACAACCAAACTTATATACGGAGTATTCAAAATTGAGCGTTACTACATGTCACGAGTTCAAAACGAGAAAGTGGAACAAGTATAGCACGCCTGTGCCGTTCGCGTCGCACCCCACACTTTCGTTCCGGCCCGCTGCTCAGCGCGCATTGGCTTGACATTTTCTATCTACAAGTTAAAAAGGTAAAGACTGCCGTGTTCGCGTCGCACCCCCACACGGTCTGTCGGGCATGCCGCTCATGCTAGGGAACGCTTGTTGTCTTAGCATTTTCACTGTCAGGTGGGGCCGCAGTTGAGCAAACCGACTATCGGCAAATCCCACCCCGCCCACTATGCGTCGGCTAAGTTAGAATTAGAAGAGAGAAATGAGGGAGAAGAGCTAGCTGTAGCACGGACACTGTTGTCAGATGGGACTCGTGTTGATAGAATAGGAGTACTGAGTACTCCTACGTCTAGTACCACTAGTTGGGTGCGTGCGACCTATACCTATCATCACTTTAGGTCTCCTATTCGAACCGCAGCTACGCTTCATAGTACATAATTTTTCACGCATTTTTCCCCTATATGTACTCCTAGGCTATTTCCACGTGCTTCCTTTCGCCGACTTGTGGGACACAGAGCATCTGGGTCGTAGTGCATGCATGACTCAGAGCATATGCAACCATGCCGATGTACTTTACATTTCATACCTGACAAATTACATGCAAACCCCCCGCAGAAGAATAAATAAATAAATGAATTACTACATGCAAACCGGATTATTTTCATAGAAACCGAAGCACGTTCATTAAATTTTGGACGTAACAGATTGAAAAAAAAAATGACCGGACCTAAACCAGTCTAAGGGCCTCTTTGATCCAAAGGATACTGAAAACACAGGAATGGGGAAAGTATGGTGGCGATGAACCGAGAGGAGGAGGAAGAGGAGTAGTACTGTACTTACATGCTAGAGACTAGACTGTAGTAGGAGTACATTGTTTTTTATGGCCATATCACCACATTGTTTTCTATGGTCACCTTTGTAGTTTGTGCCAAATTTTGACCAATGATTTAGCTAACAAAATGTTAATGTATGTCAACAAAAATTATGTCGTTGTATTCGTATTTGAACATAGTTTTGAATGATATAATTTTTGGTAACATGCATGAACATTTTATTAGTTCAATCTATAGTCAAAATTTTACACGAAATATAATGGGGACCAATATACCGCATGAATCTTTGCTCCTTCTTGCGTCACTGACATGTGGGAGAGCCAGCACCCAGGTCGACATGTCATGCACAAGATTAGAGTGGGGAACAAAAGGGGGGCATCACCCCGGTCGTAGCGCCGCAGTAATAATGACTATAATGAGCAGTCATATCACAAGACCCCATCTTTCCAGCAGTAACGAGCCGTCAAATCACGCAGCCCTGCCTTTCCAGCAGTAAGTTGAATCGGCTAGTCCCTCACCCTCCTCGCCTCTCTGTCAAACTGGCTACGCGAAAACTGCCGCGTGTACTGCCCGGGAAAAGCCCCGCCCTCAACTTTTAAATACTCCTAGTATAATTTTGTATCGGTGAATTGCGCCATGGAGCAGAAAACCAAAAGAAAAAGGTGGTACATGTAAACAAATACAGTTGAAGCTCGATTCGGAATGTAAACCGTGCATGTGTTTATACGTATAGGTTACTTCAAATTACTGAGTCCATTGATGCAACGTGGTCAAACTGTACCATCGATATCTCAAAGCCAAAATAGTTCGAGCTTGTTTGTTCTATATAAATAGTACTAGTACTATATGTTTATTCATCCGTGGGGTTGCTCAATGAATGGAGGGCCAGGGAGCACAAGTGAACAATACTACCAGTAGTACTAGTAGTAAGTAGGAGTAGTACAATACAGTACAAAGTGTGACGTGCAGTTAGTCATGTAATATAGAGTTTCTTTTCTTTAATGCCACGTACACAAATTGAAACGCTTGTTGTGGAGAGAAAAAGATAATCACTCCACTATATATATAGGCAGGAGCCTGAGCGCTTGCTTTACTAGAGTTGCTCTCTTCATTCTCTCACCTCTCTAGGTCTAAACAAGACAGCGGTAGCAACTCTCTCTCTGCTCACTGCTGGTCACAGATCCGGCCGGATCCCTTTGGCCGGGGTGTGTAGGGGACTAGGTACATCGTTCACGCAGTCATCGGTGGCGAGGGAGGAAACCCACAGATGCCGGCGGGTCCCGATCCTCTACCCGTGACGTTCTCTTCGACACAGCGCCGGCTCGGGAGGTCCTCGGACCCCTTCTTCCTCCCTACCGTATTGTGGGCAGATCCGACCTCCCGCCGCCCTCCTAGCCACATCCCGATGACCCTCAGGTATAAGTTCCTTCGAAAGCGGCCTTGCTCTAGTGCCCCAGCACCCCACGAGGCTACATGTGGATCTTTTTCTACTTCCATACGCTCTTCCAAAGCCACCTAAATTTTTAGTATTATTAGAGGTAAAGCAGGGAAAGTTGTAGCATGAATCTAGGACTTGATTCAAAGAGGAAATAACATGGGGAAAGTAGTAGAGACTGGATACCCAACCTTTCTCTTGGTTGAAAGGGGAAATAAAGGGAAAAGGCAGTACAAACTGGATAAGGAACATATCTATTATTGGTTGAAAAAAGGATAGAAAGTGGCGGCCGGTGGACAAGTAAACAGAGTATGTCCAGGATTAGATTTGCTGCCCTCACATAGTAAAAGGTCTCCAGGATTAGATTTTCTGCCCTCACATAGTAAAAGGTCTCCAGGATTAGATTTGCTGCCCTCACAGAGTATGAACAAACTCGGCATCACCACTTTATGCCTCCTTGTAGGTACATTGTGCTGATGCGTCCACTGTCGCATGTCCTTATACCAACTTTTTTGCAGTTGTTAATATAAGGGCGCATATAAAATGAAGCAATCACACTGTTACCGTAAGGACATGTCTAACCAATGTTATTGTTAATCTAATGTCTCCAGTAATACGATGCAATTAAACTGTGTTACAAATGGTACTCCTGCTATTTTTTCCAGTATGATAAGTAAGTTGCTTCTTTACGCTGCTGAGTGTCCTGGTGTCCCCGCTGTCCCATGCCCTTAAACCAACTCTTTAGCTGTTATTGATCTACTGTATCTGGTAAACAAGCAATGCCACCATTAAAGTAATCCCATATTTGATGAATGTCATTGTTGATCGTAATGCTTCCGGTAACATGAATCAATGCTGCCATTTTAAAATTTATACTGTTCTTGCGTGATTGCCATGAACATAATCAAGATGCTTCTTTTCATTTCGTGTATGTTTCATATCTTGTTATTGACCAGTAACTGTTTTCTTTCTATCTTTTTGTGCGGATAGGGATATCCATTTCACCTCGTTGCTATTGTGATATTTTGGTGAACTGCACAAAACACTTTTTTTGGAATGAGTGTCCTGTGCAGTTCAACTAAAATGTCACGTGGGCAATGTCTCTCAATTTTGGTTGAACTATACAAAGGTTGATTGGAGTTTCCAACATCTCCGTCAAACTATGCTGGTAATCTCGTGCAACATTTTATTAGCCTTTGCAAGATGAGCCGTCACTGTCACCACAATGGCACTTTATTTTAGTGGAACTGCACAAAAGGATAAGCAAATTATAGTTGCACCTTGCATGAGCAGGACATCCAACCTTAATGTTGTTCAATTTTAGTGCAACTACTAAAGAAGAACCTGTCAGCTCATGAGAGCAAGTACTTCTTGCTAGCTGCATGATGCAATCTTTGCTTCATTTCAGGTGAACAGAAGAATAAAGGTCGCATGAATTGAATCATCCGAGTGGATCTGCAGGTTCACCACATCGAGTCATGGCGGCGTAGGGCCCCTCTCTCAGTTATGGTTCCCATGACCGGGTATGTTCCTTTTTGGTTGATTTTGACTCTGCATCCGGCTAGTGATCTTGTGCTACTATTATGCACTGCTATGAGAAAGCAATAATGATATTGTTTTTGCATCTTAATTTAATGCCACTAATAATTTGTGGCAATCTTTTGGCACCGCTACTCCCACTAATAAAATGAAGTAATAATACATTTAAAATAGAGCTACTATCTTAGCTACCATTTCATTTCCAATGTAGATAACTTGCAGAAGGCCTATCCGGCAGAATCAAGTCCATGTGCACTACATCAATCACATAGCTGGAATGAACTAGTTGAGTCCATCACGCCTACCGTTGAGGTGGCGCAGGCCCCCTCTCTAACTGGCGGGCGCCATAATTTTAGTTGAACTTCACAAAAAAAGTGATTGAAATGAGTCGACGCTCCTCCTTCTACTGCCACACTGAGGTGTTAATGGATGTCAATGAATCGCCTTCATGGCAAGATACGGGGACATTAAGAATAACTTAATCTCCCAAAGTCATCTCACATAGGTCGGTACTGTCCTTTATCAACATGATTGTGCTTTGTCATACTGTGCTAACGATGTATTTTTTTTAATAAAGCTATTCTATCGCAATCTTTTCTCATTTTGGAAATAAAGTTGCTTTAACTAGTGCCAATATTTTAGTAATCATGCTCTTTCTTATCTATGCAAACAGGAATACTCAACTACAGATGTTGTGATGGTCAAAAGCATTCGCCAAGTTCTTGGGTTGTATGACACGGCTAGCCAAGATGGATTTAATCCCGAGATTCACTTTATCCAAAGGCTCTAAAGTGACATGCGTGTGTGCAAGGTGGAAAGAGACATTTCAGGATGTTGATTGATGATTCCACTAGGTTCTACTATGTGTATTTGTTAAATACTAAGGATGAGGCTCTATACACACTACTTCAAAATCTAGAAGGCCCTCTTGTGCATATATTGGAAGTGGTAGTGCCACCAGTGAAGCAGAATATTTCAGCTGCCAATGTTTGACCTGCGTGGCCTTAAAAAGGACTAGTTTCAATGTTTAAGCAAATCCTTGGATCAAATTGCTTACATGAAGCATCGATCAATTTTTTTTATTTGTTCACATTCTCACAACGTTTGAGTTGTACAGTTACGATTGGCTTTGATCTGTGAATCATTCAGATGTGTAGGCATCTTTGTTGTACTTATTATTTGAATTTAATGGATTGGTTCTGAATCTTGCAAGCTGGGAATCATTGTGATGTGTAGGCATCTTTGTTTTACTTATTATTTCAATCTTATTGGCTAGTACTGAATCCTGCAAGCTGGGAAACACGGCATGATGATGCAGAGGACAGCAACCATAACAAGTTGTTCAAACTTGGTAGTATTGTCTGTGAAAGTGTGACAAATGAGCTGATCATTTTGCGTCCTGAGAATAATAATTCTAATTGCTGTGCATGTTGATCATGTGGCAGTGATAGAACGAGCCAATGCTTTGCTTGTTTTAAGAATAAATATTAATTAAAGCTAATAAAATTTTAGCAAAGTGACCACTAACACTTGCTATTACAGTACCAATACAGACCCGCTCGTGAACCCGAGGGGGCTTGTTCTGTCGGGCATGCAGCGGGCGAGGGAGGGGTAGTAACTGTTGTCGCCTGTACACACTCAGTTTACTGTTGGATGCAGTTCCCCAAGAGCTGAAAAACGAACTGCTGCAGCCGCCTACCCACTCGTTCACCGTCGATTGTAGTTCCCCAAGATTGGAAAAACAAACTGCTGCTGCCACGGTGCCGCCCCCTAGTACCCCAGTACACACCGATCGTCTTCATCTCCCCTGCCCCCAATCCCCACAAAACGAGAACCGCCACATCAACTCTACATGAGAAGAGACTCCAATGGAGATCCGAGGGTTGAGCCTACTGGATATGGACTTCAGCAAGGAGTTCACCTTTGAGTTTGCTGTTCAGACCCACGGCAACACCAAGTTGAATGTGATGTACACCAATGATCCAGACTCGGTGAAGCTCTGCCTCGCCAAGTTCAAGCAGTACCTACAGGAGGAGAAAGCACAAGGTGGCAGGACTAGACCTTGTGCCCATCCATTCATCTCCTGATAGGGACCAGCGGATCACCGTCACCCAGGTATGCGTGCGGGACGAGGTTCTCGTCTACCACTGCTGTTGGACCAGCAGAGGTTCTGGAGCATTCGCCCGTTTCATCGGTACCGCCAACTGCACCTTCGCTACAGTGGAGAGCAGGAAGAACGCGACTGTGCTTTACAATTTGGCCATCTGGTGCAACAAGCTTGTCGACATCCAGAAGCAATACAAGATCATCGGCAACGGGCAGGAGAAGGACTCCGTGGTTGACCTCGCCGCGACCATCATCGACCCCTGCTATGCCAACATGAAAGAAGACGTCGATACCAAGGACCTGAACACGTGGGAGGTACCTCTGAATCTAGCCTACATAACCTACGCGGCCAAGGACGCATACGCATGCTACGACATGTACAGGCGGATCTTGGACATGAGGGCGTGTCTGCTTCCCATAACCGACGAGTACACGGACAGCCGCAGCGTCATGATCAAGCGTGCCAGGAAGGTCTAGATGATGTACTTTATCTGTTTAAGCACCTTTATCATCTGGGTGTTTCATGCATTAGCCTATGTGTCGTAATTATCTGTTTTGTCTGAAATATTTCGTCTAAAAATCCATTAACATGTTTGCTTTTTTTGAGTGGCTATTTGCTTATGTATGTAACTAGTTCACTGGGCTGCCATGCTTTGAATCTCCTTCCTCCCAACATATTCCCCTTCTCAGGTGGACCCAGCAGGTCTCGTACACAGACATCTGGGACAAACCACCTATCCATTTGTATTTCTTTATTTTGTTCAATCTTTTGTCCTCTTCCTACAGTGGCTAGCAGCGCTGCCGCGCACGCCTCGGTGACCCATCCTAGCCTATGGCGGTGGCCAGGCCATCCTTCTACTTCGACAAATTCTCTAGCGGCGGCAGCTCCACCGGCCCACCCGGCACCCGAACAAGTCAACCCTTGTACTCCCCTCCGCCTGCGTCTTCCCCGACTCCGGTTCGTTCCGGTCCGAGGTCTCGACGTCGTCCTCCGCCTTGGTGCTCTCACCGCGGCGCCGCCGTCTGTCATTCCCAACATGATCAACAAAACGAGAGGAATCGGGAGACGACTGTTCGTCGAGAGGCTGATAGTCCGGGCCCACCAGGTCCATGGCCTAGGTTTTGTTGTTTAACACACGCAGCCCACGACATGCAGACATAGTTGATCCAGCGGGTTTCAATTTTTTTGGGGGGGTCCAGTAGGTATCAAGCGGCCTCTGGGCCTCCCAACCTAGCTTGTCTATAACATCAGCAGCCCAAGTTATGTTTGTTTTTCCAAGACAACGCATAGCTCAGTTCTATTTTTCCATAAGAATGCAAAACTGAACCTATGTTTTCCCTTCTATAATAGTATATATATACTTATATTTATATTTATATCTTATTTTATTACACATATATATATATAATAGAAACAACATAAGGTTCCGTTAAACCTGTCGTTCGTCCAACCATTGTATAGACCTTCCCACTTCCTTTATTTTTCATTTTTATTAATCCTATATCTGAATTTTCTCCCACTTTATTTTTCGATGTAATCTGAGTTTTCTCCCAGTAGTTTTCCCTAGAACCAACTCAACTGTCACACGTCTAGCCTAAAAAATAATAATACCCCACGTCCTATTAACTCATCAAATTAAAATGATATTTTATTTCATAAATCTAAAGTTCTTACAAAATAATAATAATAATTGTTTATATATAACTTGGCAAGTTAACTCCTGGTGATTGCGTACGTAAGCTTGCAAAGATTTTAGTGACCAATTAGTAATAGACGTTTTTTTTAGACAAATCAGTAATAGACGTGCAATCATGTGTTTATGTTTTTATAAAATTTTCTTCTGCGAGACTCCATCCAAATCCACCACTTACCTGTTGGTTGGTGTTCCACTATGTTATCTTAGTCTATGTTGCCTTCTTCAATTCCATTCTTTGTCTCCCAAGTCGAAGTCTTCTTGCTGGCCCAACCTTCTCCGTCCAGCCCAACATGATATTTTCACCCAGCCCAGCAAGTCCGTGGATTTCAAAAAAAATGTAAATGGGCTTTAAATTCTATCATAATATATAAACGGGCTGCATAGACTCTACATCATTGTTTCATCCAGCCCACCAAATGGACTAAAAAAACCAAATGGACTGGCTGACATGTGGGCCAGTAGGTCGAAGCCTAAGCACTTTCGCAAAACAAATACAAAGGTCGAAGCCTAAGAAAGGCGTTCGATTTACATCCAACGGCCGGCATTCTTCTTCAATCTCTCGTCTTCTTCCTCCAGCGGTGCCGGGACCGCCTGCTCCAGCCTCCGGCGTTCAGCGGCGCTGTTTCGCTTGCCTCGCAGCGAAACGCTACCCCACCGATGGCCAGGCCATCCCTCCACTCCTCCGCACCTCCTGTTATTCTCTGCTGAATTTAGGCCCACCCCACACCCGAACCAGTCAAGTTTCCCACTCCTCTCTGTCTGTGACTCGACTGCCGTGTCTTCCCCATCTCCGGGTCATTCCAGTCTAGGGCCTCGCCGTCATCCACCAGCCTTGGTGCGCTCGACACGGTGTGATCAACATGGTCAACAAACGAGAGTCATCGGAAGATGACTGTACGTGGAGAGGCTGATAGAGGGGATGCACCACGCCCATAGACGCATGCATGCAACTACATCCTTATTACCCTGAAAAATAATGTTTTCTCCCCCTAACAGCTGGGCCCACCAGCTACATCTTCACACGCAAGGAAGTGCGTCCTTATTACGGGCAAAAAAATGATTCCTCCCCCTGATAGCTGGAACCCATCAGCTATATCTTCGCACGCAAGGAAGTGCCTCCTTATCCTCCCTGATAGCTGGGACCCACCCGGTCAAACCGTATGTAGGGTTGTCTCTTTGGTCGCGAACTTGTACATACATACTGGTCGATCGGTCTCTCTGCAAGGATGAACCGTGGCTAAGCAAGGAGTGGCACGTGTGACGTAGCAGTTGAGGCAGTCATGTATAGATCATGTACATGTACATACAGCCACGCTGCAAGAAAGTAAATACGGCTACGCACGTACATACGGGCGGGGTCTCGAACGCGTACAATGACGGTGTCCTGTTCATCTTCAGCCAACTGGCTGGGTCAGAACGGAGGAAACCGCATCGTGTTCATCAGGAGGCAAGCGACTGGGTCGGAATGCGTCCTGTTCATCGGGAGCCAACCGACTTGGATGGAACAGCCCAAACCGGGTCCTGTTCATCGACTCGGGGTCTCGCGTCCCGCAAAACAGAGGAAACGGAGTTCTCTTCGACCGCCTACGATCGAAACAAGGTCCTGTTCATCGGGAGGGGTCTTGCATACCACAAAACGGAAGAAACAAACTTCTCTCCAACCACGTACGGTCGAAATGGGGTCCTGTTCATCAGGAGGGGTCTGGCGTACCGCAAAACGGAGGAAACAGACTTGTCTCAACCACCTACGATCGAAATAGGGTCCTGTTCATCGGAGGGGTGTGTGGCGTACCGCAAAACGGGACTCCACGGGCTACTGTTCATCCAGCCTCCATGGGGTCCTGTTCATCCACCCCCAACCGACTGGGTGTGTGGTGGCCTCCTCGGGGTCCTGTTCATCCAGCGGCAACGGCATACTACCACGGGGTAAAGTTCATCCAGCGGCAACCGCTTACTACCACGGGGTCCTGTTCATCCAGCGGCAATCACGTACTACCATGGGCTCCTGTTCATACAGCGGCAACCGCCTACACACGGCCGGGGTCTTGTTCATCCAACCCCCACCATGAACTGTTCATCCACAGCCAACCCAACCGGCTCGACTCACCACGTCTCGACTCGTTCTACGTATCGCGCGCGCGGCAGCAACAGGCACTGTTCATCCAGAGGCAACCCAACCGGCTAGCTACGTCTCGCACGGGGGTTCGATCAGCTTCAGTAAGCAGAAATTGCAATCGATCGGGTTCAGTTAGCAGCAAAGGAGTCGGTCGGGTTCAGTTAGCAGCGAAGGGATCGATTGATTGGCTTCAGTATGTAGCAGCACACAACCGCTCGGGTTCAGTAAAGTGAACGCCGCTCGCTCGGGTTCAGTTATAGCGACACGGCAAGCACCACGCGCGTGTATGAGAGAAAAGCGCAAACCACACTGCATCGCTCGGCCCCGACCAACCCATAGTAACCGGGAACTCCGCGAAAATTCCCTCGCCCTCACTTCTACCATGATTTTTGATGTCATGGATGGCCCAAAGAATGTCATGCAGGTGCGTCCCCGGCCCGCCCAGGACGAAAAGCCCATTTTCTGTCATGATTTTTTGTCATAGAAGCAGGAGCCCACCACATCTATGATGATAAGTGGTTTTGTCACAATTATCATCATAGAAGTGTCATAAGCATGACAAAAAAAATTCGTTCGGCCCATAATGTCACGGATGTGTCTTTTTTTGTAGTGGTAGTGGTCGACGGCGGCGTCCCATGATGCTAAGGGGGCATGGCGGGTGCAGGCGCGTGCAAGGGCACTGGCGCTGTCACGTACACGAGCTCGTGTGGGTCCACGGGGACCTAGCTAACGCCTACGGCTTCCAGCTCTGCGATGGTGCTCAGCGACCAGCCCGTAAATGCCATGGGGATGGTCGCTGGCACGGGCGCGGGGATGGGAGCTGGGACGGGCGCGGAGGCAGCATCCGCCGTGGCCAGCTTGTTCAGGGCCATGTCCATGAGGCCTCATTTCTCCTTATTTTCTATCTCCTCCGGCTCGGAGTCGACTTCACCAAACTAGAAGACTAGAGGCAAATGATCCTTCTACGCCATGGCGTTGGTGGAGGTGTGCGAGAGGGGAATGGGAGGCAAAGAGTAAGGCCACCTATATTAAACTGTGGCTCGAGCGCCATTAATGGAGAGGTTGGGAGCGAGGCGGGCGGCGATGTAGTTCAAAGGGCTCGCTTCCAGTGAGCCTGCGCAGCGTACAACTCACATGCTTCCCGGTGAGCCTGCGCAACGGAGGACTTCTCGCACGCCTCCCATCTACTCAAGCAGCTGCTTGCATGGCACCTCCTAGCCAATAAAAGTGTGACACATGGCGTCACGTGAATGGTTAGCAGAACACCCACGGTTTAAAAATATACAAACGTTTGAGATGATAACGTGGAAGCTATTTGTTCCAAAATGCCTTTGTTAGCTGTTAATTCGTGCGCCTTATCCCAAATTGGACACGAAAAATACCATAGCATGTTGGTACCGTTTCATGATAGCATGCCAAGTTTCATGAATTTCATACGATTTTTGGATTTACATGAATTTAAAAACAAAGTTTCTTAATGTTTGTGGCCGAGCCACGAAGCCGAGGTGTTTGAAATTCATTCCCATTTCTTGCATGGGACCTAAACATGCACACAAATACACATATATGATTTTTCTACCCTTTTTGATGCACTGGAGCATGTTCCAGTAGTTTAAATTTGAATTATGCACATAAAATGCCAAGAAAACTCAGTTAATGTATAAAAATGTACAAATGAACCCCGAATAATTCCAAAATTTAAGATGACACTCTAATTGGTCTATGTTGCCTCTAAATTCAAGGCAAGAAGAGGCAACGAATGTCGTTTCGTCCATAAAAAGATGGCATGTTCCCTACATGAATCACGAGGCTTCTTGTGAGAAGCTTTGGTTTGTGAGAAGCCTATACCAAAACGTGCCCCAAATGGGACAAAAAATTTACCACAACCTGTTGGTGCCATTTCATGATACCATGCCAAGTTTCATGAATTTTAGACGAGTATTGGATTTACTAGAATTTCGAAACCAAGTAATTCAATGTTTGTGGCCAAGCCATGTAGCCGAGGTGCTTGAAATGCATTCCCATTTCTTGCATGGGACCTAAGCATGCACACAAGGGCACATATATGATTTTTCTACCCTTTTTGGTGCACTGGAGCATGTTCCTGTAGTTCATATTTGAATTATGCACATAAAATGCCTAGAAAATTCAGTTAATGTATAAAAATTTCCAAATGAACCCCGAATAATTCCAAAATTTAACACAACACTCCTATTGGTCTATGTTGGCTCTAGAAAAAAATTCAAGGCAAGAAGAGGCAACGAATGTTGTTTCGTCCACAAAAAGGTGACAACTTCCCTACCGGAACCATAAGGCTTCTTGTGAGAAGCTCTGGTTTGTGAGAAGCCTATACCAAAACCTGTCCCAAATGGGATAAAAAAATTACCACGCCATGTTGGTGCCAATTCATTATACCATGCCAAATTTCATGAATTTCAGACGAGTTTTGGATTTACTACAATTTTGAAACCAAGTGTCTAAATGTTTGCGGCCGAGCCACGTAGCCAAGGTGTTTGAAATTCATTCTCCTTTCTTGCATGGGACCTAAGCATGCACGCAAGGACACATATATGATTTTTCAACCCATTTTGGGGCACTGGAGCATGTGCCAATAGTTCAAATTTGAATTATGCACATAAAATGCCTAGAAAACTTAGTTAATGTATAAAAATGTCCAAACGAATCTCGAATAATTCCAAAATTTAACATGACACTCCTATTGGTCTATGTTGCCCCTAGAAAAAATCAAGTAAAGAAGAGGCAATGAATGTTGTTTCGTCCACACAAAGGTGACACGTTTCGTACCGGAACCACGAGGATACTTGTGAGAAGTTCTGGTTTGTGAGAAGCCTATACCCAAACCTGCCCCAAATGGGACAAAAACTTTACCACAACATGTTGGTGCCATTTCATGATAGCATGCCAAGTTTCATGAATTTCAGACGAGTTTTGGATTTTACAGGAATTTAGAAAACAAATTTCTTAATGTTTGCGGCCGAGGCACGAAGCCGAGGTGTTTGAAATTCATTCCCATTTCTTTCATGGGACCTAAACATCACAAAAGGACACATATATGATTTTTTTTTACCATTTTTGGTGCACTGGAGCATGTGATTGTAGTTCAAATTTGAATTATGCATATAAAATGCCTAGAAAACTCAGCTAATGCATAAAAATGTCCAAACGAACCTTAAATAATCCAAAATTTAACACGACACTCCTATTGGTGTGTGTTGCCTCTAGAAAACAATTCAAGGCAAGAAGAGGCAATGAATATCATTTCGTCCACAAAAAGGTGACACGTTCCCTACGGGAACCATGAGGCTTCTTGTGAGAAGCTCTTCTTTGTGAGAAGCCCATACCCAAACCACCCCAAATGGGATAATTTTTTTACCACAACATGTTGGTGCCATTTCATGATAGCATGTCAAGTTTCATGAATTTCAGACGAGTTTTGGATTTTACTAGAATTTCAAAACCAAGTATCTCAATATTTGCGGCAAGCCAGAATGCTGAGATGTTTGAAATTCATTCCCATTTCTTGCATGATACGTAAGCATGCACCCAAGGACACATATATGTTTTTGAACCCATTTTGGTGCACTGGAACATGTGCATGAAGTTCAAATTTGAATTATGCATATAAAATGCCTAGAAAACTCAGTTAATCTATAAAAATGTCCAAACGAACCCCGAATATTTCCAAAATTTAAGACGACACTACTATTGGTCTATGTTGCCTCTAGAAAAATTCAAGGCAAGAAAGGCAACGAATGTTGTTTCATCCATAAAAAGGTGACACGTTCCCTACCGGAACCACGAGGCTTCTTGTGAGAAGCTCTGGTTTGTGAGAAGCCGATACCAAAACCTGCCCCAAATAGGACAAAAAAATTACCACATCATGTTGGTGCCATTTCATGATAGCATGCCAAGTTTCATGAATTTCACCTGAGTTTTGGATTTACTAGAATTTCAAAACCAAGTATCTCAATGTTTGCGGCCGAGCCATGATGCCGAGGTGTTTGAAATTCATCCCCATTTCTTGCATGGGACCTAAGCATGCACCCAAGGACACATATATGTTTTTTCAACCCATTTTGGTCCACTGGAGCATGTGCATGAAGTTCAAATTTGAATTATGCACATAAAATGCATAGAAAACTCAGTTAATGTATAAAAATGTCCAAACAAACCCTGACTAATTCCGAAATTTAACACGACACTAATACTGGTCTAAGTTTCCTCTAGAAAAAAATCAAGGCAAGAAGAGGCAATGAATGTCGTTTCGTCCACAAAGGTGACACGTTCCCTACCGGAACCACGAGGCTTCTTGTGAGAAGCTCTCGTTTGCGAGGAGCTTATAGCAGAACCTGCCCCAAATGGGACAATTTTTTTTACCACAACATGTTGGTACCATTCCATGATAACATGCCTAGTTTCATGAATTTCAAACTAGTTTTGGATTTACTAGAATTTTAAAACCAAGTATCTCAATATTTGAGGCCGAGCCACGATGCCGAGGTGTTTGAAATTCATTCCCATTTCTTGCATGGGACCTAAGCATGCACCCATGGTCACATATATGATTTTACAATCCATTTTGGTGCACCGGAGCATGTGCATGTAGTTCAAATTTGAATTATGCACCTTAAATGCCTAGAAAACTAAATTAATGTATAAAAATGTCCAAAAGAACCCTGAATAATTCCAATATTTTTCATGACACTCCTATAGTTGCATGTTCACTGCAGATAAATGCTTAAGCAATTCAAACACCGACCTCTGATGCTGTGACCTTGTTCTGTATTTCAAATCAACACGAAAAATTAAGTACATCACACACATTTTATTTTCATGAACCGTGTGAGATGCATTACAAAATGATGCTCCTGGAGCTGTTTGGGTGGAGGAGGAAGAAGGAGCTAGCTCTCCTCCTTGTCTCGGGTGTGCGTGTATGTGTGGGTGTGAAGTGAGCCGACCCCTCCTAGGGGGCTCCTGGGAGGTCTTATAGCCTGGCCTCCCAGGTTACAAGTGATAAATTACCCGCAAAAAAAAGGTTACAAATGATAAAGATATGAGGGCGACGCCCAGTCCTTGGCGTATCTGGTCTTCTATGGGGCCCGCCGGCTGCATGTCACTGTAGCATGTCATCCTCTATGTCACGGAGTGGTTGGCACTGTGTTGCCATAGTGTCGGGCCGCGCTGACGTCGGTCGTCCTGGTCAGCGGCGTCGCGGGCACTATAGCCATGCTCTCCCCTCCCTGGTGTGGGAGGGGTCTTGTCATACGACGGGACGGGATAGGCACTGACCCCGCCAGCCGTTGGCTGTGGCTAGCTGGCCCAGCATTGTGGAGCTCACTGGAGGGCCAGCCGGACTGAGGGGCGTTGGCCGCCCCGATGTGTTGAAAAGTAGACTTGTGTTCCTGAGCCTACCTGGGGGTCAACCCCCCAACAGATGCTCAATCAAATCTTCCTTCAGCTGCTTGTGAGTTGGTCGATGCCGAATTTTTGATGCATTTTAATAAACTCTTCAAATGTGACCAGATTCTGGTCCGGAAGTTCGATAGGATCACCCATGTTCTCAAATTCTAGAGCTGCGGCAACATCGTCACCCTCATCCTCGATGATCATATTGTGCATGATCACACAATATGTCATCACCTACCACAAGGTTTCCGGATCCCATTGTTTAGCAAGTCCATGAACAACCGCAAAACGGGCCTGCAGAACTCCAAATGCCCTCTCGAGATCCTTTCTAGTTGCTTCTTGTCTTTGGGCAAAGTGAGCCTTTTTCTGGCCAACTGGGTATGAGATGGTGCTGAGAAAAAGGTAGCACATGGAGAGTAGATACCATCAACCACATAGTAGCCCATGTTGTACTCATGTCCATTGACAGTATAGTAGCAAGGATGAGCTTTTTGTTGGAAATATGCCCTAGAGGCAATAATATTGTATTATTATATTTTCATTATTCATAATTAAGAGTTCATATTTCATGTTATAACTGCTATGATCCTGGAATATGCGATTCGGTGGAAAACTCATATGCACGTGTGAAATGATAAATGGTTAAACAATAGGTTCTCGGTCTCGCCTCTAAGGCTGGCTCAAGTGTTGTTGGTGATCACGTTTTCTGGATCTTAGGATATCGTTAAGTGTAACGATAGTCCTAAACCAACATTGAGGGTATGACGTTAGAAGAACGATCATATTGAATCGACCCAAACTTGTCTGTTATACTTTCTGATTATATCGTCTGAAATCATTTGTTATAATATAGAGTGTTAGCATGTGTTTTAGTTCCTCAGACCATGAGAGTGTCTCAGTCACTTCCTACCAAATGGTGGAATTTGGGTTTGCTCGAACGTCATTTGTAACAAGGTGATCATAACGACAACATTCAGGCTCACCGGAAAGTTTGACAAGTGGCTGATGTCTACTACACAACTTGTTCTTGTAGACACATGTTGGTCCTCCAAGCGTAGAGTTTTGTAGGACAGTAGCAAATTTGCCTCAAGTGGATGACCTAAGGTTTATCAATCCGTGGGAGGCATAGGATGAAGATGGTCTCTCTCAAACAACCCTGCAACCAAATAACAAAGAGTCTCTTGTGTCCCCAACACACCAAATACAATGGTAAATTGTATAGGTGCACTAGTTCGGTGAAGAGATGGTGATACAAGTGTAGTAATGATAGCAGATATTGATTTTTGTAATAGGAACAATAAAAAATAGCAAGGTAGCAAGTAACAAAAGTGAGCACAAACGGTATTGCAATGCTTAGAAACAAGGCCTAGGGTTCATACTTTCGCTAGTGCAATCTCTCAACAATGCTAATATAATTGGATCATATAACCATCCCTCAACGTGCGACGAAGAATCACTTCAAAGTTCTTATCTAGCGGAGAACATAAGAAGAAATTGTTTGTAGGGTACGAAACCACCTCAAAGTTATGCTTTCCGATCGATCTATCCCTATAAGTGTCACAAATAGCCCAAGAGTTCGTACTAAAATAACACCATATGATACACATCAACCAACTCTAATGTCACCTAGATACTCCAATGTCACCACGAGTATCCGTGAATTGATTATATGATATGCCTCAAACAATTTTAGATTCATAATGCTCAATCCAACACAAAGAACTTCAAAGAGTGCCCCAAGATTTCTACCGGAGAAACAAGGACGAAAACATGCATCAACCCCTATGCATAGATTACCCCAATGTCACCTCAGGAATCTGCGAGTTGAGTGCCAAGACATACATCAAGTGCTCTTAAATCCATAAAAGTATTCAATCCGATAATAATGAAATCTCAAAAGGAAAACTCAATTCATCACAACAAGATAGAGAGGGGAAAACACCATATGATCCAACTATATTAACAAAGCTCGTGATACATCAAGATCGTGCCAAATCAAGAACATGAGAGAGAGCGATTAAATGACATTCCAAGAATAGTACAACTCATGTGAAGAAGCAAAAACTTAGGCTCAACCAAGGCTAACCGATAATTGTTGATGAAGAAAGGCGGGGTGCCTACCAGGGCATCCCCAAGCTTTGATACTTGAGACTTCTTGGAATATTAACTTGGTATGCCTTGGGCATCCCCAAGCTTGAGCTCTTGTGTCTTCCTCATTCCTCGCATAACACGGTTTCCCTAATTCTTAAAAACTTCATCCACACAAAACTCAACAAGAACTCGTGAGATAAGTAAGTATAAATTAATGCAATAACCTTACATTCTCTACTGTAGCAAGTCACTAAACTTATTATTTAACATTGCATCCTAATGCCTCTGCATATTTAATACTCCTATCCTCAAATAGAATCATTAAACAAGCAAACATATGCAAACAATGCAAACATAACAGCAATCTGTCCAAACAGGATAGTCTGTAAAGAGTGCAATTATACTCATCTTCCCTAACTCCAGAAATTCTGAAAAATTTCCACACTGTAGAAAATTTGTTATAGCTTACCGTATAAAAATTTCAAGGTTTTATCATGTTCTTACTATTCACAAATATTCAAAACATAACAAAAAACTTTTTGTTTTCAAACAGCAACATATAGACTTGGAAAATAAGCATCGTAAAGGCTATACTTGACATTTTTATTGAAATAAAAGATAAAAAACATTATTCCAAATAACAGCAAGCAAATCCTAGTAAAATAAAATGACGCTCCAAGCAAAGCACATATCATGTGACGAATAAAAATATAGCCCCAAGTAAGGTTACCGATAATGTTGGAGACGAAAGAGGGGATGCCTTCCGGGGCATCCCCAAGCTTAGTTGCTTGGATCTTCCTTGGATATTACCTTCGTGTGCCTTGGGCATCCCAATCTTAGGGTCTTGTCACTCCTTATTCTCCTCATATCGATATCTCACCCAAAACTTGAAAACTTCAATCACACAAAACTTAACGGAACTTCGTGAGATGGGTTAGCATAGTAAAACAAATCATCCACTTGGGTGCTGTCAAAGACAAGATTCATAATTGTTTCCACATAATTCCTAGTGTACCCTATAATTTCCACAATTTATATTAAGCAGTATAAGCCATAGAAACCATAAAACAAGCAAACTATGCATTGCAAACAGAATTTGTAAAAAACAGATCAGTCTGTAAAGATCTGAATAATGACTGTATTTTGGTAACTCCACAAATTCTGAAAAATTAGGAAAAGCTAGGTAATTTTTATATCAATCATCTGTAAAAAAATCAGAATTGTTCGATGCTCTAGTGAGTTTTAACAATTATGTTACTGGGCGCAAAAGTTTATGTTTTTGCACAGAATCAAGTCAACTATCATCCACACTATCCCAAAGGCTTTACTTGGCACTTTATTGAAACAAAAGATATAAAACATGATTACTTCAGTAGCCTAATCATGTGAACACACAAAAACAGTAGGCGTAAATGTTGGGTTGTCTCCCAACAAGCGCTTTTCTTTAATGCATTTTTAGCTAGGCATGATAATTTCAATGATGCTCACATAAAAGATAAGAATTGAAACATAACGGGAGCATCATGAATCACATGGCAAGTACATTTAAGTCCAACCCACTTCCTATGCATAGGGATTTTGTGAGCAAACAATTTAAGGGAACAAGAATCAACTAGCATAGGAAGGCAAAACAAGCATGACTTCAAAACTTTCAACACATCGAGAGGAAACTTGATATTATTGCAATACCTACAATCATATGTTCCTCTCTCATAGTAATTTTCATTAGCATCATGAATGAATTCAACAATATAACTATCACATAAAGCATTCTTTTCATGATCCACAAGTATAGAAATTTTATTACTCTCCACATAAGCAAATTTATTCTCATGAATAGCAGTGGGAGCAAACTCAACAAAATAACTATCATGAGATACTGGATTGGCATAATTCAATTGAAAATAAAAATCTTGATGACAAGTTTCATGGTTATCATTATTTTTATAGCATACATGTCATCACAATAATCATCATAGATTGGAATTTCATTGTCAAAATCAATTGAAACCTCTTCCAAGATAGTGGAATCATCATTAAATAAAGTCATGACCTCTCCAAATCCACTTTCATAATTACTACAATAAGATTCAACACCCTCCAAAATAGTGGGATCATTATTACATAGAGTTGACACTCTTCCAAACCCACTTTCATTAATATAATCATCATAAATAGGAGGCACGCTTTCATCATAATAAATTTGCTCATCAAAACTTCGGGGGGGGGGGGGCACTAAAAATTTCATCTTCATCAAATATAGCATCCCCAAGCTTATGGCTTGGCATATCACTAGCATCATGGATATTCAAAGAATTAATACTAGGAACATTGCAATTGTGCTCATCATTCAAAGATTTTATGCTAAACATTTTATTGAATTCTTCTTCTATCAATTGAGCACAATTTTCCTTTCCATCATTTTCAAGAAAGACATGATAAAGATGAATAATATGAGGCCACCTCAATTCCAATTTTTTTGTAGTTTTCTTTTATAAACCAAATGAGTGACAAAACAAGAAACTAAAAGATTCAATTACAAGATCTAAAGATATACCTTCAAGCACTCACCTCCCCGGCAACGGCGCCAGAAAAGAGCTTGATGTCTACTACACAACTTGTTCTTGTAGACTTGTGTTGAGCCTCCAAGCGCAGAGTTTTGTATGACACTAGCAAATTTCCCTCAAGTGGATGACCTAAGTTTTATCAATCCATGGGAGGCGTAGGATGAAGATGGTCTCTCTCAAACAACCCTGCAACCAAATAACAAAGAGTCTCTTGTGTCCCCAACACACCAAATACAATGGTAAATTGTATAGGCGCACTAGTTCGGCGAAGAGATGGTGATACAAGTGTAGTAATGATAGTAGATATTGACTTTTGTAATAGGAACAATAAAAAACAGCAAGGTAGCAACTAGTTCGGCGAAGATATGGTGATACAAGTGTAGTAATGATAGTAGATATTGACTTTTGTAATAGGAACAATAAAAAACAGCAAGGTAGCAAGTAACAAAAGTGAGCACAAAGGGTATTGCTATGCTTAGAAACAAGGCCTACGGTTCATACTTTCGCTAGTGCAATCTCTCAACAAGGCTAATATAATTGGATCATATAACCATCCCTCAATGTGCGACGAAGAATCACTCCAAAGTTCTTATCTACCAGAGAACATAAGCAGAAATTGTTTGTAGGGTACGAAACCACCTCAAAGTTATCCTTTTCCGACCGATCTATCGAGCTATCCCTATAAGTGTCACAAACAGCCCAAGAGTTCATACTAAAATAACACCATATGATACGCATCAACCAACTCTAATGTCACCTAGCTACTCCAATATCACCACGAGTATCTGTGAGTTGATTACATGATATGGATCAAACAATTTCAGATTCATAATACTCAATCCAACACAAAGAACTTCAAAGAGTGCCCCAAGATTTCTACCAGAGTAACAAGGACGAAAACGTGCATCAATCTCTATGCATAGATTACCCCAATGTCACCTCAGCAATCTGCGAGTTGAGTGCCAAGACGTACATCAAGTGCTCTCAAATCCATAAAAGTGTTCAATCCGATAATAACAAAATCTCAAAGGGAAAATTCAATTCATCACAGCAAGATAGAGAGGGGAAAACACCATATGATCCAACTATATTAACAATGCTCGCGATACATCAAGATCGTGCCAAATCAAGAACACGAGAGAGAGAGAGACCAAAAACATAGCTACTAGGACAAACCCTCGGCCCCGAGGGTGGACTACTCCCTCCTCATCATGCTGGCCGCCGGGATGATGAAGATGTCCTCCGGTGATGATTTCCCCCTCCAACAGGGTGCCGGAACAGGGTCTAGATTTCTTTTTCGTGGCTACAGACGCTTGCGGCGGCGAAACTTCCGATCTAGGGTTATTTCTGGGGGTTTCTGTATTTATAGGATTTTTTACGTCAGTTTCACGAGAATATGGGCCTCAGGGGGCCCACTACCCACCGGGGCGCGCCAGAGGGGGGTGGCCCGCCCTGGTGCCTAGTGGGCAGCAGGGGGGGCCCTCCAGTGGTTCTTTGCTCCAGTATTTTTCTTTTCTTCCAAAAAAAATCGTCAAAAAGTTTCGTCCAATTCCGAGAACTTTTATTTCTGCATAAAAAACAACACCACAGTAGTTGTGCTGAAAACAGCGTCAGTCCGGCTTAGTACCCTAGCGACCGATGAGTACCCTAGCGGGGTGCTCGACGTCTCCGACTCGCCCGTCCCCCTCGACGACGACATCTCTGCCGGGGCGGCGGACCTCTGCGTCCGGGTAGAGGTATTCGTCACCGGCTCCGGCTCTTCTTCGTCTAGCAAGAAGGCCGCCGCCGCCAGGGCCGCAGCGGAGCGCGCTAACATGGATGACCCGCTGCGCGCCACGATGCAGAACATCAGCATCCCCATCGCCACGGACATCAACACCGCCGATGCCACGGAGGCCCGGGCCCAGCTCGAGGAGGAGCGCAAGCGCCTGCTGGACAGGGCCGAGACGCTCGCTGCTACGCAGCGCCGGCTGGAGGCCACCCAGCGGGAGCGCGAAGCTGCGTACGGCTTCACTCCGACCGCTGCCGAGCCCAGCCGGGTCGCCAAGGTGCGGGCCCGTGGCGGCGCCATTGGCCGTGCCCTCGGCGCGGTCCCATCTATCTATGACACCCCGGTCAAGAACATGCGCGCCGCGGAGGCGGCCGCCGTTGGCCTGGAGCAGCTGCAGGGCGAGGAGCTGCAGGAGCGCCTGTAGCGCCTGAACGAGCTTCTCGGCGCCGTGAACACGCAGCAAGACCGCCTCGACCATCCCGCCGCGTCCGCCTCACGGCGCACCAAGGATCCCGAGCATGATCGACACAACACGGGTTCTTCCCCGCGCCTGGACGAAGTTCAGTCCGGTCAGACCCGAACCCGGTGCAACCGCGCCCCGACGGCTGGAGACGGCCTGGGTAACGAGCCGACTGCCGGAGTCCAGCACCAGCAAGACCCTCCCCCGCCATTCGGCCGGCGTGGCAACCCGGCTTCAGCCAACCCGGCGCCTCGCGGTCCTGTCGCAAGCCGGCTAGGTCCGCGCGCCATCGACGACGCCGACGCTTGCCATCGCCTCGACCAACTCACCCTCTCCCTCGAGATGGAGGAAGGCAACACCGTCGGTCCAGCTTGTTTCGGCCCGCGTATCCAGGACAAGCCCTTCCAGAAAGGGTTCACGCTGCCCCGCGACACCCCTAAGTACAACGGCACCGTCAAGCCAGAGGACTGGCTCATCGACTACAGCACCGCTATCGGCATCGCGGGCGGCAATCGCCGCCTTGCCGTGCGCTACGCCCCGCTCATGCTCCAGGGTTCGGCCTGCACGTGGATGAACAGCCTGCCGGTCGGCAGCATCAACGCGTGGGTCGACTTCGAGCAGGCCTTCGTGCACAATTTCATCGGCACCTACAAGCGTCCTGGCCATCCCAGCCAGCTCGCCATGTGCGTGCAGGGGCCGGATGAAACCGACCGCGAGTACCTCACATGCTGGACCGAGCTCTGGAACAGCTACGAGGGCGTCCATGAGGTCCAAGCCATTCAGTACTTCGTGAGCGGTTGCCGGGATGGCACCCTCCTCAAGCACAAGCTCCTGCGCTCCGAGCCAACCACCATGGCCGCGCCCATGGTCATCGCGGACAAATACGCCAACGTCGACTCTGCCATGAAAATCCAGGTGGTGCTGGATGAAGCCGACAAGGCAATGCCAGTACCACCCCCCAAGACGGCTGGCGAGAGCAGCCATCAGCAGAACAACCGGCAGAACAACAAGCGCAAGGCCGACCAGCAGGCCCCGCGCTACGACGGCCGCCTCGTCACGACCACCGAGCAGGCGCCCACGGCCGAGCAGGTCGGCAAGCGCCGGCAAGCCGGCAAGACAGCATGGCAACCCGCCATGAGTTTTGAAGACATGCTCGACGCTCCCTGCAAACACCACAGCGGCGCGAGACCGTCCACGCACACGCTGTGGCAGTGCGCCATCACCAAGCGCATCATGAGGGGCGACATCCCGCCGCCTCCGGCTCCGGCTCCGGGCGTAGGGCAGCCAGCTCCGCCTCCTCCTCCTCCGCCCCCGGCAAACGGCGCAATGCACAATGACGTCTTCCCCAACCAGAACACGAGCTACGTCGTCTTCACCAGCCTTGGCGACGACAAGCGTAGCGAGCGCCTGCTCCGGTAGGAGGTGAACACCGTCGTCTCGGCCGTGCCAGGGTACATGCACTGGTTGGAACGCCCGATCAGCTGGACCCAGGAAGACCACCGGACGTCATGCCAAATCTAGGTGGCTACGCCCTCGTCCTCGACACCACTATTGTCGCAACCCGGCGCACTTGCAAGTTTTCGCGGGTTCTCATCGATGGCGGCAGCAGCATCAACATCCTCTACCGCGACACGATGACCAAGCTCGGCCTCGAGGCCAAGGACCTGGAGCCAACCCGGACGGTGTTCCACGACATCGTGCCGGGTCTCTCCTGCTCCCCCATCGGTCGGGTCCGGCTCGACGTCCTCTTCGGCACGGGCGCCCATTTCCGGCGCGAACCGATCTGGTTCAGGGTGGTGGACCTGTCCAGCGCGTACCATGCGCTGCTGGACCGGCCTACGCTCGCCAAGTTCATGGCGGTCCCCCACTACGCCTACCTAAAGATGAAGCTGCCGGGTCCCAAGGGCCTTATCACCGTCGTCGGCGACTACCACAAGTCCCTGGAGTGCGCTCAAGCCGGCGCCAGATTGGCCGAGTCGCTGGTCATAGCCGAAGAGCGGCGCCAGCTCGACCGGATCGTCACGTTGGCGAATGAGACGTTGGTTGTGCTGGCTTCAGCCAAGGAGCTGGCCGGCGAGGCCTCATTCCAGCCGTCCAAGGAGACCAAGAAGGTCAAGCTAAACCCGGAAGACCCCAGCTGTAGCAAGTACGTCGTCATGGGCACCCACCTCGACAGCAAATAGGAAGGCGAGCTCGTCGACTTCCTCCATGAGAATCGGGATATCTTTGCATGGACCCCAAAGGACAAGCCAAGAATTCCGAGGAAGTACGCCAAGCACAAACTACATGTCCGCAAGGACACCAAGCCTGTCCGTCAACCCCTACGTCACTTTTCAGAGGAGAAGAGAAGAACCATCGGTGAAGAGGTCGCCAAGCTACTCGCGGCCGGCTTCATCATGGAAGTGTTTCATCCCGAGTGGCTGGCCAACCCGGTCCTCGTCCTGAAGAAGAACAACACATGGCGCATGTGCATTGACTACGCCAGCATGAACAAGGCATGCCCCAAGGATCCTTTCGCCCTCCCGCGGATTGATCAAGTCATCGAATCCACCGCAGGCTGCGAGCTCCTGTCCTTCCTGGATGCTTACTCCGGCTATCATCAGATCAAGCTGGACCCGGCCGACGCCCTGAAGACGTCCTTCATCACGCCCTTCGGGGCATATTGCTACATCACCATGTCGTTCGGCTTGAAGAACGCCGGCGCCACCTTCCAGTGATGCATGCAGAAATGCTTGCTGATGCAACTCGGCCGCAACATCCACATCTACGTGGACGACATCGTGGTGAAGACCAAGCAGCACCTCACGCTCCTTGATGACCTGAGGAAGACCTTTGCCAATCTGCGCGAGTACCATATCAAGCTCAACACGGAGAAGTGTGTTTTCGGCGTGCCGGCCGGGAAGCTGCTCGGCTTCCTCGTCTCGGAGCGCGGCATTGAGGCAAACCCGGAGAAGAACAAGGCCATCGAGCGCATGCGCAAGCCAACCCGGCTGCGAGATGTCCAGAAGTTCACTGATACTTCCATTTTGCATCATGTTTTCCTACTGTTATTTATGATGTTTTTATGCATAATAATGCTTTTTGGAGTAATTCTAATGCCTTTTCTCTCATAATATGCAAGGTACACACAAAGAGGGAGAATTCCGGCAGCTGGAAATCTGGACCTGGAAAAGCTACGTCAGGCCACCTATTCTGCACAACTCCAAACAAGCTGAAACTTTACGGAGATTTTTTATGGAATATTTGAAGAATATTGGAGCGAATAAGTACCAGAGGGGGCCCACCAGGTGGGCACAACCCACCTGGGCGCTCCAGGGAGCCCAGGCGTGCCCTGGTGGGTTGTGCTCACCCAGGCCCACCTTCGGTTCCCATCTTCTGGTATATAAGTCATTTTGACCTAGAAAAAATAAGGAGAGGATTTTTGGGATGGAGTGCCGCCGTCTCGAGGCGAAACTTGGGCAGGAGCACTTTTGCCCTCCGGCGGAGCGATTCCGCCGGGGGAACTTCCCTCCCGGAGGGGGAAATCATCGTCATCATCATCACCAACAACTCTCCCATCTTGGGAAGGGCAATCTCCATCAACATCTTCAACAGCACCATCTCATCTCAAACCCTAGTTCATCTCTTGTGTTCAATCTTGTTACCGGAACTATAGATTGGTGCTTGTGGGTGACTAGTAGTGTTGATTACATCTTGTAGTTGATTACTATATGGTTTATTTGGTGGAAGACTATATGTTCAGATCCAATATGCTATTTAATACCCCTCTGATCTTGAGCATGATTATCATTTGTGAGTATTTCCTTTTGTTCTTGAGGTCACGGGAGAAATCATGTGAACTTGATATGTGTTCGATATTTTCATAGTATGTATGTTGTGATTCCCTTAGTAGTGTCATGTGAACGTCGACTACATGACACTTCACCATATTTGGGCCTAAGGGATGCATTGTGGAGTAGTAAGTAGATGATGGGTTGCGAGAGTGACAGAAGCTTAAACCCCAGTTTATGCGCTATTCCGTAAGGGACCGATTGGATCCAAAAGTTTAATGCTATGGTTAGAATTTATTCTTAATACTTTTCTCGTAGTTGCGGATGTTTGAAAGAGGGTTAATCATAAGTAGGAGGCTTGTTCAAGTAAGAACAGAACCTAAGCACCGGTCCACCCACATATCAAATTATCAAAGTAGCGAACACAAATCAAATCAACATGGTGAAAGTGACTAGATGAAATTCCCGTGTACCCTCAAGAACGCTTTGCTTATTATAAGAGACCATTTTGGCCTGTCCTTTGCCTCAAAAGGATTGGGCTACCTTGCTGCACTTTTGTTAGTACTATCGTTACTTGCTTGTTAGAAATTATCTTGCTATCAAACTACTCTGTTACTTACAATTTCAGCACTTGCAGACATTACCTTGCTGAAAACCACTTGTTATTTCCTTCTGCTCCTCGTTGGGTTCGACACTCTTACTTATCGAAAAGAGCTACAATTGATCCCCTATACTTGTGGGTCATCAAGGCTATTTTTTGGCGCCGTTTCCGGGGAGTGAAGCGCCTTTGGTAAGTGGAATTTGGTAAGGAAACATTTTATAGTGTGCTGAAATTTATTGTCAATTGTTACTATGGAAAACAATCCTTTGAGGGGTTTGTTCGGGGTATCTTCACCTCGACCGGAACCACAATTAGCTACCCCTCAACCTACTGCACCTACTAAAAATATTGAATATGAAATTCCTTCGGGTATGATAGAACAACTGCTAGCTAATCCTTATGCAGGAGATAGAACCGAGCATCTCGATATGCACTTGATATGTGTGGAACAAATTTGTGGATTGTTTAAGCTTGCAAGTTTACCCGGAGATGAAGTTATGAAAAAGGTTTTCCCTTTATCTTTTAAGGGAAAAGCATTAGCATGGTATAGGCTATGCGATGATATTGGATCTTGGAATTGGAATCGATTGAAATTGGAGTTCCACCAAAAAATTTATCCTATGCATCTAGTTCATCGTAATCGGAATTATATATATAATTTTTGGCCTCGTGAAGGAGAAAGTATCACTCTAGCTTGGGGGAGGCTTAAGTCAATGTTATATTCATGCCCCAACCATGAGCTCTCAAGAGAAATTATTATCCAGAACTTTTATGCTCGGCTTTCTCGTGATGATCAATCCATGCTTGATACTTCTTGTACTGGTTCTTTTATGAAGAAGACTATTGAATTCTGATGGGATCTTTTGGAAAGAATTAAATGCAACTCTGAAGATTGGGAACTCGACGAAGGTAAAGAGTTAGGTATTAAGCTTAAGTATGATTATGGTAAATCTTTTATGAATACCGATGCTTTTCAAAAGTTTAGCACTAAATATGGACTTGACTCTGAGATAGTAGCCTCCTTTTGTGAATCATTTGCTACTCATGTTGATCTCCCTAAGGAGAAGTGGTTCAAATATCACCCACCTATTAAAGAAGAAGTTAAAGAACTGGTACCAATTAAATAGGAAACCATAATTTATAATGTTGATCCAGTTGTTCCTACTGCTTATATTGAGAAACCACCTTTCCCTGTTAAGATAAAGGAACATGCTAAAGTTTCAACTGTGGTTAACAAAAGTTATATTAGAACACCTAAACCTGATGAACAAATTAAAGTAGAACCTAGTGTTGCTATGATTAAGGATCCCCTGGAAGAAAACGTAGATGGGCATGTTATTTACTTCTGTGAAGAAGCTGCTAGAATTGCCAAACCTGATAAAAAGGATAATCATAGACCTGTTGTTGGCATGCCTGTTGTCTCAGTTAAAATAGGAGATCACTGTTATCATGGTCTATGTGACATAGGTGCTAGTGTGAGTGCTATTCCTTATTCCTTATATCAAGAAATTATGAATGACATAGCACCCGCAGAAATAGAAGACATAGATGTTACTATTAAACTTGCTAATAGAGACACTATATCACCAATTGGGATTGTTAGAGATGTTGAAGTCTTGTGTGGAAAAATAAAATACCCTACTGATTTCCTTGTTCTTGGTTCCCCACAAGATGACTTTTGTCCCATTATCTTTGGTAGACCTTTCTTGAACACCGTTAATGCTAAAATAGATTGCGAAAAACAGACTGTCGGTGTTAGCTTTGGTGATGAGTCTCATGAGTTTAATTTTTCCAAGTTTAGTAGAAAGCTTCATGAAAAAGAATTGCCTAGTAAGGATGAAATAATTGGTCTTGCTTCTATTGTTGTGCCTCCTACTGATCCTTTAGAGCAATATTTGCTAGACCATGAAAATGATTTACATATGCATGAGAGAAATGAAATAGATAAGATTTTCTTTGAACAACGTCCTCTGCTTAAACACAATTTGCCTATTGAAACTCTAGGAGGTCCTCCTCCACCTAAAGGTGATCCTGTGTTTGGATTAAAATGATTGCCAGACACTTTGAAATATGCTTATCTTGATGAAAAGAAGATATATCCTATTATTATTAGTGCTAACCTTTCAGAACATGAAGAAGAAAGATTATTGAAAGTTCTAAGGAAGCATAGAGCTGCTATTGGGTATACTCTTGATGATTTAAAGGGCATTAGTCCCACTCTATGTCAGCACAAGATTAATATGGAACCTGATGCTAAACCCGTTGTTGATCACCAACGTCGGTTAAATCCGAAAATGAAGGAAGTGGTAAGAACGAAAATCTTAAAACTTCTGGAAGCAGGTATAATCTATCCTATAGCTGATAGTAGATGGGTAATTCCTGTTCATTGTGTTCCTAAGAAAGGAGGTATTACTGTTGTTCCTAATGATAAGAATGAACTTATTCCACAAAGAATCATTACAGGCTATAGAATGGTAATTGATTTCAGAAAATTAAATAAAGCAACTAGAAAAGATCATTACCCTCTGCCTTTTATTGATCAAATGCTAGAAAGATTATCTAAGCACACACACTTTTGCTTCCTTGATGGATATTCTGGTTTTTCACAAATACCTGTTTCTCAACCTGATCCAGAAAAGACCACTTTCACTTGTCCCTTTGGAACTTGTGCTTATAGACGTATGCCTTTTGGTTTATGCAATGCACCTGCTACCTTTCAAAGATGTATGACTGCTATATTCTCTAACTTTTGTGAAAACATTGTTGAGGTTTTCATGGATGATTTCTCTGTTTATGGGAAGTCTTTTGATGATTGTTTAAGCAATCTTGATTGAGTTTTGCAGAGATGCGAGCAAACAAATCTTGTCTTGAATTGGGAGAAGTGCCACTTTATGGTTAATGAAGGTATTGTTTTGGGCCATAAAATTTCTGAAAGAGGTATTGAATTGGACAAAGCTAAGGTTGATGCAATTGAGAAAATGCCATGCCCTAAAGATATCAAAGGTATTCGTAGTTTCCTAGGTCATGCTGGTTTCTATAGGAGATTTATCAAAGACTTTTCTAAAATTTCTAGGCCTCTTACAAATCTTTTGCAAAAGGATACTCCTTTTGTTTTTTATGATGATTGTTTAGAAGCCTTCGAAACACTCAAGAAAGCCTTAATTTCTGCACCTATTGTTCAACCACCTGATTGGAACTTGCCTTTTGAAATTATGTGTGATGCTAGTGATTATGCTGTTGGTGCTGTTCTAGGACAAAGAGTTGATAAGAAACTGAATGTTATTCATTATGCTAGTAAAACTCTAGACAGTGCACAACGGAATTATGCTACTACTGAAAAGGAATTTCTAGCAGTGGTGTTTACTTGTGATAAATTTAGATCTTATATTGTTGATTCAAAAGTATTTGTTCACACCGATCATGCTGCTATTAAATATCTTATGGAAAAGAAAGATGCTAAACCTAGACTTATTCGATGGGTTCTCTTGCTACAAGAATTTGATTTACATATCACTGATAGGAAAGGAGCTGAGAACCCCGTAGCTGATAACTTGTCTAGGCTTGAAAATGTGCTTGATGACCCACTACCTATTGATGATAGTTTTCCTGATGAGCAGTTAGCTGCAATAAATGTTTCTAATAACACTCCTTGGTATGCTGACTATGCTAATTACATTGTTGCTAAATATTTACCACCTAGCTTTACGTACCAACAAAAGAAAAAATTCTTCTATGACTTAAGACATTACTTTTGGGATGACCCACATCTTTATAAAGAAGGAGTAGATGGTATTATTAGACATTGTGTACCTGAGCATGAACAGGGACAAATCCTACGGAAATGTCACTTCGAAGCTTATGGAGGGCATCATGCTGGAGACAGAACTGCTCACAAGGTATTGCAATCTGGATTTTATTGGCCTACTCTCTTCAAGGATGCCCGTAAGTTTGTCTTATCTTGTGATGAATGTCAAAGAATAGGTAATATCGGTAAGCGTCAAGAAATGCCTATGAATTATTCACTTGCTGTTGAACCATTTGATGTTTGGGGATTTCATTACATGGGACCTTTTCCTTCCTCTAATGGGTATACACATATTTTGGTTGCTGTTGATTATGTTACTAAATGGGTAGAAGCTATTCTAACTAGTAGTGCTGATCACAACACCTCTATTAAAATGCTTAAGGAAGTTATTTTCCCAAGGTTTGGAGTCCCTAGATATTTAATGAATGATGGTGGTTCACAATTTATTCATGGTGCTTTCCGTAAAATGCTTGCCAAGTATGATGTTAACCATAGAAATGCATCACCCTATCATCCTCAGTCTAGTGGTCAAGTTGAACTTAGCAATAGAGAAATAAAATTAATTTTGCAAAAGACTGTCAATAGGTCCCAGAAGAATTGGTCTAAGAAATTAGATGATGCACTTTGGGCTTATAGAACGGCATATAAAAATCCTATGGGTATGTCTCCTTATAAAATGGTCTATGGAAAAGCTTGTCATTTGCCTCTTGAGTTAGAACATAAAGCATATTGGGCAGTCAAAGAACTCAACTATGATTTCAAACTTGCCAGTGAAAAGAGGTTATTTGATATTAGCTCACTAGATGAATGGAGAACCCAAGCTTATGAAAATGCCAAATTATTTAAGGAAAATGTTAAAAGATGGCATGATAAAAGAATCCAAAAGCGTGAGTTCAAAGTTGGAGAATATGTTCTTTTGTACAACTCTCATTTCAGATTCTTTGTAGGAAAACTCCTCTCCAAATGGGAAGGACCCTATGTTATCGAGGAGGTTTATCGGTCTGGAGCTATCAAAATAAATAATGCCAAAGGTACTAACCCGAAGGTTGTTAATGGGCAACGAATAAAACATTATATCTCAGGTACACCCATTAATGTTGAAAGTAATATTATCCAAACTTTGACACCGGAAGAACACATAAAAGAGTCCTTCTGGAACACTCCAGAATCGTGAAAATAAGGAGGTACGTGATACGGTAAGTAAACGGACTCCGAAAAATCCGCAAAAATATTTTTTGTCAGTTTTGGAATATTTAGAAAATTAGGAAAATAAGAAACTTCCAGGAAGCGTACCCTGGTGGGTACAAGACACCAGGGCATGCCTGGCTTGCCAGGCGCGCCCAGGTGGGTTGTGCCCACCTGGGACACCTTCCAGACTCCGTTTTTCTTCCGTTTGCTTGTTTCCCAAGATAAAAAATCTTTATATACTCGCCGAACCTATTGACCACCGTATCATGGAGAAATCTTCTATTTTCTTTTCTTGTTGTTTTCCTGATAGATATGGAAATATGTCATCCCAAGATTCTGAGGGAGAGAGCTATGTTGCTGATTTCATCGCAAACCCCAAGTCTTATGGGGATGTGGAGCATTATGGCTGGACTTCGGAGGAAGAGGAAGACTATTATCCTAGGGAGAAGGAGGAAACGAGCTCAGATGAGGACGAACCTCCATTACCTCAACCTGGGGACATGCATGTGGAATTCAAGAAGTCAAGCCTCCCAAACAAACCCACTACTTCATCACCACCACCTTCTTCTTCATCACCAAAGGAAAATTGAGTTTCGGGTATGGGCACTCCCCTTGGCTTCCGCCAAGCTTGGGGGAGGTGCCCCGGTATCGTATCATCCCCACTATCTTTTTGCCTTTACTTATATTAGTTCGATCTTTTGCTTTAGATGAATAAAAGTTTAGTTCGATCCTTTCTTTTTGAGAGCTTGCTTAGTGTTCTATCCTTGTAATCGTGTGCAAGATATATAATAAAGTTTAGTTTGAGTTTTTGCTTTCTTTACTTTCATGTTGCAATAAATAGAAAGGAAATAAAAGAAAAAGATCATATGCTAATCTTATGGTAGGTGATGGCACCACATAAGGAAAAGTATGAATAGAAAATTTTATTAGAGATTGACAAACATAGCATTGGTTAATGATGCGACTCATGAAAGAATTAATAAGGTAAGAGAAGATTCACATATAAATATACTATCCTAGAAATCTTTTGTGATTGTGAGCCCCCATCAAATTATTATATGCCAAAATTGTTGACGTTGGACAAGGAAGACAACGTAATGCTTGTTCATATTCACATAGAAGTTATATTGTCATAGATCCTTCAACATGTGGTGCTTGCCCCCTATCTTTGCTAGCCAAAAATTCTGCACTAAGTAGAGATACTACTTGTGCATCCAAAAACCCTTAAACCCAAATCTTATTTTCAAGTGTCCACCATACCTACCTAGGGATTGAGCAAGATCCCTCAAGTAAGTTGTCATCAGTGCAATAAGGCAATAAAAATTGCTTCTAAAAGTGTGAGATCATTTAGTGTAAAGGAAAATTGAGCGTTGTACGAACTTGTGATGGTGAAGAATAAAAGCGACAGATTGCATAATAAAGGTTGCCATCACAAGGGGCAATACAACATGACGTTCCTTTGAACTAAGGGGTTGAGCATACAAACAAATAAGCGCATGGCAACCTCTGCTTCCCTCTGCAAAGGGCCTATCTTTTACTTTTATGCAAAGAGTCAAAGTTCTTCTCTCTTTTCCTTTTATTTTTATCCTTTGGCAAGCATCATGTGGTGAGGAAAGATCTAGGCACATATGTCCAAATGAATATGGGTGGCATAAGTTATTATTGTTGACATCGCCCTTGAGGTGAATACGTTGGGAGGCGAAACTATAAGCCCCTATCTTTCTATGTGTCTGGCTGAAACGTTTTGCTCATGTGTATGCGGTGAGTGATAGCAATCATAGAAGACTATATGATGGTTGAGTATGTGAACTTGCCTAAAGGCTACGATACGTGACCCTTCCTGAAAAGATGATGAATTGTAGTTGCAAAGTTGACTGAGAACATAGTTTGTTAGTTTCTAATAGAGTTTATGCTTTATACTTCAATTGTGTGATGAACTGCCACTTATTCATGAGAAGTCTATGATAAAAGTTCTATGGTAAAAGTCTTATGTTTAAATTTGTTGCTGTTATAATAATCTACATGATGCTTCTATGTCCGTATTTTGTTTTTATCGACACCTCTCTCTCTAAGCATGTGGACATGTTTTTCAATTTCGGTTTTCGCTTGAGGACAAGTGAGGTCTAAGCTTGGGGGAGTTGATACTTCCATTTTGCATCATGTTTTCCTACTGTTATTTATGATGTTTTTATGCATAATAATGCTTTTTGGAGTAATTCTAATGCCTTTTCTCTCATAATATGCAAGGTACACACAAAGAGGGAGAATTCCCGCAGCTGGAAATCTGGACCTGGAAAAGCTACGTCAGGCCACCTATTCTGCACAACTCCAAACAAGCTGAAACTTTACAGAGATTTTTTATGGAATATTTGAAGAATATTGGAGCAAATAAGTACCAGAGGGGGCCCACCAGGTGGGCACAACCCACCTGGGCGCGCCAGGGAGCCCAGGCGCGCCCTGGTGGGTTGTGCTCACCCAGGCCCACCTCCGGTGCCCATCTTCTGGTATATAAGTCATTTTGACCTAGAAAAAATAAGGAGAGGATTTTCGGGATGGAGCGCCGCCGTCTCGAGGCGGAACTTGGGCAGGAGCACTTTTGCCCTCCGGCGGAGCGATTCCGCCGGGGGAACTTCCCTCCCGGAGGGGGAAATCATCGTCGTCATCATCACCAACAACTCTCCCATCTTGGGGAGGGCAATCTCCATTAACATCTTCAACAGCACCATCTCATCTCAAAACCTAGTTCATCTCTTGTGTTCAATCTTGTTACCAGAACTATAGATTGGTGCTTGTGGGTGACTAGTAGTGTTGATTACATCTTGTAGTTGATTACTATATGGTTTATTTGGTGGAAGATTATATGTTCAGATCCAATATGCTATTTAATACCCCTCTGATCTTGAGCATGATTATCATTTGTGAGTAGTTCCTTTTGTTCTTGAGGTCACGGGAGAAATCATGTTGCAAGTAATCATGTGAACTTGATATGTGTTCGAAATTTTTATAGTATGTATGTTGTGATTCCCTTACTGGTGTCATGTGAACATCGACTACATGACACTTCACCATATTTGGGCCTAAGGGAATGCATTTTGGAGTAGTAAGTAGATGATGGGTTGCGAGAGTGACAGAAGCTTAAACCCCAGTTTATGCGATATTCCGTAAGGGACCGATTGGATCCAAAAGTTTAATGCTATGGTTAGAATTTATTCTTAATACTTTTGTCGTAGTTGCGGATGCTTGAAAGAGGGTTAATCATAAGTAGGAGGCTTGTTCAAGTAAGAACATCACCTAAGCACCGGTCCACCCACATATCAAATTATCAAAGTAGCGAACACAAATCGAATCAACATGGTGAAAGTGACTAGATGAAATTCCCGTGTACCCTCAAGAACACTTTGCTTATTATAAGAGACCGTTTTGGCCTGTCCTTTGCCTCAAAAGGATTGGGCTACCTTGCTGCACTTTTGTTACTACTATCGTTACTTGCTCGTTACAAATTATCTTGCTATCAAACTACTCTGTTACTTACAATTTCAGCACTTGCAGACATTACCTTGCTGAAAACCACTTGTCATTTCCTTCTGCTCCTCGTTGGGTTCGACACTCTTACTTATCGAAAAGAGCTACAATTGATCCCCTATACTTGTGGGTCATCATTCATGGGCTTCTTGGCCTCGGTCGGCCTGTTCCTCAGCTGGCTGGGTGAGAGGGCCCTGTCCCTGTATCAGTTGATGAAGAAGACGTCGTCGTTCGAGTGGAACGACCAGGCGGACGAAGTTTTCCGGGATCTCAAACGCATGCTCTCCACCGCACCCATCCTAGCCACGCCGGCAGACAAGGAGCCGCTGTTGCTATACATTGCCGCCACCTCGCGGTTGGTCAGCACGGTGCTGGTGGTCGAGCGACCAGAGAAGAGCAAGATCCAGTCTGTTCAGCACCCGGTCTACTACCTGAGCGAGGTGCTATCCGCCTCCAAGTAGAACTACCCGCACTACCAGAAGATGTGTTACAGCGTGTACTTCACCGCCAAGAAGCTGAAGCAATACTTCCAAGAGCATGTCATCGCCATGGTCAGCACGGCCCCCATCGGCGAGATCATGGGCTGTCAGGATGCCTCTGGCTGGGTTGCCAAGTGGGCCATCGAGCTGGCCGGCCACACCATCCTCTACGAGCCCCGCACCACGATCAAGTCCCAGGCCCTGGCCGACTTCCTCGTTGACTGGACGGAGACCCAGTACCTGCCGCCGCCACCGAATTTGATGCATTGGCGCATGCACTTTGACGGCTCGAAGATGCGCTCCGGCCTAGGAGCCAGCATCGTGCTGTCTTCCCCAAAGCGCAACCGGCTGCGGTACGCACTCCAGATCCACTTCACCGCCTCCAACAATGTCGCCGAGTACGAAGCCCTTGTGCACGGCCTCCGGCTTGCCAAGGAACTCGGCATCCGGCACATCCTATGCTACGGCGACTCGGACCTGGTGGTGCAGCAGTGTTCCGGCGAGTGGGACGCCCGGGACGCCAACATGGCCAGCTACCGCTTCCTTGTCTAGCAACTCTCTGTCGCCTTCGATGACTGCGAGTTCCTCCATGTTCCACGCGTAGAAAATGAAGCCACTGACACACTAGCCAAGATTGGCTCATCCCGGCAGGCCATACCATCCGGCGTCTCCCTCGAGTGCCTGTGCAAGCCATATGTCAAGCCGTCTCCGGACTCCGAGTCCGTCTTCATCCCGGAAGACCCTGCAGCGCCCGTCCCTAACCCAGACTCGGGGGCTGCCGTCCCCAGTCCGGACCCGGGGACTGCTCAACCCGGCCAGGAGGCTGCTGAACCCTGCCCGGGGACTGCTCAACCCGGCCCGGGGGCTGCTCAACCCTGCCCGAGGACTGCTCATCCCGGCCCGGGGGCTGTCGAGCCCGGCCCAGGGACTGCCTAGCTCAACCCGGCCGCCGTCATCCCCAACCCGGGGGCTGCCGCCCCAGAACCCGCCATGGTGGCCGTCTTCACCGTGGTGACGGCCCCTTCATGGGCCCAGCAATATTAGCATTCCTGGAGAACGGAGCACTCCCCATGGACGAAACCGAGGCCCGGCAAGTGCAACACCGGGCGTCCACCTACAGCATCATCAATAACGAGCTCGTCAAGCGCAGCGCGACGGGCGTGTTCCAGCACTGCGTTGAGCAAGACTAGGGTATAGAAATCCTCCTCGACATACATCAGGGTGAGTGCGGGCACCACGCCGCCTCCAGGTCCCTGGTGGCCAAGGCCTTTCGCCATGGTTTCTACTGGCCCACGGCCCTCAAAGACGCTGAGTCGCTCGTCCTCAAGTGCGAGGGATGCCAATGCTTCAGCAAGCGTAGCCACCAGCCGGCTTCGGCCCTACAGACCATATCGATCACCTGGCCCATCGCGGTCTAGGGGCTCGACATGGTAGGACCCTTCAAGACCGCCCGGGGCGGCATGACGCACTTGCTGGTGGCGGTCGACAAGTTTACCAAGTGGATCGAGGCGCGGCCGATCAAGAAACTGGACAGGCCGACAGCCGTCCGGCCTGCCTCCGCCTGCAGCTGGGGCTCCGCGCCGGCTCATTGGGCCACCAGCTGGTCCAGCGCGCAGGTTCGGGTACCAGGACATGACGAACCTAAACGCCACGTCGGTGCTGGCAAGGGTGGCAGAGACGCGCCACGTGTGAAGCTACTCCGGCCCGACTTCCAGCCACCGCGCCAGCCACGTAAAGCTGTTAGGCACGACGGCGCCGGGCCAGAGGGCCACCGCCATCCCCACGCAGGCTGTGAAGACCCACCCCATCTGCTCACCCAAGACCTGCAGGCGGGCCTCGGCGGCATTCATGATCTCCGAGATGCTCCAGGCGATGTTCGGATCGAGCGGAGCGCCAACGATCCCCTGGGGTGACCGTTGAGCTCGAACGGCCTCCTCCGCCGTCCTCTGCATCTCTGGGAAGTGCCCTGTCAAGAGGAAAAGCAAGACAGTCAGCAACAAAAAAGCAAAGCCGGCTTCACAACTCGGCAAAACCAACGAAAAAGCACTTACTGGCGAAGGTCTCGTCCAGGTGTTGCGCCTCGAGCAACGTACCATGCCGCTCCAGGTTGCCGGCACGGTCGCGCGCCTCTAGCGCCCTCTCTAGCTCGGTGTCCTTATCAACAGCCGCCTTCAGCTCGGCGTCCTTGGCGGCGGCCGCGTTCCCATGCTCCTCCGTGAGGCAGAGGAGTTCCGCCTGGTGGGTCTCTGCCGTCTTGGCCGCCTCCGCCTTCAGGCGCTTGACCTCGGCCTGGAGCTGGCACTTGTCGTCGACCAACTGATCGCGCTGCTGGCCGGCTTCGACGAGCGCCCGCTGGGCCTCCACCGCCTTGGCTGCCTTCGCCGTCAGGCACTCCACCTCAGCCTGAAGCCGGCTCTTGTCGCCAGCCAGCTGCTCACGCTGCAGGCCGGCCTCGACAAGCGCCCGCCATGTTTCCGCCGCCTTCGCGGCCTCCGCCTTCAGCTTCCCCACCTCGACCCGAAGCCAGTCGGTGTAGGCAATAGCCAGGTCACGCTGATGACCGGCTCTGATCAGCCGGGTTCGCCAGACCAGCATCTTGGCCACAGCGGCTGCACAACAAAGATTCAAACTCAAGACAAAGAAAGAACAAGAACACTTAAGATTCGACCCAACTACTACGTAGTTGGCCCGAATCTCGGGGGCTACACCCAGAGGGTGCGCTAGCGCGCCCCCACTAAGAGCATGCGAAACATACCTTTGGCAAGGCGGAGCGCCTCCTCCCTAGCGGCAAGCCGCGCCGTGAGCTGCTGGTGCTTGTCCAGAAGCCGGTTGTAGACGTCGACCCGGAAGGCCTCCAGTTGCTGCGAGGAAGCAAAAATGTCGTGGTAAAATCTCGACAGATGCCAGGGGGTGGCTTATCATGGTTGGGGCCATGAGATCGTCGTCGGGTCCTGGAAGCAGGAGTGGGCACAAGCTCGGACGGACACGAGACCTACCCAGGTTCAGGGCTCTCCTAAGAGATGAAACCCCTACTCCTGCTCTGCGGGGTCTCCGCATGATCACTATGAAGCAAAGAGTACAATGGTGCTCCTAGAGCTGTTCGGCCAGAGGAGGAAGAAGGGCAAGGCTAGCTCTCTCCCCTCCCTGGCTATGGTGTGTGTAGAACTGAAGTGGAACATGAGGGGAACCCTTTGCATGGGTGTGGCCTGGGGGTTTTATAGGCTAACCCCCCAGGGGTACAATGGTAATATGGCCGGGTGGTAGGCCCCGGCTGCCAGCGTCCATGGGGGCCGGGTTCTTCGCCGGCTGCTGGGGCCCGCCTCTGCTAGGCCCTGCCTACTGCCAGGGAACCGGTCGACAGGTGGGGCCCGCCGCCTGCGGGCCCCACTGACGATTCTTCACTGTGGTGCCGTCCGTGCTGACGAAGGCGTGTCGGGCGCGCCATGGCTACAACGCCGCGCCGGGCGGGTCGGCGGCCACCTGGCGGCGCCTACTGTAGCCATGCGGTTGTGATTTGGGGGAGGCATGGCGCACTGTGGCCAAGCCCCAGCTTGTCTCCTGGTCGGGCTCAAACTCCTAGGGAGGGGACGGGCCGCCTGCTAGGAGCCGGCCCGTACCCTCGCCACCTTCTGGAGTGCGCCGTCTTCCGGGGTACGTCGCCTTCTGGAACGCGCCGTCTTCTAGGAGGCGGCCTTCTAGCTTCAACCGCTTTCTTGGGGCCCGCCGTCTTTTAGGAGGCGGCCCTTCGGTCCCGTCCGGCCCGGCCTTACGACCAGTCGGACTGAGGGGCTTAGCCAGCCCCGATGTCTTGAAATATGATTAAGTGCTGATGAGGCTACCCGGGGTCTATCCCCCCGACAGTAGTCCCCGAAGCTGGTGAGGTTCTACGGCTTTAGTAGTCGGAGGGCCTCAACAGTTTCCCCTTCGAGTGGTCTTCCGCCTTCTGCTCCGTCCAGCTGGGAGGAGCCGGATGCTAGAAGCCGGCCGCGGCTGCGGCCGCCTGGTGGAATTCGAATTGACAGGTGGGAGTCGAGGCGGCGCCGCCCGCCGCACGCATGCCACGCGGTGTTCACAGGCCAGGCCGGCCTGCCATCCCACGCGCGCGACGAGATGTCACCGCAGGCTGGGGCCCGCCGCTACAGGGCCTCGGCCCACGCGCGCATCCGCTGTGGCCAAGGCGGGCGGTTGCCCTTCTGTGGCGCATTAACAGCGCCATAATCGCGCGGAATACGCGGGGTCGTGCGGGACGTGGGGCGCAGTTAATCCCACGCCGCCACGTCGCCTCGGCTTCGCCTCCGCCAGCTATAAAGAGGGGGAAGAGGAGGAGGGGCGGCAGAACGCACGCGCGCCCCCTTCCCACTCTCTCTTCTCCCTTCGCCATTGCTGCCGCGGTGCTGCTCCGCCGCCGTCGAAGTGCTTCCGCGGCTGCATCCCTGGTCGTTGTCGCCTAGCCGCGGTCGCCGCTCCGCCGAAGCAGCCACTCCGCCGCGGCCATCGTTGCGGCTACGCTGCCTCGCGCCGTCGCCGCGTCGCCCACCGTCTTCTTCTTCGTCGAGCTCCTCCTCGCCGTCCCTGCGCCATGGCGAAAGCGGATGGCTGGGGTCTAACGTCCACAACGACCACGCCGACTTCCTCCGCGTGACGCGGAGGCTGCCTCGCTCCGACAACGTGGGCGTGTCCATCCCCCCCCCCCCCCGAGCCGGAGATCTCGCCGCGGCCGGAGCCTGGTGAGTACGTCGTCTTCCGCGCTCACTTCCTCCGCGGCTTCGCGCTCCCGGCCAACGGCTTCTTCCGCGAGTTTCTCCATTTCTACCGACTGCAGCCGCACCACCTCACCCCCAACACGGTGGTGTGCCTCTCCGCCTTCGTTACTTTCTGCGAGGGATACCTCGGCATCTTGATGACTATCGAGCTCTGGGGTAGGTTCTTCTACCTCAAGTTAGGTACGTCGGCGAAGGAGGAGCCGGCCCAGTGCGGGGCGTGTGTGGCCGTGAGGCGCTCAGGAGGCGGCACGTGCTTCCCGTCGATCCCTTTGCTCGAGTCGGCCAAGCTTTGGCAGAAGTCATACTTCTATGTCCGGAATCTCCGGAACGTCGACTACATCAACCTGCCGGCCTTCGTGCCCGGGCCGCCTGCTGGGCCGCGTGACAACTGGCAACAGCAACCGCCCAAGCGCCCCCTGCCGGGCCCTATCGTCAGCGTCCTCGCCCGGCTGGCGAAGATGACAAGCCGGGAGGGGCTCAAGCCGGCCGACCTGCTTGCCGGCTTCATCATGTGCCGGGTATCGCCGCTTCAGCTTCGGCTGCACCTCATCAGCCAGATGAGCGGCCGCCGGGATCCATGCCGGATGTCCACCAAGGAGATGCCGAGGGTGGAGGTAGTCCGCCATGTCAACGACATCTCCAACTGCAAGCTCAGCGAGGCGGAGTGGCGTATCGGCAAGGAGCCCTACAGTCGGGCCAACCCCCCTCCAGCGGTAAGTACCAGATCCGGCTGCTTTATTCGCAATATTCTTCATCCCTCCGTCTTGACCAGTCGGCTTTTTGTGGCAGCGCTTCGCGGGCCAAGGCACGCCGGCTCCTGGCCACGAGTGGATGTCGGACCGCGAGGATAGCGACGCCGAGGATCCCGAGCTGGGGGCAGCCGCCATGGAGGAAGGCGGCGATGAGGAGGTCGCTGGAGGAGGCGGCGGAGGAGCAGGCGGCCCCGAGGCAGGCGGCTCCGCAGGAGGCGGCGGGGGAGCTGGCGGCCTCGAAGCGGGCGGCTCCGCAGGAGGTAGCGGAGGAGGAATCGGCGATGTCCGGGCTTGGCTGGACGATGACGAAGGCGACGAAGAGCGGCGCCAGCCTAGGGGGCGCAGGAATAGGAGCCGGAACCTCTACGCCATGGCCGGCAGCTGCACCCGGTGGGCACAAGCGCCGCCTGGCAGGGAGGTACGGCAGCCACCCAGCCAAGAAGGCCAAACAGGCGGACACCACCAGACGGCATGAGGCCCAGAAGGTGGCCACCGCCCGGAAGGGGCCCAAACCCATGCCGCTCATGTCCGGGTAAGCGCACTTGCCGCTCTGACTTCATGTTTTCCCTCTTTCTTGGGGTGTTTCCTCATCTTTGCTTTCTTGTTGAGCAGGACTGCCTTCGCCATCACGCGGGCTTCATCCGCCTCGCTGATGGACTCAGTGGACGGCTCCGCGGATGCTCGGCGTCCGGATCCGGCTGCTGCCCTCCGGGAGGCGCAGGAGAGGATCGCGCGCGAGGTGCGTGAGGTGCAGGAGGCCACGGAGAAGGCGCGGGCCGACGCCCAGGCGGAGGAGGCAGCGCAGGTGGAGGCCCGGGCCACGACGGAAGCGGAGGCGGAGGCGGCGACGAAGGCGCAGGCGGAGGCCGCGACAAAGGCGTAGGCGGGGGCCGATGCCAGGGTGACGGCGGATCCGGTTGGTGGCGAGGTCCCGGAGACCGTCACCCTCGAACAGCCGGAGGTGGAGACGGCGGAGAACCAGACGCCGCCTGGGGTGGCCGGGGATGACCAGTCAGTGCCGGAGCTTGTGGCCCCCGACACCGTCATCCCGGAGGTGGAGGAGACCCAGCGCGTGCCAGAAGCCGGCGGACAAGGAAGCGGCGAGCCCAACCAGCCGGAGGTACCACCAGCCGGCGCCGGGCAGGCAGTGCGCCAGGCCTTGGTGGCGCGCGCTCCTGCGCGCCGGCGTGCGACACGGGCGACATCAGAGCCCAGGCGGCAGGTGGAGGCTGCGGCCTCGAGCTCGCGGGGAGCCGACATCGGGGCCACGAGCGCCCCTCCTTCAGGCTGGGTGGCGGGGGCCGGCTCGGCCGCCTTGAACCTGGCGGTGCGCGACCTAGAGGACCGGTTCCTCGCCCAGAATGCCACTCTGCAGAGGGCGAGGGAGGAGCTGTTGGCGACGCGGTCGGCCGTCCGGGTACGTACACCTTATTTTGCTATATTTTTGTCTTGTAGTCCTCCGTGGGGGCGCGCCAGCGCACCCACTCGGTGTAGCCCCCGAGTTCTGAGCCAACTGCTGAGCAGGCGGGTTGGAACTCCAAGGTGTTCTTTTCTTTGGCTGAAATGCTTGCTGCTGTTGCAGGATTACCACAACATGCGGGCGGCCGCGTACAATACGTAGAACCGGACGCTCACCACCCGGACTACTGAGCTGGCTCAGAGCCGAAGTAAGTAAGCCGGCTTTCAGTGGGGGCACGCCAGCGCACCCACTGGGTGTAGCCCCCGAGATTTGGGCCGACTGTTGAGCAGTCGGGCCGAATATTTTCTGGTAGGCTTGTTTTCTTTTTTGTCGAAGTAGATGATGATGATTTCCGTCTTCTTCTTGCAGCGGCCGCTGCCCAGTTGAGGGAGCACGTGGCCGAGCTTAAGGGCCAGCTCTGGGTTTTGGTGCAGGAGCGCGACCAGGCGGCCGCGGCTCGTGACCGGCTGGAGAAGGAGCTGGCGGAGCTGGCCGAATGCCAGGCGAACCAGGTCCGGATGCTGGAGGCGGACGAAGAGCGCCTGACGGCCGAGTTCGAGACTCAACGCTCAGATTGGGCCAAGAGGGAGAAGCTCCTTGATGACGGCTACTCCGTGATTGAGGACATGCTTGACGGTGTGTCTCTCTTCTCCGGGATGTGGGTTGCTAATTGTTAGCTGTCGGCTGTCGCTGGAAGCCGGCCTCTGACATCTTTGTCTTCTTCTTGAGCAGAGTTCCTCCCAGGCTACTCCGTCTCCGTCTGCATGGCCATCAAGGCCCAGCGCGAGGAGCAAAGGCGGGAGGGCAAGGAGATAACACAGGACCGGCCTCGGACCGTGGGCGAACAGCTCACGGCCGTCTGGATGCGCCTCGAGCCCACGCGCCGCCTGCTCCGCCGGCTTCAGCGCGCCGGGTCGCAGGTCTTGGAAAGCTTCTGGCCGGGTGCTCAGATCCTGCGGACTCCCAGTCGGACGGCCGACTTGCTGGAGGTGGCGGCAAGCCGGCTCGAAGCCTGGAAGAGCTCCGCGGTGCGGTCCGGGGCTGCAAAGGCTCTAGAGTTCCTCAAGGCCTGGTACCCCGGCGTGTGCCTGGCGCAGCTAGCGACCTTTCACCAAGAGGCGCTGCCGGAGCTGGCGGCGCAGCATGAGGACATCGCCGTCCGCGCGGCGGCCATCGCCGACTATGCTGATGTCGACGTCTTCATCCCGGAGCGGGGAGATGATGGCACCGTGGTTCCTCCGTCCTTGTTCGGTCTGAACCCGTCGGACGGGGAGGACTCGGCGGAGGAGATCACCTCCAGCAACGAAGGCGACGAGGGCAACGAGGACGAGGAAGGCGGCCGCGTCTCACCGGACAGCGGGGCTACCAGCCGGACTCGGTTCGACCCAGCGCCGACTAGTGACCAGCCGGAGACCACGTCAGCCACCGCCGACCGCCAGGCCGAGACTCCGCAGCCGGCAGCCCCACCGGCCGGAGCTACGCCTGCCGCCGACCAGTCCGTGCAACTCGAGGGGCCGTCCGCCTAGATGGCCTGTTATCTTTTTTCGAGTTTTCTTCGTGCTTGAAATCAATGTCAGTTATGCGCAGTTCCACCCACTGGGGGTGTATTTTTAAACTTGATGAATGCTGGCCTTGGGCCCATTTGCAATGTACAAAGTTTAAATCCCCACATTTTGCATGTGTTGCCGGGTTCTAGCTTGAGTTTGCTTTTGCCCTCTTTGGCCTTTTCCTTCGCCGCGTTCCCTTGGCCACCTCCCTGCCAGCCGGACAGCCGCGCTGTGGTCTATGGCTGGGTCAGGGACTTGGTCGTTTAGAATGGGCAAGTTACTTCAGCCGCTTAGAGCGTAGCTTAGTCGAGCGAGAAGCCGGCCTGCCGGCTGTTGATCAGCCGGACGAGGGAGGCGAGAGGCCGGCTTGGCCGTAGTCGGTGTTTTCCTTTGTCGTTTTTCATGTGGACAGCGTTTTCGGCCTTTGACTCTTGCCAGTCGGACAGCTGCACTGCGAGCTGCGACATGGAGCGAAGAGAGGGCTTTGGCGTCGGCACACTACTAGTTGGCTCCGGCTGGTGCGAACTTAAGCCAAGATGGCGAGCCCTCGGGTCGGCTGACCGGAACCCGGAAGGGGCAAGAATATATAAAAAAACTCAATTCATGGTATAAGCTTATCTCATGGATAAAAAGGTAGCCCCCGATTGCATCTCGGGGGACCTGAGGTCCTTACTTAATACAAAAGTTGGCGTGGTACATACACTCGCTTTAACTGTAAAACGGATGGAGTAGGTTCGCGTTCCATGGCCGCTCCGTCTCTTCGCCGGCTGTGCTTCGCTTGCATGCCCTGGGCTTTTGGGCGTCGATGAGGTAGTACGAGTCGTTGCCCAGGGCCTTGCTGACGATGAAGGGGCCTTCCCAAGGTGCTGCGAGCTTGTGCTGGCCGGCTGATCGCTGGATCATGCGGAGCACAAGGTCGCCTTCGCGGAATGTACGCGGCTTGACCTTCTTGTTGTGGTAGCGGCGTAGGCTCTACTGGTAGATGGCGGACCGGCTGCACGCTAGCAGCCGGGCCTCTTCCAGCGGGTCGACGCCGTCTTCCCGCGCCTCCTTTGCTTCCGCCTCCGTGTACATAGTGACGCGAGGCGAGTCAAACTCGATATCCGTGGGGATGATAGCCTCGGCACCGTACACGAGGAAGAAGGGCGTAAAGCCGGTTGATCTGTTGGGCGTGGTCCGAAGACTTCAGAGGACGGCCGACAGCTCGTCGATCCAGCAGCCGGCCGATCGCTCCAGCGGCTCAATCAGGCGGGGCTTGATGCCGGACAGGATGAGGCCGTTTGCTCGCTCCACCTAGCCATTTGACTGCGGATGGGCAACGGACGCTAGGTCCAGTCGGATACCCTGGTTTGCGCATAAACGGGCCAAGGCGCCTTTGGCGAAGTTGGTGCCGTTGTCGATGATGATGCTGTGGGGAACGCCGTATCGGACGGTGATGTCAGCGACGAACGTGATGGCAGTCGGACCGTTCAGCTTCTTGATTGGCTTGGCCTCTATCCACTTGGTGAGTTTGTCCACGGCGACCAGCAAATGAGTCATGCCGCTGCGTGCTGTCTTGAAAGGACCCACCATGTCCAAACCCCACACGGCAAATGGCCAGGTGATGGGGATGGTCTTGAGGACAGAGGCCGGCTGGTGTTGCTTGGTGCTGAACTTCTGGCACCCTTTGCACTTCTTGACTAACTCCTTGGCGTCGTCCAATGCAGTCGGCCAGAAGAAACCATGGCGGAAGGCCTTGGCTACGAGGGACCTGGAGGCGGTATGGTGGCCACATTCGCCTTGGTGGATGTCTCTGAGGATCTCCATGCCCTTCTCCGGCTCCACACAGCGCTGATAAACGCCGGTCACGCTCCGCCTGGCAAGCTCTCTGTTGACGATGGTGTAGGCGCCTGCCCGGCGCTGGATCTGTCGGGCTAGCACTTCGTCTGCTGGTAGCACGCGGCTTACCAGGTAGTCGCGGATGGGCTGCGCCCAAGATGGGGCCGCCACCACTATGAAGACGGCAACTGGCACGAGGGTGGCCGGGTTGGGAGGCAGCGGGATGGAGCCGGCCGCTCCTGGTGGTGCCGATGAAGTCCCTGGGCCGACTGCTGTAGTCCTCGGGCCGCCTGCTAGAATTCCTGGGCCAGGTGCTGGTGGTGCAGCCCACGGGCCACCTGCTGAAGTCCCCGAGCCGACTGCTGAAGTCCACGGGCCGGCAGCTGGGGTCCCCGAGCCGGATCTGACTGCTCCGGGGTCAGCCGGCATGAAAATGGAGTCAGACTCTGGCGACGGCTTGATAGACGGCTTGCGCAGACATTCGAGGGAGACGCCGGCTGGTATGGCCTGCCGGGTGGAGCCAATGCGGGCGAGGGCGTCTGCTGCGTCGTTGTCGGCTCTTGGCACGTGGAGGAACTCGCACCCATCGAAGTGCCCGCTCATCTGCTGGACGAGGAAGCGGTAGCTTGCCATGTTGGCGTCCTTGGCGTCCTAGTCACCGGACGACTACTGGACCACCAAGTCTGAGTCGCCGTAGCAGAGGATGCGGCGAATGTCGATATCCTTAGCCAGTCAGAGCCCAAAGATGAGCGCCTCGTACTTGGCTACGTTGTTGGAGGCGGCGAAGTGGATCTGCAGCGTGTACTTTAGCTTGTCGCCCTTGGGAGAGGTGAGGACGATGCCGGCCCCCAAGCCGGTGCGCATCTTTGAGACGTCAAAGTGCATCCACCAATGCGTAGAATCCGGCGCTGGCGGCAGGTATTGAGACTCGGCCCAGTCGACTAAGAAGTCGGCCAGCGCTTGGGACTTGATGGCGGTGCGGGGCTGGTAGAGGATGGTATGGGGAGCCAGCTCGATGGCCCACTTGGCCACCCGGCCTGAGGCATCTCTGTTGCCCATGATCTCGGCTAGGGGGACGGTGCAGACCACCGTGATGGAGTGCTCTTGGAAATATTGCTTCAGCTTCTTGGCAGCAAAGTACACGCCGTAGCACATCTTCTGGTAGTGGGGGTAGTTCTGCTTGGAGGCGGACAAGACCTCACTCAGATAATACACTGGCCTCTGGACCGGCTGCACCTTGCCGGCTTCTAGGCGCTCGACCACAATCACCGTGCTGATGACTCGGCTGGTGGCAGCAATGTAGAGGAGCATCGGTTCCTTGGCAGCCGGAGCCGTCAGGATAGGCGGCATGGACATCATGCGCTTGAGCTGACGAAAAGCTTCGTCCGCCTGGTCGTTCCACTTGAAGCAAGTGGTTTTCTTCATGAGCTGGTACAGGGGGAGCGCCTTCTCGCCCAGCCGACTAATGAAGCGGCTGATGGATGCCAGGCACCCGGTGAACTTTTGGACGTCACGCAGCTTGGAGGGTCTCTCCATCCGCTCGATGGCCTTGATCTTCACGGGGTTGCACTCGATGTTGCGTTCAGATACAAGGAAATCGAGGAGCTGGCCGGCTGGCACTCCGAAGACGCACTTCTCCGGGTTGAGATTGATTTGAAAATGGCGCAGATTTTTTAAGGTCTCCTTGAGATCCTCTAGGAGGGTGCCGCGCCTCTCCGTCTTCACCACAATGTCATCCACATAGACGTGGGCGTTGCGGCCAGGTTGCTTCAACAAGCACTTCTGCATGCATCGTTGGAAGGTAGCGCCGGCATTCCTCAGGCCGAATGTCATGGTGTTGTAGCAGAAGGCTCCGAATGGTGTGATAAAGGCGGTCTTCAAGCGGTTGGCCGGATCTAGCTTGATCTGGTGGTAGCATGAGTACGCGTCCAAGAAGGACAACAGCTCGCAGCCGGCCGTGGAGTCTATCACTTAGTCGATCCGTGGCAGGGCAAACGGATCATTGGGGCAGGCCTTGTTGAGGCTCGTGTAGTCGATACACATGCGCCACTTGTTATTCTTCTTCAAGACGAGGACTGGGTTGGCAAGCCAGTCTGGGTAGAACACTTCCATGATGAAGCCGGCTGCCAGAAGCCGGGCGATTTCTTCACAAACGATCCTTCTCTTCTCTTCTGATAGGCGGCGAAGGGGTTGCTTGACCGGCTTAGCATCCTGCCTCACATGTAGTTTGTGCTCGGCGAAATCCGTCGGGACACCCGGCATGTCTTTGGGGGACCATGCGAAGATGTCTCGATTCTCATGGAGGAAAATCGATGAGCTCGCCTTCCTATTTGCTGTCGAGGTTGGTCCCTACAACAGCAAACCTCTCCGGGTGCGCCGGGTCCAAGGCGATCTTCTTGGTTTCCTTGGCCAGCTGGAAGGAGGCCCTTGCTTCCGTCTCCTTGGGATCAGTCGGCATGGCCGGCTTCTCGCTGGCCATGGCTACCATCCGGTCAAGGAGACGCTTCTCTTGAGCGATGACGAGGGACTCGGCCAGCTGGCTGCTGGCGGCAGCGCAGTCCAGTGACTTCTGGTAGTTGCCGGCAACAGTGATTATGCCCTTGGTACCCGGCATCTTGGCCTTCAGGTAGGCGTAGTGCGGGACCATCATGAATTTGGCCAGCGCCGGGCGGCCCAAGAGCGCATGGTAGGGGTTGTCCAGGTCGACCACCTCGAACCAGATTGGCTCGCGGCGGAAGTGGTTCTTGTTGCCGAACAGGACATTGGTCTTGATCTTGCCGATTGGAGAGCAGGAAAGGCCGGGAACTATGCCGTGGAAGACAGTCCGGCTGGGCTGAAGCTGCTTGACCTTGATGTCCAACCACTCCATGGTCTCGTAGTACAGGATGTTGATGCTGCTGCCGCCATCTATTAGAACTCGGCTGAAGCGGCAAGTCCGCCTCTCCGTTGAGAAGGTTGAGTCCAGCACCAAGGCGTATGCACCCGGCGAGGGCATCATGGCCGGGTGGTCAGCTTGGCTCTAGGTGATGGGCCTCTCGGACCAGTGCATGAAGGTGTGGACCCCTGAGCTGACAGCATTCACCTCACGGTGCTGCTGCCGTGTGCTGTGCTTGTCGTCGGCTTCGCTCGTGAAGACGACGTAGGTGGCGTTCTCTTCGGGGAACTCATCTTGAAGCATGCCGGCAGCTCGGGCCGGTTGCTGAACAGCCGGAGCTACCTGGCCGGCTGGTGGAGGAGGCGGCAGGGCCTCGCCCTTGGCAATCCGGGCGAGCCAGTTGGACTTCCGGGTGGTGTGGTTGGACGGCTTCGCGCCGCTATGGAACTTGCACGGGGCATCGAGGGCTTGCTCAAAGGAGAAGGTAGGCTGCCAGGCACCCTTGCCGCCCCGCTGACACTTGGGGCCGGGCTGCCCGGCCGGCTGCTGATCCTCGACAGCGGCCAGCTGCCGACTGTTGGAAACCGGCTGCGGGGTCTTGCGCTTGTTGTCGTTCGGTTGTTGACACCGGCTGGTGTCACCAGCCGGACTTTGGGAACCCGGCTGGACCACCCTGCAGGCCACGTCAACCCGAATCTCCGACTTCATGGAGGAGTCGGCAGTGGCGTACTTGTCGGCCACGACCAGGAGCTCGTCCAAGGTAGCCGGCTCATCGCACAAGATCTTGTGCTTGAGCAGAGTGCCCTCTCTACACCCGGCGGTGAAGTACTCGATGGCCTGCACCTCGTGGACCCCCTCGCAGGAGTTGCGCAGCTCGCCCCAACGCGTCAGGTAGTCGCGAGTAGACTCGGTCAGCCCCTGAATGCACATGGAGAGCTGGCGTGGCTTGGGAGGCCGCTTGTACGTACTGGTGAAGTTGCGGACGAAGGCGTCACTGAAATCTATCCAGTTGTTGATGCTGTTGGGCTTGAGGCTGTTCAGCCACGTCCGGGCCGTGCCCTAAAGCATGAGCGGGACGTACTTGATTGCGACGCGCTTGTTGCCGTTGGCGATGCCGACTGCTGTGGCGTAGTCGATCAGCCAGTCTTCCGGCTTCATGACGCCGTTGTACTTGGGCGTGTCTCTGGGGAGCGTGAACCCTCTGGGAAAGGGCTCATCGCGGATGCGGGGGCCGAAGCAGGCCGGCCCGATTGTGCGCTCCTCTTCCAACAACTGGGACCGAGCCAGCTCCTCGATCTGGTGGCGTGCGTCGTTTTCGGCGACTGCTTCGCGGGGGCCAAGCCGGCCGCCGAGCGTCGGGTGACCAGGTGGCGGCGTGGGAGTGGCCGCCCTCTCCCTCCGAGGGGGCAAGCGCTCTTCCGGCTGGCGTCGAGGCTCCAGGTTATGGAGCACATGGTGGCTGTCCGCTATCGTGCGGCACGCGCGATGGCTGTTGCTAGCAGCCTGCTCTGGGTATCGCGGCTGCCCGCGGCCTCCGCCGCTAGGGGACTGAGAGGTCGCGCCGTTCTCGCGACGGGGGACATGGGTGTCGACCCGTCGGCCTGCTCCCACCGCACGGTTGCCCATGTCCTACTGCTCGTTCGCAGCATCGATGAGCTGCTGGAGGCGCTCCAGTTGCTCGCGTAGCTCGTCGCCCTGCAAGTGCTTGAGCTTGTCTACGGCCGCCTGGGCGGCACGCATGTTCTGCGCCGGGGTCTCGTAGACCGGGCGTTCGACCCCCACCATGCTGGCAATCGCAGCGCCGCGTTGCCGGATGGCACCGGCCTGGCTAGGCTCAACCGCGGCCGGCGTCCCACCGACCACGCGGTCGATCTCGCGCTGAGTAGCTTCAGCGCGGCGCTTCAGCGCCGCCATCTTGGAGGCGCTGTCGAAAAGCTTGACGCGGAACTCCTCCAGCTCCTCTTGGCTGGCGCCAAGGGGAGGAGGCGTCGCCAGGGCGTGTATGGTCACGTCCAGCGGATCCTGGTTGGATCCGCCAGTGCCCAGGCCATCGCCGATGACCATCACCTCCGCGAAGGTGCCGGCATCGAGCACACCGATAGGAGCGTCGCTGGCGGCGGGAGGGAGGGGATCGTCGACGATCTCCACGTAGCTAGGGAAATCGTCGGTGGAGTCCATGTCGACGAGAGCGAGCTTGTCGAAGAGCTTGGTGAGGGAGTCGGCCGCTCGTGCGTCGGCGGCGGGCTCGTCAAAGAGGCTGAGCTCGCTGAAGAGGCCGGCGAGGCGACCCGCGGGGAAGGCGGCTCCCGCGTCAGGTGATGCGCCAAGGCCAGCGCAGGCGGGCCCATCGGGCCGGCTGATCTCGCCAGCCGTGGCACACTCGCTGGAGAGGAACAAGGTTCCCGTCCAGAACGTGTCTCCGGCCGACGTCGCTGCTGGCCCCACGGTGGGCGCCAACTGTCATGGTAAAATATCGATAGATGCCAGGGGGTGGCTTATCATGGTTGGGGCCATGAGATCATCATCGGGTCCTGGAAGCTGGAGTGGGCACAAGCTCGGACGGACACGAGATCTACCCAGGTTCAGGGTTCTCCTAAGAGATGAAACCGCTACTCCTGCTCTGCCGGGTCTCCGCATGATCACTATGAAGCAAAGAGTACAATGGTGCTCCTAGAGCTGTTCGGCCAGAGGAGGAAGAAGGGCAAGGCTAGCTCTCTCCCCTCCCTGGCTATGGTGTGTGTAGAACTGAAGTGGAACATGAGGGGAACCCTTTGCATGGGTGTGGCCTGGGGGGTTTTATAGGCTAACCCCCCAGGGGTACAATGGTACTATGGCCGGGTGGTAGGCCCCGGCTGCCAGCGTCCATGGGGGCCGGGTTCTCCGCCGGCTGCTGGGGCCCGCCTCTCCTGGGCCCTGCCGGCTGCCGGGGAACCGGCCGACAGGTGGGGCCCGCCGCCTGTGGGCCCCGCTAATGGTTCTTCACTATGGTGCCGTCCGTGCTGACGGAGGGCGTGTCGGGCGCGCCATGGCTACAGCGCCGCGCCGGGCAGGTCGGCGGCCGCCTGGCGGCGCCTACTGTAGCCATGCAGCCGTGATTTGGGGGAGGCATGGCGCACTGTGGCCATGCCCCAGCTTGTCTCCTGGTCGGGCTCAAACTCCTAGGGAGGGGACGGGCCGCCTGCTAGGAGCCGGCCCGTACCCTCGCCGCCTTCTGGAGTGCGCCGTCTTCCGGGGTACGTCGCCTTCTGGAACGCGCCGTCTTCTAGGAGGCGGCCTTCTAGCTTCAACCGCTTTCTTGGGGCCCGCCGTCTTTTAGGAGGCGGCCCTCCGGTCCCGTCCGGCCCCGGAGGCCGGTCTTACGACCAATCGGACTGAGGGACTTGGCCAGCCCCGATGTCTTGAAATATGATTAAGTGCTGATGAGGCTACCCGGAGTCTATCCCCCCGACAAAAAACCAACATGAGACAGAGCATATGAAGATTCGACCCAACTACTACGCAGTTGGCTCGAACCTCGAGGGCTACACCCAGTGGGTGCGCTGGCGCGCCCCCACTGACCAACTGCAAAGGAGAAGCCAGAGGAAGAAAAGACTCATCAACACGGAGCGCTCCAGCTCCCGTGCCCTCTCAGCTTCGGCCTGAGTGAAGGCCTGAAACCGCTCCGCGCGCGCGCGGAGATGCTGGCTCACGGCGTCCACGGCCGCCTCCTCCTACGTCTGCGGCCCGAAGGCGACCGCCGTGCTTGACCCGGCCCGCACCTGCTGCGACCCGGCGGCAGGACAGGCTCCCAGCGCCGCCTGCGGCTGCCTGACCACCAGGGCATGACCATCGCCCGCCGTCTCCTCCACGACCGACCTTGACTCCGGCACGACGGCCGGCGTCACTTGCGGTGCCATGACCGGCGTTTGCTGCGGCGTCGCGTCCGCCGTCATCTGCAGCGCCGCGTCCGGCGTCACCTGCGGTGCCCCCTCCAGGCTGGATCCCCCTCCGCCTCCAGCCGCCTCCACCCACTCGACCACGTCGGTCGGCGGCGGGGTGTCATCGCCGATCACCATGACCTCCCGGTCGTCCACTGCCATCTCCGCCCGGCTGCCCAGGTCACGCTCCTCCTCCGTCGGCGGCACGACGACCACCATGTCCGTGCCTACCGTCGTCTCCGGCCACGCCGGCCCGGCCTAGGCCTCCGCCTCCAGCTCCTCGAGGGCCTTGTTCCAGTCCCTTCAGACGCAGCGCTCCCTATCCGCCGGGTCCAGGCCGAGATCCTCCCCGGCCAAGTCCTTGGGCAGGTCGATGGCGCTAGTTCGGGTCTTCCGGAATGCAAAGCCGCCCCCAGACGTGGCATCTGTCGTGGCGAGTGCCAACGCCAGCGGCGACCTGAATCACAGCAAGAGAAGTATAAGAAAGGAACAGCTCGGCAGCACGCCGAAGCCTGCAAGCTAAACTTACCCGGTCACGATCGGGACGGCCGGCCTTGCCGATACCACCGGGATGACGCGACGCCTCTTCTTGGCGCCCGGCTTGCCGCCCGCGGCCGGGTCCGCCATGCGTTTGGTGGCCGGTTTCCTCGGCGCCACGTCCCCCTTCCCGTGCGGCCGGCTGGCTGCGGCCGGCACGCGGGACGACCCGGCCCCGGCCGCACCGCCGCCTCCTCCCCTCAGCGGTGCTGCATCGTCGGCATGCATCAGAACCCCCTGCATCACCTTCCATTCGATCTCGAGAGGAATCAGGATGCAGAAACTTACCCGTATGGTGCACCTCACCGGCGTCAGCGTCCGCCGTCTCCGGGTCCTCGGCGAGGCCTCCCGCCTCCTCCGTGCCGCCTGGCTGGGCGACCGCTACCTGCTTCGTCGTCCCGTCATATGGATGCCAGATGGCATTCAGCAGTGCCTCCCTCGTCGCGTCAAGACGGAGAAAAAGTTGGGACATAGTAAAGAACAGAGACCAAGGACTCACCGCAGGCGCCGGGTTCCTGTTGCTGTAGGGGGCCTTCCCGGACTGCCACCCCTCCTTCATCCCGGCATTTGAGATGTCATTGACCCGGCCGACAATCTGCTCCTGCGTCAACCGCCAGGACGACATCCGGTCGGGGTCCTGAAGGCCAGACATCTAGCCGATGATATGCGTCCGGCGCTGCAGAAGCAGCACCCGGCGCGCGATGTCGGCCGCGATGAGGTCCGTCCCGGTGAGCCCCTCGCGCGCCACCATCTCGGCGACCCGGCTGCTCATGTTTAGCACCTCCTGCGTCGGGCTCTTGGGGTAGTAGGTCTAGTTGGTCTTGGCGTGCGGCGTCACGTCGAGGAAGGGTGGCAAGTTGATACGGTCCGCGCCGAGGTTGCGGACATAGAAGAAGGTGTTCTGCCACTTCTTGGTAGAATCCTCCAGTGGCATCTTGGGGCACACCCCGTGCGGCCGTGACGAGACGACGGTGGCCCCGCAGGCAGACATGACGCCGGCCTCTGGCCCCTGCTGCTTCAAGAAGAAGAAGCAGACCCAAAGATCGACGCTGGGCTCGATGCCCAGGTGGCCCTTGCACAGGGGTGACAAACCCTGAGAGCTGCAGCACCGCATTCGCCCCCAGGTGGTGCGGCTGGAGCCCGAAGAACTCCAGGAACACGTGGAAGAAGTCGCTCGCGGGGAGACCAAACCCGCGCTTAAAGTGGGAGTAGAAGACCACGCGTTCGGTCCCCTCCGACCGCGTGCCAGCTCGCCGTCGGGCAGGCGTACGGTCCACTTTGTCTCCGGCGGCAGCCGCCGTGTGTCGCGCAGGTATTGGACATCCCCGGCGGTGACGGTGGATCCCTCCCACGAGCCTTTCGGCAGCGCCATCGGCGGCGCTCGATGATAACTCACAAGTATAGGAGATCGCAACAGTTTTCGAGGGTAGAGTATTCAACCCAAATTTATTGATTCGACACAAGGGGAGCCAAAGAATATTCTCAAATATTAGCAGCTGAGTTGTCAATTCAACCACACCTGAAAGACTTAATATCTGCAGCAAAGTATTTAGTAGCAAAGTAGTATGGAAGTAACGGTAACAGTGGCAAAAGTAACAGTAACAGTTTTGTAGCAATTGTAATAGTGGCAATGGCAAAGTAACGTATCAAAGATCAATATGTGAAAAGCTCGTAGACAATGGATCAATGATGGATAATTATGTCGGATGGCATTCATTATGCAACAGTTATAACCTAGGGTGACACAGAACTAGCTCCAATTCATCAATATAATGTAGGCATGTATTCCGAATATAGTCATACGTGCTTATGGAAAAGAACTTGCATGACATCTTTTGTCCTACCCTCCTGTGGCAGCGGGGTCCTAATGGAAACTAAGGGATATTAAGACCTCCTTTTAATAGAGAACCGGAACAAAGCATTAGCACTTAGTGAATACATGAACTCCTCAAACTACGGTCATCACCAGGAAGTGTCCCGACTATTGTCACTCCGGGGTTGCTGGATCATAACACGTAGTAGGTGACTATAACTTGCAATATATGATCAAGAACACAAATATATTCATGAAAACATAATAGGTTCAGATCTGAAATCATGGCACTCGGGCCCTAGTGACAAGCATTAGGCATAGCAAAGTCATAGCAACATCAATCTTAGAACATAGTGGATACTAGGGATCAAACCCTAACAAAACTAACTCGATTACATGATAAATATCATCCAACCCATCACCGTCCAGCAAGCCTACGATGGAATTACTCACGCACGGTGGTGAGCATCATGAAATTGGTGATGGAGGATGGTTGATGATGATGATAGCGACGATTTCCCCTCTCCGAAGCCCCGAACGGACTCCAGATCTGGCCTCCCGAGGAAGAACAGGAGGTGGCGGCGGCTCCGTATCATAAAACACGATGAATCCTTCTCTCTGATTTTTTCTCCCTGAACGTGAATATATGGAGTTGGAGTTGAGGTCGGTGGAGCTTCGTGGGACCCACAAGCCAGCGGGGCGCACCCAGGGGGTAGGACGCTCCCCCACCCTTGTGGACAGGTGGTGGGTCCCCCTCGGTTGATTCTTTCGCCAATATTTTTATTTATTCCAAAAATATTCTCCGTGAAGTTTCAGGTCATTCCGAGAACTTTTATTTCTGCACAAAAATAACACCATGGCAATTCTGCTGAGAACAGCGTCAGTCCGGGTTAGTTCCATTCAAATCATGCAAATTAGAGTCCAAAACAAGGGCAAAAGAGTTTGGAAAAGTAGATACGATGGAGACGTATCAACTCCCCCAAGCTTAACCCATTGCTTGTCCTCAAGCAATTCAGTTGACAAACTGAAAGTGATAAAGAAAAACTTTTACAAACTCTGTTTGATCTTGTTGTTGCAAATATGTATAGCCAGCATTCAGGTTTTCAGCAAAGATTATGAACTAACCACATTCACAATAACATTTAGGTCTCACGTTTACTCATATCAATGGCATAATCAACTAGCGAGTAATAATAATAAATCTCGGATGATAACAATTTTCCAAAACAATCATGATATGATATAACAAGATGGTATCTCGCTAGCCCTTTCTGAGACCGCAAAACATAAATGCAGAGCACCCCTGAAGATCAAGGACTGACTAGACATTTTAATTCATGGTAAAAGAGATCCAGTCATAGTCATACTCAATATCAATTAATAACAACGCATACAAATGACAGTGGTGCTCTCTAACTGGTGCTTTTTATAAGAGAATGATGACTCAACAATAAAAGTAAATAGATAGGCCCTTCGCAGAGGGAAGTAGGGATTTGCAGAGGTGCCAGAGCTCGAGCTTTTTGAAACAGAGATGAATATAATTTTGAGCGGTATGCTTTCATTGTCAACATAACAACCAAGAGATCTCGGTATATTCCATACTAGATACATTATAGGCGGTTCCCAAATAGAATGGTAAAGTTTTTACTCCCCCACCACCAACAAGCACACTCCACGGCTGGTCCGAAACAACGGGTACCGTCCAACTAACAACAATCCTGGGGGAGTTTTGTTTGAAGTTATATTTTGATTTGATTTGAGCATGGAACTGGGCATCCCAATTACCAGCCATTTTCTCGTGAATGATGAGCGGAGTCCACTCATCGTGAGAATAACCCACCTAGCATGGAAGATACTGACAGCCCCCAGTCACTACACGAGTGATTCGGGCATATAAAACAGATTATCATTTGAAGGTTTAGAGTTTGGCACATGCAAATTTACTTGCAATGGCAGGTAAATACCGCATATAGGAGGGTATTGTGGATTCATATGGAACAACTTTGGGTTTATGGAAGTGGATGCACAAGCAGTATTCCTGTTTAGTACAAGTGAAGGCTAGCAAACGACTGGGAAGCGACCAACTAGAGAGCGACAACAGTCATAAACATGCATTGAGAGTAACCAACATTGAGTGCAAGCATGAGTAGGATATAAATCACCATGAACATAAATATCGTGGAGGCTATGTTGATTTTGTTTCAACTACATGTGTGAACATGTGCCAAGTCAAGCCACTCGAATCATTCAGAGGAGGATACCATCCTATCATACTACATCACAACCATTTTAAAAGCATGTTGGCACGCAAGGTAAACTATTATAAACTCCTAGCTAATTAAGCATGGCATAAGTAGCTATAATCTCTAATTGTCATTGCAAACATGTTTCATTCATAATAGGCTGAATCAGGAATGATGAACTAATCATATTTACAAAAACAAGATAGGTCGAGTTCATACCAGCTTTTCCTCATCCCAATCATTTCATCATATATCGTCATTATTGTCTTTCACTTGCACGACCGAACGATGTGAATAATAATAATAGTGCGCGTGCATTGGACTAAGCTGGAATCTACAAACATTTATTCAAAGGAGAAGACAAGGTAATATGGGCTCTTCGTTAGATCAACAATAATGCATATGAGAGCCAGTCATCATTTTCATCGTGGTCTTCTCCTCTCGACCCCCAAAGAAAAGAAAAGAATTTCAAAGAAACACACTGAAATGTTTTTGGAGTTTTTGTTTTTCTGAAGAAAGTAAAATAGGAACGAGAAAAACTATTTACACGGGAAAGCTCCCAACAAGCAAAAGAAGAGCGAGAAATCTTTTTGGGTTTTCTTTAATACTACAACTAAGCATGGTAGGGAAATAAGCTATAACTAATTTTTTTTGTTTTGTTTTTCTCAAAGTTTTTCAAACACACAAGAAGAAAGCGGGAAAAAGAAAGTAAACTAACATGGATAATACAATGAAAAAGTATGAACACCAACAACTGGAATGAGTGTGTGAACATGAATGTAATGTCGGTGAGAAATACGTACTCCCCCAAGCTTAGGCTTTAGGCCTAAGTTGGTTTAGGGCCACGACTGGCCCGGATTGTATCCGAAATCATAGTTGGGTTGTACTGTGCTGTGGCCGCTACCGCTTGGCGAGCTACTTCTTGAAGGCGAGCGGCCTCCGCTACTCTCTCATACTGGCCTCCTCTCTAGTTATAAAATATCTCCCATTTACCTGAAAGTTAAAGAAGGCACGAGCAGGAAGGGTAATATGGACAGCACGCCGTCTGTCAAAGATTAGTCGGTAATGGAGGGACTGTTCGTTCCTCTCAAGAAACTGGTAGCGTACCATAGCATCATAATCTAGAAAAGCAGGTGGCAACTCAATGTCATTCCCTCTTATGGGTACACCAAGATAATTAGCTAAACGAGTTGCATAAATCCCACCAAATAAATCTCCATCTTTAGCATTTAAGATGTAACCTCCTCGCAATAATAGCTCCCAAGTTATAACCCCTATCACCTAACACCGCACACTTGAGTCACCCCGGGCATAAAAACCGAAGACCGAAAACCGAACCCGAAAAGATTGAGACCGAACCCGAAAAGACCGAAACCGAAAAGACCGAATAAAGTTCTGTCTGCAAAACTATAAGACCGAAATAAGTACGGTCAATTCGGTCCTCTACTCTGCAAGACCGAATAGACCGAATAGACCGATTTAAAAGCCCACACACACATGCCATAGGCCATGTTTGTAGATCATCTAAGGCCCAACCGGGCAGTAGTCCAGGATGTTCTCCTCATGAGCGAGAGACATGCACGTCCTCACCATCACAATCCACGCACATACCAACCAGGCAATACTCTCATTCCTCCCCTTCTCTCACGAGTGAGACACGAACCAACCATGCATACGCCTGCTACTTGTTAGTCTGTTCACTGATTATATACTTATGTTCTCACTTGTTTGAATTCTCTAATATACACATGCACCTCTGTAAACATTTTTTTTCTCTCAATTTTTCTTATATAAACATGTACTAGTATATTGGGAAGTAGCATATATGAATATGAGTTGTTGCATTAAATTTGGTCTGTTTGGTCGGGAGCGAACATTGCCCTGTAAAGACCGAAGACCGAATAGTGGAGGACCAAAAAGACCGAAATTATTTCGGTCTTTAGTTATGGAAGACCGAATTCTTGCAAGACCGAACCGAACAAACCGAAAAGACCGAACGCCCAGGACTACACTTGAGGACACTAAGATCTGGAACGCAAAGGTGGCTATGATCATGTTTACCATTAATGCATCTACCTATAAAGAGAGCAAAATAATGTATGGCAGGAAAGTGAATGCTCCCTATGGTAGCTTGTGTGATATTTCTAGTTTCTCCCGTAGTGGTGCTAGCAAGGAAATCATTGTATTCAGCTTTGTGAGGCTCACTAAGAAGGCCCCATTGTGGGATTTTGCAAGCAGTATTAAAATCCTCAAGGTCCATGGTATATGATTCATCATAAAGATCAAATAAAACAGTATGGGTATTGCGCTTAGATGAAAATTCAAACCTCCGCACAAAGGAATCGGTGAGGTAGTAGTATTGTCGGCACTTATCTGACATGAAGTCCTCAAGGCCGGCATTTTGTACGTATGCATCAAACTCATCCTTGAAACCTGCATGAACCATAAATTCATCTGACGGCCATTCACAAGGCCGCACTTGAGCTTCCCTTGGTGGTTTAAGGTCCGGCTCACGTATTGCGAGCCTCGGTGCTTGCTTCCTCGAAGAACCACCTTGGTACATTTTCCTAGACATTTTTCTTCCTCTGAAAAATTTCTGAAACTTTTAGTGACTCAAAATAAAAGTGAACCAAACTCAACAAAATTGATAGCAACTACTCCTACAAGTGTCTAGAGGCTATATCATGCATCAAAACTACTTTGGACCACATAAATCTGACATGCAAGCTCAAGAACAAGGTCACCACAGCAGCAAAAATTTGCAATAAATAAAGCACTAGAACAAAAACTAATTGGACCATTGGAGGAGTCACATACCGAAGAACAATCCCCCAAAATAGTTTTGCAAATGGAGCTTTACACAAGGAGATTGAAAATGGCAGCAAGAAGAGCTAGAACACGGGTTTTAGCTATGGGATGATTTTTTCTGGAGGAAGACAAAGTGGATGGGTGCTGGGATAAGTGACGGGGGCCTACGTGGGACCCACAAGGCAGGGGGCGCCCAGGGGGTAGGGCGCACCCTCCACCCTTGTGGTCCACTGGTGCAGCCCCCTGGTGCAATCTCAGTGCCAGAAATTCTAGAATGTTCTATAAAAAATCAAACTAAATTTTCAGGGCATTTGGAGAACTTTTATTTTCGGGATATTTTTATTGCACGGATAATTTAGAAAACAGACAGATAATACTATTTTTGCTTTATTTATTCTAAATAACAGAAAGTAAGAGGTGGGTACAGAAGGTTGTGCTTTCTAGATTCATCCATCTCATGCTCATCAAAAGGAATCCGTTAACAAGGTTGATCAAGTCTTATTAACAAACCTCTTTCGAATAACATGAAACCAAAGAATTTTTTTATAACACTAGGTTACCTCAATGGGGATATGCATATCCCCAACAATAAGAATATCATATTTCTTTTTGACAGAAGGGAGAGGGAATTCAAAACCTCCAATAGTAATGGTTGAAATTTTTCCAATAGAATTGATACTATGAACTTGAGGTTGTTTCTTCGGAAAGTGTACCGTGTGCTCATTACCATTAACATGCAAAGTGACATTGCCTTTATTGCAATCAATAACAGCCCATGCAGTATTCAAAAAGGGTCTACCAAGGATGATCGACATACTGTCGTCCTCGGGAATATCAAGAATAACAAAGTCCGTTAAGATAGTAACGTTTGCAACCACAACAGGCACATCCTCACAAATACCGATGGGTATAGCAGTTGATTTATCAGCCATTTGCAAAGAGATTTCAGTAGGTGTCAACTTATTCAATTCAAGTCTACGATATAAAGAGAAAGGCATAACACTAACACTGGCTCAAAGATCACATAAAGCAGTTTTAACATAGTTTCTTTTAATGGAGCATGGTATAGTTGGTACTCCTGGATCTCCAAGTTTCTTTGGTATTCCACCCTTAAAAGTGTAATTAGCAAGCATGGTGGAAATTTCAGCCTCCGGTATCTTTCTTTTATTTGTAACAATATCTTTCATATACTTAGCATAAGGAGGCATTTTAAGCATATCAGTTAAACGCATACGCAAAAAGATAGGTCTAATCATTTCAGCAAAGCGCTCAAAATCCTCATCATCCTTTTTCTTGGATGGCTTAGGAGGAAAGGGCATGGGTTTCTGAACCCATGGTTCTCTTTCTTTACCATGTTTCCTAGCAACGAAGTCTCTCTTATCATAATGTTGATTCTTTGATTGTGGGTTATCAAGATCAACAACAGGTTCAATCTCTACATCATTATCATTACTAGGTTGAGCATCGACATGAACATCATCATTAACATTATCACTAGGTTCATGCTCATCACCAGATTGTGTCTCAGCATCAGAAATAGAAATATCATTTGGATTCTCAGGTGTGTCTATAACAGGTTCACTAGAAACATGAAAAGTCCTATCAGCTTTCTTTTTCTTTTTATTACTAGGACTAGATGCATCAGTATTAATTCTCTGAGAATCTTGCTCAACTCTCTTGGGATGACCCTCAGGATACAAAGGTTCCTGGGTCATTTTACCACCTCTAGTCATAACCCTAACAGCATTATCATTGTTCTTACTATTCAACTCATTAAGCAAATCATCCTGTGCCTTAAGTACTTGTTCTACTTGAGTTCTAACCATGGAAGCATGCTTACTAATAAGCTTAAGATCATTAATAGTTCTACTCATATAATCACCCAAGCAGTCAAGCATGTGAGCATTACGTTTCAATTGTCTACTAACATAAGCATTGAAATTTTCTTGTTTAACAATAAAATTATCAAACTCATCCAAGCATTGACTAGCAGACTTATTATGAGGAATATCACCTTCATCAAATCTAAAAAGAGTGTTTACCTCTACTACCTGTGTCGGGTTATCAAGACCATGTATTTCTTCAATAGGCGGTAAATTCTTAACATCTTCAGCTTTAATACCTTTTTCTTTCATAGATTTCTTTGCCTCTTGCATATCTTCAGGACTGAGAAATAGAATACCTATTTTCTTTGGAGTTGGCTTAGGTGGTGGTTCAGGAAGAGTCCAATCATTATCATTACTCAATATATTATTCAATAGCAATTCAGCTTGCTCAACAGTTTGTTCCCTGAAAACACAACCGGCACAACTATCTAGGTGGTCCCTAGAAGCATCGGTTAGTCCATTATAAAAGATATCAAGTGTTTCATTTTCCTTGAGAGCATGATCAGGCAAAGCATTAAGTATTGGAGAAGCCTCCCCCAAGCTTGTGGGAGACTCTCTTCTTCAATTTGCACAAAGTTAAATATTTCCTTTAAAGCAGCTTGTTTCTTATGAGCAGGGAAATATTTTTCAGAGAAGTAATATATCATATCCTGGGGACTACGCACACAACCAGGAGCAAGAGAATTAAACCATAACTTAGCATCACCTTTTAACAAGAAAGGAAACAATTTAAGAATATAGTAATAGCGGATTTTTTCCTCATGAGAAAATAGGGTGGCTATATCATTCAATTCAGTAAGATGTGCCACAACAGTTTCAGATTCATAACCATAGAAAGGATCAGATTCAACCAAAGTAATTAACTCAGGATCGACAGAGAATTCATAATCCTTATCAGTAACAAAGATAGGTGAAGTAGCAAACTTAGGATCATATTGCATTCTAGCATTCAAAGACTTTTCCCTCAGCTTAGCTAATAGTTTCTTAAGATCCTCTCTATCATTGCAAGCAAAAAAGTCTCTAGCAATTTCTTCATCCATAATATAACCCTCAGGTACAATAGGCAATTCATATCTAGGGGGAGAATCATAATCTTCAGTTTCAGTAATTTCATTTTCTCTAACCCTAGCAAGTTGTTCATCAAGAAATTCACCTAGTGGCACAGTATTATCAAGCAAAGTAGTAGTATCATCATAAGCATCATGCATAGCAGAAGTGGCATCATCAATTACTTGCAACATATCAGAATTACTAGCAGGTGTAGGTGTCGCAAGCTTACTCAAAACAGAAGGTGAATCAAGTGTAGAGCTAGATGGCAGTTCCTTACCTCCCCTCAAAGTAGAGGGAAAAATCTTGGTTCTAGTATCTTTCAAATTCCTCATAGTGATCAACAAATATAAATCCCAAGTGACTCAGAGAATAGAGCTATGCTCCCCGGCAACAGCGCCAGAAAAAGGTCTTGATAACCCACAAGTATAGGGGATCGCATCAGTTTTCGAGGGTAGAGTATTCAACCCAAATTTATTGATTCGACACAAGGGGAGCCAAAGAATATTCTCAGGTATTAGCAGCTGAGTTGTCAATTCAACCACACCTGAAAGACTTAATATCTGCAGCAAAGTATTTAGTAGCAAAGTAGTATGGAAGTAACGGTAATAGTGGCAAAAGTAACAGTAACAGTTTTGTAGCAATTGTAATAGTGGCAACGGCAAAGTAACGTAGCAAAGATCAATATGTGAAAAGCTCGTAGGCAATGGATCAATGATGGATAATTATGTCGGATGGCATTCATCATGCAACAGTTATAACCTAGGGTGACACAGAACTAGCTCCAATTCATCAATATAATGTAGGCATGCATTCCGAATATAGTCATACGTGCTTATGGAAAAGAACTTGCATGACATCTTTTGTCCTACCCTCCCATGGCAGCGGGGTCCTATTGGAAACTAAGGGATATTAATGCCTCCTTTTAATAGAGAACCGGACCAAAGCATTAGCACTTAGTGAATACATGAACTCCTCAAACTACGGTCATCACCGGGAAGTGTCCCGACTATTGTCACTCCGGGGTTGCCGGATCATAACACGTAGTAGGTGACTATAACTTGCAATATAGGATCAAGAACACAAATATATTCATGAAAACATAATAGGTTCAGATCTGAAATCATGGCATTCGGGCCCTAGTGACAAGCATTAGGCATAGCAAAGTCATAGCAACATAAATCTTAGAACATAGTGGATACTAGGGATCAAATCCTAACAAAACTAACTCGATTACATGATAAATCTCATCCAACCCATCACTGTCCAGCAAGCCTACGATGGAATTACTCACGCACGGCGGTGAGCATCATGAAATTGGTGATGGCGGATGGTTGATGATGACGATGGCAACGATTTCCCCTCTCCGGAGCCCCGAATGGACTCCAGATCTAGCCTCCCGAGGAAGAACAGGAGGTGGCGGCCCCTCCGTATCGTAAAACATGATGAATCCTTCTCTCTGATTTTTTTTGCTCCCCGAACATGAATATATGGAGTTGGAGTTGAGGTCGGTGGATCTTCATGGGACCCACAAGCCAGGGGGCGCGCACCCTTATGGACAGGTGGTGCGTCTCCCTCGGTTGATTCTTTCGCCAATATTTTTATTTATTCCAAAAATATTCTCCGTGAAGTTTCAGGTCATTCCGAGAACTTTTATTTCTGCACAAAAATAACACCATGGCAATTATGCTGAAAACAGCGTCAGTCCGGGTTAGTTCCATTTAAATCATGCAAATTAGAGTCCAAAACAAGGGCAAAAGAGTTTGGAAAAGTAGATACGATGGAGACGTATCACTCGACATGGGCGCGGGGCGCGTGGGCTCAGAAAGGAAGAAGAGGCGGCTGCCGAGCGCTGCAGATCGGCCGCCGAGCGCTGCAGAGCGGCGGCAGTGCTTCGCTCGAGAGCAGCGGGGCGTTGCACCGTGCGACGGGCTCGGAGGCGAGAGCATGGGAGAAAGAAGAAGATTGGGGGGCGCGTGAGTGAATGATTTCCGCCGGCCCCTTCCCCTGATTTATAAGCCATGAACTAAACGTGGGGAAATGGGATCGGTTGCGCCCACCCCTCCCACTTCCCCGCATTAAGTGGGCACGATCTAGGCGTCAATTAAACGACGCCAAGAAGGGCAACCGCCTATGGCCGCCGCAATAAATCCCCGAGCGTGGGCCGAGGGCGCGGAGTGGCGGGCCCCTGCCCGTCGTTACGTCCCATCCCGCGCGTGGCCTGCCAGGGCCTCTTCAGCTTCTGGGCGCCATGTGGCATCCGAGCCAAAACCAAGAGATCGCATCCCTCCCCCTCAAGATTCGGTGGACTCTTCGATTTCTCGCCAATGCCGGGATGCCGCGATTCGGCTTTCGCAAGCCGGCATGCAGTGTGTGTTGCCGGACCCGGCGGTCGCAAGCTTCATCAGCATCTACCACCTTCTCAGGGGGTGAAACTGCGAAGGCCCCCCTGCTTGAAGCCGGCGAGCCTTCACAGCTTCGGGGACTACTATCGGGGGGATGGACCCCGGGTAGGCAATGGAACCCGGATCCTTTTAAAAACAATGGGGCCGGCCTCGCCCCTCAATCTGGCTTGCGCTTGGCCGGATTCCTCGACCCGGCCAAGCCCCGCAACCCGGCCGGGCCCGCTGGCGCATGCCGGCTGGCTCCGCCAAACCAAGACCTCCTCAACCCGGCCTCGGGTCGGCTCCTGTCCCATCCAAGGCGTACGACGGATCAAGTCCCCGTAAGGGAGATGAGCACGGCTACAGTGGCCCACCAACCCCTCTGACCGGCAGGAGCGTGGCAACAGTGCCCCACCTACCCCGCTGACCAGGGCCGGCATGGCAACAGTGCGCCCCTCGTCATGCTGACGCAGGCCGATGGCGACCGGGTGACGTGCCACTATAGCTGAGCCGGCTCAACCACTCCGTGACGCAAGACAAGACAGGGAACAATGCCCTCTGGCGCACGGGGCCCGCGCCCGAAGAACCCGACGAATCCTGGTACCCGGCGGGTCCGAGCACCGGCTTCCCAGACACTGACATCCCGGCCCCGCGGCCGTGTAACTTTACCATTGTAACCCTGGGGGGTTGACCTATAAAACCCCCAGGAGGCCTCCATGCATGGGGCGATCAGACCCTCAGTAGACCACACACACACAAGGAGAAGGAGCAGCCAGAGCCTTGGCCTGCCTTCCTTCCTGCCCCAAACAGCTCTAGGAGCAACTCTGTACTGATACATATAAACCACTCTCAGCAGGACTAGGGGTGTTATCTCTCTGGAGAGCCCCGAACCTGGGTATGTCTTGCGTCCCACGCTCGCTCATGCCGACCTCGCCTCTGGAGCCCACCGGTGCCCTCGAGCCTGTCCCTCTCTTTAGCCATCCTTTGGCATCTGCCGTGCACCCACCATGACACCAAACACAGGTGACTACATCACGGGGATGCCGGAACATGTTAATGAGAAAGAAGAACAAAACCGGTAACAGGAGCAACGATATAGTGAGCATGGTGATGACTCAGGAGGATACCGATGCACACCGGGTTTTGTAAAGTATCGTGAAGCAAAGGTAACATCACATGATAACCAAAGGTTCACTCGAATATCATTCACGTAATCATAGGGACCGATATGGATGTCCACGGTTTCGCTATCGGTCATTGAATGAAGGAGTTTCATTCATGTCTATGATTTACCAAACCTACAGGGTCACAAGCTTAAGGTAATCATGATCTTCATAGTGTTAGTAGTGCGGGAGTGATGAGAATATATTTGTGAAATTGTTTCATTAATATCCGGAATAGTTCCGACAGGTTCCGGAAGCGTTTCGGGGCCACCGGAAGGGATTCGGTGAATATCGGGTAATACCGGGTATTACCGATTAATATATATAGGTGAAAAATGTTTCCAGGGATATTAAATTATATATATATATAATGCTCTGAAAATGTTTAGAACAAATATAAATTTAATATCAGTGGGCCTAATAAGGCCAAGAGGTGGACGACAACTTGGGCCACAAGGGCCCAAGTAGGAAGGCCCCCCCCCCCTTTCCTTGTGGTGGGGCGATGAATTGGACAAGGGGAGGGAGTCCAAATCCCTCTCCCTTGGCATGCCTCCCAAAGGGGACTTTTCCCCTTTGGTGTCTGCCCTCACCTCCTCCTCCAACCTATATATACTAGAGGATTTTCACCCTATGTTGATACAAGTTTTGGAGCCTCCTCTAGTTGATCTAGTTCTAGTTCTTGTTGGTTCTAGCTGACTAATTAGAGCTAGCCCTAGCCACCTATAATCCTCATAATAAGAAGCCCCGTGTGGTTCTAATATCCTCCCTCTAATTCTCCGGTGACGATTAGCTATGGACGGCGAAGCGCTGCTGGATCGTGAAGACCGTACGCTTGCAACCAAGTAGAGAGGTCGTGCTTTCGGTCTTCCATTCGAGGGATCATTCGAGGGCAGTTTGTGGGATTGTCATCAATGTTCAAGGGACTCCAAGTACGATCTACACCGACCCGTATACTTCCGCTGCACTTCGGAGTCAGTAACGATCATTGATCCTAACCCGATATGCATCTTCATATTGTTCCTGGGTGTTCGTAGGGCGAAATATTTTGTTTTCTACTACATTTCCCAACAGTGGCATCTAAGCGGTTCTATGAGTAGATGCAGGTTTCGATCTAGAAAACATTTGATTATGAGGGTGATGTTATTGCTATGCTTCCCTCGAGTGTTGCTTCGGTTCACTTCATTGACGGCATGGTGTCTCTTTTCATAAGGTTCTGACAATCGCTCAGCTCTGGCTGTCGACTATTTGCTAACAGTTCCTTGGGCTTCACCATAGTCAAGAATAGTGAACCGTCATGTACGCAACAGGGCGATGAAGACGGATGATCTTCTAGGGGGTCACGTGTATTAGACGAAGTTTCGTGTGGGGGAACGAGATTTTTAATTAAGTCTCTTCTTTCACACACCCCGAAAGTTAATCTAGCAACAAGGATTATCACTTTATAGTGTGCATGTAGGTAGCTAGGTTTTTTCGAAAACCCTAGAGGCCATGTAATTAAAATTTGCCAAACCGATTAGAGGAGTCTAACTTGGTTTTGCAGGGTTTGCATATGATGTGGTATAGCCTTCGTCATGATAAATGAGTTTATGTACGAGATGGTTATATGTTGTAATGTTAAGTGACCTGCGCGTCACGGCATGATGGCTGGAACCATGAGATTGCCACCTTAATGTAAATATCGTAGAGATAGGTTACAGGTGATGGTGGCAAGACGTACACAAAGGACCCCGATGAGGAAAAGGTGTACCAGGCGTGGGACGAGGAGCTATAATTTTGTGCCATGGCAGAATTTCAGATTTTGGTGCCATGACAACCTTTTCTGAGATTGCCGCCACGGCAACGTTTTTGAAACGGTTGCCACGGCAACGAAATATTGGCCGTCACATCGCTTCAACTAAAGATTGAAGACGATCATGGAGAACTCTCGGCGCCCAGGGCTATACCATATCATGCTATTATGAATTGCCTGAGATATTTATCCCTTTATTGTTTGCACCCTTTGATTGCGCAATATTCAATTATTAGGGTGATCTCTCACTGTAAATATCAAGTTAAAAGGTGCTCTTACCACTGTTGGAACCATCTATAACACGTAGCATTCCGGAGTGCGTCATGTCCACATGAGTACACACGAGACGTGAGGTGTAAGACGGGGATGGTCAGACCATGTAAGCAGATAGCACTCGGTTGTCTTGAAGTTCTAGCAGAATCGTTCTGAGCTCGGAGCACGAAGCATCGAAAGATGAACAAGAGTCATATGGAGATATGATCGGCAAAAGTTTGCCCACCGGTCAAAATTCTCGTCATCAGTGGTGTCAACATCAATGGCTGGGACTAGACTTGGATCTTGAATCACTCACTATTAATTATGAGAGATCTTAATTTGAGTGGGAGTGCACTTTAAATTAAATTTTGTTTTAATAAACTAGTGAAATATTAATTATGAGTTGTGTCTAAAATTATTTGTGTGTTTATCGTTGTAGATTAAATGGCTTGCAATATGTTCAACTTAGCCCCTATGTTTGAGAAAGAAAAGTTGACTGCAAATGGTGGAAACTATGCGGATTGGATCCGGAACCTGAGATTTGTTCTCAGGAGTGCTAAGAAGGAGTACATGCTGGATCAACCCCTGGGTGATGCTTCCGCAAAGGATGCACCACCAGAAGAAGTTGCTGCTTATACTGCTTGTAGTGATGACTATGAGGCAGTTTAGTGTCTCATGTTAACTTGCATGGATCCTGAACTACATAAGTGTTTTGAACGATCTACCACTCAATTTATAATTGGGTCACTGGAAGTTTTGTACAAGAAATAGGCAAGGACCGAACAGTTTTAATTAACCAAGTCCCTAATTGAGTGCAAGATGAAAGAGGGTTCCTCAATGAGTGAGCATATAGTGAAGCTTGCTGGCTATGTTGATAGACTTGCTTCACTGGAATTTGGAATTCCGCCAACACTCGGTACAGATATTGTGCTTGCTTCAGTCCCCCCATCTTACGATGGTTTTATCATGAATTATAACATGAACGGGATGGAGAAAAGTGCAAACGAGTTGTTTTCTATGCTCAAAACTGCGGAAGCTGGGATGCAGAAGAACAAGGAAGTGTTGATGGTAAACAAGACTACCAGTTCCAAGAAGAAGGGCAAGTCCAAGAAGAAATCTACTGGTGCCGGTAAGATCGTCTCTCAGAAGAAGAAGAAGAAGAAGGGCAGAGCTACTAAGGAGACTGAATGTTTTTACTGCAAATAGAAGGGTCACTGGAAGCATAACTGCAAGAAGTACTTGGCGGATAAGAAGAACGGTTCTTCTAGTAAAGGTATAAAAATTATACAAAGTTAATGTTGTTTTACTTGTTTTTGTATGTCACAAGTATTTGATATTGATCGGTTGCTCTCGTTTGCAATCCGATGCAGGGACTACAGAAAGCTCACAAGTTGAGAAGAAATAAAGATGTGATGCTAGTCATGGATGGTGATGGGATCGCTACTCGAGACTGATGGAGTCTATCTTCAAGATTTATCTTAGGATCGAATAATAGTTATTATGTTCTGGAGTTGTGTAAGACATTATGTTTTGGATTATACGATGGATATTCTTATAAAGTTTTGAACAATTGTTGTTGAAGTAGTTATAAGAATATGTTTGGATTTACCTCAGATTTTGAAGGTTTATTCATGAATCTTGATTTGAAAAATTTATAACATTAATGCTAAACATCTTGAGAAGGCTGATAAGCTTATCTTAAATGTGGCACTGCTTGGTTATATCGGGAATCTTCATATAGATGAAGTATTGAACTATCTTGATTGAAAAATCAAATAAAAGAATGCATAATGATGTATAAGTTCCGATGAATAACACAGGGCGCGGTGGATAATTATGTTTCATTAAAGATCAGGTAAATCTGATTTACTTAACATAAAAACTGAAATATTTGAATAGTTCAAAGGAATTTCAGAATATATTATTTGAAGAGTTCAAATATTTTATAATGAAGATAAGGATCATTACAAAAGACAAAATGATTCTTCAATATTGAAGAAAATTATCTGAGTCATAAGTTTAGCAAAACACTCAAATAATTATGGAATTATTTTATTACCGATCTATTTTTTCTAAAATTTGGGGTACAATTAATATAGCAAGATATACACTAAACATAGCACCGCATATTAGTCTAGATAATAGAAACCATATGAGTTATGGAGTTTATTAACCAAATAAATGTTGAATTGAAGGATATCTCAAAAACATGATTTGTATTATTTCCATTGAAATGTTCAAAAGGCAAAGTGTTTGTCATGGATGAACACTTTTTCAAGAAAGGGTTTTCTTGTCAAAGAAATAAGTTGGAGGACATTATAGCTTGGAAAGGATTATTGAATCTTCAACGGTAATAAGCAGGATTAACAAACCAGAAGTTGTTCTAGATTGTGTGCAAAATAAACCACAAGTTACTACATTGGATGTAGAAACTCTAAATCTTGTAACAGGATTATCCAAATTAGGAATATCATTGAATTTTTCTGAAATTTCATGATGAGATATTCATCTTGGAAGAAGATGAACTAGCACACTACAGGGAATCGATGGCGGCGCCCAGCTCAAAGGAATGTCTCATAGCCATGCACACCGGAATGAAAATTCATATACAATTAAGTTTAGAACTTAGTTGTTAATTTTCATACATAACAAACAAGTTTTTAACTTGGTTGATACTTCAAAGAGTATGAAGTAAATAGAAAGGATATAAATACAAGTTTCCTAAATAGGAAAGGATGTATGAATGATACAACCGGAAAGGTTTTTAAATCCTCAGGCACCGGATAAATGTGCAAACTTCAAAAGAGTTTTTGAAGATTATAACAAGTGAGCTGGCATTGAGATTTTGATTTGCCAAAATGATAAAAGTATTTTGTGTATATATAAAACTCAGTGGGAGCTATATAGTATTTCTGATCTCATATGTATATGACATATTATGGAATGGAAATAATATAAAGCTTCTGAGCACAAACAAAATGGTTTTGAAACATGTTTTCTATCAAATTGTAAAGCAAAATATTGGGCATATAAGAATCTATACAGATAGATCAAAATGTCTGATCGAGCTAAAATAAGTTTATATATATTTTGACAAAGGTTTAAATGGAGAAAATGTTTTCGCTCAATGTCATATAACTCGATGCTTATGAGAATCAATTGATAAGCATGGATAGATGAATGAATTCATCTTGATAGTTATGATATATAAAAGGGCCAAAGTGTTTTACTAAGTGTTAGTAACAAATATCAAGGATCTCAAAAGGATAAATGTATTATATTGAGAACATGAAGTTAAAGTTCATTATTGAGAACATATGAATATCAACTTCATAATTAATATAATTAGGCTATGATAATTACTTAGAATTATTTTGTGAACAATATTGTTAATTCTATAACGATAGAGATATGTGTTTTTGAAAACATTAGATGTTTCAATATTGTCTGAATCAAGAAATGTCTTGATATAATTGGATGTTACGAAAGTTGTAAGAAACCCATAAACATTATATTGTGAATATGGATAATCAAGAAGAGTATTGATATAAATGGGTGGATCCAAAGTATGATGTGAATATAACCAAGAAGAGTCTTGATATAGTTGGTGTGATTCCAAGTGCAATGAGTCAAATAATATTTTATTTTTGAATAAAATGTTATAGCTCAAAGCAAGATGGATTGAGATCCTTAAAATCAGACAAGACTACACAAATATTACAGTTTTTTGAATATGTCAAAAACTAATGACAAAGGCTCCAGCACAAGCAAAGCATGAGCAACACCAAATAAGCCATAGGTGTTTGAAGACTATATATGCAGCTAGATTATTGACTCTAGTGCAAGTGGGAGACTGTTGAAATATGCCCTAGAGGCAATAATATTATATTATTATATTTCCATTATTTATAATTAAGAGTTTATATTTCATGCTATAACTGCTATGATCCTGGAATATGTGATTTAGTGGAAAACTCATATGCACGTGTGAAATGATAAATGGTTAAATAATAGGTTCCCGGTCTTGCCTAAGATTGGCTCAAGTGTTGCCGGTGATCATGTTTTTCGGATCTTAGGAGATCATTAAGTGTAACAATAGTCCTAAAACAACATTGAGGGTATGACTTTAGAAGAACGATCATATTGAATCGGACCAAACTTGTGTGTTATACTTTGTGATTATATCATCTGAAATCATTTGTTATAATACAGAGTGTTAGCATGTGTTTTGGTTCCATAGACCATGAGAGTGTCTCGGTCACTTCCTACCACACGGTGGACTTTGGGGTTGCTCAAACATCATCTATAACAAGGTGATCATAGTGACAACTTTCAGGCTCATCGAAAAGTTTGACAAGTGACTAGATAGCTCGAGAGTGGGATTTGCTCCTCCGACGATGGAGAGATATTCTTAGGGCCCTCCCGGTGTGATGGCATCTATCATTGTCGGGCCAGACACATGTGACTACATCACGGGGTTGCCGGAACACGTTAACGAGAAAGAAGAACAAAATCGGTAACGGGAGCAAAGGTATAGTGAGCATAGTGATTACTCAGGAGGATATCGATGCACACCGGGTTTTGCAAAGTATCGCGAAGCAAATGGAACATCACATGATAACCAAAGGTTCACTAGAATATCATTCATGTAATCATAGGGACCGATATGGATGTCCACGGTTCCGCTATCGGTCATTGAACGAAGGAGTTTCATTCATGTTTATGATTTACCGAACCTACAGGGTCACAAGCTTAAGGTAATCACGATCTTCAGAGTGTTAGTAGTGCGAGAGTGATGAGAATATATTTTTGAAATTGTTTCATTAATATCCGGAATAGTTCCGAGAAGTTCCAGAAGCGTTTCGAGGTCACCGGAAGGGTTTCAGTGAATATCGGGTAATACCGGGTATTACAGATTAATATATATAGGTGGAAAATGTTTCCGAGGATGTTAAATTATATATATAATGCTCTGAAAATGTTTAGAACAAATATATATTTAATTTAATAGCAATGGGCCTAATAAGGCCAAGAGGTGGAAGGCAACTTGGGCCACAAGGGCCCAAGTAGGAAGGCGCCCCCCTTTCCTTATGGGGGGGGTGAATTGGACAAGGTGAGGGAGTCCAACTCCCTCTCCCTTGGCCGACGCCCCTATCCCTAGCCACCTTTGATCCTCATAATTAGAAGCCTCGTGTGGTTCTAATCTCCTCCCTCTAGTTCTCCGGTGACGATTAGCTTTGGACGGCGAACCGTTGCCGGATCGTGAATATCGTACGCTTGCAACCAAGTAGAGAGGCCGTGCTTTCGGTCTTCCATTCGAGGGCGGTTCATGGGATTGGCATCGATGTTTGAGGGACTCCAAGTACGATCTACACCAACTCGTCTACTTCCGCTGCACTCCGGAGTTGGTAACGATCGTTGATCTTAACCCGATATGCATCTTCATATTGTTCTTGGGTGTTCGTAGGGCGAATTTTTTTGTTTTCTACTACGTTTCCCAACACTTTTCCTTCAGTCAGCCTCGCAAACAATGGCGATCGTTGCAACACATTGATGTCGTTGTGAGACCCGGCCATGCCAAAGAAAGTGTGTCAAATCCAAAGATCATGTGATGCAACTGCTTCAAGAATGATGGTGGGCTTCTTAACATGACCCTGATATTGCCCTGGTAAAGCCTTCGGGCTGTTCTTCCATTTCCAATGCATGCAGTCAAGAGTTCCGAGCAAACCTGGCCACCCTCTTGCTTCTGAGATTGCCAAGAGCCTCTCGGTGTCTGCCACAATTCGTTCTCTCAGGTACTAAGGTTCGAACACCTCGACCACGGCAGTTGCAAACCTGACCATGGCATCTCCGCATGTGCTCTCAGACATGCGTAGGTACTCGTCCCATGAATCATCGGTCGTGCAATATGCAAGCATCCGGAGTGCGGCTGTCCACTTCTAGTAACCAGAGAAGCCAATCGTTCCCACGCGTCCTTCTCCAGGATGAAGTAGTCATCGTAGGACCGGACGCCATGGCACAAATGATCGAAGTCTGTCTTGCGCATCCGAAAACATCGACGAAAATGGTCAGCGAATAGTGCATCAAGGGCAAAGTAGTCGGTCATCAGTGTCAAATGGTCGCGCGTCTTGTTCTGGTGGAGCACTCGATGACCCTTAATCGAGCCCTTGAAATTGAGAACATGCTCCTCCGCACGCTCCGCGTTTTCAAGGACAGCCTGCATCATCGCCGTCTCATCAAAGGACTCCTCCCCATCCGACGAGTCGTCGGACGACCCAACATACTGCTCGTATATGTACTCCAAATCGAAATCCATTGCTAGAAAGAAGAAGGGACAATTGTTTTTAGCTCCGGCGATTCATCAAACAGTTGTCGAGCATGGTGAGAATAGCAGTAGCGGATGGTACCTGGCGGGCTGGTCGGAGGACAAGGGTTGAACGGAGACGGAGGAGAACCGGGGTGGAGCCCTGCTGGAGCACTCGAGGTGACGAAGGCGCAGAGTTTCGGCAAGGGTGTGGCGTGGTGGCCGGGGTGGTGGAGCGACGGCAAAGGCAAGAGAGAAAGAGGAAGGAGAGAAAATGGGAAGGATGGAGCCGTGGGGTCCGGGAAGGGTTTTGGGTGGGCCAGGGGTGTCGGATTCCTACGTTTCGCATCTCCGGACTCCCGCAAAACTCCCCACTTTTGTCTCCGATTTGTGAGATAAATCACGTTCGGACCGCCCTGCGGACCGATACAGACCCGCGTTGAATGGCTTTCGCGGTTTGGACAGTGAGATCTAAACGGATGCGGGCAGTTTGCGGGTCCGTGCTTGGAGATACCCAAAGAACATAGTCGCTTGCAGCAGCTCACAGGCTGGCGCACTTGGCCATGGGCGGTCCTCATCTTGCTTCAACACCAAATGATAGCATGATGACCCTCCTCCTCCTCCTAGAGATTCGCAGCAACCCTCCCTCTTGCGCCTGATCAATCAGTTGAGAGAACAAATGGAAACAAATTGAACTGAACAATTAATCTCAGCCTGAGACTTTCAAGGTTTCAGTAGTCTCAGTTCGAGCGCCCAAGGGTGCAGTGATCCAATGATAGCTTGTGGCGGTGAACCGGTGATGAAACAAGGTATAGATGGAGGTGGCTTGCCAGAGCTGTTAAGTTAAACCTACGTTCGTAGTAGGACGCAGCGCAGTGTAGCGTACACATGCATGCATGGTACGTATCTTAAATTCCAACCCATGCACTGCACGGCTGTAATTTTGCGCAACAGTTGGTGTACGATGCATCACGACTTCACGAGTGCACCAGCCGCTAGCATGCTCTGACGGGCGTACGCCCGTACCCGGTGATGTGCAACAACTGAACAACCGTTGTAACCACCGATACCATCAACCAGCACGTAGTGAGAAGTGAGTACTGATCTAAAGCAGACACGTTCTACGTACACACAGATTTAGGGAGCGTGAATCGACCGCCGGCGAGACGGAGGCGTGCTTGAAGCTGCAAACGTAGTAAACGCTAGAGCCAAGAGAGGGGGGCTCACGGGAGCTCCGGTACGTACCTACGTCGGCAGTCACATGATGGCCGGGCCGGGACGGGACGGGACCGCGCGGGCGACCGACAGGATTGACGAGCGCTTTAAACCACCTCTCGTTTTCATGCGATCCATGCCCGACCGAGCCAGCAAACGACTTGAATCCATGGAGTATAGTTGAATTCATCCATACGCTACCTCGACCACTTTTGAACGTTACGGATATCGCAAGAATTTACTCTCGTACGTACGTGTTGTACCGGGTGTCCACTGTACGCCTGTACCACTGAATTGAAACATGAGCCCAATGTGTAGGTATGCATATGTACATCTTCTTTATGGGGCCGGGTTTGACAGTACGCAGCGTACGCTGGATGCTGTCCCTGTCTGGTGCACCGCGAAAGCGTCTACAAAACGTTTTTCGATCTCAGTCGTCTCTTCCGCCGACCGACGGCATGGAGTGTGGACCGGGGGCAGGTGTATTCCACTGGCGTCACTAATCAATCACCATGTACGTACCGTTGGTTACTAATAAGTGCTAGTAGCCGCCAAGTTTTAGATGATGCCCATGTGATCTCTTCCGTTCTATTCACGCATCTCATCTCAGCAAATTCCTTGCCAGACCGCTGCAGCCAGGTCACCGGTCAACACCTATTGAAGGCACAGCCACACCCCTACATCTACATATCGTTGCTTAGACTTGAGCTGTTGACCATGGAACCATGCAAGGTGCAAACCATGAAGCATCCCACCACGCTCCTCGCTGTCAAAGTGTCAAACGCTACCAATGCAAACTAATCCTTGTTAGTTCTAGTCTTCTTGTTTGAGACACGGTAGCGTCAGACTGTCAGTGTATCTCCGCCGCAGGACTCCTTGTGGCCATCCTTTCCCTTTCGTTCTCGCTCCGGTTCGGCTGTCGGAGACAGCGATTTGCTTAGACGTGGTCTGTATGCGTCCAAGGACTGGACGACGACGACATTGTAGCTAACTAGTGATAACAGAAAATCAATGCGACAACACACAACACCACAACTGCAGAGTGGTAATTTCAACAGTAATGGCACGAGAGCCATCTCCAACAATCATACTCCGAGGCGGGGCGTACCCTGACCATGGAATTTCCCTTCCCTTCCAGCTGCTTCCCCTCCGAGGCCGGCGGTAGGCGTGCAATAGTACTGCTGCCGCAGTGTGCAGTGGAGGCATGTATGCTTGTCTGATGCCCCGCTGTCCCAGGTCCCATGTGGCGCCAGCACCACACGAACATGGAATACGTACTATAGAGTTTTTTTTTGACACAATACGTACGAGAACTTTCATTGACGGGCTCAGTTCTTCAGACTCCAATGCGCACTTATCGCATAATTTTATGAGACCAGCCCGTCAATGAAAGTTCTCGGATGAATTGTTGGACTCCGAAGAGTGCATCGTTTTGCTCGAAGAAGAACGTAGGGTAGGGTAGAATTGAAAATTACTCCCTCTGCAAAGAAATGCAAAGAAATACAAGAGCGCTTAGAGCAACTTCAATGGGGCGACCCATTTTGTTCATCTGCGTCCGTTTGGATCGGCACGGACAAAAGTGGACGCCCAACGCGCCGACCCAAACCCAAATCGCGTCCGCACCGACGCATTTGCGGCCCAAATTTGCGGCTGAAATGCGTCGGCGCGGACGAGAAGCCGACGCGCCGCGCGTCTTCTCGGTGTCCGCCGCGGTCCCACTTGGCGGCCACCCAACTACGGCCCGTCGTCCAATTTATGACGACCACCGACAGCGAGCCCACTAGTCAGCCAGTGGAAGCGTCCTTTTTTAACCCACGCGTGCGGCGGGGCCCAGCCTCATCCACTTCCGTCCACATCTGGCCCCCCACCACCCCCTTGTGCTTCCTCGCCGGTGACACCCCCAAACCCTAGCAATGGGCCTCTTCGGTAGCAGCAGCGGCAAGGGCAAGTGCACCCCCGGCGCCTCATCCTCCTGTGCTCCTCCTCCCCCTCCTCCTCTGCCGCCGGCGCGTGTCCGCCCAGGTCGCTGGCGTCTGCACATCCCGGCGCACCAAGCGCGGTGGCACTGGGAGTACAGGCAGCTGCTGCCCTACCCCGATGTGACGCTGCCGCACCACTGGCACCTCGAGCCACACCGGATCCCGGTGCCGGCGGTTCCGCGGACACAACAGGCGCACGACGAGGAGGTGCGCAGGCGCCGGGCGCAGCTCACGCCGGCGCAGCGACGGATGCCCGAGTACGCCGCCGACTCTCCCAACTGGGAGGCGTGGTTTGCCCTCGAACACGAGGAGCAACGGCGGCTAGGCGTCGACGCCAACCCGCAGTTTCCACCGCCGCCCCCGCGGGTAGAGCCGGAGGAAATGGAGGCGGAGACGGAGTACCAAGCCGCCCTCGAGGAGGCCCTGCAGCACGCGCTGGAGGCTAGCCGGCTCAAGGAGGACGCGCATTGGGAAGGGCTGGAGCAAGCCCTTGCCCTGTCGGTGGCGAGGGACTCCGTCCACTCCCCGCTCTTCGTCCCGCCTCCGCCACCGCCGCCGCCCGTCATCGAGCCCAAGCCGGATCCGGAGTCAACGCGGAAGCGCTCCCCGCCTCCACCCACTTGGCCGAGGGAGGCCTACACGTGGATCGGCGAGTACCGCGAGTGGGTGAGCGCGCCTCAGGTCCACTACGCCGCGACGCCGGAGGAGGAGGCGGCCCACCTTGAGTGCTGGAAGGCGCACTGGCTCGCCCAGGAGGAGGCCGACGGCGAGCGGCAGATGGGTTGGGAGCAGCTGCTGCAACGCGACGCGGAGGCGCTGCGGCTTGAGGATGAAGAGGAGGAGGAGGAGCGCGCCCGGCGGGCCGCAATGCCGCCGCCCCAGCAGACGCCGGAGGAGGCTGCCTTGGTAGCGTACCAAGCGGCGTTCGGGTGGGCTGGCCCTGCTCCCGTCTTCATCGACCTCATCGGCGGCGATGGCGATGGCGACGTCGACGTCAAGGGCAAGGGCAAGGCCGACGACGTCTAGGGCAGCGGGCGGGCGCAGACTTTTTTATGTTTTAATTAATGTTTAATTAGGTTTAAGTGGACTTTGGTCGGCGATTGACCGGCCACTTAATGTTTAATTATGTTTATTTCTGCGACCTGTTTTTTTTTCTACGCCGGCAGATTTGGGTCCGTCTCCCGTTGGGCGGTCAAGCCGACCCATTTGAGAATGCGGATGCGCACGTCCGCCTGGCCGACCCAAACGGACGAAAAGCGGGCAAAGCGAGCGTCCGTTTGGGTCGCCCCGTTGGAGTTGCTCTTAGAGCATCTACAGCCAGACTGAGCAAATTTGGCCCCTCAAACGCTCGCGGACGCGCCCGGTCAGCGTCCGGGCGTGTCCGCTTTGACTTTCTATTTTCTCGTTCACGCAGCCATGTCCCTCATTTTTTCTTATATGTTCGGTCACATGCATGTGATTGATGGAGAAGGAGAGAGAAAGAAAAGAAATAATAAAGAAAGAAAAAAGATGCTCTATGAGGAGCCCAATGCTATGTGGCGGACGCAGGACCACTGACCGGACACTCCGGGCACTCCTCATACTCATCCCATATATGAGATGAATATGAGGGCTGCCGGACAGCCCGGGCATTTAAGGAGGCTTTGAGGGGTCCGGTTGGGTCAACTTTTTACTACTTTTTGCTTCTCTCTCCTGTCCGGTCAGTGGTCCCCATGCCCACCCGGTCAATTTGAGGAGTCTGACCGTAGATGCTCTTAGGGCATCTCGAACGCGGACCCCAAACCTCCAACAACCGTCCGGAGCGTGTTGTCCGGACCGCGAAAGTCATTCAACGCCGATCAGTATCGATCCACGAGGCGCCCCAGACTGTGACGACCCCGGCTTAATCGTGCACTAATCATACAAGCAAATGCGCACGATCAAGCCTAAGGACTCACTTGAAGATATCACAACACAACTCTAAAACATTTATAAAGTCATACAAGCTTTATATTACAAGCCAGGGCCTCGAGGGCTCGAATACATAGCTCGATGGCATACAAGCGTCAGCGGAAGCATCAGATATCTGAGTACAGATATATTACAGAGAGAGAGAGATAGGCCTTCACAGAGGCGGGGTAAAATAAAATACTACGATCGAAAGGCGTAGGCCTCCTGCCCTGGACCCTCCGATCCTACTCCTGGTCGTCAGTCGGCTCCTCGTAGTAGTAGTACTCGCCAGGCGGGTAGTAGTACTGGTCGTCGGCTGGGGCGTCTGGCTCAGGGGCTCCGTCGTCTGGTGGCATCAAATGGAATATGGGAGAAAAAGAAAATAAAGCAAACGTGAGTACTCATCCGAAGTACTCAGCAAGCAAGGATCTACACTACATATGCAACATTGTCAAAGGAATGGCTGTATATGTGGACTGGGCTGCAGAAATGCCAGAATAGAGGGGGAAAGCCTAGTCCTATCGAAGACTAGCATCTTCAACAATCTTCGACAGTCTTGCAGCATTAGAAGAGAGCAGATCAACATAATGTATAGTAATAGTAGTAGTATTATCAACCTCGACCTGAGATCCTTTCTCGAATCCCTGCGAGAAAGCAATCCCAGAGCCGTACTATCCAGTTCTCATATCAAGTTCTAGTTGTACCGATCGGGATACAACTCCGAGTGTCCGTTACCGTAGGACAGGCTATCGATAGAAGTTTCTTCCCTGCAGGGGTGCACCAACTTACCCACCATGCTCGCTTAACTCCGGCCAGACACATTTTTCTGGGTCATGCCCGGCCTCGGCCAAACAACATGCCGCAACCGACCTAGGCTCTAAAGAGAGGTCAGCACGCCGGACTAACCTATGCCCCCGGGGGTCTTGGGCCTTCGCCCCGGGAACCCTGCACGTTGCGAGGACGTTTTGGAAGCAGACCTAGCAACCCCTTAATACAAGCGCAGTTGCGTTCCTAGTCCAATCCAAAACGGGCCGCTCCTCGCTGACGTCAATAGAGCTTTGGCTGATGTATACGACGCAGAACGCCCATACTATGCCCACGTGATGGTTAGTGCTATCGGGCCAGAGGCCCCTCGGATCAAATATCCAAACCGTAGTGAATTTGGAGCGCGCGGAAACGAGCAGAGACTCACGATCGATGTGACCCCGTCGCCCCGTCTCGAGGACTTGCGGCAAGGGCTAAGAATGCCCGGCCACGCCTCGTAGTTATCTCGCGGGCACCATCCAGGTCAACCCGACTCCACATCACTTCGCATTAAGCCCGCGCGGGTACCCCTCAGGGCCGACCCATCTTTAGTATCATGGTTCAGTGCAAGTCAACTCAACAACAGTACCTGTGTGTCTGACACCGAAGGGAACCCTGAGGAATCACCCTCGATGGAATTCCCGCTCGATGTTATCATCAAGGTGAACGAAGGAGGAATCACCCTCGAGGTCCACACTTGAGGAGTTGCGCGACGATGTCGTTATCGGGGGTCGTGTAGGAGGAATCACCCTCGCTTACCACGACCGATTAACTAACCTACAAGGTTATCATCAGAAGTGCTGACGAGGTATCACCCTCGACACTCGACGGTAACCCAGCAGTGTCGGCAACTAAGGGGAAGTGATGTGTGGTGCCAGGGTCTGGTCTTCAATCCCGATGATCGGGTCTTCTGATATCCAGCAGGGCAGTCGGGATCAAGTGGGGGTCTCTGTCGTGTCTCTACCCAGCCTATACTAAGCAGTCTAGGATAACCAGTAAGGTAACAAGGCAGGGTACAATAATCAGGCTATGCAGCAGATATAAGAAAACAGTAGCAGTAGCAGTTCTAATGCAAGCATAAGAGAGAAGAGAATAGGCGATATAGGCATGTTCAAAATGGGGGTGCTTGCCTGTTTGCTCTGGGGCAAGGGCAAGGTCGTCGGTGGTGTCGTCGGGGACGTAGTCGTACTCCTGTGCGGCGTCTGCCTCGGGAGCTACGTCAACATCGGGGTCTACCGAGAGAGAAGAGGGGGAAGAAACAGGTAAACATAATGCAAACAAATGCAATACGGTGCGTGTGATGCTATGATGCAGTGCAGGGTTGCCTAAATATGCATCTAAGTCATTTTAGTTATTTTTAGAATTAATCTGGGATTTAATAACCGACGTGTGTGCACTATTCATCTGCCGGATTCGGGTCCGGAGTTACGGGTTCTTCTACGTAGGGGGTTCCGATGGAGAAACAGACGGCACGATCAGACTCGGCTCGTCGTTCTGAGCAAGTTTCATGTTTTAACTTTTTCGATCCGAGCTACGGTTTAAAAGTTATTAATTTTTTAAAGTTTATTTGAATTTCTGGAATTTATTTATTTAACAGAAAATGAATTATGACGTCAGCATGAGGTATTGCTGACATCAGCAAGTCAACAGCGGCTGTACAGGTCAAACTTGACATGTGGGTCCAGTGGGACCCACATGTCAGCCTCTGTAAACTTAATAGAGTCTATTTAGACTAATAGGGGGTTAATTAGAGTGTGGGCCCCTCATGTCAGTGTCTGAACAGTTTAACTAATCCGTGTTATTTATAAATTCGTTTTAATTAGCTTAATTAACTGAGAGGGCCCACATGTCATACACTGTGGTGAACAGTAATGACGTTGACCCGGTCAACGAAGTCAACCCAGGGCCAGGGGGCCCACTGGCAGCCTCATTGGGGTGGGGCCCACCTGTGCCACGTCGGCGGCCGGCGGCTGAACGCCGGCGAACCCGCAAACGCGGCGGAGGCACTCGGGCGTCGCCGGAATTCGCCTATAGGCCACCAAAAGGGACGGGGCCAGGTGCGTTCGAACGGCCGTTCGACGGCGCGTCGAATGGTGGCGGTAGCTCGGCCGGACTTGGCCGGAAATGGCGCCGGCGACGAGCCGTGGCGGAGGCCGAAGCACGAGCTCGTCGGAAACGGCGTTCGGGTGCGTGGACGGCCAAACTAGCTAGCCACGCGGGATCTACGAGTCACGAGGAACACGCCGGAGGGGTCAGGCGAGCTTGCAACGGACCGGGAGCTCGACTACGACGGAAATGGCGGCGGCGGCATTCGGGTTCCGGCGGTGCCGTTGCTCTAGCACGCTAACGGGCTACCGGAGACGACAGGGGAGAGGGAGGTGCTCACCGAGTGGTCACGAAAGACCTGCGGGAGCTTAGTAGCAGCAGTGGTGGTCGGGGACGACGGCGAGCGCGTCGGGGCAGAGGAAGAAGACGGCGTTGATGCGGGCGATGCGGTGGCTCCGAGCTCCAGCTACGGCCACCAGAGGACGGGGAGGACGACGGAGAGGCTCTACGGCATCGCGGCGGGTCGGTTCGACGGCGGTGGCCGCGGCAACGACGGGAACGCGGCGGCGACGGCGCTCGGTGGCCGGATCTGGGAGGGAGCGAGGGGCGGAGTGAGCATGGGAGAAGGGGGAGAATGAGTGGGGAGGACCAGGGGGAGATGGACGAGGGGGTCCTTATCCCCTCGACGAGCCGCGAGCGGCGGTGGCTGTCGCGCTGTCGACGAACAGCCGGCGCGCGCGCGCTCGTCCACGGCGGTGGCGACAGCACGATAGAGAGAGAGGGAGGAGAGAGGGATGGGCCAACTGGGCCGGGATCCAGGCACTGTGCACTTGGATTAGTGCACAGTGGCCTTTTCTTATTCTTTTCCTTTTCTGTTCTCTTTTTCTTTATTTCATTTCTGTCCTGAAATAGTTAGGGCACTTTTACACTTTTGAAAAATGTGAGAGTTGTCCCAAATATTGCAATGCAATATTAGCTCACACCAAAAAGTGGTTTGGACAGATTTGGAAGCCATTTGAATTTGTAATGATTTTAAATGAATTTAATATTGCTGTTTTGGGTGTTGTTTCATCTTGTTTGAGTCACTTGCCCAACTCCAATTATTTTGAAAATGGTTTTACAAATGTTCCTGGATTATTTGCCATTTAATGAACATTTTCCCAACAGTGTTTGATCAACTATATAATTCACTTTTGAATTTGAGTTGATTTTCAGATGTGAATTTGAATTGGATCATTAACCCATATAACTTGGCACTGCAAATGATCATGACTTGGCAGTTTTAACAGAGTGTCACAGAGCTTATTACAAGGGGGTGTTACAAGTTCTCCTCCTCTAAAAGAAATTCTCGTCCCGAGAATTCAGGAGGTAGAAGGAAAAAGTCCGGGATATTCTTCCCGAAGATGATCCTCGCGTTCCCAAGTGGCTTCATCTTCAGTGTGATTCGACCACTGCACTTTTAGGAACTTGGTCGTCTTCTGACGAGTACGGCGCTCGGCTTCGTCGAGGATGCGGATCGGATGCTCCTTATAGGAAAGATCATCTTGTAGCTCGAGCATCTCATGATCCACTGCACGGTGCGGGGATTCCTTGAAGCACTTTCGGAGTTGCGACACGTGGAAGACATCATGAATATGGGAGAATTGCGGTGGCAACTCCAATTGATATGCCACCTGTCCACGTGTAGCCACGATGCGGAAAGGACCAATATAGCGAGGAGCTAGCTTGCCCTTGATTCCGAAACGACGGGTGCCCTTCATTGGGGTGACACGAAGATAAGCTTGATCACCAGGTTGATAGATCACACCCCATCGCTTGCGATCATAATTACTCTTCTGGCGGTCCTGAGCCGCCTTGAGATTCTCCCGGACAATTCGGACTTGTTCTTCGACATGTTGAATTATGTCCGGTCCAACAAGAGGTCGTTCCCCAGTTTCTGACCAATTCAGAGGGGTTCGACATTTACGACCATAAAGAACCTCAAAGGGGGCCATTTTTAAGCTGGCTTGATAGCTGTTGTTATAAGAGAACTCGGCATACGGGAGAGATTCCTCCCATTTCTTACCGAAGGATATAACACAGGCTCGAAGCATATCTTCAAGCACTTGATTAACGCGCTCAACTTGACCTTGGGATTGTGGATGATAAGCTGAACTCCAGGTAATATGAGTTCCCATTGCTTTCTGGAAACTTTCCCAGAAATGGCCAGTGAAAATGCTGCCACGGTCTGAACTGATTTCCTTGGGAATACCATGGAGTGAAACAATTCTGGAGATATACAGCTCTGCTAACTGACTAGCAGTAATAGTCTCCTTAACTGGCAGAAAGTGTGCAACCTTGGAGAGTTGATCGACGACGACAAGAATAGCATCGTGACCCTTCTGAGACTTGGGAAGACCAGTAATGAAGTCCATTTGCACTTTATCCCACTTCCATAGAGGAATGGGGAGCGGTTGCAGAATTCCAGCAGGTTTCTGATGTTCTGCCTTGACGCGACGACAAACGTCACACTCGGCAACGTATCGAGCAATGTCCTGTTTCAGTCTAGAACACCAGTACCTTTGACGAAGATCTCGATACATTTTGGTACTACCCGGATGGATAGATAGCGGTGTATCATGGGCCTCCTTCATGACTTTGTCAGTCATCAGCTCGAAACGAGGTACTACAATGCGGTCTCGGAAGTACAAGGTTCCATCTTCAGCAATCGAGAAATCCCTGTACTTTTGAAGGTGAAGCTCTTTCTTCATTAGACCAATTTCAGCGTCTTTAGCTTGCGCAATCTTGACAGCTTTCTCAAGATCTGGTTGTATCACAAGGTTATTAAGAGAACCTTGAGGAATGATACAAAGGTTCAGCTTGCGCAATTCTTCGTATAGCTGGGGCTGAGCTTGTTTAACCATGAGGTTACTACAATATGACTTGCGGCTTAAGGCATCAGCCATCACATTAGCTTTGCCAGGAGTGTAGGAAATACCACAGTCATAATCGGTGATTGTTTCCAACCAACGCTGCTGACGAAGATTAAGTTCCGGTTGAGTGAATAAGTACTTCAAGCTCTGATGATCGGTGTAAATCTCACACCAATTACCCAGGAGGTAATGACGCCACTGCTTCAAAGCATAAATGACAGCAGCAAGTTCGAGGTCATGCACTGGGTAATTCTCTTCATGTGGACGCAGTTGTCGCGAAGCATATGCAATTACTCTTCGCTCTTGCATTAGGACACAACCTAGTCCTTGGCGAGACGCGTCGCAAAAGATCACAAAATCTTTGCGAGAGTCTGGAGGAGCAAGGACTGGAGCAGAGGTCAGCTTGTCCTTGAGGGTCTGGAAGCTTTCCTGACATTTGTCTGTCCACTCAAACTTAACGCCTTTGTGGAGTAGATTAGTCAGGGGCTTGGCAATCTTGGAGAAATTCTCGATGAAACGGCGACAATAACTTGCAAGCCCGAGAAAACTTCTGACTTGCTTGCCATTCTCCGGAGGGGTCCAGTCAAGAATAGCCTGAACTCGTTCCGGGTTAACTGCGATACCATCCTTGGAGATGACATGTCCAAGGTAGGTTACCTCAGAAAGCCAGAATTCGCACTTAGAGTACTTGGCATATAATTGGTGCTCTCGAAGTCTCTCCAGAACAAGGCGAAGATGCTCAGCATGTTCTTCTTTGTTCTTCGAATAAACCAGAATATCATCCAGATATACCACGACGAATTTGTCGAGGTAATCCATGAATATGTAATTCATTAGGCGGGAGAATGTAGCTGGAGCGTTTGTTAAGCCAAACGACATGACTGTGTACTCGTAAGAGCCATAACGAGTAACGAATGCAGTCTTCGGAATATCCTCTTCGCGGACACGGATCTGGTGATAACCCAACCTCAAGTCGAGTTTAGAAAACACCGAAGATCGATCAACTTGCAGGATCCTACTCTCCGTGTGCACTCTGATGCAGAACCCGGTCTCGAACTGTAAGAAGAGGTCCACGTGCAGGCGTGTGACCTCCCACTGCAGGCCAATCAATACCTGGCGGCATCTCGGTCCTGCGTGGGTAAAGAATATCCTCCGGATGTATCCCTGCACGAACAGCTGGTAGCAACTGTGTCATAGCCTCGTAGTAGCGTGCTCGAGTGGCGAACAACTCGACGGCAAGAGCCCGAACAGTGCGATCCAGAGCCTGAGTGCACTGAATCAGAATCTGCGGGTCGTAGCGTCGAGACTCGTACGGGGCACAGATAGCTGTGTAGTATCCAGTAGCATCTCCAACAGGTGCATACGGAATGTACCGAAACACAGTATCATCCAAGTTAGCATTGTGCTCTCCTCGGAGATGTACGAGAGCAGAGTAGGCGGCATCATGTACTGCCATCTCAATCGTCACGCCTATTCCGTGAAAAAGGTGTAGCTCAGTGTCTGAGTTGTTCTGCTGATCATAGATCCGAACTTCAGCATAGTACTGTTCCTGATTGAACTCACGGTAAACCTCATAGACCATGTACTCGGGATACCAGCGGTAACCCAGTCTACTCAGGAGGGCGATCAGAATAGCTGGAAATCCAGGGGCATCACGAGCCCAAGTGCGACGCACAAGCTGGGTCGTAGGCCGCGGTGGAAACAGTCGATCCATCTGAAACAGAGAGGTTCAGGGTTGTCATAAGACAATGAGAAATATAACCGATCTCGGAAGGAAAGGTTAAACAAAACAATGGAAAGGAAAATGATTATCCGACTAATCAGATCAACGACAGGGAAATCGCACTGAATCCAGCTCTCCGGGTGGATAGAATTAACGAGATCCTAAATGTCGGTGTTAGTAAATTTTATTAAACCCAAATAGATGAGAGATCAGAATCCCAGAGTAAAGACGAGGAATAAAAGATCCTAATACCACCCAGTTGGCGACGTGGGCCCGTAAGCCACACAGCCAAGTTAGTAAAACAGTTTTGGACCTCTAGACTCAACTTCGGCCAAGGAATTGGGAAGGGGGATACCTAGAGGCAGTCGGCTCTGATACCAACCTGTGACGACCCGGGCTTAATCGTGCACTAATCATACACGCAAATGCGCACGATCAAGCCTAAGGACTCACTTGAAGATATCACAACACAACTCTAAAACATAAATAAAGTCATACAAGCTTTATATTACAAGCCAGGGCCTCGAGGGCTCGAATACATAGCTCGATGGCATACAAGCGTCAGCGGAAGCATCAGATATCTGAGTACAGATATATTACAGAGAGAGAGATAGGCCTTCACAGAGGCGGGGTAAAATAAAATACTACGATCAAAAGGCGTAGGCCTCCTGCCCTGGACCCTCCGATCCTACTCCTGGTCGTCAGTCGGCTCCTCGTAGTAGTAGTACTCGCCAGGCGGGTAGTAGTACTGGTCGTCGGCTGGGGCGTCTGGCTCAGGGGCTCCGTCGTCTGGTGGCATCAAATGGAATATGGGAGAAAAAGAAAATAAAGCAAACGTGAGTACTCATCCGAAGTACTCAGCAAGCAAGGATCTACACTACATATGCAACATTGTCAAAGGAATGGCTGTATATGTGGACTGGGCTGCAGAAATGCCAGAATAGAGGGGGAAAGCCTAGTCCTATCGAAGACTAGCATCTTCAACAATCTTCGACAGTCTTGCAGCATTAGAAGAGAGCAGATCAACATAATGTATAGTAATAGTAGTAGTATTATCAACCTCGACCTGAGATCCTTTCTCGACTCCCTGCGAGAAAGCAATCTCAGAGCCGTACTATCCAGTTCTCATATCAAGTTCTAGTTGTACCGATCGGGATACAACTCCGAGTGTCCGTTACCGTAGGACAGGCTATCGATAGAAGTTTCTTCCCTGCAGGGGTGCACCAACTTACCCACCACGCTCGCTTAACTCCGGCTGGACACACTTTTCTGGGTCATGCCCGGCCTCGGCCAAACAACACGCCGCAACCCGACCTAGGCTCTAAAGAGAGGTCAGCACGCCGGACTAACCTATGCCCCAGGGGGTCTTGGGCCTTCGCCCCGGGAACCCTGCATGTTGCGAGGACGTTTTGGAAGCAGACCTAGCAACCCCTTAATACAAGCGCAGTTGCGTTCCCAGTCCAATCCAAAACGGGCCGCTCCTCGCTGACGTCAATAGAGCTTTGGTTGATGTATACGACGCAGAACGCCCATACTATGCCCACGTGATGGTTAGTGCTATCGGGCCAGAGGCCCCTCGGATCAAATATCCAAACCGTAGTGAATTTGGAGCACGCGGAAACGAGCAGAGACTCACGATCGATGTGACCCCGTCGCCCCGTCTCGAGGACTTGCGGCAAGGGCTAAGAATGCCCGGCCACGCCTCGTAGTTATCTCGCGGGCACCATCCAGGTCAACCCGACTCCACATCACTTCGCATTAAGCTCGCGCGGGTACCCCTCAGGGCCGACCCGTCTTTAGTATCATGGTTCAGTGCAAGTCAACTCAACAACAGTACCTGTGTGTCTGACACCGAAGGGAACCCTGAGGAATCACCCTCGATGGAATTCCCGCTCGATGTTATCATCAAGGTGAACAAAGGAGGAATCACCCTCGAGGTCCACACTTGAGGAGTTGCGTGACGATGTCGTTATCGGGGGTGGTGTAGGAGGAATCACCCTCGCTTACCACGACCGATTAACTAACCTACAAGGTTATCATCAGAAGTGCTGACGAGGTATCACCCTCGGCACTCGACGGTAACCCAGCAGTGTCGGCAACTAAGGGGAAGTGATGTGCGGTGCCAGGGTCTGGTCTTCAATCCCGATGATCGGGTCTTCTGATATCCAGCAGGGCAGTCGGGATCAAGTGGGGGTCTCTGTCGTGTCTCTACCCAGCCTATACTAAGCAGTCTAGGATAACCAGTAAGGTAACAAGGCAGGGTACAATAATCAGGCTATGCAGCAGATATAGGAAAACAGTAGCAGTAGCAGTTCTAATGCAAGCATAAGAGAGAAGAGAATAGGCGATATAAGCATGTTCAAAATGGGGGTGCTTGCCTGTTTGCTCTGGGGCAAGGGCAAGGTCGTCGGTGGTGTCGTCGGGGACGTAGTCGTACTCCTGTGCGGCGTCTGCCTCGGGAGCTACGTCAACGTCGGGGTCTACCGAGAGAGAAGAGGGGGAAGAAACAGGTAAACATAATGCAAACAAATGCAATACGGTGCGTGTGATGCTATGATGCAGTGCAGGGTTGCCTAAATATGCATCTAAGTCATTTTAGTTATTTTTAGAATTAATCTGGGATTTAATATCCGACGTGTGTGCACTATTCATCTGCCGGATTCGGGTCCGGAGTTACGGGTTCTTCTACGTAGGGGGTTCCGATGGAGAAACAGACGGCACGATCAGACTCGGCTCGTCGTTCTGAGCAAGTTTCATGTTTTAACTTTTTCGATCCGAGCTACGGTTTAAAAGTTATTAATTTTTTAAAGTTTATTTAAATTTCTGGAATTTATTTATTTAACAGAAAATGAATTATGACGTCAGCATGAGGTATTGCTGACATCAGCAAGTCAACAGCGGCTGTACAGGTCAAACTTGACATGTGGGTCCAGTGGGACCCACATGTCAGTCTCTGTAAACTTAACAGAGTCTATTTAGACTAACAGGGGGTTAATTAGAGTGTGGGCCCCTCATGTCAGTGTCTGAACAGCTTAACTAATCCGTGTTATTTATAAATTCATTTTAATTAGCTTAATTAACTGAGAGGGCCCACATGTCATACACTGTGGTGAACAGTAATGACGTTGACCCGGTCAACGAAGTCAACCCAGGGCCAGGGGGCCCATTGGCAGCCTCACTGGGGTGGGGCCCACCTGTGCCACGTCGGCGGCCGGCGGCTGAACGCCGGCGAACCCACAAACGCGGCGGAGGCACTCGGGCGTCGCCGGAATTCGCCTATAGGCCACCAAAAGGGACGGGGCCGGGTGCGTTCGAACAGCCGTTCGACGGCGCGTCGAATGGTGGCGGTAGCTGGCCGGACTTGGCCGGAAATGGCGCTGGCGACGAGCCGTGGCGGAGGCCGAAGCACGAGCTCGTCGGAAACGGCGTTCGGGCGCGTGGACGACCAAACTAGCTAGCCACGCGGGATCTACGAGTCACGAGGAACACGCCGGAGGGGTCAGGCGAGCTTGCAACGGACCGGGAGCTCGACTATGACGGAAATGGCGGCGGCGGCGTTCGGGTTCCGGCGGTGCCGTTGCTCTAGCACGCTAACGGGCTACCGGAGACGACAGGGGAGAGGGAGGTGCTCACCGAGTGGTCACGAAAGACCTGCGGGAGCTTAGTAGCAGCAGTGGTGGTCGGGGACGACAGCGAGCGCGTCGGGGCAGAGGAAGAAGACGGCGTTGATGCGGGCGATGCGGTGGCTCCGAGCTCCAGCTGCGGCCACCAGAGGACGGGGAGGACGACGGAGAGGCTCTACGGCATCGCGGCGGGTCGGTTCGACGGCGGTGGCCGCGGCAACGACGGGAACGTGGCGGCGACGTCGCTCGGTGGCCGGATCTGGGAGGGAGCGAGGGGCGGAGCGAGCGTGGGAGAAGGGGGAGAATGAGTGGGGAGGACCAGGGGGAGATGGACGAGGGGGTCCTTATCCCCTCGACGAGCCGCGAGCGTCGGTGGCTGTCGCGCTGTCAACGAACGGCCGGCGCGCGCGCGCTCGTCCACGGCGGTGGCGACAGCACGATAGAGAGAGAGGGAGGAGAGAGGGATGGGCCAACTGGGCCGGGCTCCAGGCACTGTGCACTTGGATTAGTGCACAATGGCCTTTTCTTATTCTTTTCCTTTTCTGTTCTCTTTTTCTTTATTTCATTTCTGTCCTGAAATAGTTAGGGCACTTTTACACTTTTGAAAAATGTGAGAGTTGTCCCAAATATTGCAATGCAATATTAGCTCTCACCAAAAAGTGGTTTGGACAGATTTGGAAGCCATTTGAATTTGTAATGATTTTAAATGAATTTAATATTGCTGTTTTGGGTGTTGTTTCATCTTGTTTGAGTCACTTGCCCAACTCCAATTATTTTGAAAATGGTTTTACAAATGTTCCTGGATTATTTGCCATTTAATGAACATTTTCCCAACAGTGTTTGATCAACTATATAATTCACTTTTGAATTTGAGTTGATTTTTAGATGTGAATTTGAATTGGATCATTAACCCATATGACTTGGCACTGTAAATGATCATGACTTGGCAGTTTTAACAGAGTGTCACAGAGCTTATTACAAGGGGGTGTTACACGGACACGATTTCTCCCGCAAACCAGAGACAAATGAGGGAAGGTTTGCAGGAGTCCGGACCGTTCCCAAGCCCGTTTCTGATGCCCTGGCCCACCAAAAACCGTCACCCGCCCCTCCCGCGTTTTTCCTCCGATGCACGCGCCGCTTACCACGCCGCATTCATGTCGGCCCAGAGCACGCGGAAGCACTAGATTGATGTCGCGATGTGATCGCAGGAAGGGAGAACTGCGCTGACCGACGCGACCTCCTGGCAGCCGCCACTTCAATTCGGACGCACGTTCCCGAAGAACCAACTCCGTCCGTTGCGCTGCATTGAAGCGTTGACCAGCCCTTCGCATGGCCTGGCCGCAGCTATTTAAGCCACGCTTTGACGCGTCAAGGTGGAGCAGCTCTCACCGCCGCCCCAGCTCATCGTGAAGGAGGGGCGCCGCTCGCCGCTGCCCCGACGCTTTGTCAAGGTGGAGCGCCGCTCGCCGCCGCCCCTGCCAAGGCGCGCGGTCGCATTCTGCACTACCTCCGCAGCGGCGGCTCCTTCTCGTCGTCCCGGAGCGCCATGACGGCACATGAGTACGCCGACTGGGAGCAGCGCCAGCAGGACAGCCGTGCGTCGATCCAAGTTCACGGACTCGGACATCCCGCCACCACACGTCGCAGTGGACCCGGACGTACGCTGCCCTGGACCGCTCCGTGACCACGTCGGAGACTGCCAAGCGCCGTCTCTGCCACCTCGACGGGAAGATGGCCAGGTACGGCGAGGAATGGTCCCTCGCCGAGATCGCTGCCGCCAACGATGATACCTCCAACGACCGTCGCTCTCTCCCCCAGCTCACGTCCTCGGTGGCCGCGCCGCACCGCGCACGGCGCAGGAGGAGGCGGAGAGGATCATCTGTGAGCGTCAGGGGGCCGCCGGGAAGCCCTGTCGCGACGCCGCCGCCTTCCGCCGCCCCAAGCCCGACAACGACGACTCCGACGCTGGGTCGGGCAACGATGACGGAAGAGGAGCCGCCAGCCAGCCCGGCATGGCCTACAGGGTCATCGTGAAGTATATGATAGTTTAGGGTTTTATTTTTAGGTTATTAGTTCACTGGACGAAATATCGTATGGTTTTATGTACGAATTATCCTACTTTCAATAAAATTCACAGTGTTTATATCAAAATTCGTCCGGTTTAATAGAATTTCGTCCGGTTGATTTGAGTCGTTATGAAAATGTATGCGGCTACTGTTGAATGACTGCCTCCCGCATCCATGTGCGCGGACCGATCCATGTCTGTTGACGGATGCAGGAGGAAATTTTCGGGTTGCCTCGTAGATGCCCTTAGATCATTATTTATATTTCTTACGAAGGTAGTAACAGTGAAAAGTTACAAACAGTAGAAAATGCAGATTATTATTTGGCGACCGAACCCTGCTCCATGAGATTAGACAAACAAAGGGAGAGAGCCGACCAGATTCCTACTCAATTCACAGTACGCCTTGAGGCTTGAGTGGCAACCCGTGACTGCCTGCTTAATAACCCCGGCGTGCAAACGCAGATCAGCTCACGTCTGAACACGAACACAGTAGAGGAATACTCTACCAAACCAAACAGGGCATGGCAGTGCAGCCATGGATATGTTTCCGAGTAGAGTAGCCATTCAACACTAGAGCCGATACTGCTGGCATCACCTTTTTAGGCAGATCGCGCGGACTTTTTCCTCCCAGTCCCCACCGCACCGTCGTTTGACGCGAGCACCCACTCCCCGTGTCACCATCCCTCGCCGCACGCGCGCCATTAGCCAAAGAAGCGAGTGAGTAGCAAATAGCACGCCGCACCGCCGCTCCACCGCGACCCGTCACTCCGCACTCGTGGTGGAGTGGAGAGCGTGGCTGGCGGCGGGCCTGCCTCTTCCTCGCGCCTCGTGGTAGGAGTAGCCGGTAAACCCGCACCTAAACCGCAGTCTCCTATCGCCACACCTCGCGGCGCGGGCACGGCGCAGATCCGTCCACCACCCTCCACACTCCCCCGCCGGGTCGCGCGCGGCGGCCAAAGCAAGCGAGAGAGCGAGCCTTTTCCGGCCACCTACGCCTCGGGCCGGATGCGCGCGGATCGCGTCATGGCGGAGACGGGCAAGCGGATCGACCTGGCCGCGCCGCTGCGGTCGGCGCGCCTGCCATACCACAAGGCCGACCTCGACTCCGGCCCCGTCCGCCACCCCGGCGCCGTGCCCTTCGTCTGGGAGCACAGCCCAGGCCAGCCCAAGAGTGTCCGCACCCGCCGCCCGGTTCCGCCCTCGCCGGCGCCCTCGCAGCCGCGCCCGGAGGAGAACGGCGCCACCCCCTACCACGACGCCCTGGGCGAGCGCGAGCGCAATCGCGATCGCGCACTGCCAAACAGCCCCGCCCCCGCCGCCGTGCCCCGAACTGGTGCCGCGGAGCGTAAGGTGGAGGTCGAGCCGACGAAGGAAGCCACGACGCCGGATGTGCTGTCCGTGGCGGATGTGCTGCGGAAGGAGGAGGAGGAGGACGTCGGCGATGACGAGGAGAGGTTCTCGGACGCGCTGGACACGCTCTCCCGTACAGAGTCCTTCGCCGTGAACTGCAGTGTCAGCGGTCTCAGCGGCGTGCCGGACCGCCCCGCCGGTGCGGCCGCCGCCAGCGCGGAGCCCGGCGCACGCGGCTTCATGATGGACCGCTTCCTGCCGGCCGCACAGGCGGTGGCCGTGGGCTATCCGCAGTACACCTTCCGCAAGGCCAGTGTAGCTGGTTCCACCGGCAACTCTGCCCGCGAGCATGCGCATGCGGCCGCGGCCAATTGGAGGATGGGCAGCGATGATGATCGCGTCAGGAGAACGCCTGTGCAGCTCCCTTACCAGCATCTACCTCCCAATTACTTGTCTTGTAACTATCCCAGACGCGAGGATCATGAAGAGGAGGAGGAGGAGGAAGAGGATGACGATGACTTCGACGTACATAGTACCCGAGGTTTTGCATCCAAGGGATGTGGTTTGCTCCCTGGTTTGTGTGTCAAAACCTCCTTGTTACTACTGAATCCAATGCCTATGATGAAGGGTGGCAAGGCGCGTCGGGGAGGGAGAGGCAGGGGATTGGCATCCAAAGGCAGGGGCCAGAAGGCACCGAGCCCTCTTGCCCGGAGCTCACAGCGTCAGAATCTTGGTTGTGATTCTAATGGGGTAAGCAGATGCACACAACAATGCTTCACGGATTCAGAGTTTTATGTCGCTTCTTGGTAGTTTTAGGAGTGATAGTTCTAAACATCTCAATCTCTGTTATATTGCAGCAATACTGGGAGGAAGTTTATAAACACAAACTGGAACAGAAGTACATTAACCAAGGAGAGGATAGGAGGAGCAAGCTGACAAGTGAGTCGAACCATCTGACATTCTGGAGTGACTCTCAGACTGGGGATGGGTCTTCACCATTCCGCCACTCCATAGGTGGTGGCATGTCTCCCTACCGCCGCGATGTTGCCTTGTCACCATCACATAAGGCAAATGGGTCATTTGAAATAAGAGATAAAGATGAGAAAATGAGTAGAAGCAATGGCTCTAGCTCACTTGCAATAGACCATGATCATGGTTCATTGCTTGGATCAGATCACAGTAGTTTGAAGGGATCAAGCTCCATGAGCTCTGGGATAGACAGACAATTGCACGGAGATTCAATGGATCACCGTGTAGGTATTGATTCAGAAACTAGCCAGTTGACCCTGCCACTGCATCTAAAGGCATCTTTGAATTCAAGATGTGATGTTCAACATGGAGAACACCAGATAGTCAGAAGTAACAGCATAGTGGAAGTTCAAGACAATGATACGTCCACAAAAACGATCACCAAAGTGCCAGAATCCATTTCATTAATACCTTCCGGAAACGCAAGATCAGTAAAACTGGATGATAGAAAAACTCATGATACTAGTCAGGATGTTCCAGTACATTCGGAAGATAACATTGCAGTCAAGAAGGAAAGTATGCCTTTGCAATTTCTAATGCCGTTACCTGTCCCAAAGTCACCTTCAGATTCTTGGCTTTCTCGCAATTTGCCATATGCGAAGAATAAACCACCTGCGCCATCTTTTCTTGGAATCCAAGTACAGTCGAAGAAACAAGCTCCCTGTTCCTCCGCACATCCAAAGGAGAATGACCTTAAACCTCCCAGGCCACGCCAAATAAGATTTGCAGATGTAATACATAACTTCGGTCTGTTCTGCCTATGTTTCTATTCATCTTACTTCTCAGAGCCATTACTGACTGTTTTTATTCGCCTTGCTTATTTAGGTGGTGGAGAGGCCTCATTATTTGGATACTGAGATATGATATCTTCCCTTAAAACCAGTATATATTCATGATATGATTCCTGGGAGGGGACATCAGTCCTATATCTGCCACTGCCAGCGCCCAATGGTTCGATAGAAGAGGCATAGAGGTGCCCTGTTTTGCTGTTGTAGTGATGGCTGGTTACCACTTACCAGCGATCCAGCATGTTGGTAAATTCGATGTGCATGCCGTGTTTGCATACTATTTGCTTTATGTTGCCCAAGGTATGTTGGTAGTGGTTTAGCTCTTTTGCAAATCGTATTTCTATATAAGATTGCTTCTGTTTGCTTCAGCTTACTGTCCATAAAATATGTAATACTGTTTACTCTGTAAAAACGCTGAGTTGATCTTCAGTTGTATCATAGGGTGCAATTCCAAAATAAGTCAGCCTTCTGTTCCCAAGAAATTCTCTGTGCAGTGTAAATGGCATCACTGTTCACTCTGTAAAAACGTTGAATTAATCTTCAGTTGTACTATCATAGGATAAAATTCCAAAATTAGTCGGCCTTCTGTTCCCAAGACATTCCCCGTGCAATGCAAATAGCATCTCTCTGGTGATGCATGTCTTGCTAGTTTCCAGTAATGCTGGCATTACCTGCTGGAACAGCATATATATGTGCCTTATCTGGTTTTGTGTAGACAAACAGACTTGTCATGTCATAGGCTCATAGACTTTTCTTTTTGTATTTTTCAAAACAAGATTATTCAGTGTATGTCATGTCTAGTGATTGCATCTGTCATGTGTTTGTTGGTGATTGGCTTTGAGATGGAAAATATATAGCACAGTTTATTCAGTAGTATAAAATATAGCACAGCTAGCATGCAGAAAGCTTGAAAACTGTGAGCTTCAGATGTGCTCTACGAGATGTTGTCCTGTGATGAATAAAACAGCCTATATGTCTGGTGTATGATCTCAGTTCTCGAGCAAGACATAGCATTCTTGTAACGAAGTGGTAAACCACATTTGCACTTTTGTTTTGTGTTGACTTGGTACATTCTGTTTATCGAAGTGGTTATCCACTCAATCTTTCTTGTTTGATTTTACTTAGTCCATCATGTCTCCGTTATTGTTTTACGGGGAAGTATTGGCAACGAACTGATTATTATTGAACGAGTGATTCGACTAGGACACTGATGGTGCTGTTATTTTGGTTGAGACTAAGATATTTTCTTGTGACTATTAAGTATCCCAAGCTTTTGCTGCTCTTGATTCAAACGCGCGTAGAGAGCAGATAGATACTATGTATTCCGTACTGGTACCGCAAAAATGGACCTGTGTGTGTTCAAAAAGGAAAGACTGATTTGTTTAGATACTGAGTAGTATATGTATTCCGTATTTGCACTGCAAAATTGGACCTGTATGTGTTCGAAAAGGGAGACTGATTTTGTTAATCATATTTTGTATGTTTATATAGTTCATGTACTTGTGCAACAGCTGGCATGGCGGTTTCCTTTCAGGAAGGAGATGGACAAATCAAAACTTCTCTGAAATCGGATTTTACAATTTTAGGATCCAAACTAATCTCTCTGATTCTATGATCTGGTCACTAGAATCTACGTTTCTATGATTCTGATAGTTAAGATTAGATTTTTACGATTTGCGATCTTATCATCAAAGCTTTGATCCGATTCTGATTCTAATAGTTAAGATTTTATGATTCAGACCTTCGATCTGATTCAGAATCACGATTATGACTACGTGATACAGCATGACGTGCTCCTCTGTTTTGGGCACACACTCCACGGCTTCATCCGGCAAAGCCACAGACACCCAACCCAGCTGCATCACATGGTGTAGGATTTTCGGCTCGAACAGCGTGCAGACACCATCAGGCTACCGGTTCGTTCATTCATCCCGCACCCACCTACACGCTGACGCAGCTCTCGGGCGCCGCCGCCAGGGCAATGGAGCCCGAGCCCGACCGCGTCGTCCCCGTCCTCTGCCCCGCCCCAAACTCTAGCCACCAACCATGCCACCGGGCGGCCAAGTCCACGGCCTTCAAGCGCGAGGAGCGCCGCAAGCACAAGGAGCAGAAGCGGGGGCGCAAGCGACAGGAGAACCTCGCCCTAGCGCTCGCGCAGTGGGAGCCCCTCGGCGCCCCAGCTCGCCCGGCCGCCACCTCCCCTCTCGGCGCGCCACCCGACGACAAGCCCTGGCCGTGTGACCCGCCCTCGCCCGCGGACGCCGCGCCCTCCGCCGCCTGGGGCTGGGACCCTCCGGCGGAACCCTCCGCCGACAGGAGCTGGGGCCCTCCGGCAGAACCGCCGACGCAGCCGCCCGCGCCGCCAGTCGCGGTAAGGTGCCCCCAGGCCGACGCGGTGAGGGCGTGCCGCGCGTTGTTTGAAGAGCACGCCGATAACGACGACGACGGCGACGAGGAGGGGGAGGAAGAGGAAGGCGATGTGGCCCGGTTCTTCGACGAGCTTTTGGAGAAAGACGCGGGCCTGAGGGGGTTCTACGAGGCGGAGCGGGAGACGGGGCGGTTCCTGTGCCTGGTGTGCGAGGGGGTCGGCGCCAGGGCGGGGAAGCGGTTCCCCGGCTGCGCGGCGCTGGTGCAGCACGCAGGCTCGGTCGCCCGGACCAAGAGGAGGCTCGCCCACCGCGCCTTCGCCGACGCCCTCGGCCGCCTGCTCGGCTGGGGCGCCGGCTGGACCACGCCTTTTCCGGTAAACGTGTTACTCCCTCCAAGTACCTGATTCCTGTCAAAATGTTGCTTAGTACCATGTCTATCACATTGCTGAATGTTTTGTTGCAATCGTACGAAATGCAGGCAGATTGTGACAACGATGGCGCTAGAGACCAAGCTGATCACTTGGATGCTTCTGAATGTGCAGAAATGGAGATGGCCTAATTTAGCTCATCGTGCTAAGTTAGAGATTCTCTTTCTTGGTCAGAAAGCTTGGAAATACATGTGATTTGGTTTGATGTATCGGTAACCTGGATGCTCATTGTCAACATCTGTGTGTAATATGCTCTGGTATCCTTGATGCTTGCGTTTAACATCTCAAGCTGGATCTAAAAGTTTCTGATTTGCAGTGCATCGTATTTCAGTTGTTGATTCCTGGTGTGTATTGATCTTCAGGGCCGGGCCGGCAATATCTGGGGCCTGTGCCAAACTTTAAAATGGGGCCTATATTTTGGTGGCGGAGCTACAAAGAAAAAAAATTGGTGGACTAAGCTAAATGAGAGACCAGATTAATTTTTCCCAAATCATATATAGTAGTAGTTCAGTAATTCACAAAAAATAGTAGTATTTCAGTATAAATAGTAAATCCTTAGTACCTTCTGTTCCATTGATTACGAGATCAGCAGATTCATCCTTGCAACAAGGCCAGCTCATTGGTGCCTAGGAAAACATAGGAGAACAGAGGGTTAAAGCCAACCTTGTTGCACTGAAGCACTTGATGAAAGGCAGCAAACCATTTGATAAATGGCAGTAAAATAGCAGGGGAAGTACACTGAAAATTTGGACAGCATATAACTAAAATTTAGACAGCATATGCACTGAAATTTGGATAACACCAACACTGAATTTTGGACAACAAAACACTGAAATTTGGACAACGCATAAACTGAATTTGCAAAACAAGAGGAATGAATTTTGGAAAACAATCAACAATACTGAATCACTGAGCTACTCGTACGTCATCAACAAGATTCCTGTAGCACATAAACTGAATTTGCATAGCCAGAGGAACTGCGCCGGCGCTCTGGAGTCTGGATGAGATAGATTTTGTTTTGACGAGAGGAGAGGAACTGTTGCCGACTCGCCGTTCGCCCGTCCGCCAGCGGCAGGATTCCTGTAGGCTGTAGCGACGCGAGTGGCTTTTGCGATAGATCGGACGATCTCGTTTCCGATCGAGCAGTGGCCTGCGGACGATCGACGCCTCTACTCACGTGTACGCGATAGTGGTCCAGCGCATGCGTGGGCCAACGCCCAGGAACCGCTATACATTTTTTTGGGCTAGGAGCAGGTATACATAGGCCTATGTAAAAATTTGGGGCCCCCAGAATTTATGGGCCCTGTGCGGGCCGCACATTCTGCACAACTATGGGCCCGGCCCTGTTGATCTTGAGTTTGAAGGAAACGAAAGTAAATCTCTATGAGTGAAAACACGTCGAGTCTAACTGCTGAGAAGTATATGGAGTAGTTTTTTTTTCTGAACCTATGGTTGGAGGCCATTGTCTCCTTATCCTGAAAACAAATTCACAAATCATAACTGCTGTCCGAAAGTATGAATATTCCAAACACAATCTACAATGATGTGATGACACGGCTTAAGATAGTAAACATAAAGTAAGGACGTTGATAACGCCCAAACGTGTAGTGGGAGAAACACCTGCCTACACGTCCTATAACACACAGGGTGCGCCATGTCACCGCATGCATGCATGTGAGAATTTTTTTAGATTTTCAGTTTTTAAAATGTTTTATCTCTTAAATAAAAATTCCGATTGAAAATCTGTTTTCACCATTAAATCCATCGCGACGAGATCTTCGAAACTAGATCTCATATCAATATGTTTCGACGAAATTTTTTTTGGGTTAAAAGTTGCCATGTCTATTGCACACGAATTGCCATGGTGTTTACACTGAAGTTGCCATGATATGTTTCATCTATTTTTTCTTCTACCTTTAAAAGTAAATTTTGACATATTATAAAACGGGGAATTAAGAAACTAGACTTGTCATGAACCATAAACTAAAATTGGCATGATGAATTACTTAAATTTGCCATGATACATGCACTAAAATTTGGCATGGTTCATACAAAAATAATTTCCATGGTCAACGTACTGGAATTGCTATGGTCAAAAACTAAAATTGCCATGATCTATAAACTAAAATTGCCATGATCTATAAACTAAATTTATCATGATGGATTACTAAAAATTGCTATGATCCATGCATTAAATTTGCTGTGGTTAATTTCAAAAAATTGCCATGGTCAATTAATAAAAATTGCCGTAAAAAGTAGTTGAAAATACAACGGTAGCTTTAAATCTAGAAGAAAAAAATAGATAAAAATGTCATGGCAACTTTAGTGTAAATACTATGACAACTACAATGTAAACATCATAGCAACTTTTGCCAAATTTTTTTTTTCATCGAAACATATCAACATGAGATCTAGTTTTGAAGATCTCGTCGAGACGGATTTAATGGTGAAAACGGATTTTTAATTGGATTTTTTAATTAGGAGATAAAACATTTTTAAGCCGAAATCCAAAAAGATTCCCGCTGATGTCATCTGTTTTGATGTGGCAAAATGAATGGTAATGAAGATGTTTGGCCCATGTTGCTTCGTGCCACACGTGTGGGCATTAACATTTTTTCGTAAAGTAAACATACCACCACTTGATAAAGAAAACTTTAAGATTCATATCAGTGTCTTGTTAGAATTGTTTTTTCTTTTGTTGATTTTATCTTTTTCAAATGACCATAGATACTCCCTCTATAACCTTTTATAAGACGACTTTTAGTAAAAAAAACGTATTATAAAGAAGTTACAGAGCAATCACAGTACTGTCACCCTGAACACTCCATAGCTACCAGTGCCGCTGGAGTAATTAGTTGGAAGTTTTTCACCGAAGCAGCCATAACCCGACCATGGATATTCAAGCACCAGCACCTCAAATGCTCGTGCCATTGTGCCAACTTATTATCTAGAGCCAACGAGCTCGGGATGCTGAGTTTCTCTGCCTCCTGTGATCTATTGAGCAAACATGATCATCATTGGTATTATCATTATCATTATCACTATCACTAGGCATATGCTTATCATCAGATTGTGTCTCAGCATCAGAAATAGAAACATCATTATGATTCTCAATAGTTTTTTCTATAACAGGTTCATCAGAAGTATGCAAAGTTTTATTCCTACTCTTTTTCTTCTTCTTAAGTGACCTAGGTACACTATCATTAACTCTCTGAGAGTCTTGTTCAATTCTCTCAATATGACCTTTAGGATATAGAGGACCCTGAGTCATTTTACCACCTCTAGTAATTACTCGAACAACATGCTTATTTATTTTTATTATGCATCTCGTTAAACAAATCATTTTGTGATCTAGTAACTTGTTCCAACTGAGTGTGAACCATAGCATAGTGCTTACGTAAGCCTTTACCATCATTGGAAATTCTAACAAGCACATCAGTTAAGCGTTCAATCATAACAGAGTTGCGATTCAATTGATCACGTATTTGCATATTGAAGTGTTCTTGTTTAAATACAAAATTATCAGATTTATCTAAGCACTGACTTGGAGATTTATTATAAGAATATCACCCTCATCAAACCTATAAAGAGAATTTACCTCTACCTGTGTCGGAACCTAAGTCCATGTATTTTTTTCAATAGGTAGTAGATTCTTAACATCTTCTCATTTAATACCTTTCTCTTTCATAGATTTATTGGCTTCTTGCATATCTTCTGGACTGAGGAATAGAATACCTCTCTTCTTCGGAGTTGGCTTAGGCGGTGTTTCGAAGTGTCCAATCAACGACATTTCTCATTAAGTTATTCAATAAATCCTGAGCTTGTTCAACTGTTCTTTCCCTAAAAACACAACGAACACAACTATCTAGGTAGTCCCTAAATGCATTGGTTAGTCAATTATAAAAATATCAAGCATTTCATTTTTGTTAAGAGGATGATCAGACAAAGCATTTAATAATTGGAGAAGCCTCCCCCAAGCCCGAGGGAGACATTCTTCCTTAAGTTGCACAAAGTTGTATATTTTCCGTAAGGCATCTTGTTTCTTATGAGCAGGAAAGTATTTTTCAATAAAGTAATAGGTCATATCCTGGGGACTACGCACACAACCAGAAGCAAGATTATTGAACCATATCTTACCATCACCCTTTAATGAGAAAGGAAACAACTTAAGAATGTAATAGCAGCGAATCTTTTTCTCTTGAGCAAACGGTGTGGCAATATCATTCAATTTAGTAAGATGTACAACAACTGTTTCAGATTCATAACCATGAAAAGAATCAGATTTTATCAACGTAATAAGTTCAGGATCAATAGAGAATTCGTAATCCTTACCAGTAACAAAAATAGGAGAAGTTGCAAACTTAGGATCACATTTCATCATTGTGTTCATGGCTTATTATTTAACTATAGCCATAAAACCTTCTATGTCGTTACGAGTATCATAAGCCATAAGTTCTCTAGTAAACTCCTCAGGAAGAGTGTAACCATCAGGACTATCAAGCATCTTAGTTCTAGCTGGAGTACTAGGTGTAGCACGTGATTCAGGATTTTCTTCAATTTCAGATTCTTTAGCTTTAACAATATGAGCATCAAGTAATTCAGCAAGTGGCATAGATTTATCAAGCAAACTAAAAGCATCATCATGAGTATCATTAATAGCAGGAGTATTATCAATTACTTGCGACATATCAGATTGAATAGCAGGTGGTGGTTTCGCAAGCTGACTTCAAACAGAAGGTGAATCAAGCGTAGAATGAGCCGGTAGTTCCTTACCTCCCCTCGTCTTAGAGGGCATGATATTGCTCTTAGAGTCTTTTCGATTCTTCATAGTGAATATAAATTGCAGCAGATATTTAACTCCCAAGTAAACTTAATAAATAGAGCTATGCTCCCCGGCAACGGCGCCAGAAAATAGTCTTGATGACCCACAAGTATAGGGGATCACAACAGTCTTCGAGGGTAGTATTTCACTCAAAATTATTGATTCGACACAAGGGGAGCCAAACAATATTTATAATCCTTAGTAGTTGAGTTGTTAATTCAACCATACCTGAGAAGCAAATTCCTTGCAGCAATTTATTAGTAGCATAGTGATTGCTTGTATCTGCGTTGGTATTTCCTCGAAGAGGAGAGGATGATGGAGCACAACAATGGTAAGTATTTCTCTCAGTTATGAAACCAAGGTTATCAATCCAGTAAGAGGATCCACCCAAACTATGTAAACAGTACCTGCGCACAAATAACAAATACTTGCAACCCAACGCGTAAGAAGGGTTGTCAATCCCTCCTCGGTATTGAGATAGATTAAATTGTATGAGATTGGTTGAATAGATCTAACAAAAATACAAAATAAAATAAATAAAGAAAAAGTGTAGCAAGGTATTTTTGGATTAATAGATCTGAAAATAATATGATAGGAAATAGACCCGAGGGCCGTAGATTTCACTAGAGGCTTCTCTCAATAAAATAGCATACGCTGGGTAAACAAATTACTGTTGGGCAATTGATAGAAGAGCAAATAATTATGACAATATCCAAGGCAATGATCATGTCTCTTTCTGTCACTGAGATTGAGGACCGCAAGATCGAACCCATAAAAAAGCACCTCTTCCCATGGCAAGAAAAATCAATCTAGTTGGCCAAACCAAACCAAAGTTAGAAATACGAGGCTATAACAATCATGCATAAAAGAGTTCAGAGAAGACTCAAATAATATTCATAGATAGAATTGATCATAAACTCACAATTCATCGGATCCCAACAAACACACCACAAAAAGTCATTACATCAAATAGATCTCCAAGAATATCAAGGAGAACATTGTATTGAAGATCAAAAAGAGAGAAGAAGCCATCTAGCTACTGCCTACGAACCCGTAGGTTTTTGGTAAACTACTCACGCATCATCGAAGGGGCAAGGGTGATGATGAAGAACCCCTCCGTGATCATTGACCCCTCCGGCAGAGTGCCGGAAAAGGCCTCTAGATTGGATCTCGTGGTTTTGGAACTTGCGGCGGCGGAAACTATTTTCTCTCTTCTCCTCTAGGGTTTCTGAAATATTAGAGTATTTATAGATCTGAGAGGTGGTGGAGAAGCCTCCCATGGGCCCCACTACCCACCAGGGCACGCCAGGGGCCTCTAGCACGCCCTGGTGCCTAGTGGGCCCCATGAGCCTCCTCTGGTGCACTTCTTGGGCTCCTCGGGTGTCTTCTGGGCAGAAAAAAAATTCTCCAAAAAGTTTCGTGGCATTTGGACTCCGTTTGGTATTGATTTTCTATGAAGGAAATGAAGGAAATATGCCCTAGAGGCAATAATAAAGTTGTTATTTTATATTTCCTTATTCATGATAAAGGTTTATTATTCATGCTAGAATTGTATTGATCGAAAAACTTAAATACATGTGTGAATACATAAACAAATACCGTGTCCCTAGTAAGCCTCTACTAGACTAGCTTGTTGATCAAAGATGGTTAAGGTTTCCTAACCATAGACATGTGTTATCATTTGATAATAGGATCGCATCATTAGGAGAATGATGTGATGGACAAGACACATCCGTTAGCTTAGCATATTGATCGTTCAGTTTATTGCTATTGCTTTCTTAATGTCAAATACATATTCCTTCGACTATGAGATTATGCAACTCCCGGATACCGGAGGAATACCTTGTGTGCTATCAAACGTCACAACGTAACTGGGTGATCATAAAGATGCTCTAAAGGTATCTCTGAAGGTGTTTGTTGAGTTGGCATAGATCGAGATTAGGATTTGTCACTCAGAGTATCGGAGAGGTATCTCTGGGCCCTCTCGGTAATACACATCATAAGAAGCCTTGCAAGCAAAGTGAATAAGGAGTTAGTTGCAAGATGATGTATTATGGAACGAGTAAAGAGACTTGCCGGTAATGAGATTGAACTAGGTATGAAGATACCGACGATCGAATCTCGGGCAAGTAACATACCGATGGACAAAGGGAATTACGTATGTTGTCATAAGGTTCGATCGATAAAGATCTTCATAGAATATGTAGGAATCAATATGGGCATACAAGTTCCGCTATTGGTTATTGACCGGAGAGGTGTCTCGGTCGTGTCTACATAGTTCTCGAACCCGTAGGGTCCGCACGCTTAACATTCGTTGATGATATAGTGTTATATGAGTTATATGATTTGGTGACCGAATGTTGTTCGGAGTCCCAGATGAGATCACGGACATGATGAAGAGCTTTGGAATGGTCCGGAGGTAAAGATTGATATATAGGACGATGATATTCGGACACCGGAAGAGTTTCAGAGTGCACCGGGTAGTCATCAGGTCACCGGAAGGGGTTCCGGACACCCCGGTAGGTGTATGGGCCTAATGGGCCAAGGGGGGGGGGACAGACCAGCCCACAAGGGGGCTGGCATGCCCTTCTCCCTGGCCGCCGGCCCTAGGGAAGGAAAGGGGGAGGGCTAGCCCCTCCTGCCTTCCCCTTCTCATGGGAGAAAGGAAAGGGGGGGGGGGGGGCGCCACCCTCCCCTGCCTTTCCCCGCTCACCTAATAAGGGAAGGGGGGGGGGGCGGCTTGGGGATGACCCCAAGTAGGATTCGGCCTACTTGGGGCACCTCCTGGCAGCCTCCCCTCTCCCCCACCTATATATATGTGGGAGGGGGGCGCCACACATAACCACGACAATCTCTTAGCCGTGTGCGGCGCCCCCCTCCACAGTTTTGTCCCTCGGTCATATTTTCGCAGTGCTTAGGCGAAGCCCCGCGAAGATAGCTTCACCATCACTGTCACCACGCCGTCGTGCTGCCGGAACTCATCCACTACTTCGCCATCTTGCTGGATCAAGAAGGCGAGGACGTCACCGAGCTGAACGCATGCTGAACGCGGAGGTGCCGTACGTTCGGTACTCGATCGGTTGGATCGCGAAGAAGTTCGACTACATCAACCACGTTAACAAACACTTCCGCTTACGGTCTACGAGGGTACGTAGACACACTCTCCCCTCTCATTGCTATGCATCTCCATGGATAGATCTTGCGTGTGCGTAGATTTTTTTTCCATGCAACGTTTCCCAACAGTGGCATCCGAGCCAGTCTATGCGTATATGATATGCACGAGTAGAACACAAAGAGTTGTGGGCGGTAATATTCATACTGCTTACCACCAACATCTTATTTTGGTTCGGCGGTATTGTGGGATGAAGCGGCCCGGACCAACCTTACATGCCCACGCACATGAGACCGGTTCCACCGACTGACATGCAACTAGTTTTGCATAAAGGTGGCTGGCGGGTGTCTGTTTCTCCTACTTTAGTTGAATCGAATTTGACTATGGCCGGTCCTTGAAGAAGGTTAAAACAACAAACTTGATAAATCACCATTGTGGTTTTTGCGTAGTTAAGAACGGTTCTTGCTAGAAGCCCATAGCAGCCACGTAAAACTTGCAACAACAAAGTAGAGGACGTCTAACTTGTTTTTGCAGGGCATGTTGTGATGTGATATGGTCAAGACGTGATGTGATATATGTTGAGTATAAGATGATCATGTTTTGTAATATCGACAACCGGCAGGAGCCTTAGGGTTGTCTCTTTACTGTATGAAATGCAAGCGCCATGTAATTGCTTTACTTTATCGCTATGCGTTAGCAATAGTTGTAGAAGCAATAGTTGGCGAGACGACCCCGATGCAACGATGGAGATCAAGGTGTCGAGCCAGTGACGATGGAGATCATGACGATGCTTTGGAGATGGAGATCAAGAGCACAAGATGATGATGGCCATATCATGTCACATATTTTGATTGCATGTGATGTTTATCCTTTATGCATCTTATTTTGCTTAGAACGGCGGTAGCATTATAAGATGATCCCTTCACTAAATTTCAAGATAAAGTGTTCTCCCCGAGTATGCACCATTGCCAAAGTTCGTCGTTTCGAAGCACCTCGTGACGATCGGGTGTGATAGACTCTACGTTCACATACAACGGGTGTAAGACAGTTTTGCACATGCAGAATACTTGGGTTAAACTTGACGAGCCTAGCATGTACATACATGGTATCAAAACACTGGAGACCGAAAGGTCGAACGTGAGTCATATAGTAGATATGATCAACATAGAGATGTTCACCATTGATGACTACCCCATCTCACGTGATGATCGGACATGGGTTAGTTGATTTGGATCATGTATCACTTAGATAACTTGAGGGATGTTTATTTAAGTGGGAGTTCATTAGTAATTTGATTAATTGAACTTAATTTATCATGAACTTAGTCTTATAGTTTTGCATATCTATGTTGTAGATCAATGGCCCGAGCTACCGTTCCCCTGAATTTTAATGCGTTCCTAGAGAAAGCTAAGTTGAAAGATGATGGTAGCAACTACACGGACTAGGTCCATAACTTGAGGATGATCCTCATTGCTGCACAGAAGAATTATGTCCTTGATGCACCGCTAGGTGACAGACCTGCTGCAGGAGCTACTGTAGATGTTATGAACGTCTGGCAGGCTCGATCTGATGACTACTCGATAGTTCAGTGTGCCATGCTTTACGGCCTGGAACCGGGACTTCAAAGACGTTTTAAACGTCATGGAGCATATGAGATGTTCCAAGAGTTGAAGTTAATATTTCAAGCAAATGCCCGAGTTGAGAGATATGAAGTCTCCAACAAGTTCTATAGCTGCAAGATGGAGGAGAACAGTTCTGTCAGTGAACACATACTCAAAATGTCTGGGTATCATAACCACTTGACTCAGCTGGGAGTTGATCTTCCAGTTGATAGTGTTATTGACAGAGTTCTTCAATCACTGCCACCAAGCTACAAAGGCTTTGTGATGAACTATAATATGCAAGGGATGAATAAAACGATTCCTGATCTCTTCGCAATGCTTAAAGCCGCGGAGGTAGAAATCAAGAAGGAGCATCAAGTGTTGATGGTTAACAAGACCACTAGTTTCAAGAAAAAGGGCAAGGGAAAGAAAGGGAACTTCAAGAAGAATGGAAAGCACAAGTTGCCACTCCCGGGAAGAAGCCCAAAACTGGACCCAAGACTGAAACTGAGTGCTTCTTGATACGTCTCCATCGTATCTATAATTTTTGATTGTTTAATGCCAATATTATACAACTTTCACATATTTTTGGCAACATTTTATATGATTTATTGGACTAACCTATTGATACAGTGCCCAGTGCCAGTTCCTGTTTGTTGCATGTTTTTTGTTTCGCAGAATATCCATATCAAACGAAGTCCAAATGCGATAAAAATTTATGGAGAATTATTTTGGAATATATGTGATTTTTGGGACTTGGAATCAACGCAAACGGGGGCCCACAACCCCCAAGATGCACCAGGGCGCGCCCCAGGCTCCAGGCGCGGGGTGGTGGGTTGTGCTCACCTCGTAAGTCGGTTGGGGCTCTACTTCGGGTGCAAGGAAGCTTATATCCGGAAAAAAATCGTGTTGAAATCTCAGCGCAATCGGAGTGACGGATCTCCGGGAATATAAGAAACGGTTTTCGGCCAGAACTGAGGAACGTGAAATAGAAGAGAACGGAGAGACATATCCAATCTCGGAGGGGCTCTCGCCCCTCTGCCGCCATGGAGGCCATGGACCAGAGGGGGAACCCTCCTTCCATCTAGGGGGAGGCCAAGGAAGAAGAATAAGGAGGGGGGGGGGGGGGCTCTCTCCCCCTCTCCCCCGGTGGCGCCAGAACGCCACCGGGGAAATCATCGTGTGACGGCGATCTACTCCAACAACTCCGTCATCTTCACCAACAACTCCATCACCTTCCCCCATCTATATTCAGCGGTCCACTCTCCCGCAACCCATTGTACCCTCTACTTGAACATGGTGCTTTATGCTTCATATTTTTATCCAATGATATGTTGCCATCCTATGATGTCTGAGTAGATTTTTGTTGTCCTATCGGTAATTGGTGACTTGCTATGGTTGGTTTAATTTGCTTGTGGTTATGTTGCTATCCTTTGGTGCCCATCATATGAGCGCGCGTGTGGATCACACCATAGGGTTAGTTGTATGTTGATAGGACTATGCATTGGAGGGCAAGGGTGACAGCAGCTTCAGCCTAAACATAGAAATTGATACGTACGGGATTGAAGGGGGACCAATATATATATATATATATATATCTTAATGCTATGGTTGGGTGTTTTACCTTAATGAACATTAGTAGTTGCGGATGCTTGCTAATAGTTCCAATCATAAGTGCATTGAATTCCAAGTAAGGGACAACATGCTAGCAGTGGCCTCTCCCACATAAAAACTTGCTATCGGCCTAGCAACGCAGTCAATTGCTAAGGGACAATTTCACAAATCCTACCACCACTAATCCACACTCGTTTTACTAATTTAATTGTTTCTTTATCTAAACAACATCGAAATTTTATTTTTATGTTCTTTATTATCTTGCAAACCTATCCATACCTACAAAGTACTTCTAGTTTTATTATTGTTCTAGGTAAAGCAAACGTTAAATGTGCGTAGAGTTGTATCGGTGGTCGATAGAACTTGAGGGAATATTTGTTCTACCTTTAGCTCCTTGTTGGGTTCGGCACTCTTATTTATCGAAGAAGGCTACAAACGATCCCCTATACTTGTGGGTTATCAAGACCTTTTTCTGGCGCCGCTGCCAGGGAGCAATAGCGTGGGGTGAATATTCTCGTGTGTGCTTGTTTGCTTTATCACTAAGTAGTTTTTATTTTTTGTTCTAAGTTGTTCCCTATCTTTAGTTATGGATATGGAACATGAAACACCAAAAAAATTAGTGGTACTTGCTACTCATGGTGATGGGGAACCTCCTAAAACCCTCGATGCTCGTTATGTGAAAAATATTAAACACTACTTTGATAATCCTGAGAAAACCCCATTCAACTTGATAATGGGAGACACCTTGGATCAACGTGAATACTTTAGGGATTATCGCTTGACACAAAAAGGGAAATTATTATGGGATCAAATTGATATGTTGCATTGGTATGCTTGGAATTTATGCCAGAGATATGATTATACTTGTTGCTCTAGGATGAACGCTCCACACCTTCCCTTTTCATGCAAATTTAATGATAATGAAACCTTGGCTTCTTATGCTAATGGTAGATATGATTATTATGATGTGGAACGAATAGAAGAATTTGTTGCTTTTAAGGGTTCTTATGAAATTGAATCTTTGTTTGAAAAGTATGAAGATTTTGATGATTCAGTTTATAGACCTAAATTTTTTGCTATACTTAAATATTGGTATGATAATTATAAATGCAATTATGATATTGATGTATTTATTGAGAATGTCTCCACTGTCCAAGAAGAGACTAATATTTTGCAGGAGTCTATGGAAGAAGAAATTCATGAAACTGTGAGCTCATTGGATGAAAAAGATGATGAGGAGAGCGAAGAACAAGAGGAAGAGCGGATTAGCTACCCGTGCCCACCTTTTAATGAGAGTAACTCTTCAACTCATACATTATTTAATGTCCCTTTGTTCTTACCGAAGGATGAATGCTATGATAATTGCTATGATCCCGTTGATTCTTTTGAAATATCCCTTTTTGATGAAATTGATGTTTGTTATGTTTGTGGCCAAGATGCCAATATGAATTATGCTTATGGAGATGAACTTGCTATTGTTCCTTATGTTAATAATGAAATTTTTGCTATTGCACCCACACGTGATAGTCCTATTATCTTTTTGAATTCTCCAAACTACACTATATCGGAGAAGTTTGCTCTTATTAAGGATTATATTGATGGGTTGCCTTTTACCGTTGCACATGATAATTTTGATGAATATAATATGCATGTGCTTGCTGCTCCTACTTGCAATTATTATGAGAGAGGAACTATATCTCCACCTCTCTATGTTTCTAACATGATAAAATTGCAAGAAACTGCTTATGCTATGTATTGGCCTTTACTTGATGTGCATGAATTGTTTTTGTATGACATGCCGATGCATAGGAAGAGAGTTAGACTTCGTCATTGCATGATATATGTTGCTTTGTGCTCACTACTAAATGCCAAATCATTGTTAATTAAAATTGGCTTTGATATACCTTGGGATCTGGGTGGATCCATTACTTGAGCACTTTATGCCTAGGTTAATGGCTTTAAAGAAAGCGCTGCCAGGGAGACAAACCCGAAGTTTTAGAGAGTCATTTTATTATGTTGTGTGCTTTTACAAAGTTAAAAACAAAAAATATAGAGGGGAACTTAAAACTTTTCAACAAAAGAGAAGCGATTGAATGGTGATGCATTGGAGAAGTGAGGGTCGACCTTGAACACTTGTGTTCATGCTCATGGAAACAATGTGAATTTTTCATGAAGGTTCTCACAAAAATAATTACCCCCTTGTACAAATCCATTGTATTATAAAAATAATGTGCCAATATTTGCCTTTAGGATGATTAGATCGCTTGTTGGTATGTGCGGTGCAAAAACAGAAACTTTGTCTGTAGTGCGTGATTTTACATTTTTTACTGGAACATCAAAAGTTTCTGAAATTTTTTGCACAGTATTTATATACAAATTGTTTATTTTTTCCTAATTTTTCAGAATTTTTGGAGTAATATAAGTATGATGAATGTTCATATTACTATAGACTGTCCTGTTGAAGACAGATTCTGTTTTTTGATGCGTTGTTTTGCTTGTTTTGATGAAACTATCGATTTTTATCGGTGGTATAAGCCATGGAAAAGTTATAATACAGTAGATACAATGAAAAAACAAAATATGAATTGGTTGCAACAGTACTTAAAGTAGTGATTTGCATTATTATACTAACGGATCTCACGAGGTTTCTGTTGAGTTTTGTGTGGATGAAGTGATCAAAGATCGAGGAGGTCTCGATATGAGGAGAAGGAGGAGAGACAAGAGCTCAATCTTGGGGATGCCCAAGGCACCCCAAGTAAATATTCAAGGATACTCAAGCGTCTAAGCTTGGGGATGCCCCGGAAGGCATCCCATCTTTCTTCAACAAGTATCGGTATGTTTTCGTTTTCGTTTTGTTCATGTGATATGTGTAAATCTTGGAGCGTCTTTTGTGATTAGTTTTCACTTTTATTTTATGCACCATGCTGGTATGAGATAGTCCATGGTTGATTTATAGAATACTCATTGCACTTCACTTATATCTTTGAGTATGGCTTTATAGAATGCTTCATGTGCTTCACTTATATTATTTGAAGTTTGGATTGCCTGTTTCTCTTCACATGGAAAACCGTTATTTGTAGAATGCTCTTTTGCTTCACTTATATTTATTAGAGCTTGGTATTTTATAGAAATAATTAAACTCTCATGCTTCACTTATATCTATTTAGAGAGTCAACAGGAGTTGGTCATTTGCATGGTTAGTCATAAAATCCTACATAAAACTTGTGGATCACTGAATATGATATGTTTGATTCCTTGCAATAGTTTTGCGATATAGTGATGATAATATGTGGGAGGTACTAGTAAACGGTTGTGGTTAGTAAGAATATTGGTGTTAAGGTTTGTGATTCCCGAAGCATGCACGCATAGTCTCTCATTATGCTATGAAGTTGGAGCATGATTTATTATTGATTGTATTCCTTATGAGTGGCGGTCGGGGACGAGCGATGGTCTTTTCCTACCAATCTATCCCCCTAGGGGCATGCGTAGTAGTACTTTGCTTCGAGGGCTAATAAACTTTTGCAATAAGTATAAGAGTTCTTTATGACTAATGTGGGTCCATGGATTGTACGCACTCTTACCTTTCCGCAATTTGCTAGCCTCTACGGTACCGTGCATTGCCCTTTCTCACCTCGAGAGTCGGTGCAAACTTCACCGGTGCATCCAAACCCCGTGGTATGATACGCTCTATCACACATAAGCCTTATTATATCTTCCTTAAAACAGCCACCATACCTACCTATTATGGCCTTTCCATAGCCATTCCGAGATATATTGCCATGCAACTTCCACCACTTTCGTTTTGATGACTTGATCATTCATTGTCATATTGCTTTGCATGATCGTAAGATAGCTAGCATGATATTTCCACGGCTTGTCCGTTTTTTGATATCGTTGTTATGCTAGATCATTGCACATCCTGGTACACTGCCAGAGGCATTCATATAGTCATACTTTGTTATAGGTATCGAGTTGTAATTTTTATTTCTTTTGAGTTATAAGTAAATAGAAGTGTGATGATCATCATTATTCATTTTTAGAGCATTGCCCCAGAGAGGAAAGGATGATGGAGACTATGATTCCCCCACAAGTCGGGATGAGACTCCGGACAAAGAGAGAAAAAAAAGAAAAAGAAAAAGAAAGAAAAAGAAAAAAACAAAAAAACAAAGAGAGAAGGGGCATGCTAATTCCACACTTGTGCTTCAAAGTAGCACCATGTTTTTCATATAGAGAGTCTCCTATGTTGTCACTTTCATATACTAGTGGGAATTTTTCATTGTAGAGTTTGATGCACACCCACTTAGTTTTCATGTTGAGCTTTCATACACTTATAGCTCTTAGTGCATCCGTTGCATGGCAATCCCTACTCCTCACATTGATATCAATTGATGGGCATCTACATAGCCCGTTGGTTAGCCGCTTCGATGTGAGACTTTCTTACTTTTTGTCTTCTCTATATTTACCCCTATCATTATACTCTATTCCACCCATAGTGCTATATCCATGGCTTGCGCTCATGTATTGCGTGAGGGTTGAAAAAGCTGAAGCACGTTAAAAAGTATGAACCAATTGCTCGGCTTGTCATCGGGGTTGTGCATGATAAATACTTTGTGTTAAGAAGAGAGAGCATGATAAGACTATATGATTTTGTAGGGATAGCTTTCTTTAGCGTTGATATTTTGAAAGACATGATTGTTTGTTGGGATGCCTGAGTATTGATGTCTTTATGTCAAATTATAGACTATTGCTTTGAATCACTCGTGTCTTAATATTCATGCCATGATTAGACATATGATCAAGTTTATGCTAGGTAGCATTCCACATCAAAACTTATCTTTTTTATCACTTACCTACTCGAGGACTAGCAGGAATTAAGCTTGGGGATGCTGATATGTCTCCATCGTATCTATAATTTTTTATTGTTTCATGCCAATATTATACAACTTTCATATGTTTTTGGCAACATTTTATATGATTTATTGGACTAACCTATTGATCCAGTGCCCAGTGCCAGTTCCTGTTTGTTGCATGTTTTTTGTTTTGCGGAATATCCATATCAAACGAAGTCCAAACGCAATAAAAAATTACGGAAAATTATTTTGGAATATATGTGATTTTTGGGACTTGGAATCAACGCAAACGGGGGCCCACAGCCCCCAAGATACACCAGGGCGCACCCCAGGCTCCAGGCGCGGGGTGGTGGGTTGTGCTCACTTCGTACGTCGGTTGGGGCTCTACTTTGGGCTCAAGGAAGCTTATATCCGGAAAAAATTGTGTTAAAATCTCAGCACAATCGGAGTTACGGATCTCCGGGAATATAAGAAACGGTTTTCGGCCAGATCTGAGGAACGCGAAATAGAAGAGAACGGAGAGACATATCCAATCTCGGAGGGGCTCTCGCCCCTTCACCGCCATGGAGGCCATGGACCAGAGGGGGAGCCCTCCTCCCATCTAGGGAGGAGGCCAAGGAAGAAGAAGAAGAAGGAGGGGGCTCTCTCCCCCTCTCTCCCGGTGGCGCCGGAACGCCGCCGGGGAAATCATCGTGTGACGGTGTTCTACTCCAACAACTCCGTCATCTTCACCAACAACTCCATCACCTTCCCCCATCTATATTCAGCGGTCCACTCTCCCGCAACCCGCTGTACCCTCAACTTGAACATGGTGCTTTATGCTTCATATTTTTATCCAATGATATGTTGCCATCCTATGATGTCTGAGTAGATTTTTGTTGTTCTATCTGTAATTGGTGAATTGCTATGGTTGGTTTAATTTGCTTGTGGTTATGTTGCTGTCCTTTGGTGCCCATCATATGAGCGCGCGTGTGGATCTCACCATAGGGTTAGTTGTATGTTGATAGGACTATGCATTGGAGGGCAAGGGTGACAGCAACTTCAGCCTAAACATAGAAATTGATACGTACGGGATTGAAGGGGGACCAATATATATCTTAATGCTATGGTTGGATGTTTTACCTTAATGAAGGTTAGTAGTTGCGGATGCTTGCTAATAGTTCCAATCATAAGTGCATAGAGTTCCAAGTAAGGACGACATGCTAGCAGTGGCCTCTCCCACATAAAAACTTGCTATCGGCCTAGCAACGTAGTCAATTGCTAAGGGACAATTTCGCAAATCCTACCACCACTAATCCACACTCATTTTACTAATTTAATTATTTCTTTATCTAAACATCACCTAACTTTTATTTTCATGTTCTTTATTATCTTGCAAACCTATCCATACCTACAAAGTACTTCTAGTTTTATTATTGTTCTAGGTAAATAAAACGTTAAGTGTGCGTAGAGTTGTATCGGTGGTCGATAGAACTTGAGGGAATATTTGTTCTACCTTTAGCTCCTCATTGGGTTTGACACTCTTATTTATCGAAGAAGGCTACAAACGATCCCCTATACTTGTGGGTTATCACTTCTACTTCAAAGGGAATGGTCACTGGAAGCGAAACTGCCCCAAATACTTGGCGGATAAGAAGGATGGCAAAGGTATATTTGATATACATGTTATTGATGTGTACCTTACTAATGCTCGTAGTAGCGCCTGGGTATTTGATACTGGTTTGGTTGCTCATATTTGTAACTCGAAACAGGAGCTACGGAATAAATGAAGATTGGCTAAGGATGAGGTGACGATGCGTGTCGGGAATGGTTCCAAGGTCGATGTGATAGCCGTCAGCACGCTACCTCTACATCTACCTTCGGGATTAGTTTTAGACCTCAATAATTGTTATTTGGTGCCCGCGTTGAGCATGAACATTATATCTGGATCTTGTTTATTGCGAGACAGTTATTCATTTAAATCGGAGAATAATGGTTGTTCTGTTTATATGAGTAATATCTTTTATGGTCATGCACCCTTGATGAATGGTCTATTCTTGTTGAATCTCGATCGTAGTGATACACTTATTCATAATATTGATGCCAAAAGATGCAAAGTTGATAATGATAGTGCAACATACTTGTGGCACTGCCGTTTAGGTCATATTGGTGTAAAACGCATGAAGAAACTCCATACAGATGGACTGTTGGAATCACTTGATTATGAATCATTTGATACTTGCAATCCATGCCTCATGGGCAAGATGACTAAAACTCCGTTCTCCGGAACAACGGAGCGAGCTAATGACTTATTGGAAATAATACATACCAATGCATGCGGTCCGATGAGTGTTGAAGCACTCGGCGAGTATCGTTATTTTCTGACCTTCACAGATGATTTGAGTAGGTATGGGTATATCTACTTGATGAAACACAAGTCTGAAACATTTGAAAAGTTCAAAGAATTTCAGAGTGAAGTGGAGAATCATCGTAACAAGAAAATAAAGTTTCTACAATATGATCGCGGAGGCGAATATTTGAGTTATGCCACCTGGAACACCACAGCGTAATGGTGTGTCCGAACATCGTAACCATACTTTATTATATATGGTGCGATCTATGATGCCTCTTACCAATTTACCACTATCGTTTTGGGGTTATGCATTAGAGATAGCCGCATTCACGTTAAATAGGGCACCGTCTAAATCCGTTGAGACGACACCATATGAACTGTGGTTTGGCAAGAAACCTAAGCTGTCGTTTCTTAATGTTTGGGGTTGCAACACTTATGTCAAAAGGCTTCAGCCTGATAAGCTCGAACCCAAATCGGAAAAGTGTGTCTTCATAGGATACCCTAAGGAAACAATTGGGTAAACCTTCTACCACAGATCCGAAGGCAAGATTTTTGTTGCCAAGAATGAATCCTTTCTAGAGAAGGAGTTTCTCTCGAAAGAAGTGAGTGGGAGGAAAGTAGAACTTGATGAGGTAATTGTACCTTCTCTCGAATTGGAAAGTAGCACATCAGAGAAAACCGTTCCTATGATGCCTACACCAACTAGAGAGGAAGCTAATGATGATGATCATGAAACTTCAGATCAAGTTACTACTGGACCTCGTAGGTCGAACAAAGCATGTTCTACATCAGAGTGGTATGGTAATCCTGTCCTGGAAGTCATGTTACTAGACCATGGAGAACCTACGAACTATTAAGAAGCTATGATGAGCCCAGATTCCGATAAATGGCTTGAGTCCATGAAATCTGAGATAGGATCCATGTATGAGAACAAAGTATGGACTTTGGTGGACTTGCCCGATGATCGGCAAGCCATAGAAAATAAATGGATCTTCAAGAAAAAGACTGACGCTGATGGTAATGTTACTGTCTACAAAGCTCGACTTGTTGCGAAAGGTTTTCGACAAGTTCAAGGAGTTGACTACGATGAGACTTTCTCACCCGTAGCGATGCTTAAGTCTGTCCGAATCATGTTAGCAATTGCCGCATTTTATAATTATGAAATCTGGCAAATGGACGTCAAAACTGCATTCCTTAATGGATTTCTCAAAGAAGAGTTGTATATGATGCAACCAGAAGGTTTTGTCGATCCTAAAGGTGCTAACAAAGTGTGCAAGCTCAAGCGATCCATCTATGGACTGGTGCAAGCATCTCGGAGTTGGAATATATGCTTTGATGAGGTGATCAAAGCATATGGTTTTATACAGACTTACGGTGAAGCCTGTATTTACAAGAAAGTGAGTGGGAGCTCTGTGGCATTTCTAATATTATATGTGGATGACATATTGTTGATTGGAAATGATATAGAATTTATGGATAGCATAAAAGGATACTTGAATAAGATTTTTTCAATGAAAGACCTCGGTGAAGCTGCTTATATATTGGGCATCAAGATCTATAGGGATAGATCGAGATGCTTAATAGGACTTTCACAAAGCACATACCTTGATAAAGTTTTGAAGAAGTTCAAAATGGATCAGTCAAAGAAAGGGTTCTTGCCTGTGTTACAAGGTGTGAAATTGAGTCAGTCTCAAATCCCGACCACTGCAGAAGATAGAGAGAAAATGAAAGTCATTCCCTATGCCTCAGCCATAGCTTCTATCATGTATTCTATGCTGTGTACCAGACCTGATGTGTGCCTTGCCATAAGTTTGGCAGGGAGGTACCAAAGTAATCCAGGAGTGGATCATTGGACAGCGGTCAAGAACATCCTGAAGTACCTGAAAAGGACAAAGGATATGTTTCTTGTTTATGGAGGTGACGAAGAGCTCATCGTAAATGGTTACGTCGATGCTAGCTTCGACACTGATCTGGATGACTCTAAGTCACAAACCGGATACGTATTTATATTGAATGGTGGAGCTGTCAGTTGGTGCAGTTCCAAGCAGAGCGTCGTGGCGGGATCTACATGTGAAGCGGAGTACATAGCTGCTTCGGAAGCAGCACATGAAGGAGTCTGGATGAAGGAGTTCATATCCGATCTTGGTGTAATACTCAGTGCATCGGGTCCAATGAAAATCTTTTTTGACAACACTGGAGCAATTGCCTTGGCGAAGGAATCCAGGTTTCACAAGAGAACCAAACACATCAAGAGATGCTTCAACTCCATTCGTGAAAAGGTCAAGGATGGAGACATAGAGATTTGCAAAATATATATGGATCTGAATGTGGCAGACCCGTTGACTAAGCCTCTTTCGCGAGCAAAACATGATCAGCACCAAGACTCCATGGGTGTTAGATTCATTACAATGTAATCTAGATTATTGACTCTAGTGCAAGTGGGAGACTGAAGGAAATATGCCCTAGAGGCAATAATAAAGTTGTTATTTTATATTTCCTTATTATTCATGATAAAGGTTTATTATTCATGCTAGAATTGTATTGATCAGAAACTTAAATACATGTGTGAATACATAAACGAATACTGTGTCCCTAGTAAGCCTCTACTATACTAGCTCGTTGATCAAAGATGGTTAAGGTTTCCTAACCATAGACATGTGTTGTCATGTGATAACATGATCACATCATTAGGAGAATGATGTGATGGACAAGACCCATCCGTTAGCTTAGCATATTGATCGTTCAGTTTATTGCTGCTTTCTTAATGTCAAATACATATTCCTTAGACTATGAGATTATGCAACTCTCGGATACCGGAGGAATACCTTGTGTGCTATCAAACATCACAACGTAACTGGGTGATCATAAAGATGCTCTACATGTATCTCTGAAGGTGTTTGTTGAGTTGGCATAGATCGAGATTAGGATTTGTCACTCCGAGTATCGGAGAGGTATCTCTGGGCCGTCTCGGTAATACACATCACAAGAAGCCTTGCAAGCAAAGTGACTAAGGAGTTAGTTGCAAGATGATATATTACGAAACGAGTAAAGAGACTTTCCGGTAACGAGATTGAACTAGGTATGAAGATACCGACGATCGAATCTCGGGCAAGTAACATACCGATGGACAAAGGGAATTACGTATGTTGTCATAAGGTTTGACCGATAAAGATCTTCATAGAATATGTAGGAACCAATATGGGCATCCAAGTTCCGCTATTGGTTATTAACCAGAGAGGTGTCTCGGTCATGTCTACATAGTTCTCGAACCCGTAGGGTCCGCACGCTTAACGTTCGTTGATGATATAGTGTTATATGAGTTATATGATTTGGTGACCGAATGTTGTTCAAAGTCCCGGATGAGATCACGGACATAACGAGGAGCTCCGGAATGGTCTGGAGGTAAAGATTGATATATAGGACGATGATATTCGGACACCGGAAGAGTTTCGGAGTGCAGCGGGTAGTCATGGGGTCACCGGAAGGGGTTCCGGACACCCCCGATAGGTGTATGGGCCTAATGGGCCGGGGGGGGGGGGACAGACCAGCCCACAAGGGGGCTAGCGCGCCCCTCTCCCTAGCCGCCAGCCCTAGGGAAGGAAAGGAGGGAGGGCTAGCTCCTCCTGCCTTCCCCTTCTCATGGGAGAAAGGAAAGGGGGGGGGGGGGGGCGCCACCCTCCCTTGCCTTTCCCCGCTCACCTAATAAGGGAAGGGGGGGGGGGGGCGGCTTGGGCAGGACCCCAAGTATGATTCGGCCTACTTGGGGTGCCTCCTGGCAGCCTCCCCCCTCCCCCCACCTATATATATGTGGGAGGGGGCGCCACACATAACCACGACAATCTCTTAGCCGTGTGCGGCGCCCCCCTCCACAGTTTTGTCGCTCGCTCATATTTTCGTAGTGCTTAGGCGAAGCCCTGTGGAGATAGCTTCACCATCACCGTCACCACGCCGTTGTGCTGCCGGAACTCATCCACTACTTCGCCGTCTTGCTTGATCAAGAAGGCGAATACGTCACCGAGCTGAACGTGTGCTGAACGCGGAGGTGCCGTACGTTTGGTACTCGATTGGTTGGATCATGAAGAAGTTCGACTACATCAACCACGTTAACAAACGCCTCCGCTTACGGTCCACGAGGGTATGTAGACACACTCTCCCCTCTCGTTGCTATGCATCTCCATGGATAGATCTTGCGTGTGCGTAGATTTTTTTTTGTTTTCCATGCAACGTTTCCCAACAATAAAAAACAAGCAAAAATAGCAACTGACACTGGGCACTATGTCAATAGGTTAGTCCCAAAAAATGATATATAGTTGATATAAAATGAACATAAAACATCCAAGATTGATAATATAACAACATGGAACAATAAAAAATTATAGATACGTTGGAGACGTATCAGCATCCCTAAGCTTAATTCCTGCTCGTCCTTGAGTATGTAAATGATAAAAATAGAATTATAATCTTTTCTTTTGTTGCATGGACATTTGGACTTTTAGAAGATTCAAAGCAATAGTCTATATTTGACATGAAGACATCAACACTCAAGCATATCAACAAGCAACCATGTCTTTCAAAATATCAACACTAAAGAAAGCTATCCCTAGCCCATTATGCTCAATCATTGATCCATTCATGAAACACACTCAAATATGAACTATGCCCAATGCACGAGTATGATAATAGTGTTCCCTAGTTGGTGCTTTATAAGAGAGGATGGAGACTCAATAAAAAAAATTGTATAAAAGTAAATAGACAGGCCCTTTGCAGAGGGAAGCAGAGATTTGTAGAGGTGCCAGAGGTCAAAGCTTAACTTGAGAGATAAAATTGTTTTGTGAGGCATGCTTGTCCTGTCAACGAAAACGACCGAGAATTCCCAATACTTTCCATGCTAGATAAATCATAGGCGGTTCCCAAACAAAAAATAAAGTTTATTCCTTTTTTCACCATTCTTTCACAATCCGTGGCTAGCCATATCCACGGGTGCCTTCCATACCAACACTTTCCAAGGAATTTATTATTAAACAACATAATTTTTTTCATTTCAGGACTGGGCATCCCTATTACCTTGCCACACTCTTGTGCAATGACAAGTGAATATAAACACTCATCTTGAGAATAAAATATCTAGCATGGAAAATATTGGCCACCCCTGCCGCTTCATGAGCGATACGGGCACACAAAAAGGAAATTCATTATGAAAATTGGAGTTGGCACATACAAATTTACTTGGAACAACAAGGAAATACCGCATATAGGTAGGTATGGTGGACTCATTTGGCATAACTTGGTTTAAGGAGTTTGGATGCGCAAGTAGTATTCCCACTTAGTACAAATGGAGGCTAGCAAATAGATTGAGAAGCGACTGCTACTTCTTGAGCTTGCATTGGTTTTTCCCTTGAAGAGGAAAGGGTGATGCAGCAAACACTACAAAAAAAGACACATCCGTGACATTTTGGGCCAAACGAATTTTTTTCTGTCATGCTTATGACACTTCTATGATGATAATTGTGACAAAAGTACATATCATCATAGATGTGGTGGGCTCCTACTTCTATGACAAAAAATCATGATAGAAAATGGGTTTTTCATCCTGGGTGGGCCGGGAACGCACCTGCATGACATTCTTTGGGCCGTCCATGACGGAAAAAATTGTGGTAGAAGCGAGGGCGAGGAAAATATCGGGGAGTTCCCGGTTACAGTGGGTGGTCGGGGCCGAGCGATGCTCGAAAGTTTGCGCGTTTCTCTCGTGTACGCGCGTGTGTTTGAGGCGTTGGCTAACTGAACCCGAGCGATCGCACTAGCTACGTTATTGAACCCGAGCGATCGATCCCTTGGCTGTTAACTGAAACCGAGCGATTCATTCGCTGCTGACTGAACCCGAGCGATTCCTTCGCTGCTGCTGCTAACTGAACTAGAGCGATTGATCACTGCTGCTGCTTATTGAAGCCGATCGAGCCCCCGTGCGAGACGTAGCCAGCCGGTGTTGGGTTGCCTCTTGATGAACAGTGACCATTGCTACCGTGCGCGTGGTACGTAGAACGAGTCAAGACGTGGTGAGTCGAGCCGGTGGGTTGGCTGTGGATGAACAGTTCTCGGTGGGGGTTGGATGAACAGGAGCCCGTGGTAGTAGGCCATTGCCGCTGGATGAACAGGACCCCGAGGAGGCCGCTGCACCCCAGCCGGTTGGGGGTGGATGACGAGGACCCCGTGGAGGCTCTATGAACAATAGCCGATGGAGGCTGGATGAACAGTAGCTGGTGGAGGCTGGAGGAAGTCGACGGTGGATGAACAGTAGCCCGTGGAGGCTGGAGCGAGGCAGTAGACGGTGGATGAACAGGACCCCATTTCGACCGTAGGCCCTCGAACAGAAGTCTGTTTCCTCCATTTTGCGGTACGCCAGATCCTTCCCAATGAACAGTACCCCATTTCGACCATACGCGGTCGAACAGAAGGCCATTTCCTCCGTTCTGCGGTACGCCAGATCTCGTTTTGGCTGTTCCATCCAAGCCGGTTGGCTCCCGATGAACACAACGCATTCCGTTCCCTCCCGATGAACACGACGCAGTTTCTCCGTTCCGACCCAGCCGGTTGGCTGCCAATGAACAAGACACCATCGCTGTACGTGTTTGAGATCCCGCCCGTATATACATACGTAGCTGTATTTAATTTCTTGCAGCGTGGCTGTACGTACATGTACATAATTTATAGAGGACTGCCTCAACTTCTATGTCACACGTGCCGCTCCTTGCTCGGCCATGGTTCATCCTTGCAGAGAGACCGATCGACCAGCATATATGTACATGTTCGCTACCAGAGAGACAACCCTACGTACGGTTCGACCCGCTGGGTCCCAGCTATGAGGGAGGATAAGGAGGCACTTCCTTGCGTGCGAAGATATAGCTGATGGGTCCCAGCTGTCAGGGGGAGGAATCATTTATTTTCCCTATAATAAGGACGCACTTCCTTGCGTGCGAAGATGTAGCTAGTGGGTCCTAGCTGTCAGGGGGAGAAAACATTATTTTTCAGGGTAAAAAGGATGCAGTTGCATGCATGCGTCCATGGGCGTGGTGCGTCCCCGCTGTCAGCCTCTCAAGTACAGTCATCTTCCGATGACTTTCATTTGTCGACCATGTTGACCACACCGTGCCGAGCGCACCAAGGCTGGTGGACGACGGCGAGGCCCCAGACTAGAACGACCCGGAGATGGGGAAGACACGACAGTTGAGTCGCAGATAGAGAGGAGTGGGAAACTGGACTGGTTCGGGTGCGGGGTGGGCCTACACTTGGCAGAGAATAACAGGAGGTGCAGAGGAGTGGAGGGATGGCCTGGCCATCGGTGGGGTAGCGTTTCGCTGTGAGGCACGTGAAACAGCACCGCTGGACACTGGAGGCTGGAGCAGGCGGTCCCGGCAGCACTGGAGGAAGAAGACAAGAGATTGAAGAAGAATGCCGACCGTTGGATGCAAATCGAACGCCTTGCTTAGGCTTCGACCTTTGTAATTTTTTTGCGAAAGTGCTTAGGCTTCTATCTACTGGTCTACATGTCAGCCAGTCCATTTGGTTTTTTTAGTCCATTTGGTGTGCTGGGTGAAACAATGATGTAGAGTCTATGCAGCCCGTTTATATATTATGTTAGAATTTAAAGCCCATTTGCATTTTTTTCGAAATCCACGGACTTGCTGGGCTGGGTGAAAATATCATGTTGGGCTGGACGGAGAAATGTTATAAAAACATAAACACATGATTGCATGTCTATTACTGATTGGTCAGTAAAATCTTTGCAAGCTTACGTACGCAATCACCAGGAGTTAACTTGCCAAGTTATATATAAACAATTATTATTATTATTTTGTAAGAACTTTCGATTTACGAAATAAAATATCATTTTAATTTGATGAGTTAATAGGACGTGGGGTATTATTATTTTTTAGGCTAGACGTGGGACATTTGAGTTGGTTCTAGGGAAAACTACTGGGAGAAAACTCAGATTACATCAAAAAAGAAAGTGGGAGAAAATTCAGATATAGGATTAATAAAAACAAAAAATAAAGGAAGTGGGAAGGTCTATACAATGGTTGGACAAACGACAGGTTTAACGAAAACTTATGTTGTTTCTATTATATATATGTAATAAAATAAGATATAAATATAAATATAAGTATATATATACTATTATTGAAGGGAAAACATAGGTTCAGTTTTGCATTCTTATAAAAAATAGAACTGAGCTGTGCGTTGTCTTGAAAAAACAAACATAACTTGGGCTGCTGATGTTATAGACAAGCTAGGGTGGGAGGCCCAGAGGCCGCTTGATACCTGCTGGACCCCAAAAAAAGTTGAAACCTGCTGGATCAACTGTGTCTGCATGTCGTGGGCTGCGCATGTTAAACAACAAAACCTAGGCCATGGACCTGGTGGGCCCGGACTGTCAGCCTCTCAATGAACAATCGTCTCCCGATTCCTCTTGTTTTGTTGACCATGTTGGGAACGACTGACGGCGGCGCCGCGGCGAGAGCACCAAGGCGGACGACGACGTCAAGACCTCAGACCAAAACGAACCGGTGCTAGGGAAGACGCAGGCGGAGGGGAGTACGAGGGTTGACTTGGTCGGGTGCAGGGTGGGCCGGTGGAGCTGCCGCCACCGGAGAATGTGTGGGAGTAGAGGGATGGCCTGGCCAGCACCATAGGCTAGGATGGGTCACCGAGGCATGCGTGGCAGCGCCGCCAGCCGCTATAGGAAGAGGACGAAAGATTGAACAAAATAAAGAAATACAAATGGATAGGTGGTTGGTCCCAGATGTCTTGTGTACGAGACCTGCTGGGTCCACCTGAGAAGGGGAATATGTTGGGAGGAAGGAGATTCAAAGCACGGCAGCCCAGTGAACTAGTTACATACATAAGCAAATAGCCACTCAAAAAAAGCAAACAGGTTAATGGGTTTTTAGACAAAATATTTCGGACAAAACAGATAATTACGACACATAGGCTAATGCATGAAACACCCAGATGATAAAGGTGCTTAAACAGAAAAGCACATCATCTAGACCTTCCTGGTACGCTTGATCATGTCGCTGCGGCTGTCCGTGTACTCGTCGGTTACGGGAAGCAGACACGCCCTCATGTCCAAGATCCGCCTATACATGTCGTAGCATGCGTATGCGTCCTTGGCCACGTAGGTTATGTAGGCTAGATTCAGAGGTACCTCCCACGTGTTCAGGTCCTTGGTATCGACATCTTCTTTCATGTTGGCGTAGCAGGGGTCGATGATGGTCGCGGCGAGGTCAACCATGGAGTCCTTCTCCTGCCCGTTGTCGATGATCTTGTATTTCTTCTGGATGTCGACAAGCTTGTTGCACCAGATGGCCGAATCGTAAAGGACAATCGTGTTCTTCCTGCTCTCCACCGTAACAAAGGTGCAGTCGGCGGTGCCGATGAAACGGGCGAATGCTCCAGGACCTCTAATGGCCCTACAGTAGTGGTAGACGAGAACCTTGTCTCGCACGCATACCTGGGCATCGGTGATCTGCTGGTCCCTGTCAGGAGTCGAATGGATGGGCACAAGGTCTAGTCCTGTGACCTTGTGCTTTCTCCTCCTGTAGGTACTGCTTGAACTTGGTGAGGCAGAGCTTCATCGAGTCCGGATCATTGGTGTACATCACATTCAACTTGGTGCTGCCATGGGTCTGAACGGCGAACTCAAAGGTGAACTCCTTGCTGAAGTCCATATCCAGCAGGCTCACACCTCGGATCGCCATTGGAGTCTCTTCTCACGTAGAGTTGATGTGGCGGTTCTCATTTTGTGGGGATTGGGGGCAGGGGGGAGATGAAGACGATCGCTGTGTACTGGGGTACTAGGGGGCGGCACCGCGGCAGCAGCAGTTCATTTTTCCAATCTTGGGGAACTGCAATCGATGGTGAACGAGTGGGTAGGCGGCGGCAGCAGTTCGTTTTTCAGCTCTTGGGGAACTGCATCCAATAGTAAACTGAGTGTGTACATGTGACAGCAGTTACTACCCCTCCCTCGCTCGCTGCACGCCCGACAGAACATGCCCCCTCGGGTTCACGAGCGGGTTTGTATTGGTACTGTAATAGCAAGTGTTAGTGGTCACTTTACTTAAATTTTATTAGTTTTAATTAAAATTTATTCTTAAAACAAGCAAAACATTGGCTCGTTCTATCAGTGCCACAGGATCAACATGCACAACAATTAGAATTATTATTCTCAGGACACAAATGATAGGCTCATTTGCCGCACTTTCATAGACAATTCTACCAAGTTTGAACAGCTTGTTATGGTTGCTGTCCTCTGCATCATCATGCCGTGTTTCTCAGCTTGGAAGATTCAAAACCAACCAATAAGATTGAAATAATAAGTAAAACAAAGATGCCTACACATCACAATGATTCCCAGCTTGCAAGATTCAGAACCAACCCATTAGATTCAAATAATAAGTACAACAAAGATGCCTACACATCTCAATGATTCACAGATCAGAGCCAATCGTAACTGTACAACTCAAACATTGTGAGAATGTGAACAAATAAATAAAAATTGATCGATGCTTCATGTAAGCAATTTGATCCAAGGATTTGCTTAAACATTGAAACCAGTCCTTTTTAAGGCCACACAGGTCAAACATTGGCAGCTGAAATATTCTGCATCACTGGTGGCACTACCACTTACAATATATGCACAAGAGGGCATTCTAGATTTTGAAGTAGTGTGTATAGAGCCTCATCCTTAGTATTTAACAAATACACATAGCATAATCTAGTGGAATCATAAATCAACGTCCTGAAATATCTCTTTCCACCTTGCACACACGCATGGCACTTTAGAGCCTTCGGATAAAGTGAATCTCGGGATTAAATCCATCTTGGCTAGCCGTGTCATACAACCCAAGAACTTGGCGAATGCTTTTGACCATCACAACATCTGTAGTTGAGTATTCCTGTTTGCATAAATAAGAAAGAGCATGATTACTATAATATTGGCACTAGTTAAAGCAACTTTATTTCCAAAACGAGAAAAGATTGCGATAGAATAGCTTTATTAAAAAATACAACGTTAGCACAGTATGACAAAGCACAATCATGTTGATAAAGGATAGTACTAACCTGTGTGAGATGACTTTGGGAGATCTAGTTATTTTTCATGTCCCCGTATCTTGCCATGAAGGCGATTCGTTGACATCCATTAACACCTCAGTGTGGCAGTAGAAGGAGGAGCATTGACTCATTTCAATCACTTTTTTTGTGCAGTTCAACTAAAATTATGGCGCCCGCCTGTTAGAGAGGGGGTCCGTGCCACCTCAACGGTAGGTGTGATGGACTCAACTAGTTCATTGCAGCTATGTGATTGATGTAGTGCACATGGACTTGATTCTGCCGGATAGGCCTTCTGCAAGTTATTTACATTGGAAATGAAATGGTAGCTAAAACAGTAGCTCTATTTCAAATGTATTATTACTTCATTTTATCAGTGGCAGTAGCGGTGCCAAAAAATTGCCACAAATTATTAGTGGCATTAAATTAAGATGCAAAAACAATATCATTATTGCTTTCTCATAGCAGTGCCATAACAGTAGCACAAGATCACTAGCTGGATGCAGAGTCAAAATCAACCAAGAAGGAACATACCTGGTCATGGGAACCAGAACTAAGAGAGGGGCCCTACACCGCCACGACTCGATGTGGTGAACCTGCAGATCCACTCGGATGATTCAATTCAGGCGACCTTTTACTGCAGTTCGCCTAAAATGAAGCAAAGATTGTATCATGCAACTAGCAAGAAGTACTTGCTCTCATGAGCTAGCAGTTCTTCTTTAGTAGTTGCACTAAATTGAGCAACATTAAGGTTGGCTGTCCTGCTCATGCAAGGTGCAACTACAATTTGCTTATCCTTTTGTGCAGTTCCACTAAAATAAAGTGCCATTGTGGTGACAGTGACGGCTCATCTTGCAAAGGCTAATAAAATGTTTCATGAGATTACCAGTAGAGTTTGACGGAGATGTTGGAAACTCCAATCAACCTTTGTCCAGTTCAACCAAAATTGAGAGACGTTGCCCACGCAACATTTTAGTTGAACTGCACAAGACACTCATTAAAAAAAAGTGTTTTGTGCAGTTCACCAAAAGGTCACAATAGCAACAAGGTGAAATGGATATCCCTATCCGCACAAAATGATAGAAAGAAAACTGTTACTGGTCAATAACAAGATATGAAACATACACGAAATGAAAAGAACCATCTTGATTATGTTCATGGCAATCACGCAAGAACAGTAGAAATTTTAAAACAGCAGCATTGCTTCATGTTACCGGAAGCATTACGATCAACAATGACATTCGTCAAATATGGGATTACTTTAATGGTGGCATTGGTTGTTTACTAGATACAGTAGATCAACAGCAGCTAAAGAGTTGGTTTAAGGGCATGGGATAGTGGGGACACCAGGACACTCAGCAGCGTAAAGAAGCAACTTACTTATCATACTGGAAAAAATAGCAGGAGTACCATTTGTAACACAGTTTAATTGCATCGTATTACTGGAGGCATTAGATTAACAATAACATTGGTTAGACATGTCCTTACGGTAACAGTGTGATTGCTTCATTTTACATGCGCCCTTATATTAACAACTGCAAAAAGTTGGCATAAGGACATGCGACAGTGGACGCATCAACACAATGTACCTACAAGGAGGCATAAAGTGGTGATGCTGAGTTTGTTCATACTCTGTGAGGGCAGCAAATCTAATCATGGATACCTTTTACTATGTGAGGGCAGCAAATCTAATCCTGGACATACTCTGTTGACTTGTGCACAAGCCGCCACTTTCTATCCTTTTTTCAACCAATAATAGATATGTTCCTTATCCGGTTTGTACTGCCTTTTCCCTTTATTTCCCTTTTCAACCAAGAGACCGGTTGGGTATCCAGTCTCTACTACTTTCCCCCTGTTATTTCCACTTTGAATCAAGTCCTAGATTCATGCTACAACTTTCCCCCCTTCGCTGTTTGAACCAAGTCCTAGATTCGACTGCATGAAGTAACTTTACCTCTAATAATACTAAAAATTTAGGTGGCTTTGGAAGAGCTGATGGAAGTAGAAAAATATCCACATGCAGACACATGGGGAGCTGGGGCAGTAGAGCAGGGCCGCTTTCGAAGGAACTTATACCTGAGGTTCGTCGGGATGTGGCTAGGAGGCCGGCGGCAGGTCGGATCTGCCCACAATACGGCAGGGAGGAAGAAGGGGTCGAAGGACCTCTCGAGTCGGCGTTGTGTCGGAGAGAATGGCACAGGCAGAGGATTGGGACCCGTCGGCAGCTGTGGGTTTCCTCCCTCGCCGCCGATGACCGCGTGAACGATGCACCTAGTCCCCTACACACACCGGCCAAAGGGATCTGGCCGGATCTATGACCAGTGGTCAGCAGAGAGAAAATGTTGCTACCGCTGTCTTGTTTAGATCTGGAGAGGATGAGAGAATGAAGAGAGCAACCCTAGTAAAGCAAGCGCTCAGGCCCCTGCCTATATATATAGTGGAGTGATTATCTTTTTCTCTCCACAACAAGCGTTTCAATTTGTGTACGTGGCATTAAAGAAAAGAAACTCTCTATTTAACGTGACTGACTACAATTTGCACTTTGTTCACTTGTGCTCCCCGGCCCTCCATTCATTGAACAACCCCACGGGTGAATAAACATACAATACTATTTATATAGAATGAACAAGCTCGAACTATTTTGGCATTGAGATATCGATGGTACAGTTTGACCACATTGCATCAATGGGCTCAGTACTTTGAAGAAACCTATACATATAAACACATGCACGGTTTACATTCCGAATGGCTAGCTAGAGCTTGAACTGTATTTGTTTACATGTACCACCTTTTTCTTTTGGTTTTCTGCTCCATGGCGCAATTCATCGATACAAAATTATACTGTGAGTATTTAAAAGTTGAGGGCGGGGCTTTTCCCGGGCAGTACGCGTGGCAGTTTTCGCGTAGCCGGTTTGATAGAGAGGAGAGGAGGGTGAGGGAGTAGAGGGTTCAACTTACTGGTGGAAAGGTAGGGCTGTGCGATTTGACGGCTCATTACTGCTGGAAAGATGGGGTCTTGTGATATGACTACTCACTATAGTCATTATTACTCCAGCGCTACGACCGGGGTGATGCCCCCCTTCCGTTCCCCACTCTAAATCTGGTGCATGACACGTCGACCTGAATGTTGGCTCTCCCACATGTCGGCGAAGTAAGAAGGAGCAAAGAATCATGCGGTATATATAGTACTACGTAGTATATACTACTACTCACGTCGGAGGAGTGCGAAACATGGCAGCCTAGTGAACCAGCAGGCGATAGGCCATAGAAAACAATGTGGTGATATGGCCATAAAAAACAATGTACTACAGTCCAGTCTCTAGCACGTACAGTACTCCACCTCTTCCTCCTCCTCTCGGTTCATCGCCATCATACTTTTCCCATTCCTATGTTTTCAGTATCCTGCGAATCAAAGAGGCCCTTAGACTGGTTTAGGTCCGGTTGTTTTTTATAAATGTGTTATGTCCAAAATTTAATGAACGTGCTCCGGTTTCTATGAAAATAATCAAGTTTGCATGTAGTAATTCATTTATTTATTTATTCTTCTACGGGGGGTTTGCATGTAATTCGTCAGGTCTTAAATGTAAAGTACGCCGGCATGGTTGCATATGCTCCGAGTCGTGCATGCACTACGACCCAGATGCTCTATGTCCCACGTGTCGGCGAAAGGAAGCACGTGGAAATAGCCTAGGACTACATATAGGAGGAAAAATGTGTGAAAAAATATGTACTATGAAGCGTAGCTGCGGTTCAAAAAGGAGACCTAAAGTGATGACAGGTATAGGTCGCACGCACCCACCTAGTGGTACTTAGTACTAGACGTACGAGTACTCAGTACTCCTATTCTATCAACATGAGTCCCATCTGACAACAGCGTCCGTGCTACAGCTAGCTCTTCTCCCTCGTTTCTCTCTTCTAATTCTAACTCAGCCGACGCGCGGTGGGCGGGGTGGGGATTTGCCGATAGTCGGTTTGCTCAACAGCGGCCCCACCTGACAGTGAAAATGCTAAGACAACAAGCATTCCCTAGCTTGAGCGGCGTGCCGGACAGACCGTGTGGGGGTGCGACGCGAACGCGGCAGTCTTTACCTTTATAACTTGTACATAGAAAATGCCAAGCCAATGCGCGATGAGCGGCGGGCCGGAACGACAGTGTGGGGTGCGACGCGAACGGCACAGGCGTGCTGTAGTACTTGTTCCACTTTCTTGTTTTGAACACGTGACATGTAGTAACGCTCAGTTTTGAATATATAAGTTTGGTTGTCGCGCCAATATATATACTCCCTCCATGTAGGTTGGGTCGCTGAAGTCAAAATTTGACACAAAACACGATGGTGACCAGTCTACCTCCGTCCTGGTTTATTGCTCCCCATCGTAATCTGTGCCAAAATTTGACCATAAATTTGACTAACAAAAGGTTCATGCATGTCACCAAAATTATATCATTGAAAACTATGTTCAAATATAAATCAAATGATATAATTTTTGTTGACATGCACAAACATTTTGTCAGTTAAATCTTTGGTCAAAATTTATTACACGAGGGACTAATAAACCAGGACCTAGGTAGTACACCAGGACGAAGACTGTGATACTACATATAATTAACGCCAAATAAGAGCAAGGGATCACACATGTCATTTACAAATGGAATAAAAATGCCATACACTAATAAAACATCAAGGCCATGAGGCGATGCAGTGCTGGTTACAGGACGCGAGAAGAAAGATGCATCCATCGACGACCTCCTCCTCCTCGACTCAGGGCGCCGGCCCACTGAACGGCGGCTAAGTAGCAGCGACTTTCGTGGCCAGGTCAACGTGCTTCTCAACAATGGCGTCCAAAGATTCCATTCGGTGGAAGAAGGCCAACGTCTTTTTGTCCTCCCTGGCCTTGTAGTGGCCTATGTAGACGATTTCCTCGTAGACGTGGATGTGTAGGTCGACGATTTCTTGCATGGCGAGGCGCTGCGCGGCGAGCGCGGCCTCAAGGTGCACATTCTTTGTCACGACCTCCGGCAGCTGCAGGGCCACTAGGGCTTGAAAGAGTTCGTCACCATGGAGGCCGATGAGGGTGGCAGGCAATGAGGAGCCTGGGCACGCGGGCTGGAGCAGTACGGCAAGGTCGTCTGTGCGCTTCTTGACGGCGGTGAACTTACGGATGGAGCGGACCATCATGTCGTCCATGCGAGAGGCGAATCCGGCGTCGGCGAGTGCTACGACGCCGGCGGTCGCCAGCACCATCTGGAAATGCTGCGCGGTGCGGGGCCGCAGGCCGCCGTCTTGGATGATCTGGCATAGCCGATTGCCACTCGCGTCCATCGCCGCCATAGGTGCTTGTGGTTCTGGTCACTTGGTCTTGGATTGGAGTGAGCAGTGTTGCGTAGAGACTAGGAGTAGATGGATTGGAGTGGTGGGGCACCTTTATATGAGAGTCCAAACTGCGTTGCATTACATCGTGCTGGCTCCATTCTGCTTCTCAAATTAATTCTCTCTGCATGCTAATTGAGGATGCATCATTGACCGTTCAACGTCTTGAGAACCGCTACCCTCTCGCTCCTTGGCATTCAAGCCGTATCAACGTAAATGCGGGTCAAGAAGAGACTAGTCATTACTAAATTGTGCACCGTGACCAAGGCGGATGGGAAAATGAGAGAACTTAATATTTTTACTGTAGTACTACCATTGCATGCAATGAACTGACCGCAGCATGCCGTGCTAGGTAGTCTCAAGGCATTACAAACATACACGGCCCACATCTCTTATTGGTTGATTCCTTTATTCATGTCAAGAAACAAGAAACGAGGTCGAGTTAATCCACCGCGCCTAAGTGTTTTGGGATTATAAAGTTTTTCGTAAGCGATCGACACAATAACCGTAAGATCTGCATCCGACGGTGGCACCTATTTGACGCGAACAACAATAGAAAAGAAAAGCCACAAAACTGCGACACCACGCCCCCCTCCCCTACACATAAGACTGGCATGCGAGCATACGCAACTCCCACGTTCGGGTTGCGCTTGGCTCTTCGCCTCTTTGAGGAGTCGAACAATGATGTCATTTACGACTGGAATAAAAATGCCATACACTAGTAAAACATTAAGGCCACGAGGCGATGCAGTGCTGGTTACAGGAGGCAAGAAGAAAGATGCATCCATCGACGACCTCCTCCTCCTCGACTCAGGGCGCCGGCCCACCGAACGGCGGCTACGTAGCAGCGGCTTTCGTGGCCAGGTCAACGTGCTTCCGAACAATGGCGCCCAAAGATTACAGCCAGTGGAAGAAGGCCAACGTCTTTCTGTCCTTGCTGGCCTTGTAGTGGCCTATGTAGACGATTTCCTCGTAGATGTGGATGTGCAGGTCGATGGTTTCTTGCATGGCGAGGTGCTGCACGGCGAGCGCGGCCTCGAGGTGCACATTCTTCATCACGACCTCCTGCAGCTGCAGGGCCACCAGTGCTTCAAAGAGTTCGTCACCTTGGAGGCCGATGAGGGTGGCAGGCAACGAGGAGCCTGGGCACGCGGGCTGGAGGAGTACGACAAGGTCGTCCACGCGCTTCTTGACGGCGGTGAACTTGCGGATGGAGCCGACCATCATCTCACACATGCGAGAGGCAAAGCCGGCATCGATGAGGGCTTTGACGCCGGCGGTCGCCAGCACCGTCTGGAAACGCTGCGTGGTGCGGGGCCACAGGCCGGCATCTTGGATGATCTGGCACAGCCGACTGCCGCTTGCGTCCATCGACACCATGGGTGCTTGTGGCTTCTGGTCACTTGGTATTGGATTGGAGTGGGCAGTGTTGCGCAGAGACCAGGAGTAGATGGATTTGAGTGGTAGGGCACCTTTATAAGAGAGTCCAAACTGCGTTGCATTCACATTGTGCTGGCTCCATTCTGCTTCTCCAATTACTTCCCTCTGCATGCTAATTGAATGAGGAGGCATCATTGACCGTTCAACATTTCAGGAACCGCTACCCTCTCCCTCGTTGGCATTCAAGCCGTATCAACATAAATGCGTGTCTAAAAGAGAAGTTGAATGGTCAAACGAGCCCTCATGTGTGGATACTTTAGGGCTATTTGAGCCCAAACTAGCTCAACTAACGCTAACCCCTGGATCCAAACAGGGCCAAAGAAGAGAGAGAGAGGGTTAGAGCATGGTTAATAATACAACCAACTGCTGGCTATTATATGTTGCCATATCATCTATAGCCAACACATATAATCACTCATACAACAAGGTTAGCTATAAGATTAGTAATTTTTTTCATCTTCTCTCTATCTCTTTCCTCACATTTATTGCATCTGCCTTGGAGCACGCATATAGCCAGGCTCTTGCATGTAAGCAGGCTATAAGCCAACTATTGTACTTGCTCTTAGAGTAACAGAGTTGGTAGATACCGTATCATGTTAAATGCTATGCTACTTTGTGTCATGCATGGCAATAAATATGATCATCTATGATACTCCTCTATGATACTACTATGCACTATGGAGACAGTATCATACACTAGTATCATATGCATGATACTAGTATATGATACTCCCCACTCTGAGTAACCTTAATATTTACTCCCTCCGTTCCTAAATATTTACGGTGTAGATTCACTCATTTTGCTCCGTATGTACTCATTACGGTGTAGTCACTTGTTGAAATCTCTAGAAAGACAAATATTTAGGAACGGGGGGAGTATTTGCTAACTAATACCATTGCATGCAATGAACTGACCGCTGCATGCTGTGCTAGGTACTACGTCTCAAGGCATTAAAAACATACACGACCCACGTCTCTTATTGGTTGATTCATATTCATGTCTAGAAACAAGAAATGTGGTCGGGTTTGTTTTGGGATTATTTGATTTTCATAAGATGACTATAACTAGCAATCGCCACATTAACCATAAGATCTGCATCCGACGGTGGCACCTATTGGACGCAAACAACAATAGAAAAGAATTGCCACAAAACTGCCACGCCATGCCCCACCCCTACACATAAGACTGCCACGCCAGCGTTCGTAACTACCACGTTCGGGTTGCGCTTGGCTCTTTGCCTCTTTGAGAAGTCGAACAATGATGTTACTACTTCTACAGTACCGAATCAACTGCTGCATGTCCCGTCCACCGCGTGGGCGAGGGAGAGCTTGTTGTAGGAGTAGTAAAAGCAAAAGGTTCTCCTCGTCTGTGAGCCACTGAGCGCATGGGGAGGGAGAGGGCGTATTACTAGTAATCAAGCTTCTCCTTGTTGTAGGAGTTGATGCGACACATCATAGCACGGGCCCCACATGCTTGCCTCTAAACTTGGCTAAAAGACACACATTGTACAATATTTGCTGCAACCTCTAACATTTACCCCACCACAAATTAAAATATATATTCCTCTCTTGACCAGATCAGCATGCAAACTACAATAACCAGGATGACAGGTATGGCCAGAAGATTATTTTAATCAAAAAAATGCTTCGAGACGGCCTCATAGCACGGAGCCGACTCCAACGATTTTAAGCTTAGAGGCACGGTACATGCTATCCTAGACTATGTTACTATACTACCTCCCCTACACATGAAACCACCACACGAGCATTCGGGTTGCACTTGGCTCTTCGCCTTTTCGGGAAGTCGAACAATGACGGTACTACTACAGTGGAGTACTACTAGTATGCTTCTGGCCATCTGACACCGAATGAACTGCTGCATGTCCACCGCGTGCGGGAGGGAGAGCGTGTAGCGAAAGCTTCTCCTAGTCCTACGAGCCACCACGCTCATGGGTGAGGGAGAGGGCATTGTAGTCAAACTTCTCCTTGTTGTACGAGTTGACATGACACATCAAAGCAGTGCACTCGATATATTTCAATAATTTGTGTTTACCGATGCATTAATTACAACGCATGCATGCATGCAGTGACTTTCCTTTTGATACTTGCATGTGTTGCTTTAATGCACCTTGAAGTAGCATGAATATGTGATGGTAAAACTTTCTAAGCAAGTATAATAAGGTGACGTGGGCGGGCTGTAAGGCTTAAAATAATATATTGTTGCTGAGTTAGCAGAGAGAGATGAGGAGAGAGAAGAGAAGCGGGCTACTAACTAACAGCCAGCTGTAGCACGTGCTCCTAGACACTTTGTGAGAGAGGAAGGTGGGCCATGTATCAATGAAGTAGTACTTATTTGTATCTGACTATTATACTTGCTGGCTACAAACTTGGCTGTAGATGATGTGGCAACATCTTATAGCCAGCGGCCGGCTATACTATTAACCATGCTCTAAAGCGAGAGATGGTGGTGCACGAGGAGGGCGAGATCATGCCGACGGAATAGGACCCGACGATGGAGCTCTCTATGGTATCTATGGACCTTACCTTGCTCCACTGCCCCTTGTGCCTCCACCCCTTGAAGCCTCCAGTGTACGAGGTTCGAATACACCTCGTCCGTTCGGCTGATCGATCAAGGTGCAGGTTTCTTGATTGATGTGCCGTTCGATTGATTTGTGCAATGCAAGGGAGGGCACCTGGCCTGCGCGGACTGCCACGGCGAGCGCCCAGGGAACCAGCGGCAGTGCCAGAAGTGCGAGTGCGGTGGCGGCTTCGACGTGCGGAACATGACGATGGACACCGTCATCTCCTCGGTGAGGGTGGAGTACCCGCACGAAGGATGTGGGCTCTACGTCACTTACCACAAGCTCGCCGATCACCAGAGCGTGTGTCCTCTCGCGCCCTGCAAATGCCCCGTGCCCTTCTGCGGCTACGAAGGCCCGCCGCCGGCACTCCCCCACCACATCAGCATCGTGCATCCCATGCCCGTGCACAGGATCCAGTACGGCAAGGTGCTCCAGCTGCAAGTACTAGTGTCGGAGCCGCGGCTCTTACTGTTCTGGAGGAGGACAGCCGCGCGTTTTTCGTGGTCGGTGGCGTGCTCGACATCGGCGCGCCTATCACCGTGTCAGTCGTCTGCATCAGAGCGGGGGCGTCCCCACCGCCGCACTACGCGGCCAAGCTGTGGGCGAACGGCCCGCCGGGGGAGCCCAAATGCAGGACCGACGCCATCAAGGTGGAAATCGAGGTGACAAGCAACAAGGATCCCGGCGCCGTCGCCGTGTAGGAGCTGACCTTCTTCATAGTTCTGCCCAAGCTGCTGGCCGGGGCTGGGTTGTCGAGGACGGTGTCCCTCCACATTCAGATTGACAAGCTCACCTCCTAAATGATTCTACAGTGCCTTATGTTTATCTTAGTAATATGCTAATATAGGGGTTAGCTCGGTCTACTTTAGCTTAAGAGATGGTGGATTTTGGTGGCGATGCAGCAATTACTTCGACATCAGATCAACAGTTAAAGTAATTTCCAACAGTCGAACGGATATTTTGTGTCTGTTGGATATAAAGATCCTTTGGGTAAGGAGTATAAGCTGCTTATATGCTTGTTTGTTGAGGAAGTGTTGCATACTTCTGTGAGTTGACGCGACACATCAAAGTAGTAGTACTACTAGTAGTACTCACCTGACTGCGCACCAGGCAGACGAAGCTCGTGTCGTGTTGGTGCCGTGTGTGGCCCGCACATTAACCAAAACCTCGCGCCTCCAGCTTAGCCTCTGCGTTTTAAAATTCTCAATCTCAAGGCCAAGGAGCAACGAGAACCTATGATAGAGCCAATCGGATGGTTGAGAACACTACAATTTGTAGCTACAGATGCGTGTGTGAGAGAGGATGAGTGCGTGCATGCACCTCTTCTCTTCGTGTATAACGTACTAAACTCAGAGTACAAGTGTATGTGGGTGGCATCGACCTAGAGAGCTAGAGATGGTGCGTGTGAGAAGTCCCGAGAAACTAGGTGTGTGCATGGGAAAGAGGGATGATATGTGTCGGTGTAATGCGTGTGAAAAAAAGACTAATCTATAGCTCGCCATGAGGCTATTCCTAGCGAACGCCCCAATAACCGTAAGATATGTATCCGACGGTGCTAGTTATTGCACATACACAGCAGTAGAAAAAGAAGTACCACGGCATATTACAAAATTGCTACACCACGGCCAAGAACGCGTGCCCACGTTACGCCATCCGGGAATAGTGCCGCACTTCGAAACTAGAACCATCAATAAATTTTGAGCTTGCGTCTCGTCACATTCCAAATTATACGACTAGCCACAATGGAGAGTAACATACACATATCCCTAGACTATGTTACTACCTTCATAGTGGGTAGTAACATAAGTGTGGTGTCATGCAAAGCTTCATTTATTAGGTTATAGACTCATATTGCACTGGGACATGTGATGTTACAGTAACTAGCTAAGTTACTCAAATTACCTCTCTCCTCATTAACTCATTGCCACATAAGCAAATTTGCTGAGTTGGACTCAATGTTACTGCTGAAGTTACTCCCACTATGGCTAGTCTACTACCATGCTATATTTAATTGCAAACATGTTCACACCGATCAAAACCTAAACGGTTTCACACTTAGGAGCGTATTAGTACTCGGTTATAAATACTCTACTCCAAGATTACTGCACATTCCTCCTCAACTCCTCATCCACAAAAACAAACAAGTGTTTCATCGTCATTCCCTTGCGTCTGCCATGGCCCGCATGAGTTCTGGGTTGAGAGATTACTACCAGGGAGAGGCGAGCATGGAAGCGGAAGCACGAGAGATGTCCTGCCTCACCGCGAAAGCAGCCGACATGTCCCGCCACGCCGCCGTAGCAGCACAGAGGTCCCGCCACGCCGCCAAAGTAGCACAGAGGTCCCGCCACGCCGTCGATGCAGCAGACTGGTCCGGCCGCGCCGCGGAAGCAGCAGAGATGTGCCGCCGCACCGAGAATGCAGTAGGGAGGTCCTACCGCATCGCGGCGGCCTGGGAAAATCTCTCGCGGGACGGCGAGGACTCTCATAGGCGCATGCGCGCTATGCTCGATGGCCTGATGGGTCGGATCTCCGGCTGGATGAAGCTGCAGGACGAGATGAATGCCTTGTTTGAAAATGCTATCGGCGTCATCGACGACTAGGGGAGGACAAGGCGAAGCTCCGCACTGAGTGCGACTTGTTGAGGGCGAAGATCGCTAGAAGGGCGAAGCAGGCGGAGGAGACTGCTGCCTTGTTGAAGAGGACGGGCGTCATCATCAAGAAACTTATGGACGAGAATGCCATGCTCCGCATCGAGCGCGAAAGGCTGGTGGAGGAATCCGTGGATGCTGCCAAGCAGCGTATTGAGGTCATGAAACTGATGAAAGATATCATCGCCGCTCGCCGCGAGAACTAGTCTCCATGACCTGCAGCGCATCAATAAAGGAGAGATCAGCGAGCCAGATTGTTGTTTTCGTCTTCCTTCTTCTTTTGCCCTTGTGTATTTCAGGCGTAGCCGCATGTGGCTTTTTTAATTATCTTCCTAAATATGTAAGACAATTATTATCCACTGTCATCGTCCTTTATATATTCATTAGTCTTGCTATAAGTCGCAGTAGATGCTATATAGGTCCGTCGGATCTTACATCAAGATCCGTGCAAAATTTTCTTTTCAGATTTTCTTTTCTCTCTCTTAAATCTCAGTCGAGTGAGACGTAGCCACGCCATTAAAAAGGGGCTTAGGTGCCATTAATGGAGACGTTGGGAGAGAGGTGGGCGTCAGATGGAGGTCAAAGGGCTCTCCTCCCGATAAGCACACGCAGGGGTCTGATCGCATGCCTCCCATACTCAAATAGCTACCCCACACGACGCCTCCTAGCCAATAAAAAAAGGGGATGCGTGGCGGCACGTAAATGGTAACTAGAGCACCCATGGTTTCAATAATACTTGTGTTTCCGATTGTAACGTGACAGCACTTGTTCCAAAATGACTTTGTTGATTGTTAATGTGTGCGCCTTCGCAAATCAGACCGCAAAATTACCACAGCATGTTGGTGCCATGTCATGACACCAAGCCAAGTTTCATGATTTTCATGCGTGTTTTGGATTTACAGGAATTAGAAAACCAAGTTTCTCAATGTTTCCGGCCGAGCCACGACGCCCAGATGTTTGAATTTCAGTCCCATTTCTTGCATGGGACCTAGAAATTCACCCGAGGACACACATGTGATTTTTCAACCAACTTTGATGCACTGGAGCATGTGCTTGTAGTTCAAATTTGAATTATGCACATTAAATGACCAGAAACTCAATTAATGTATAAAAAAGGCCAAACGAACCCGGAATAATTCCAAAAATTAACACGACACTCATATAGTTCTATGTTGCCTCTGTAAATAAAATCAGGGGGGCAGTGTATATCGTTTCGCACACAAAGGTGACACGTTCCCTCTCAGAACCACAAGCCTTCTTGAGAGAAGCTCCAGTTTGCAAGAAGTTTATACCAAAACTTCTTCCAATTCGGCTAATTTCTTTACCACATCATGTTAGTGCCATGACATGACACCATGCCAAGTTTCATGATTTTCAGGTGAGTTTTGGATTTACAGGAATTTAAAAACCAAGTTTCTCAATGTTCTCGGCCGAGCCACGACGCCCAGATGTTTGAATTTCATTCCCATTTCTTGCAAGGGACCTAGAAATTCACCCAAGGACACACATGTGATTTTTCAACCAACTTTGGTGCACTGGAGCATGTGCTTGCAGTTCAAATTTGAATTATGCACATTAAATGACCAGAAACTCAATTAATGTATAAAAAAGGCCAAACGAACCCGAAATAATTCCAAAATTTAACACGGCACTCACATAGTTCTATGTTGCCTCTGTAAAGAAAATCAGGGGGGAGGTAGCGTATATCGTTTCGCACACAAATGTGACACGTTCCCTCTCGGAACCATGAGGCTTCTTGAGAGAAGCTTCGGTTTGCAAGAAGCTTATACCAAAACTTGTTCCAATTCGGCCAAATTTTTTACCACAGCATGTTAGTGCCATGACAAAACACCATGCCAAGTTTCATGATTTTCAGGCGAGTTTTGGATTTACAGGAATTTAAAAACCGACTTTCCCAATGTTCTCGGCCAAGCCACGACGCCCAGATGTTTGAATTTCATTCCCATTTCTTGCATGGGACCTAGAAATTAACCCAAGGACACACATGTGATTTTTCAACCTACTTTGGTGCACTGGAGCATGTGCTTGTAATTCAAATTTGAATTATGCACATTAAATGACCAGAAATTCAATTAATGTATAAAAAAGGCTAAACGAACCCGGAATAATTCCAAAACTTAACACGGCACTCATATAGTTCTATGTTGCCTCTGTAAAGAAAATCAAGGGGGGAGGCAGTGTATATCGTTCCGCACACAAAGGTGGCACGTTCCCTCTCGGAACCATGAGTCTTCTTGAGAGAAGCTCCGGTTTGCAAGAAGCTTATACCAAAATTTGTTCCAATTTGGCCAATTTTTTTACCACAACATGTTAGTGCCATGACATAACACCATGCCAAGTTTCATGATTTTAAGGCGAGTTTTGGATTTACAGGAATTTAAAAACCAAGTTTCTCAATGTTCTCGGCCGAGCCACGACACCCAGATGTTTGAATTTCATTCCCATTTCTTGCATGGGACTTAGAAATTAACCCAAGGACACACATGTGATTTTCAACCTACTTTGGTGCACTGGAGCATGTGCTTGCAATTCAAATTTGAATTATGCACATTAAATGACCAGAAACTCAATTAATGTATAAAAAAGGCCAAACGAACCCAGAGTAATTCCAAAATTTAACACAACACTCATATAGTTCTATGTTGCCTCTGTAAAGAAAATTAGGGGGGAGGCAGCGTATATCGTTTCGCACACAAAGGTGACATGTTCCCTCTTGGAACCACGAGGCTTCTTGAGAGAAGCTCCGGTTTGCAAGAAGCTTATACCAAAACTTGTCCCAATTCAGCCAAATTTTATACATATGAAAACAGGTTTTAGATTATCCTGAACATCTCGCTACCTAGACCAATGTACTATGATTTGAATTCAACATAAAATGGATACAAATATTTGAATTGGAGATCATACGGTACATGTAGTTCATATTTAAATATGATTACTACTATATGCATGTTTTCTGTTATCAAGATAATATTTAAATGATGGTATAACTCGACAATAATCATATTCAAATAAGGAAAATTGATTCAAATTTAGTCCATATGGTAGACGACAATATATATATATATATTCATAGGGTGGAGTAAAATGTTCATATAAGATGGAAGATCAAATTGTAGGACTACATCCATTGTAAACCGCAAGATCACCTCACGATATATTTGAATTCAACATAACATGGATTCAAAAATTGAAATTCGAGATCCTGGCATTTGTAATCATATAAAAAGGGACACGACTCTTTCTTGTGGTGGGAATTGATTTGTTGAGGGAAGTGCGAATTGAATTGGTACTGTACATGCTAATCTTGTTCTCCCGATCTTTTTTACATTTTTCTTGTAGTTTTTCAATGGCATTTATAGCAATATAGTAAAAGGGGACATGACTCTCTTGTGTCTTGTATGAATTGTCTTTTTTTGTACATGTTAAGTTTGTTCTGCCGAACATGGAATCCGCGCCTTGATATCCCGAAATTTTCAAGCTCGAGTATTTGTTGTCTCTTCTACTGCGAAAGTCCCGCCTCTTCAACCCGCGATGCGTTATCCTGAAATTTTGACGTGCGCGAAAACTCCATCCTCATCTGAAATCGGTCCCGCGGCCCAGACACGCGAAATCCCCCTTCTACTCCTCAGCCGGAAGTGCCGCCTCGATGTCACGTGGTCAAAACCGGTGGGGGTATGTTCGTAACTTACCCTACATTTCGGACAAGCACGTCCCTAAGCCATGGCTCCCCCAACCTTCCCCTTCGTACCCCCCCATTCGTACACCGAGGCCGCCAAAACTCACGAAACCCCACGCTCCTCCGTCGGCCTCCCGATCGCCGACCAGCCAGAGCCTCTTCCCCGATGATGTCGTCCATAGCAACAGCTCGACGTCCCTCATCCACCGCACCGGATGAGGATCCATCGTCGATCTCATCGTCCCGCCGGATCAGCAGACCCGTCCTCCACCTCCAAGGAGCTGCCCCGACGTTCGCCTCATCTATTGCGCCACCTCCATCCCCATAGCACCGTCTTGACCTGCCCCACCGGAACCGCATCACCCTCACTAATTCCTCTAATGAAGCTGAGGCCTACTCGGCGCCACCAAGGAGGTTCTGCACTCACCACTGCATTTTATCTTTTATTCGATCTCACGGGGCTGCCGGTGCTCAATACCGAGCAGCCATGGTGGGTCTCCATTGACGGCGCCGTCGCCGGCCACTTCCGCCACGGCGTCTCTCCCCCATGTCGTTGCTTCCTCGGTGGAGACTTCCACACGAGCACTAGCTGCTGCTGCTTCGGTTCTTGCTCGCGCTGCTCCAGCTCTCGCTTGCGCTCGCGCTGCGGCTCTGCTCTTACTGTTGGTCATTGCTGCACTGCTCTTACTTTTGTTCGCGCTGTTGCTCTACTCTGCTCTTGCTGTCGGTCACGCTGCTGCTCCACACTTGCTCTTGTCCGTGCCGCTGCTCTGCTCTTGCTCTCATTTGTGCCGCTGCTCCCCTCTTGCTCTTGTTCCTATTGCTGCTCTGCTCTGCTCTTTCTCTCGGTCACGCTGCTGCTCCTGCACGACCTGCGGCAGCTACAGGAGTTGCTGCTTTAGCACTCAATCGCAGTGCTGCTGCGTGAGCTGCTCTCTGCTAGTGCATTCCCTGCTCAAGCGGCTACTGATTTAGATCACTGCTTCTCTGCTACCAGTGCTCGAATGCCCTAAACTTCTATTGCAGTGCTCTGCTACTAGTTCAATCAGTTTTGTCAGTAAAATTCAGTTTCGACAGTAAAATTCAGTTTCGACTGTAAAGTTCACTTTCTTCAGTTAAGTTTAGAGTCAACAGTATTTACAACATCTGTCGGAGCGGCCGCGGCGCGGCTGATGCATTTTACATCTAGCACTTTTTGGTGATGTATTTTACACCATCTATTGCACATGCTATTAGACTCACACTTCAGATTAACGTTGTCTGTCTTGTCTTGCTTCAGCCTCGCCGTCGTACACCTCATCGGAGCTGCTCCAATGACGGAACCGTCCATCACAGCGGAGCAGTACCCTCGGCGCCGTCTCCAGAGGCCTAGGATCTTCTTCCCCGCCTCTGACAGTCACACCAGCATCACCATCCTCCACGTCCAACCCAATGATGCTGAGGTCGACAAGGCTATGCCAAAGAGGTTGTCCAGTCGTCACATCACTTTGTTACTCTACATTCATGTCGATCCCTCAGGGATCCTTTGGTTCAAAGCAGTTGCAAATCTAGAAAGAAATGAATCATGGTCACAAAGTTAACAGGGAGAAAATTAAATGCTCTTTTGAACCACAATTTGAATCGGTTTAGCAAGATAGCCATTATATGATATTCATGGGGACCAAATCTAAGCTCACAAAATATTTCAAGGCCAGGCTTTAGCCTGTTGAAGACTGCCTACTAGAATCGCCACTGGTTCAAAGAAAAAGTGAAGGAAAACATAGGAATTGGAAACTTTACTATGGTACTACTATTTGTGCATTTGGTTAGAAGGAATGGAGCAAAGCAAAACTGGAGGATTTTTTTTCTTTGGTGTCTCTTTCAAAGAAAAAACGTAGGAATTTTAATATCCACTTGGACGTCCTTTTCAAATTAATATGCATGAAGAACAGGACTAAGTGCATTACCGGCATAATAAGATTCTTATTTTACATTTTCATGTGGTTTGACTTTAATTTGACCATGTTTCTCGATTCCTGTGTTCTTCCAATTCATGTGAACCAAACACCCAGGTTGACAGAAATCCTATGTTTGCAAATGCTCTGTATTGCACGTGCATTCCTATGCTATTCCGGTGTTTTTCCTGTCCCTGTGTTTTTAGAATCCTCCAATTCTAAGGAGCCCTTACAGATTTACTTCATTTTCAGATAGGTGTTAAAGAAAACTCTGTGTGTTTTGTCCCACTCCTGCCGTGCCATCATCCACCCCACCTGAGGTGCACCATCGACGGAAGCGTTCACGGCAGCAGAGGTCCCCCCTGCAGACCTTCTTTCGCCGCCTCAGATCATCTTCCCCGTTGCCGGCAGCCACGCCAACTGCATTACCATCATCGACTGAGCAGATGAACCTGAGGACTACACAGTTCCGAAAGAGAGGTCGCACTCTTTCGTGTCTGCTTACGTTATACATCGGTTATTATTACCTGCTACTTTATCGTCATGTTCACCTCTTAGACTTCGAGTCAGGTCCAAACTAATGTTCCAACTTGAGTTTTAAAATGCCCTTTAAGCAGATATCGAGGCAGCAACGAATAGTATCTGTCTACTATCTGGTTCATCTGGGGTCTTCTATGTGGTTCATGTTCGGTGGGCAACAAACAGTAGATGAGCCATCGTCTATCTTTTTAAACTGAAGCTATCATCTGCCTGCTATCATTAGTTTTGACTCGTTTGCTACCATCAGTCTTGATTTCTGCATGCACCCCTTAGGCCTTACATAATCTAACTATGTTTTTTTATTATCTATGTCAGTTATTGTACACAATCGTACTGAACATGTAGAGAAAAAGGGAAGACCGTTGTGTGGGAATATAATGTCATGCAGATGCCGCTCCATGGTGGGCGAAGTGGGGGCCCCTTCCCCCCATTCCAGATTGTATTCCAGAGGTAGATAACTGTTCAGAGGGGGATTCAGAGGGAGCTAACCACTCCTATTTACCCCCTGAGGTGTTTTCTCTAACCTGGCATGCTGATGTTGGTCATATCATGCATATGGCGCCTCGCATTGCTTACTTTATACATCTTATATGTCATCAGCTTAGTTTAGATTTGCTTTGTGTGAATGCCACATGTTTGGTTTCTATATCATACTCCCTCCGTTCCTAAATATTTGTCTTTTTAGAGATTTCAACAAGTGACTACATACGGAGCAAAATGAGTGAATCTACACTCTAAAATATGTCTATATACATCCGTATGTGGTAGTCCATTTGAAATCTCTAAAAAGACAAATATTGAGGAACGGAGGGAGTATATGTGAATTATGCAATGCCATCTTCTTTAGCCAAGCTATCATCTGCCATACTATTTTTTTTCATAATGTATTCCATTTGTCAACAATGTTTGTACATTCATCTACTCTTCCTGTGCATCAGCCATTTGAGTTGGTGATGGGAAAATTTGGAGTGAAAATAAGGTCTTCCGAGCAGTCAGTGCTACTTGTTGATGCAGATTTCTTGCTGGTTACAGATAGCTCATCAGAGGAGGATTCAGAGACAGATGACCAGTCGTATTCCCCCCCGAGGTGTATGCTCTAACTTGGCAGGGTTATATTGCTCATATCATGCATATGGTGTCTTGCATTGCCATGCCATCTGCTTAGATTAGACATGCTTTGTGTGAATGCCTCCTGTTTGCTTTCTATATCAGATATGTGAATTATGCAATGCCATGTTTTTTAGCCAGTTATCATATATGTGAATTATGCACCGCCATCCTGTGTAGCCAGGCATCATATATGTGAATTATCTCATGCCATCCTTTTTTTCATTACGTATTCCATCTGTCGACAATCTGTGTACATTGAACTACTCTTCATGTGTATCAGCCATTTGAGCCGGTTATGGAAAAATCTGGAGTGAAAACAAGGTCTTCAAAGCAGGCAATGGTACCTGTTGAAGCATATATCTCGATGATTACAGATAGCTCATCAGAGGAGGATTCAGAGATAGATGACCAGTCCTATATCCCACCTGAGGTGTATGCTCTAACTTGCAATGTTTATATTTCTCATATCATGCATATGGTGTCTTGCATTGCTTAGTTTAGACATCATATACACAATATTCAATGCCATCTGCTTAGTTTAGAGATCATACATCCGAGTGCCAGCTGCTTAGTATATGAATCAATTATGTGAATTATATCATGCCATCCTGTATACTTAGAAAACATGTATGTGAATTATTTCATCTCAACCTATTTTAGAAAGACATCATATAATTTTGTCACGTTATCCTGTTTAGATACTTATCATATGTTGAATTATGCCATTATATCCTGTTAAGTTATCCATCATATATCTGAAACTGTGTCATGCTATCCTGTTTAGTTAGCCGTCATATATGTGAAATTGTGTCATGTTGTCCTGTTTGGTTAGACAACATATATGTGAATTACCACATCTGTCTATCAATACAATGTCTGTACATTCAATTTCTTTTCTTGTTTATCAGCCATTTGAATTGGAGGGGGTGATGGCAGTATCTAGGGGAGTAAAAACCCGTTCTTCACAAAAGACGGTGCTACCCGTCGATGCAGATAGAACTGTGGTTGTACTGGCCCACGAACTAGCCTCGCCACACATAATCGAGACTCTTCCAAATTGTACACTTACACCGTTGGACTGAGAACCAGCTACACCCCATCAAACCCCAACCCCAGCAGATATGTAGCGACCCGGTCCCAATGGATTGAAGTCTCTGTGCTAAAGTGTCATCCCTGGATCGGTATGCTGACACACACAGTACTCGAGGATTTATAACAAAGTTCAATCACACACTTATTACATCGAAATCCTCATAAAGAGTATTTATTACAATAATATGGCTGAAGGCCATCTAAATAAAATAACTGCGGAAGCTTCGAAGGTAAATGAGTCCATCAACTCCAACGGCATAGCTGAGTGCATGACAACGACCTATCGCACCCTTACTCTTCGTCTGAAAATTCTACAACATGATACGTTGCAGCCGTGTAGGTCAGCACATGGAATATGCTGGCAAGATAACACTATAGAGCAATGATGAATAATAGCTATCGCTACATGCATATATGGCTGGTGGAGGCTCTAAGTTTGGTTTTGCATAAAGCTAATTTTTTCCCTACAACAAAGGAATAAATTTTATTTACTACCAAGTTTATGCCATTAATGAGAAGGTTCCTCCAACTCATTCCCAAAATTACCAAGTAATAATAATAATAACCCAATACATTAATTAAATAGAGTGATGAGATCAACAAATAATTCACTTCTAGATACTCAAGATGCCCATAACCGGGGACACGGCTAATCATGATTAGTTTGTACACTCTGCAGAGGTTTGCGCAATTTTCCCCACGAGACTCGATCTCCTCCGTTGGATTTCTCGCACTACATGGTGTTTGAGAAACGGATGACCGAGACACAGTCTTTCCGAAGCGTTAACTCTCTACTCTGGGTAGACCGGTACACCTACTTTCCCCTACATCTGCTAGTCCACCTCTTCAAGAGCTCACACAACTTACTCAACTATGCCAGAGCCCATAATGGCTTGTGGCTACACACGGAAGTTTCTAGGCATGAAAATATCATATGATCCCTTTGAGCCTGGGTGGCGGACCTAGGGTAATCACACGGGTACTCCAGGATTCCCTTGGGTAAGCACTGGTTTCTCCAGGTGCCCCAAACAATCCACCCAAATGTGTATTAAAGTTGCCACCTTAATGTTGTCCAAAATTATTATCTCTCGCAACTTTCATGAATATCACGAACCAACCCCCGTCTACGAGCATGGCTAAGCAATATATGAGCATACCGTATATTCCCGGGGTTGATAAAAGACAATAGGTTCCTACCTCAAATACTACAACCAAAACCATGTGTTCTCAATCCTACTCATGCAAATATTTGAGGGTTGAAACTAATGCATAAAAATTGGGTAATAAAGGGGTATGATCAAAGTGTATCTTGCCTTGCTGACGATCGGTAAACCCTAGAGATTCGTAGTAGCAAGCTTCGCACTCCGGAAACTCTATCGTAGACAAACAATAGCATACATAAGCACTCAAGCATAAGATGCAAAGGTAAAACCAAATAAAAAGATTTAAACAGAAAGTTCAAGTGAAGAGCTTCGATTTGCAAAAAGAATCGGTCAAATCGGAATTACGAAACTCAAACTACGATCAAAAGAAGTTCAAATTCAAATCTGTTTGAAACCAAATTTTAAATTTTCAAAAACATGTTCAAGTTGATTATCTGAACAGAGGGGATCAAGACGAAGAATTTGGCGTTGGTTTCGTTGGATTTGGATAAACGAGTAAAAAGTTGTGAGGGTTTAAAGATCAGGGATTAATTTGTAAGAAAAACTTATCACGAATAGGTCCCTGGCCGAAAATAAACAGGAAAAGAAAAATCTATCGGACGAACGTCCGCTAACAGAGACTAATGAATGAATTCGTTCGTTAACAGATCCAAACGGGTGAACGCTCGCTATTTAACAAAACCAAAAATAATAAACAGATCTGATACGCGAAACCGAAAAAAAAAAACCGAGGCAGGTTTTTACGGTTTATACCGGTTCGGGGAAAAAGACCGGCGGCGGCGGCGGCGTACTCCGGCGAGCGGGGCAGCAGCGACGCGGGCGGCTAGCGGTGGCGCGGGCGGCGGTGAGCGGGGCTACGACGGCGTGGCGCGGGGTGGTGCGGGCGGCAGGCAGCGACTGGTGCAGGCGGCGGCGGCGATGCGGCGAGTGGCGGCTTGAGGAGGAGAGAGGAGGGCCGGGGGGTTTGGGTATTTAAGGAGGGGAGGGGTGGCGGCCGACTTGGGGGAGGGGCAAGCCGAGGCGGTGGCGGTGTCCCGCTCGGACACGGCGGCAGCGCGCGTGCGGCGGCCGGACTCGGGCACGGGAGCGAGCTGGGCCGCGGCCTGGCGCTTAGCTGGGCCGGCCCAGTTCGGTCGGAACTTTTTTTTTAAAATTTTCCAGAGAGAGAAAAACATGAAAACTATAATAAATATATTTTTAAAAATTCCAAAAAAATTCACATAATTCCCTCCTAATATTTGGACTAATGTGAACATTTTTCTGGACCTAAATGCCAAGAAAAAAACATTTTTAGTACTAATAAAAATAATTAAACTCGCAAATAAAATCCAAGAAAAATATATTTTTATTCAAAATTAAATTCCCAATATTTCTTTACTGATTTTGAAGAAGTCATATTATCTTCTCTCAATTTTTTTTATTTAATTGAAATAATTGGAAAAAATAATTTTGAACAAAACATTTTGATCCAAAATGCCAATTTTGAAAAATTCGAAAATGGATTTTTTTTGTGAAAACCTCCAACTCTCTCAATTGGCCCTTGAGTTGCGCAATGTTTCTAGGATCAAAACTCCAAATAAAACAAGTTAAAAAATGCACAAATTATGAATGCGTAGGATGATCTAATGCATAACATCCAAATTGAAAATTGGGATGTTACAAACCTACCCCCCTTAAGATGAATCTCTCCCTCGAGATTCGGGTTGGCTAGCAAAAAGGTGTGGGTGGTCTTTCCGGAGGTCTTCTTCGCGCTCCCAAGTGGCTTCCTCCTCGGTATGGTGACTCCACTGAACTTTGCAAAACTTGATGACTTTGCTGCGAGTAACTCGGCTGGCAAACTTGAGAATCTTGACGGGTTTCTCCTCATAGGTCAGATCACTATCCAACTGAATTGCTTCCAGTGGCACTGTATCTCTCAGAGGAATATCAGCCATCTCTGCATGGCACTTCTTTAACTGGGAAACGTGAAACACATCATGGACTCCTGACAAACCTTCGGGTAATTCCATGTTGTAGGCAACTTCACCCATACGTTCCAATACTCTGTATGGTCCCACAAATCATGGTGCTAACTTTCCTTTGACTCCAAATCGCTTTACTCCTCGAAGTGGGGACACACGAAGGTATGCCCTGTCTCCGACTTCATAGGTTACCTCCTTGCGTTTAGTATCTGCATAACTCTTCTGCCTGGACTGAGCTATCTTGAGTCTATCCCGAATCAACTTAACCTTCTCTTCAGAATCTCGGATTAAGTCCGGTCCGAACAACTGTCTATCTCCAACTTCATCCCATGACAGTGGTGTCCTGCACCTTCTTCCGTACAAGGCTTCGAAAGGGGCCATCTTCAAACTGGCTTGATAACTGTTGTTATAGGAGAACTCTGCATAGGGCAAATTATCATCCCAACTAGATCCATAATCTAGCGCACAAGCTCTCAACATGTCCTCCAGAATCTGGTTGACTCTCTCGGTCTGTCCATCTGTCTGCGGATGAAAGGTTGTACTGAACTCTAGCCTGGTACCCAAAGTTTCATGCAACTGATTCCAAAACTTCGAGGTAAACTGGGTTCCTCTATCTGATACGATGGTCCTCGGAACTCCATGCAGAAATACGATCCTGGTCATATATATCTTCGCCAACTTAGCACTTGTATAAGTGGTTTTCACGGGGATGAAGTGAGCCACTTTAGTCAAGCGATCAACTACAACCTAGATAGAATCATATCCTGAATGAGTCCTGGGTAATTCGGTGATGAAATCCATGCCAAGTTTATCCCACTTCCATTCGGGTATCGGCAAAGGCTGAAGTAATCCTGCTGGTTTCTGATGTTCTACTTTAACTTTCTGACATACGTCACATACTGCTACATACTCTGCAATATCCCTCTTCAGTCCTGTCCACCAGAAACTCTCCTTCAAATCCAGATACATCTTGGTGTTGCCTGGGTGAATCGAGTATGGCGAATCATGAGCCTCCTAAAGAATTAACTTCCTGATCTCAGGGTCATTGGGCACATAGATACGATCCTCAAACCATAAAGTTTCGTGCTCATCCTCACGAAAACCTTTAGCCTTTCCTTTATTCATCCTTTCTTTTATCTCTGCAATTTCCTTGTCCGTCTTCTGGGCTTCTCGGATCTTTCCCAACAAAGTGGACTGAACTTCCAATGCTGCAACAAAACCTCTCGGAACTATCTCCAAGCGAAGTTCTCTGAGATCGTCGGCTAACTCCTGAGGTAATCCTCTGGTTATGAGAGTATTGACATAACTCTTGTGACTCAAAGCATCGGCCACGACATTGGCCTTTTCTGGATGATAATGCAATTTCATGTCATAATCCTTTATGAGCTCCAGCCATCTCCTCTGCCTGAGGTTCAACTCCTTCTGCGTGAAAATGTACTTCAAACTCTTATGATCCGTGTAAACATCACAATGATTTCCGATAAGAAAATGTCTCCAGGTCTTGAGCGCATGCACTACGGCTGCTAACTCCAAATCATGCGTGGCATAATTCAACTCATGAGGTCGAAGCTGACGTGAGGCATATGAGACAACTCTTCCTTCTTGCATAAGAACGCCTCCAAGTCCCTGACGAGAAGCGTCACAATATACTTGGAAATCCTTGCGTATATTCGGAAGAATTAGCACTGGGGCTGTAACCAAATGTTTCTTCAACTCCTGAAAACTGGCCTCACAATCGTCGGTCCATTTGAACTTGGTGTCTTTCTTCAATAACTCCGTCATGGGCTTCGCAATCTTGGAAAAATTCTCAATGAATCTCCGATAATATCCTGCAAGTCCAAGGAAACTGCGTATCTCCCCAACTGAGGTGGGTGCCATCCATTTGGTGACGGATTCAACCTTGGTAGGGTCTACTGCTATACCTTCTCCAGATATAACATGTCCGAAAAATCCGACTTCCGTCAACCAAAACTCGCATTTACTAAACTTGGCATATAGCTGATGTTCCCTGAGCTTCTCGAGTACCAAGCGCAAATGTTCCTTGTGTTCTTCTTCATTCTTCGAGTACACCAATATATCATCAATGAACACCATAAAAAACTTATCCAAGAACTCCATGAACACCTTGTTCATCATACTCATGAAATAGGCAGGGGCGTTAGTCAAACCAAATGACATAACTGTGTACTCATATAGCCCATACCTCGTGGTAAAAGCTGTCTTAGGTATATCCTGTTCTCGGATCTTCAGCTGGTGGTATCCTGATCGAAGATCGATCTTGGAAAATACTTTAGCTCCTTGCAGCTGGTCAAACAAATCATTGATCATCGGTAGTGGGTATTTGTTCTTGATCGTCACCTCATTCAACGCACGATAATCAACAACCATTCTCAAAGATCCATCCTTCTTCTCAACTAAGAGCACTGGGGCTCCCCACGGCGATGAACTTGGTCGTATATAACCTTTCTCCAATAACTCCTTAGTCTGCTTCTTAATTTCCTCCAGATCATTTGCGGGCATCCGATACGGTCTCTTCGATATTGGTCCGGTGCCTGGCAACAGCTCGATCAAAAACTCTATGTCTCGGTCTGGTGGCATGCCTGGTAGTTCCTCCGGGAATACATCGGGATAATCCTTCACAACTGGCACTTCCTCCTGAACAACTCCCGAGAGTGAATTTACTTGAGTCCTGCTTGGCGCATGCCTAGACACATAATTGATCCGTTTTCCCTCTGGGGTGGTGAGAAGAATCGACTTACTAGCACAATCGATGTTTCCCTCGTACTTGGATAGCCAATCCATGCCTAGTATCACATCCAATCCTTGTGATTCCAGGATAATGAGGTCTGTGGGAAAAACATGCCTACCTATGGTCAACGGCAGCTGAAAACATCCTTGGCTAGCCATATACTCCGCTCCTGGTGAGCTTACTAACATAGGTGTCTTAAGGGCTATGGTGGGCAACTTAAACTTGTCTACAAATCCCCTTGATATGAATGAATGCGATGCACCAGTGTAAAAAAGAACAAGGGCGGTAAATGTATTAATCATAAACTTACCAACAACTTCGTCGGGCTGCTCGTATATTTCCTCCACATTGATGTGATTCACCTGACCTCTGGTGAAGGGATTTGGCTTCTTTCCCGAGCTTCCATTGCCATTTCCATCCTTTGCCTCAGGACATTCGGTGGCGTAGTGTCCTGTTTTCCTGCACTTGAAACAGGTAATGTGACTCAGATCTTTCTTTGCGGGTGTCGCGGGGTTGGAACGGCTCTGACTGTTGCTTCCTCCATTCCCATTGCCATTCTTAGAGCCACTATGGTTGTGTGAATTTCCTCCATTATGGGAATGTCCTCCATGGTTATGCCCTCCATGGTTATGATGAGTGTGCCCTCCTGAGTACGGGGAATAGCGAGGCTTCTGCTGAGCTCCAGAATTATACTTCCCCTGTCCATACTTCCTCTTGCAGTTATCTATCTGCTGCTGCTTGCCTTCAATCATGAGGGCCTTGTCTACCAGCTCCTGGTAGTTGGTGAAAGTTGCCACCATGAACTGCATACTCAGCTCATCATTGAGTCCCTCAAGAAATTTCTCCTGCTTCACGGCATATGTGGCCACATCATCTGGGGCGTAGCGGGCTAACTTGCTGAACTCTTCCACGTACTGCCCCACAGTACGATTCCCTTGACATAAGTTGCGGAACTCACGCTTCTTCAAACTCATGGCTCCAGCTGAGACATGTGCAGTGCGGAAAGCCTGCTGAAATTGATCCCAAGTAACATTGGCCACGGGGAAAGTGGCGGTGTAGTTCTCCCACCATGAGGCTGCGGGTCCATCCAGTAGATGTGCGGCAAAGCGCACCTTCTTAGCATCAGTGCAACCTGCAGTTGTCAGTTCCCTTCCAATCTTGCGGAGCCAGTCATCAGCAACAATCGGCTCGGTGCTGCTAGAGAACACCGGCGGATTCAACCTTATGAAACAAGCTAGGTTGTCAACTGGGGGTGGTGGCGGTGGGTTGTTGTTGTTGTTGCCTTGGTTCTGAATGAGCATCTGCATCAAGGCATTCTGTTGTTGGATCAACTGGGTGAGCTCCAGCAGGAAAGCGAAGCCGGGGTCACGTCTCGGAGGCATCTGATAGGTCAGAGGGGTGAGAACAGAATAAAATAGGTCTAATGAGAGATTTCACTACCCATATGCATATGAGACAAACATATTCAATCCACACCACTCAATTCAAACAAGATTTATACAATCGATCTAAGCTACCGTTACAAAAGCTCGAATAGATTTCTGACTACTTGGAAGGGCTCTAATAATAATATGGTGGTCAACTAGAAATTTTGATCGGTGGAAGACTCCATAATATTCGCTCCAGCTTCGTCTTCATAGTCGTCACTGTCTTCATCCTCGTTGTCGGGATCGGTGTCCGTGTCATCTAGTATGATGTAGTCTTCAGAGCGAATGTCCACTTCAGGTTCGGGATTCCCCATGAATATTCCTAGCTTCCTCTTCAGGTCTTCATTCTGCTCCGGTAGTACAGCAATTTCCTCTTCGTATCCATCGCGAGTTGACTTGAGTTCCTCTTCCAGCTCCATGTTCCGGGTCATCACCTTCTTGGTATCTATCATGTTAGCGCACATCTGGTTCTCATAGCGATGAATGTGCTGGTTCATCTCCTGTATGTAGGCTGCAATAGATCCATCCTTCCTGGTGCGAATCATCTCCCATTGCTTATCCCGACGTCCACATATCTGGTAGATGGTGTCTTTAAGATCCTGGTTGTACACCTCGCCTATGCGTCCAATAGTGATGTGGGCGGCCATGCTCTTTCCTAAACTCCAGGTCGGTGCATCAAAGGAAAACTCAATGGGCTCGGTAATTGGTGTAAACGTCCTTCCAGGAACACGAACTTGAATCCTCCAGCGCTCCTCTTCTGGTAAAGTTGCAGTGAAGGTTCCGGTGAAGCTTGGTATGCCGATGTTCAGGTACCTAGTGACTTCCTTCAAGTGTCGTCCGAAAGGGGTGTCATCATCCGGCTGAGTGAACCCTTTCCTAGGGTCCGACATCTATAGAGTAGAAATAGAGAAGAGTTAGAATGAGTAGAGAAGAGTTAAAAAAGAGTAGAGAAGAGTATCCTGTGCCTTTTCCTAGTGGTCGCGTCCTACAGTTAGCGTGTGCTCTGATACCATCTTGTAGCGACCCGATCGCAATGGATCGAAGTCTCTGTGCTAAAGTGTCATCCCTGGATCGGTATGCTGACACACACAGTACTCGAGGATTTATAACAGAGTTCAATCACACACTTATTACATCGAAATCCTCATAAAGAGTATTTATTACAATAATATGGCTGAAGGCCATCTAAATAAAATAACTGTGGAAGCTTTGAAGGTAAATGAGTCCATCAACTCCAACGGCATAGCTGAGTGCATGACAACGACCTATCGCACCCTTACTCTTCGTCTGAAAATTCTGCAACATGATACGTTGCAGCCGTGTAGGTCAGCACATGGAATATGCTGGCAAGATAACACTATAGAGCAATGATGAATAATAGCTATCGCTACATGCATATATGGCTGGTGGAGGCTCTAAGTTTGGTTTTGCATAAAGCTAATTTTTTCCCTACAACAAAGGAATAAATTTTATTTACTACCAAGTTTACGCCATTAATGAGAAGGTTCCTCCAACTCATTCCCAAAATTACCAAGTAATAATAATAACCCAATACATTAATTAAATAGAGTGATGAGATAAACAAATAATTCACTTCTAGATACTCAAGATGTCCATAACCGGGGACACGGCTAATCATGATTAGTTTGTACACTCTACAGAGGTTTGTGCACTTTTCCCCACAAGACTCGATCTCCTCCGTTGAATTTCTTGCACTACACGGTGTTTGAGAAACGAATGACCGAGACACAGTCTTTCCGAAGCGTTAACTCTCTACTCTGGGTAGACCGGTACACCTACTTTCCCCTACATCTGCTAGTCCACCTCTTCAAGAGCTCACACAACTTACTCAACTATGCCAGAGCCCATAATGGCTTGTGGCTACACACGGAAGTTTCTAGGCATGAAAATATCATATGATCCCTTTGAGCCTGGGTGGCGGACCTAGGGTAATCACACGGGTACTCCGGGATTCCCTTGGGCAAGCACTGGTTTCTCCAGGTGCCCCAAACAATCCACCCAGATGTGTATTAAAGTTGCCACCTTAATGTTGTCCAAAATTATTATCTCTCACAACTTTCATGAATGTCATGAACCAACCCCCGTCTACGAGCATGGCTAAGCAATATATGAGCATACCGTATATTCCCGGGGTTGATAAAAGACAATAGGTTCCTACCTCAAATACTACAACCAAAACCATGTGTTCTCAATCCTACTCATGCAAATATTTGAGGGTTGAAACTAATGCATAAAAACTGGGTAATAAAGGGGTATGATCAAAGTGTAACTTGCCTTGCTGACGATCGGTAAACCCTAGAGATTCGTAGTAGCAAGCTTCGCACTCCGAAAACTCTATCGTAGACAAACAATAGCATAAATAAGCACTCAAGCATAAGATGCAAAGGTAAAACCAAATAAAAAGATCTAAATAGAAAGTTCAAGTGAAGAGCTTCGATTTGCAAAAAGAATCGGTCAAATCGGAATTACGAAACTCAAACTACGATCAAAAGAAGTTCAAATTCAAATCTGTTTCAAACCAAATTTTAAATTTTCAAAAACATGTTCAAGTTGATTATCTGAATAGAGGGGATCAATACTAAGAATTTGGCGTTGGTTTCGTTGGATTTGGATAAACGAGTAAAAAGTTGTGAGGGTTTAAAGATCAGGGGTTAATTTGTAAGAAAAACTTATTGCGAATAGGTCCCTGGCCAAAAATAAACAGAAAAAGAAAAATCTATCGGACGAACGTCCGCTAACAGAGACTAACGAACGAATTCGTTCGTTAACAGATCCAAACGGGTGAACGCTCGCTATTTGACAAAACCAAAAATAATAAACCGATCTAATACGCGAAACCGAAAAAAAAACCAGGGCTGGTTTTTGCGGTTTATACCGGTTCGGGGAAAAAGACCGGCGGCGGCGGCGGCGTACTCCAACGAGCGGGGCAGCGGCGACACGGGCGGCGGTGAGCGGGGCTATGGCGGCGCGGCGCGGGGTGGTGCGGGCGGCAGGCGGCGGCGCGGCGCGAGGCGGCGGCGGCGGCTTGCAAGCGGTGGCGGCGATGCGGCGAGCGGCGGCTTGAGGAGGAGAGAGGGGGGCCGGGGGTTGGGTATTTAAGGAGGGGAGGGGTGGCGGCCGACTTGGGGGAGGGGCAAGCCGAGGCGGTGGCAGTGTCCTGCTCGGACAGGGCGGCGGCACGCGTGCGGCGGCCGGACTCGGGCGCGGGAGCGAGCTGGGCCGCGAACTTTTTTTTAAAATTTTCCAGAGAGAAAAAAACATGAAAACTATAATAAATATATTTTTAAAAATTCCAGAAAAATTCACATAATGCCCTCCTAATATTTGGACTAATGTGAACATTTTTCTAGACCTACATGCCAAGAAAAAAACATTTTTAGTACTAATAAAAATAATTAAACTCGCAAATAAAATCCAAGAAAAATATATTTTTATTCAAAATTAAATTCCCAATATTTCTTTACTGATTTTGAAGAAGTCATATTATCTTCTCTTAATATTATTTTTATTTAATTGAAATAATTGGAAAAAATAATTTTGAACAAAACACTTTGATCCAAAATGCCAATTTTGAAAAATTCAAAAATGGATTTTTTTTGTGAAAACCTCCAACTCTCTCAATTTGTCCTTGAGTTGCGCAAGGTTTCTAGGATCAAAACTCCAAATAAAACAAGTTCAAAAATGCACAAATTATGAATGCGTATGATGATCTAATGCATAACATCCAAATTGAAAATTGGGATGTTACAAGATAGTAACCCACTTCTAGTTGACACAACACCATGTCCACCACAGAGTACCCCCACACGAGCAGTTTGTAAAGCAACTGCAGTGCCCAAAGCACGAAGACCACCACAGCGAAACCAAACTCCACGTTTAAAGCAGAAGAGCAACTGTTCTCAGGTCAGATTCCATAGCTATGGTCCATACTCCTTTGCTCTTGCATGACTGTATTTACTCATACCAACTAATTTCGAATTTGAAGGATCCAATTGAAACTCCAATGGCGCAACAGGTATGTTTTAAACCTGTTTCTTTAACTGGATTGATGTTCTAACTTCTTGCTCTATGTTGATTTCAGTTTCAGTTGTATAAACAGTTGTTCTCATGTCATGCACATTACAAGTGTTGCCAGTGTTGTGTAGTTTCCCACACTTATATTCTGTCTATGCTGCCGTGTCTTAAAAAGATATGATTTGAACTGTGTCTCTATCTTGATTTGGCAACATAAACTAGAATGATTTAGACAATACAGTGACCATAGTAAATAGATATATGTTTGTTTCATGCTGTTATCCTGTCCACCTTACTACTGAACCGGTTTACCAAAATGAGTTTCATATACTACATGCTAAACCTGTGATGTGTCTGCTTGTTTCTTTTCTAGAATGCGAACAGAATATTGGAGAAGAGCACCCCATTATGCAATGGTAGAGAAAGTAATGCAGATAAGGTTCAAGATAGTGAGACAACCCTGTTGGTCTTCAAGAAAGGTGATAAAATCTATCTTGTAGACAGTGAGACAACCCCAAAGTCCTGCGTTGATGTAGTGTTCGAGTTACTGGCCACTACCGCTGGCAGAAGCTCTTCGAACTCGTTGCCTGAATCACTTCGGCTTCTTCACTCTCAGCTACAAGCTGAAAGGCATCAGTCAGCTGTGCTGTGGCCAGAAGCCGAAGGACTGAGGAAGTCCCTGCAGAATTCAAATGCATACTATCTGGTGCAACAGCAAGCGCTGGATGATTTTAGTGCCAAACAAGAGAAAACTAATAAGCTTGCTAAGCTTCTTGCCAGCATGGTGGGTATCCAGGATATCGTTTCTTGAGCTCTTCTGAAGTGGTTTCAGTTCTGGACTTGTTTTGCTGCCGCGTTTATTTTCACTGGTGGCCAATTTTGACACCCAGTGTATGTAATATGCTGCTTTGTTCACTATATTTGAACTGATGGCGAACTTTGATGCCCAGTGGATGTAATATTTGTAGTAGCCGTAATAGCCTAGCGTAAGTTGCTTGCTTATTTATTTCCTTATTGTCTTGTTTATTTTTTTTGCTTGTAGTCGCTGTAGTTCTTTTTTCACGGTAACCTTTTTATTTAGAACTAGGCAACAATAACCATGGGCAACATATGAACCGTTGTAACCATGGTCCTGCTGCCTGCTGTAGTGGGCCTCCTAAGGTCCGTATGATCCATGGGCCTTCTACGCGCTGTAGATTCAATGGGACTTCTATGGGCCGTATGATCGAATGGCCAAACATGGGTCGTACTTTCGTGGGTAATTAACGGACCGCAATATGGGCCATAAATGGGCTATAATGGGAATCCTCTGTTTATGGGCCGACCATAACGGACCGTTAATAGGCCCATGTGTACAACATGCTTAATTCTATCGGCAGGCATAATGGGTCATTAATGGGCCATATTTGATGACGCTATAAAAATGGCCCAACGGATTAAAGGGCCACAGACGGGCGACTTTAACCACGGGCTGAATATGGCCCACAAGCGGAACAGGCCAGTAACGGACCGTAAGTAATCGAATGCCAAAAATGAGCCCAATAATAAATGGGCCCTTAAAAGGCCGAAAGATAACACGGGCTGAAACGGCCCAATGGAATAATGGGCTGTTAATGGGTATAAAGCGATATACTGTTCATTATGGGCCAGTTTCACCACGGGCCGTTTATGGGCCAAGATTTACAACGGGCCTCATATGGGCCGAAAAACGTCATGGGCCATACATGGGCCGGAAGTTACAACGGGCTGGAATCATATTGGACGGCCCATATGGCGCTACTGGGCCTAATTCGGATAGGCTATAATGGGTCGTGAGTTAGCGGGCTATAAATGGGCTATATGCGAGCAGGCTGTTAACAGGCCTTCCGTGGGCCGACCCGCTACCTTTTAACTAAGTCAAACGGGCCGGCCTTTTGACCTGAATGGCCCACTGTTGGGCCGAGCCACGTGTTGATGTATCATAGGCGCGTCCCCTCCATTCGCTGGATGACATCTGTCCTAGCACTGAGCTGACACGTGTATACTCCGACGAATGAGAATTTTACACGTGGAAAATCCCCATTGGTCGGGGCTGTTAACGGGTTATCGGATCCAAACCGGAACCTGATAGCTTAATGGCGACCCATTACGGTGGATGCCACGTGTCGGTTACCCTTGACGAAAATACTTCCATGACGCGCGATTTATCGTGATGGAAGTGGACACTTCCATGATGATAATTTTGGTATTGTCATGCAACACTTCTACGACATCAGATGTATGACTATCTTGATTCTGCCATAAAATCATCATGGATGTACATGCATGACAGAAAACGTGACCTACTGTGACAAACACGTCTCATCACGGAAGTGTATTTTTTTTGTAGTGAAAGTAGAGATAAGTATTTCCCTCAGTTTGAGAACCAAGGTATCAATCCAGTAGGAGGTACAAGCAAGTCTCCAATCTATGCACCTGCACAAACAATCAAACACTTGCACCCAACGCGATAAAGGGGTTGTCAATCCCTTCACGGTCACTTGCAAGGATGAGATCTGACAGAGATAGATATAAAAGATTACTAAAATGTAAAACAAAGTAAAAAAACAAATAAATTTCACCAAGGTATTTTTGGGTTTTTTGGTTTATAGATCTGAAAATATATGATGGAAAATAGACCCTGGGGCCATAGGTTTCACTAGAGGCTTCTCTCTTGAAAGAAAATAATATGGTGGGTGAACAAATTACTGTCGAGCAATTGATAGAAAAGCGCAAAGTTATGACGATATCCAAGGCAATGATTATGAATATAGGCATCATGTTCGTGTCAAGTAGACCGACTCCTGCCTGCATCTACTACTATTACACCACACATCAACCGCTATCCAGCATGCATCTAGAGTATTAAGTTCAAAAGAACGGAGTAACGCCTTAAGTAAGATGACATGATGTAGAGGGATAAACTCAAGCACTATGATGAAAACCCCATCTTTTTACCCTTGATGGCAACAATACAATACGTGCCTCGCTACCCCTACTTTGTCACTGGCTGAGGACACCACAAGATTGAACCCAAAACTAAGCACCTCTCCCATTGCAAGAAGAACCAATCTAGTTGGCCAAACCAAACCGATAATTCGAAGAGAAATACAAAGATATCAAATCATGCATATAAGAATTCAGAGAAGATTCAAATAATATTCATAGATAATCTGATCATAAATCCACAATTCATCGGATCTTGACAAACACACCGCAAAAGAATATTACATCGGAAAGATCTCCAAGAACATCGAGGAGAACATTGTATTGAAGATCAAAGAGAGAGAAGAAGCCATCTAGCTACTAGCTATGGACCCATAGGTCTGTGGTAAACTACTCACGCTTCATCGGAAGGGCAATAGAGTTGATGTAGAAGCCCTCCATGATCGAATCCCCCTCTGGCAGGATGCCGGAAAAGGCCCCAAGATGGGATCTCACGGGTACAGAAGGTTGCGGCGGCGAAAAAGTATTTTGGTTGACGCTTTTGGTCGTTTGGGAATATTTCTGAATTTATAGGCCAAGAATTAGGGTTGGAGGAGCTCTGGGGGGCCCACAAGCCCTCAGGGTGCGCCCCCCTAGGGTGCGCCCCCGAGGCTTGTGGCCGCCTCGGGACTCCTCTGACTTCATCTCCAAGTCCTACGTGTGTCTTCTGGTCCAAGATAAATCATCGCGAAAGTTTTATTCCGTTTGGACTCCGTTTGGTATTCCTTTTCTGTAAAACTCAAAAACAAGGAAAAAACAGAAACTAGCACTAGGCTCTGGGTTAATAAGTTAGTCCCAAAAATAATATAAAATAGCATATTAATGCATATAAAACATCCCAAACAGATAATATAATAGCATGGAAAAATAAAAAATTATAGATACGTTGGAGACGTATCAAGCATCCCCAAGCTTAATTCCTGCTCGTCCTTGAGTAGGTAAATGATAAAAACAGAATTTTTGATGTGGAATGCTACCTAACATATTTATCCATGTAATTTTTGTGACGCCCCCGACTCAATCGTGCACTAATCATACACGCAAACGTGCACGATCAAGCAAAGGGACTCACGAGAAGATATCACAACACAACTCTATCACAAATACACAGAGATCCACAATATTACAGACCAGGGATCACGAGGATCCGAATACACAAGTCAGTCTTACAAATAATATCTGAGTACAAACATAGTTAGACAAGTTTTGCCTTAAGAAGGCTAGCACAAACAATGACTCTAGATCGAAAGGCGTAGGCCTCCTGCCTGGGAGCCTCCGATCCTACTCCTGGTCGGCTGGCTCGATCCAGTAGTAACTACCATCTGGACCCATCTGGTAGTAAGCTCCTGCAGTGGCATCTGGCTCCTGGGCTCCATCGTCTGATGTATCACCAAGTAGGGGAATATAGGGAAAAAGAGGAAGCAAAGCAATCGTGAGTACTCATCCGAAGTACTCAGTAAGCAAGGATCTACACTACATATGCAACATTATCAAAGGGGAAAGGCTGTATATGTGGACTTGGCTGCAGAAATGCCAGAATAGAGAGAAGGCCTAGTCCTATTGAAGGCTAGCATCTTCAAACATCTTCACGAGGCCACCATCTTGCAGCAATAGAAGAGAGTAGAATAGGATTTTATTAAGCAAACATGTTGAAGTACAGCTTAGAGATCCTTCCTCAACTCCCTGCGAGAAAGCGATCCCGAAGCTTCAATTAAGTAACAAGTATCCAGTTCAAGTAGTAGATCGAGATAAACAAACTGAGCGTCCTTTACCGTAGGACCGGCTATCGATAGATTATTCTTCCTTGCAGGGGTGCACTACCGTTACCCAACACGCTCGATCACCTCTGGCCGGACACACTTGCTGGGTAATGCCCGGCCTCGGGAGATCAACACGAAGCAGCGCCCTACCTAGGCTCAGCAGAGAGGTCAGCACGCTGGACTAACCTATGCACCCAGAGGTCTTGGGCCATCGCCCTGGGCACCCTGTGCGTTGTGAGACTGGCTGGGGTGCAGGCGCAACACTGAACTCGTCAGTGAAGTATCCAGCCCATTCCCGACAATCAGCCCGCACGGTGAACCGTGACGTCTGAAGAGCTTTCGGGAGAAACGTACGACATAGAGCGCCCCATAAACCATAATCCCACGTGATGGTAGTGCGTATAGGGCACGTCGACCCACTCAGATCAAATACCCAAATCCAATAGGCTAATTTAGTAACACGCGGAGACGATCAGAGTTTCTGAAGCTCCGCCACAATATCACACTCGAGTGCCCTTCTGGCACACCCGACATCATAGATCCCCTGCGTGTACCCATTAGGGTCGACCCGCCTGTAACAAAGGTCAAAGTAACCGTGTGGTCATAGCATCAAGGGGGAAACCCCGAGGAATCACCCTCGGTGAATTCCACTCGATGAAATCATGAGGGTGAACGTATGATGCATCACCCTCGAGGTTCACACTAAGGGGTTGCACGACAGAGTCATATCGGAAGTGGAGAAGGAGGAATCACCCTCGATGACCACGACCGAACAGCTACACTGCAGAGTATTCATCAGGAGTGCGTTACATGGTATCACCCTCGACACTCGATAGTAACTATGCAGAGTCGTACAACTAAGGGGGTGAAGTGATGTGTCGGTCTCTGGTCGACGATCACATTGATCGAGTCGTCGATGATCAAGCAGGGGCTACAAGGGTAAGGTGGTGGGGGTCACTGATGGTTCACTACCAACCTATACTAAGCAGTTTAACATAGGCAGGTAAGGTCACAATAAACAGGTTACAAAAGCAGGCTATGCATCAGAATAGGAGCAAACATTAACAGTAGCAAAATCTAATGCAAGCAGGAGAAATGGAATGGGCGATATCTGGATGCTCAAGGGGGGGCTTGCGTGGTTGCTCTGGCAAGAAAGAGGGGTCGTCAACGGGCTGCTCGTCTGTAGCGTAGTCATACTCAGCTGCAACGGCGTCGGTCTCGGCGTCTATCGAGAGAGAAGGAGGGGGAGAGAAACAATAAATTCACGGCAAAAATGCAAACAATATGTATGACATGCCTAAATGCTATGCCGAGGTGTTCTACTGCCTAACTAAATGATTTAGTTAATTTAGAAATTTATTCGGATTTATTTTATTAAAGTTGAGCACTATTCATTTATTGAAATCAGGCAAAAAGTTCCATGTTCATCTAGCTAGGGGCATCTGACAGGAATACGAAGGGCGTATTCAGACTCGTATCGAAATTCTGAGCAACTTTCATATATAAATTATTTTCATCGGAGTTACGAATTATTTTATATGATTTTCTAAAGTTTTAATCATTTTCTGAATTTAATTATTTATTTAAATTCGAATTATCCAGAATAGTAAATGATGACGGAAGCATGACATCGGAGTGACGTCAGGAGGTCAACTGGTCGGTTGACCAGTCGAACCAGACAGGTGGGTCCAGTGGGACCCACATGTCAGTGACAGTGTTAACTAAACAGAGTTAGTTTAATCTGATTAACCTAATTAGATGGTGGGCCCTACTGTCAGTGAGAGATTAGTATTCTAATTAACTAATTAATTAACTATCAGTTTTATTTATTTTTAATAAATGTTTAATGGAGTGGGGCCCGCATGTCATAGACACAGGTTGCCCAGTCAGCAGCGCTGACTGGTTAACGGAGCCAGCCGGGCACATCGGTCAGTGGCACGAGGGCGGCCAGGTCAGCGCCACATCGGGGCCGGCCGGAGTTGGCTCCGGCGAGTCAAACGCGGCGGCGCGGCTCAGGGAAGGTGCGGGTTTCGCCCACAGGGGGTCTAAGGGGCTGTGGTTGGGCGCGTTCGACGTGGCTCGACGTCACGCGTCGAACAGTGGCGGTGCGAGGGGCTGCGGTTGACGGAGCTGAGCGCCACGAGCTCGCCCGCGGCGAGGTGCTTCGGGTGAGCTACGGAATCGGGGCTACGGCGGGCAAAATGAGCAGCGCGAGGTGGCTACGGCGTCTACGCGACGCGGTGAGTGCGATGGTGGCACGCACGGGGCCCTATGGTCGCCGAGGCCACGCCGGCGGTGAGGCCAGGCGGCGGCGCGTTCGGGTGAGAAGGGGGTGGCAGCTACGGCTACGGAGAGAGAGCGGGGAGAGGAGGGATCGATGCGGCAGCTCACTAGCGTTGCAGGGAAGGCCCGGGGATGGCTCGAGGAAGGGCGACGGTGGCGAATCGTGGAGGCGTTCGACGGCGGCCGTAGGGGAAGAAGAGGAGGTAGTCCGGTGATGCTGAGCTCCTCGACTTCGGCTCGTTGGCGCATGCGACGTAGCGGAGCTCGGCGATGACGCTGGACTAGGCGGAACGGCGAGGCGGAGGTGGTGGCTACGCGGGCGATGGAGCAACGGCGATGGCCGCGTCGGCCATGGCGGAGAGCGAGCGAGGGAGGGGAAGGTGAGGCGATGGAGGTGCCAGGGGGCTGCAGGGCTCGCCCTTATCCTCGCAGCGGGCGCGAGCGCGTTGTCGAGCAAGGAGAGAGGGGGGGCCGGCTCGGGCGAGGCATGCGCGCTAGGTGCTCGACAGCGGGCGCGCGTGAACAGCGCGAGGTGGGAGGCGAGGCTAGATGGGCTGGGCCGGGCACTGTGGACTTAGGTCCAGTGCCCCGGGGCCTTTTATTTTTCTTCTTTTCTCTTTCTGTTTTCTTTTCTTAATCCTATTTTGTCTTTTCTTTTTAAACCAAATGACTTTTATAAAATATGGAACTTGCCCATATAATAGCAGTGCAATATTTAACATTGATATAAAAAGGTTTTGAGTTCAAATGTTTCCATATGGATTTTATTTAAACAAAAGGTATTAATTTAATTTTGTTCTGTTGTTGTTAGAGTCAATTAAGTAATTAGTGAATGTTGGTTATAATTTTAGAATTGTCTCTGGATTATTTACAATATGATGAACATTTTAGTTCCTGTTTTGAATAGCTTTTATTTTCCACTTTGATTTAATTTGAAGTTTGAATTAGGAGTGTGAAATGCAATATGATGCAAATGATGATCAGGCACTATTAATCTTGCTGACTTGTCATTTATCAAAAGTGATTACTATGGCTAATGACATGGGGTGTTACAATTCTCCTCATCTAACAAGAATTCTCGTCCCGAGAATTAAGAGGAAGACTAGAAGAAAGCGGGGTATTCTTCGTGAAGACGATCCTCGCATTCCCAAGTGGCTTCATCTTCAGAATGATTCGACCACTGGACCTTGAGGAATTTGATTGACTTTTGACGAGTCCGGCGTTCAGCTTGATCAAGAATACGGATGGGATATTCTGGATAGGACAGATCTTCCCGCAATTCAAGCATTTCATGATCCACAGCTCGAATAGGATCCTTGAAGCAGCGACGAAGTTGGGATACATGAAAAACATCATGCACTTGAGAAAGATTTGGCGACAATTGCAACTGATATGCCACTTCTCCTCGACGGGCAAGAATACGGAACGGGCCAATGTAGCGAAGAGCTAACTTGCCTTTGATTCCGAATCGATGAGTGCCTTTCAACAGAGTGACGCAGAGGTAAGCTTGCTCGCCAGGCTGATAGACCATTTCCTTGTGCTTTCGGTCATAGTTGCTCTTCTGACGAGACTGAGCAGTTTTCAGATGTTCACGGACAATGCGGACTTTTTCTTCAGCTTGCTGAACTATGTCCGGTCCGACAAGTGAGCGTTCCCTAGTTTCTGACCAATTCAGGGGGGGTTCGACACTTACGTCCGTAAAGAACTTCAAACGGTGCCATCTTCAGACTAGCCTGATAGCTATTGTTGTAAGAGAATTCAGCATACGGGAGAGATTCTTCCCACTTCTTACCGAAGGAGATGACGCAAGCTCGAAGCATATCTTCGAGCACTTGATTAACTCGTTCGACTTGACCCTGAGACTGAGGGTGAAAAGTGGTACTGAAGGACAGGTGAGTTCCCATAGCTTCTTGGAAACTTTGCCAAAATCTGGAGGTAAAGAGGCTGCCACGATCAGAACTGATCTCCAACGGAACACCGTGGAGTGACACAATTCGGGAAACATACAAGTCTGCTAACTGACTAGCAGTGATTGTCTCCTTAACTGGCAGAAAGTGAGCAACTTTGGAGAATCGGTCAATGACAACAAAAATAGCATCATGACCCTTTTGAGATCTAGGAAAACCAGTAATGAAATCCATTTGTACCTTGTCGCATTTCCATTCAGGAATATCAAGTGGTTGCAGAGTTCCAGCAGGCCTTTGATGTTCTGCTTTAATGCGGTGGCAAACGTCACACTCAGAAACATAACGAGCAATGTCTCGCTTCATATTAGGCCACCAGTATCTCTGACAAATGTCACGGTACATCTTTGTGCTACCAGGATGAATTGACAGAGGAGTGTCATGAGCTTCTTTCATAACATGTTCCCTCTCATCCTTGAACTTGGGTACGAAGAGATGGCGTTGGAAAAATAGGATCCCATCCTTATCAAGATGGAATTCCGACGGCTTTCCTTTTTCGAGGTATCGCTTAATCCTCTCAACTTCAGAGTCATACCATTGCATAGTCTTAATGCTGTGTTCTAAATCTGGTTCAACAACCAGGGTATTGAGATAACCCTGTGGAACAATATGGAGGTTCAATTTGCGAAGTTCTTCATAAAGGAGAGGTTGTGCTTCTGAACCATAAGATTGTTGCAATAAGCCTTGCGACTCAAAGCATCGGCCATTACATTAGCCTTGCCAGGGGTGTATGAGATATTCATATCATATTCGGCAATTGTTTCGAGCCATCTTTGTTGGCGAAGATTCAGATCTAGTTGAGTATATAGATACTTCAAACTCTGATGATCCGTGTATATCTCGCAACGATTACCGAGAAGATAATGTCGCCATAGCTTCAGGGCATAAATAACCGCAGAAAGTTCAAGATCATGCACTGGATAATTTTCTTCATGAGGAAGCAATTGTCGAGAGGCATAAGCAATCACTTTGCGCTCTTGCATTAGGACACAGCCTAATCCTTGACGAGACGCATCACAGTATATCACGAAATCCTTTTGGGAATCCGGGGGTGCTAGCACTGGGGCAGATGTCAACTTATCTTTTAGTGTCTGAAAGCTTTCTTGACATTTTTCTGTCCAATCAAATTTAACACCTTTGTGGAGCAGGTCAGTCAGTGGCTTTGCAATCTTGGAAAAATTCTCAACGAATCGACGGCAATAACTAGCGAGTCCGAGAAAACTCCTGACTTGCTTAACATTCTTCGGGGGAGTCCAGTCAAGAATAGCCTGAACTCGCTCCGGGTTAACAGCAATTCCATTCTTGGAAATCACATGACCAAGGTAGGTCACTTCAGATAACCAGAATTCACACTTAGAGTACTTGGCGTAAAGCTGGTGTTCCCAAAGCTTCTGCAATACAAGCCGAAGATGTTCAACATGTTCTTCTTCATTCTTGGAATATATAAGGATATCATCCAAATAAACCACGACGAATTTGTCGAGGTAATCCATGAAGATATAGTTCATCAACCGGGAGAAGGTTGCTGGAGCATTTGTTAAGCCAAATGACATGACAGTGTACTCATAAGAGCCATATCGAGTAACAAAGGCAGTCTTCGGAATATCCTCTTCGCGAACACGGTTCTGATGATAACCCAACCTCAAGTCGAGTTTCGAGAAGACAGAGGATCCAGCAAGTTGATCATAAAGATCATTAATCCGGGGCAGTGGGTATTTATTCTGGATTGTGGCTTGGTTAATGGGGCGGTAATCCTGAACCAATCGGTTAGTTCCATCCTTCTTCTTAACGAAGAGTGAAGGTGCTCCCCAAGCAGAGGAACTGGGGCGGATGAAACCTTTCTTAAGTGACTTGTCGATTTCTACCTTAAGCTCGAGGAGGTGGTCCGGGGGTATCTTATAAGGACGCTTCGCAATAGGGGTAGTGCCAGGCTTCAAGTCAATGACAAACTCGACAGCCCTAACCGGGGGTATTCCTGGAAGTTCTTCCGGAAAGACGTCTGGAAAATCTCGAACGACAGGAACGTTCTCGATTCCTTCCAGAGGTGAGGCGTTCAAAGCATTCAGAGCATATATCTGAGCTTCAGCATCCCGTGTAATGCGGGCGGTATAATTCACTATCTCGTCGGAGGGGTGAAGAAGTTGGACGACTTTAGTGGCACAATTGATCGAAGCAATGTGAGATTTCAACCAATCCATTCCGAGTATGAGGTCTATGGTGGAAGACTTCAAGACAATGGGTGAGGCAAGGAATTCCAACCCTTTAATTTCGACGGTAACGTCAGGAGCTATCACGTCAGCATGACAATGACCTCCGGGAGTTTTAACGACTAACGGAGTATGCATCTTCTCATATCGAATGCCATGCATGAATGCAAATTTTCCAGAGATGAATGAATGTGATGCTCCTGAATCAAATAAAACAGAAGCAGGTACTGAGTTAACGAGATGGGTACCCATCACAGTAGCAGGTTGATCCTGGACTTCTTCAATATCAATGTTGTAAGCGTGTCCATGACCATGTGTAGCAGACCCAGTATTATAGTTGCGGGCCTGATTGTTGCCACGACCATTGCCACGGCCAGTACGAGGAAAAGCCAACTGATTCTGAGTTTGGCGGCAGTCCTTAGCAAGGTGACCTGGTTTGCGGCACTTAAAGCACAGACCATCTTCAGGACAAAGAGGAGCATTGTGTTGAATAGCTTGAGCTCTTAGCTGCCTCGGTGGTGGAGGAGGCAGACGTGGTGCAGCATAGTTGTTCTTTGGCACAGGGGCATTTGGACAGAACACGTTGTTGGGAATCCAGACTCGACGCTTCTGTGCTGAGCCCGAAGATGAGCCAGCATCACAATAGCGCTTCTGCGAGTCCTTGTGCTTCATCTGAGCGGTCTCAACCAGAATAGCCTTGTTCACAAGAGTAGCAAAATCATTGAAGTCTTGAGCAGCAAGTGCAAGCTCGAGGTCTGGGTGGATTCCATTACGGAACTTCTCATGTCTACGGGCATCTGTGGCGATGTCTTCTTCAGCATAGCGGGATAGGTCAAGGAATTCCCGCTGATAGGCTTCGACAGTCTTGTTGCCCTGAGTGAGGTTGCGAAACTGGGTCTTCATCCGGTCCATAATTCCCTGAGGAATATAACGGGCACGGAAAGCAGCCTGGAACTCATACCAGGTAACCACTCTTCCAGCGGGAAGTGTACGATTGTGGGTGTCCCACCATTGAGCAGCTGGACCCTTTAGGAAAAAGGCCGCGAAGGTGACGAAGTTGGCAGGGGCGACATTAGTAGACTCCATCTCGTGAGTGATGTCGTGGAGCCAGTCATCAGCATCCAGTGGCTTGTCAGAGTTGCGGAACTGAGTGGGGTTGAGTCGCATAAACCCTGTCAAAGTTATTGAAGAAGGGTTCTGGTTCTGGTTGTTCTGATGCGGAAACTGAGCCATAATCCCAGTCATGAACTGGTGGTTGAGCTCGAATTGTTGCATCATAGCTGCCATATAGTCTGGCGGTGGTGGGCGTTCAGGGGCACGACCATGACCACCTGGTCTAACCATCCTGCTAAGTATCAATAGGGGGTAGTTTAGTAAAAGCAGTTGCGAGTGTTTAGCAACAAGCATGATGTAACTCGACAACAATTAAGTAGTGTAATAGATACTTAACAGTAGTCAATTAAGAGATACAGATCCATACATAGAGTCGGGTACATGCGGACAGCATAACGACGCAAATTTAAAAACTAGACATGCTAGGCGGCGCGCAGGCACGCGGTAAGGAAGTACGCAATGAGACATAGCAAAGGCTACATCAACATCGGAGAAAACCACTGAAACGGGGTAACTGCGAGTGCGGACGATGGATGGCCGTTGCGGAAGGATCCTGTGCTCCATGTGCACTCTGTTGTAGAACCCGGTCTTATCGAATGACAACTCAGAGTATAATACAACTCGGAGAGAAAGGTTAAACAAAACAATGGAAAGGAAAATGATTATCAGAATAATCAGATCAATGGTAAGGAATTCAGCATAGATATCCAGCTCTCCGGGTAGACGGGATTTACGAGATCCTAAGTGTCAGCCGTAGTAAAATTTATTTAACCCGAATAGAAGAGAGATCAGAGTCCCAGAGTATAGATGAGGAATAAAAGATCCTAACACCACCCAATTGGCGACGTGGGCCCATGAGCCACACAGCCAAGTTAGTAAATTAAAATTTCGATGTCTAGACTCAACTTCGGCCAAGGAATTGGAAGGGGGCTTCCTACAGGCAGTCGGCTCTGATACCAACTTGTGACGCCCCCGACTCAATCGTGCACTAATCATACACGCAAACATGCATGATCAAGCACAGGGACTCACAGGAAGATATCACAACACAACTCTATCACAAATACACGGAGATCCCCAATATTACAGACTAGGGATCATGAGGATTCGAATACACAAGTCAGTCATACAAATAATATCTGAGTACAGACATAGTTAGACAAGTTTTGCATTAAGAAGGCTAGCACAAACAACGACTCTAGATCGAAAGGCGTAGGCCTCCTGCCTGGGAGCCTCCGATCCTACTCCTGGTCGGCTGGCTCGATCCAGTTGTAAGTACCGTCTGGACCCATCTGGTAGTAAGCTCCTGCAGTGGCATCTGGCTCCTAGGCTCCATCGTCTGATGTATCACCAAGTAGGGGAATATAGGGAAAAAGAGGAAGCAAAGCAACCATGAGTACTCATCCGAAGTACTCAACAAGCAAGGATCTACACTACATATGGAACATTATCAAAGGGGAAAGGCTGTATATGTGGACTGGGCTGCAGAAATGCCAGAATAGAGAGAAGGCCTAGTCCTATCGAAGACTAGCATCTTCAAACATCTTCACGAAGCCACCATCTTGCAGCAATAGAAGAGAGTAGAATAGCATTTTATTAAGCAAACATGTTGAAGTACAGCTTAGAGATCCTTCCTCGACTCCCTGCGAGAAAGCGATCCCGAAGCTTCAATTAAGTAACAAGTATCCAGTTCAAGTAGTAGATCGAGATAAACAAACTGAGCGTCCTTTACCGTAGGATCGGCTATCGATAGATTATTCTTCCCTGCAGGGGTGCACTACTGTTACCCAACACACTCGATCACCTCTGGCTGGACACACTTGCTGGGTAATGCCCGGCCTCGGGAGATCAACATGAAGCAGCGCCCTACCTAGGCTCAGCAGAGAGGTCAGCACGCCGGACTAACCTATGCACCCAGAGGTCTTGGGCCATCGCCCTGGGCACCCTGCGCGTTGCGAGACTGGCCGGGGTGCAGGCGCGACACTGAACTCGTCAGTGAAGTATCCAGCCCATTCCCGACAATCAGCCCGCACGGTGAACCATGACGTCTGAAGAGCTTTCGGGAGAAACGTACGATGTAGAGGGCCCCATAAACCATAATCCCGCGTGGTGGTAGTGCGTATAGGGCACGTCGACCCACTCAGATCAAATACCCAAATCCAATAGGATGATTTAGTAACACGCGGAGACGATCAGAGTTTCTGAAGCTCCGCCACAATATCACACTCGAGTGCCCTTCCGGCACACTCGACATCATAGATCCCCTGCGTGTACCCATTAGGGTCGACCCGCCTGTAACAAAGGTCAAAGTAACTGTGTGGTCATAGCATCAAGGGGGAAACCCCGAGGAATCACCCTTGGTGAATTCCACTCGATGAAATCATCAGGGTGAACGTACGAGGCATCACCCTCGAGGTTCACACTGAGGGGTTGCACGACAGAGTCGTATCGGAAGTGGAGAAGGAGGAATCACCCTCGATGACCACAACCGAACAGCTACACTGCAGAGTATTCATCAAGAGTGCGTTACAAGGTATCACCCTCGGCACTCGATAGTAACTATGCAAAGTCGTACAACTAAGGGGGTGAAGTGATGTGTCGGTCTCTGGTCGACGATCACATTGATCGAGTCGTCGATGATCAAGCAGGGGCTACAAGGGTAAGGTGGTGGGGGTCACTGATGGTTCACTACCAACCTATACTAAGCAGTTTAACATAGGCAGGTAAGGTAACAATAAACAGGTTACAAAAGTAGGTTATGCATCAGAATAGGAGCAAACATTAATAGTAGCAAAATCTAATGCAAGCAGGAGAAATGGAATGGGCGAGATACTGGATGTCAAGTGGGGGGGGGGGGGCTTGCGTGGTGGCTTCTGGCAAGAAAGAGGGGTCGTCAACGGGCTGCTCGTCTGTAGCGTAGTCGTACTCAGCTGCAACGGCGTCGGTCTCGGCGTCTATCGAGAGAGAAGGAGGGGGAGAGAAACAATAAATTCACGGCAAAAATGCAAACAATATGTATGACATGCCTAAATGCTATGCCGAGGTGTTCTACTGCCTAACTAAATGATTTAGTTAATTTAGAAATTTATTCGGATTTATTTTATTAAAGTTGAGCACTATTCATTTATTGAAATCAGGCAAAAAGTTCCATGTTCATCTAGCTAGGGGCATCTGACAGGAATACGAAGGGCGTATTCAGACTCATATCGAAATTCTGAGCAACTTTCATATATAAATTATTTTCATCGGAGTTACGAATTATTTTATATGATTTTCTAAAGTTTTAATCATTTTCTGAATTTAATTATTTATTTAAATTCGAATTATCCAGAATAGTAAATGATGATGGAAGCATGACATCAGAGTGACGTCAGCAGGTCAACTGGTCGGTTGACCAGTCGAACCAGACAGGTGGGTCCAGTGGCATCCAAGGCAATGATTATGAATATAGGCATCATGTTCGTGTCAAGTAGACCGACTCCTGCCTGCATCTACTACTATTACACCACACATCAACCGCTATCCAGCATGCATCTAGAGTATTAAGTTCGAAAGAACGGAGTAACGCCTTAAGTAAGATGACATGATGTAGAGGGATAAACTCAAGCACTATGATGAAAACCCCATCTTTTTACCCTTGATGGCAACAATACAATACGTGCCTTGCTACCCCTACTTTGTCACTGGGTGAGGACACCACAAGATTGAACCCAAAACTAAGCACCTCTCCCATTGCAAGAAGAACCAATCTAGTTGGCCAAACCAAACCGATAATTCGAACAGAAATACAAAGATATCAAATCATGCATATAAGAATTCAGAGAAGATTCAAATAATATTCATAGATAATTTGATCATAAATCCACAATTCATCGGATCTTGACAAACACACCGCAAAAGAATATTACATCGGAAAGATCTCCAAGAACATCGAGGAGAACATTGTATTGAAGATCAAAGAGAGAGAAGAAGCCATCTAGCTACTAGCTATGGACCCATAGGTCTGTGGTAAACTACTCACGCTTCATCGAAAGGGCAACAGAGTTGATGTAGAAGCCCTCCATGATCGAATCCCCCTCTGGCAGGATGCCGGAAAAGGCCCCAAGATGGGATCTCACGGGTACAGAAGGTTGCGGCGGCGAAAAAGTATTTTGGTTGACGCTTTTGGTTGTTTGGGAATATTTCTGAATTTATAGGCCAAGAATTAGGGTTGGAGGAGCTCTGGGGGGCCCACAAGCCCTCAGGGTGCGCCCCCCTAGGGTGCGCCCCCGAGGCTTGTGGCCGCCTCGGGACTCCTCTGACTTCATCTCCAAGTCCTACGTGTGTCTTCTGGTCCAAGATAAATCATCGCAAAAGTTTTATTCCGTTTGGACTCCGTTTGGTATTCCTTTTCTGTAAAACTCAAAAACAAGGAAAAAACAGAAACTGGCACTAGGCTCTAGGTTAATAAGTTAGTCCCAAAAATAATATAAAATAGCATATTAATGCATATAAAACATCCCAAACAGATAATATAATAGCATGGAAAAATAAAAAATTATAGATACGTTGGAGACGTATCAAGCATCCCCAAGCTTAATTCCTGCTCGTCCTTGAGTAGGTAAATGATAAAAACAGAATTTTTGATGTGGAATGCTACCTAACATATTTATCCATGTAATTTTTGTGACGCCCCTGACTCAATCGTGCACTAATCATACACGCAAACGTGCACGATCAAGCATAGGGACTCACGGGAAGATATCACAACACAACTCTATCACAAATACACAGAGATCCACAATATTACAGAACAGGGATCACGAGGATCCGAATACACAAGTCAGTCTTACAAATAATATCTGAGTACAGACATAGTTAGACAAGTTTTGCCTTAAGAAGGCTAGCACAAACAATGACTCTAGATCGAAAGGCGTAGGCCTCCTGCCTGGGAGCCTCCGATCCTACTCCTGGTCGGCTGGCTCGATCCAGTAGTAACTACCATCTGGACCCATCTGGTAGTAAGCTCCTGCAGTGGCATCTGGCTCCTGGGCTCCATCGTCTGATGTATCACCAAGTAGGGGAATATAGGGAAAAAGAGGAAGCAAAGCAATCGTGAGTACTCATCCGAAGTACTCAGTAAGCAAGGATCTACACTACATATGCAACATTATCAAAGGGGAAAGGCTGTATATGTGGACTTGGCTGCAGAAATGCCAGAATAGAGAGAAGGCCTAGTCCTATTGAAGGCTAGCATCTTCAAACATCTTCACGAAGCCACCATCTTGCAGCAATAGAAGAGAGTAGAATAGGATTTTATTAAGCAAACATGTTGAAGTACAGCTTAGAGATCCTTCCTCAACTCCCTGCGAGAAAGCGATCCCGAAGCTTCAATTAAGTAACAAGTATCCAGTTCAAGTAGTAGATCGAGATAAACAAACTGAGCGTCCTTTACCGTAGGACCGGCTATCGATAGATTATTCTTCCTTGCAGGGGTGCACTACCGTTACCCAACACGCTCGATCACCTCTGGCCGGACACACTTGCTGGGTAATGCCCGGCCTCGGGAGATCAACACGAAGCAGCGCCCTACCTAGGCTCAGCAGAGAGGTCAGCACGCTGGACTAACCTATGCACCCAGAGGTCTTGGGCCATCGCCCTGGGCACCCTGTGCGTTGCGAGACTGGCTGGGGTGCAGGCGCAACACTGAACTCGTCAGTGAAGTATCCTGCCCATTCCCGACAATCAGCCCGCACGGTGAACCGTGACGTCTGAAGAGCTTTCGGGAGAAACGTACGACATAGAGGGCCCCATAAACCATAATCCCGCATGATGGTAGTGCGTATAGGGCACGTCGACCCACTCAGATCAAATACCCAAATCCAATAGGCTGATTTAGTAACACGCGGAGACGATCAGAGTTTCTGAAGCTCCGCCACAATATCACACTCGAGTGCCCTTCTGGCACACCCGACATCATAGATCCCCTGCGTGTACCCATTAGGGTCGACCCGCCTATAACAAAGGTCAAAGTAACCGTGTGGTCATAGCATCAAGGGGGAAACCCCGAGGAATCACCCTCGGTGAATTCCACTCGATGAAATCATGAGGGTGAACGTATGATGCATCACCCTCGAGGTTCACACTAAGGGGTTTCACGACAGAGTCATATCGGAAGTGGAGAAGGAGGAATCACCCTCGATGACCACGACCGAACAGCTACACTGCAGAGTATTCATCAGGAGTGCGTTACATGGTATCACCCTCGACACTCGATAGTAACTATGCAGAGTCGTACAACTAAGGGGGTGAAGTGATGTGTCGGTCTCTGGTCGACGATCACATTGATCGAGTCGTCGATGATCAAGCAGGGGCTACAAGGGTAAGGTGGTGGGGGTCACTGATGGTTCACTACCAACCTATACTAAGCAGTTTAACATAGGCAGGTAAGGTAACAATAAACAGGTTACAAAAGCAGGCTATGCATCAGAATAGGAGCAAACATTAACAGTAGCAAAATCTAATGCAAGCAGGAGAAATGGAATGGGCGATATCTGGATGCTCAAGGGGGGGCTTGCGTGGTTGCTCTGGCAAGAAAGAGGGGTCGTCAACGGGCTGCTCGTCTGTAGCGTAGTCGTACTCAGCTGCAACGACGTCGGTCTCGGCGTCTATCGAGAGAGAAGGAGGGGGAGAGAAACAATAAATTCACGGCAAAAATGCAAACAATATGTATGACATGCCTAAATGCTATGCCGAGGTGTTCTACTGCCTAACTAAATGATTTAGTTAATTTAGAAATTTATTCGGATTTATTTTATTAAAGTTGAGCACTATTCATTTATTGAAATCAGGCAAAAAGTTCCATGTTCATCTAGCTAGGGGCATCTGACAGGAATACGAAGGGCGTATTCAGACTCGTATCGAAATTCTGAGCAACTTTCATATATAAATTATTTTCATCGGAGTTACGAATTATTTTATATGATTTTCTAAAGTTTTAATCATTTTCTGAATTTAATTATTTATTTAAATTCGAATTATCCAGAATAGTAAATGATGACGGAATCATGACATCAGAGTGACATCAGCAGGTCAACTGGTCGGTTGACCAGTCGAACCAGACAGGTGGGTCCAGTGGGACCCACATGTCAGTGACAGTGTTAACTAAACAGAGTTAGTTTAATCTGATTAACCTAATTAGATGGTGGGCCCTACTGTCAGTGAGAGATTAGTATTCTAATTAACTAATTAATTAACTATCAGTTTTATTTATTTTTAATAAATGTTTAATGGAGTGGGGCCCGCATGTCATAGACACAGGTTGCCCAGTCAGCAGCGCTGACTGGTTAACGGGGCCAGCCGGGCACATCGGTCAGTGGCACGAGGGCGGCCAGGTCAGCGCCACGTCGGGGCCGGCCGGAGTTGGCTTCGGCGAGCCAAACGCGGTGGCGCGGCTAAGGGAAGGCGCGGGTTTCGCCCACAGGGGGTCTATGGGGTTGTGGTTGGGCGCGTTCGACGCGGCTCGACATCGCGCGTCAAACGGTGGCGGTGCGAGGGGCTACGGTTGACGGAGCTGAGCGCCACGAGCTCGCCGGCGGCGAGGTGCTTCGGGTGAGCTACGAAATCGGGGCTACGATGGGCAAAATGAGCAGCGCGAGGTGGCTACAGCGTCTATGCGACGCGGTGAGTGCGATGGTGGCACGCACGGGGCCCTATGGTCGCCGAGGCCACGCCGGCGACGAGGCCAGGCGGTGGCGCGTTCGGGTGAGAACGGGGTGGCTGCTACGGCTACGGAGAGAGAGCGGGGAGAGGAGGGATCGATGCAGCAGCTCACTAGCGTTGCAGGGAAGGCCCGGGGACGGCTCGAGGAAGGGCGAAGGTGGTGAATCGTGGAGGCGTTCGACGGCGGCCGTAGGGGAAGAAGATGAGGCAGTCCAGCGATGCAGAGCTCCTCGGCTTTGGCTCATTGGCGCAGGCGACGTAGCGGAGCTCGGCTGTGACGCTGGACTAGGCAGAACGGCGAGGCGGAGGCGGTGGCTACGCGGGCGATGGAGCAACGGCGATGGCCATGTCGGCCATGGCGGAGAGCTAGCAAGGGAGGGGAAGGTGAGGCGATGGAGGCGCCAGGGGGCTGCGGGGCTAGCCCTTATCCTCGCAGCGGGCGCGGGCGCGTTGTCGAGCGAGAGAGGGGGGGGGGGGGGGGGGGCGGCTCGGGCGAGGCGCGTGCTAGGTGCTCGACAGTGGGCGTTCGTGAACAGCGCGAGGTGGGAGGCCAGGCTAGATGGGCTGGGCCGGGCACTGTGGACTTAGGTCCAGTGCCTCGGGGCCTTTTCTTTTTCTTCTTTTCTCTTTTTGTTTTCTTTTCTTAATCCTATTTTGTCTTTTCTTTTTAAACCAAATGACTTTTATAAAATATGGAACTTGCCCATATAATAGCAGTGCAATATTTAACATTGATATAAAAAGGTTTTGAGTTTAAATGTTTCCATGTGGATTTTACTTAAACAAAAGGTATTAATTTAATTCTGTTCTGTTGCTGTTAGAGTCAATTAAGTAATTAGTGAATGTTGGTTATAATTTTAGAATTGTCTCTGGATTATTTACAATATGATGAACATTTTAGTACCTGTTTTGAATAGCTTTTATTTTCCACTTTGATTTAATTTAAAGTTTGAATTAGGAGTGTGAAATGCAATATGATGCAAATGATGATCAGGCACTGTTAATCTTGCTGACTTGTCATTTATCAAAAGTGATTACTGTGGCTAATGACATGGGGTGTTACAATTTTCTTTATTGTGGCATGAATATTCAGATCCATAAGATTCAAAAAAAGTTTAATATTGACATAAAAACAATACTACTTCAAGCATACTAATAAAGCAATTGTGTCTTCTCAAAATAACATGGCCAAAGAAAGTTATCCGTACAAAATCATATAGTCTGGCTATGCTCCATCTTCATCACACAAAGTATTAAATCATGCACAACCCCGATGACAAGCCAATCAATTGTTTCATACTTTTGATGTTCTCAAACCTTTTCAACTTTCACGCAATACATGAGCGTGAGCCATGGATATAACACTATAGGTGGAATAGAATGTGGTTGTGGAGAAGACAAAAAGAAGGAGAAAGTCTCACATCAACTTGGCGTATTAACGGGCTATGGAGATGCCCATCAATAGATATCAATGTGAGTGAGTAGGGTTGCCATGCAACGGATGCACTAGAGCTATAAGTGTATGAAAGCTCAAAAAGAAACTAAGTGGGTGTGCATCCAACTTGCTTGCTCACGAAGACCTAGGGCAATTTGAGGAAGCCCATCATTGGAATATACAAGCCAAGTTCTTATAATGAAAAATTCCCACTAGTATATGAAAGTGACAACATAGGGGACTCTCTATAATGAAGATCATGGTGCTACTTTGAAGCACAAGTGTGGTAAAAGGATAGTAGCATTGCCCCTTCTCTCTTTTCTCTCATTTTTTTCTTTTTTTTAAATTTGGGCTTCTTTTGGCCTCTTTTATTTTTTTCAAAGTCCGGAGACTCATCCCAACTTGTGAGGGAATCATAGCTTCCATCATCCTTTCCTCACATGGGACAATGCTCTAATAATGATGATCATCACACTTTTATTTACTTACAACTCAAGAATTACAACTCAATTCTAGAAAAAAATATGACTCTATATGAATGCCTCCGGCGGTGTACCGGGATGTGCAATGATCAAGAGAGACATGTATAAAAAATATGAACGGTGGCCTTGCCACAAATACTATGTCAACTACATGATCATGCAAAGCAATATGACAATGATGAAGCGTGTCATAATAAACAGAATGGTGGAAGTTGCATGGTATTATATCTCGGAATGGCTATGGAAATGCCATAATAGGTAGGTATGGTGGCTATTTTGAGGAAGTTATATGGTGGGTTTAATGCACCGGCGAAAGTTGCACGGTACTAGAGAGGCTAGCAATGGTGGAAGGGTGAGAGTGCGTATAATCCATGGACACAATATTAGCCATAAAGAACTCACATAATTATTGCAAAAGTCTATTAGCTATTGAAACAAAGTACTACACGCATGCTCCTAGGGGGGTAGATTGGTAGGAAAAGACCATCGCTCGTCCCCGACCGCCACTCATAAGGAAGACAATCAATAAATAAATCATGCTCCGAGTTCATCACATAACGGTTCACCATACGTGCATGCTACGGGAATCACAAACTTTAACACAAGTATTTCTACCAATCCACAATTACTCACTAGCATGACTCTAATATCACCATCTTTATATCTCAAAACAAATGCAAGGAATCAAACTTCTCATAGTATTCAACGCTCTTTATATGAAAGTTTTTATTATATCCCTCTTGGATGCCTATCATATTAGGACTAAATTCATAACCTATGCAAGTTACCATTCTGTTTAGAGACTCTCAAAATAATATAAGTGAAGCATGAGAGTTCAACAATTTCTATAAAATAAAGGCACCGCCGTGCTCTAAAAAGATATAAGTGAAGTACTAGAGCAAATTGCCTAGCTCAAAAGATATAAGTGAAGCACAAAGAGTATTCTTATAAATTCATGATTCATGCGTGTCCCTCTCAAAAGGTGTGTACAGCAAGGATGATTGTGGAAAACTAAAGAGCAAAGACTCATATCATACAAGACGCTCCAAGCAAAACACATATCATGTGGTGAATAAAAATATAGCCTCAAGTAAATTTACCGATGGATTGAAGACAAAAGAGGGGATGCCATCCGGGGCATCCCCAAGCTTAGATGCTTGGTTGTCCTTAATATTGCATTGGGGTGCCTTGGGCATCCCCAAGCTTAGGCTCTTGCCACTCCTTATTCCATAGTCCATCAAATCTCTACCCAAAACTTGAAAACTTCACAACACAAAACTCAACAGAAAACTTATGAGATCCGTTAGTATAAGAAAATAAATCACCACTTTTTGGTACTGTTGTGAACTCATTATTTATTTATATTGGTGTAATATCTAATGTATTCCAACTTTTCCATGGTTCATACCCCCCCGATACTACCCATAGATTCATCAAAATAAGCAAACAACACATAGAAAATAGAATCTATAAAAAACAGAACAGTCTGCAAAGATCTGAATTGTTCTCATACTTCTGTAACTCCAAATCTTATAAAACCTTAGGAAAATATAGGAAATTTGTATATAAATATTGTGTAAAAAATTCAGAGTTTTTACATGCTCCAGTGAATTTAAACAATTCTATTACTGGACGCAAAAGTTTCTGTTTTTCAGCAAGATCAAATCAACTATCACCATAAGCCATCCCAAAGGTCTTACTTGGCTCAAACACTAATTAAAACACCAAAACACAATTACTACAGAGGTAATAATGTGTATTTTCATAAAAGCATAAAATAGAAATATTGGGTTGTCTCCTAACAAGCGCTTTTCTTTAAAGCCTTTTAGCTAGGCATTGATAATTTTATTGATGCTCACAAGAAAGATACCAATTGAAATGAAGAGAGCATAATGTAGCATGTGAAAAACAAGTTTAAGTCTAACATACTTCCTATTCATAGGCATTTTATAGGGAAAATATTTATCAAGACAAGCAAAAACTAGCATATGCAAGGAAGAAGAAAGAAACAATAGCAATCTCAACATAACGAGAGGTAATTTAGTAACATGAAAATTCTACAACCATATTTCCCTCTCTCATAATAATTGCATGTGGCATCATATTCAAATTCAACAATATAGCTATCATATAACATATTCTCTACATGGTCCACATGCGTGCAAAGTTGACACTCTTCCAAAATAGTGGGATTATCATCAAATAAAGTCATGACTTCTCCAAGCCCACTTTTATCAAAAATTTCATAAGATTGATCATACTCCAAAGTAGTGGGATCATTATTACCTAGAGTTGACACTCTTCCAAACCCACTTTCAATATTATTGAAAACATATTTATCATGAGGCTTAAATAAAATTTCAAGATCATAAGAAGAATCACCCCAATCATGATCATTGCAATAAGTAGTGGACATATCAAAATTAGCTTCCCCAAGCTTAGAGTTTTGCATATTATTAACACAATTGACATTAATAGAGTTTATAATAACATCATGGCAATCATGCTTTTCATTCAAGGAGCTATCGTTAATCACTTCATAAATTTCATCACAATTTTTAGATTCACGAATTTCAAGCAAAACTTCATAAAGATAATCTCGTGCACTCAACTCACTAGCAATTGGTTCATCATAGTTGGATCTTTTAAAGAGATTAGCAAGTGGATGAGGATCCATAAACTTTTTGTTTCCTGACTTTCAATAAACACACAATTATACCAAGCAAACGCGCAAACAAACCAAGTAAGACATAAAGGCAAATGAAAAGACGAACGGGAAGAAGGCGAATAAAAAGGCAAATATTTTTGTGTTTTTCTTAAATCATTTGAGAAGTGGGGGAGAGGAAAATGGCAAATAATGTAATGCAAGAGATGGGAGTTTATGATGGGTACTTGGTAGGCTTGATGTAGAACCTCCCCAGCAACGGCGCCAGAAATTCTTCCTGCCAGTTCTTGAGCTTGCGTTGGTTTTTCCCTTGAAGAGGAAAGGGTGATGCAGCAAAGTAGAGATAAGTATTTCCCTCAGTTTGAGACCCAAGGTATCAATCCAGTAGGAGGTACAAGCAAGTCTCCAATCTACGCACCTGCACAAACAATCAAACACTTGCACCCAACGTGATAAAGGGGTTGTCAATCCCTTCACGGTCACTTGCAAGGATGAGATCTGATAGAGATAGATATAAAAGATTACTAAAACATAAAACAAAGTAAAAACAAATAAATTGCAGCAAGGTATTTTTGGGTTTTTTGGTTTATAGATCTGAAAATATATGATGGAAAATAGAGCCGGGGGCCATAGGTTTCACTAGAGGCTTCTCTCTTGAAAGAAAATAATACGGTGGGTGAACAAATTACTGTCGAGCAATTGATAGAAAATCGCAAAGTTATGACGATATCCAAGGCAATGATTATGAATATAGGCATCATGTCCGTATCAAGTAGACCGACTCCTGCCTGAAGGAAATATGCCCTAGAGGCAATAATAAAAGTTGTTATTCTATATTTCCTTATTCATGATAAAGGTTTATTATTCATGCTATAATTGTATTGATCGGAAAATTAAATACATGTGTGAATACATAAACAAATATTGTGTCCCTAGTAAGACTCTACTAGACTAGCTCGTTGATCAAAGATGGTTAAGGTTTCCTAACCATAGACATGTGTTGTCATTTGATAACGGGATCACATCATTAGGAGAATGATGTGATGGACAAGACCCATCCGTTAGCTTAGCATAATGATCGTTCAGTTTATTGCTGTTGGTTTCTTCATGTCAAATACATATTCCTTCGACTATGAGATTATGGAACTCCCGGATACCGGAGGAATACCTTGTGTGCTATCAAACGTCACAACATAACTGGGTGATTATAAAGATGCTCTACAGGTATCTCCAAAGGTGTTTGTTGAGTTGGCATAGATCGAGATTAGGATTTGTCACTCCGAGTATCGGAGAGGTATCTCTGGGCCCTCGCGGTAATACACATCATAAGCTTACAAGCAAACGACTAAGGAGTTGGTCATGAGGTGATGTATTACGGAACGAGTAAAGAGACTTGACGGTAGTGAGATTGAACTAGGTATGAAGATACCGACGATCGAATCTCGGGCAAGTAACATACCGATGGACAAAGGGAATTATGTATGTTGTCATAACGGTTCGACCGATAAAGATATTCGTAGAATATGTAGGAGCCAATATGAGCATCCATGTACCGCTATTGGTTATTGACTGGAGAGGTGTCTCAGTCATGTGTACATCGTTCTCGAACCCGTAGGGTCCGCACGCTTAACGTTCGTTGACGATATAGTATTATATGAGTTATGTGATTTGATGACTTAATGTTGTTCGGAGTCCCGGATGAGATCACAGACATGACGAGGATTCTTGAAATGGCCGAGAGGTAAAGATTGATATATAGGACGATGGTATTCGGACACCGGAAGTGTTTCGGGGGTCACCGGGTACTTATCGGGTCACCAGAAGGGGTTCCGGGCACCCCCGGCAAAAGATATGGGCCTTATGGGCCAAGAGGGGAAACACACCAGCCACAAGAGGCTGGTGCTCCCCCCATATGGGTCGGCCAAGGTGGAGAAGGAAAGGGGAAGGAGGAGAGGAAAGAAAGGGAATAGGATTCCTCCTTCCTTCTACCTCCCCAACCTTTCCTTCCCCCTCCGACAAATAAGGCAGGGGGCGCGCCACTTGGGAGGACCCCAAGTAGGATTCGGCCTTCTTGGGGTGCCCTCCTGGCTGCTCCCTCCTCCCCTCCACCTATATATATGTGGGAGGGGGGCGCCTAGCACACCCAGACAATTGTTTAGCCGTGTGCGGCGCCCCCTCCACCGTTTACACCCCCGGTCATATTTTCGTAGTGCTTAGGTGAAGCCCTGCGGATATCACTTCACCATCACCGTCACCATGCCGTCGTGCTGACGGAACTCATCTACTACCTCGACATCTTTCTGGATCAAGAAGGCGAGGGACGTCACCGAGCTGAACGTGTGCAGAACGCGGAGGTGTCGTACGTTCGGTACTTGATCGGTTGGAGCGCGAAGAAGTTCGACTACATCAACCGCGTTGTTAAACGCTTCTGCTTACGGTCTACGAGGGTATGTAGACACACTCTCCCCCTCGTTGCTATGTATCTCCATGGATAGATCATTGCATGTGCGTAGATTTTTTTTTGTTTTCCATGCAACGATTCCCAATAGTGGCATCATGAGCCAGGTCTATGCGTAGATGATATGCACGAGTAGAACACAAAGAGTTGTGGGCGGTGATAGTCATACTGCTTACCACCAATGTCTTATTTTGATTCGGCGGTATTGTGGGATGAAGCGGCCCGGACCAACCTTACATGTCCACGTACATGAGACCGGTTCCACCGACAGACATGCAACTAGTTTTGCATAAAGGTGGCTGGCGGGTGTCTGTTTCTCCTACTTTAGTTGAATCGAATTTGACTGCGGCTGGTCCTTGAAGAAGGTTAAAATAGCAAACTTGACGAATCACCGTTGTGGTTTTTACCGTAGGTAAGAATGGTTCTTGCTAGAAGCCCGTAGCAGCCACGTAAAACTTGCAACAACAAAGTAGAGGACGTCTAACTTGTTTTTGCAGGGCATATTGTGATGTGATATGGTCAAGACATGATGTGATATACGTTGTTGTATGAGATGATCATGTTTTGTAAGTTATCAGCAACTGGCAGGAGCCTTATGGTTGTCGCTTTATTGTATGAAATGCAAACGCCATGTAATTGCTTTACTTTATCACTATGCGTTAGCGATAGTTGTAGAAGCAATAGTTGGCGAGACGACCACGATGCAACAATGGAGATCAAGGTGTCGAGCCGGTGAAAATGGAGATCATGACGATGCTTTGGAGATGGAGATTAAAAGAACAAGATGATGGCCATATCATGTCACATATTTTGATTGCATGTGATGTTTATCCTTTATGCATCTTATTTTGCTTAGAACGGCGGTAGCATTATAACCCTTCACTTAATTTCAAGATAAAAGTGTTCTCCCTGAGTATGCACCATTGTTACAGTTCGTTGTGTTGAGACACCACGTGATGATCGGGTGTGATAGACTCTACATTGACATACAACGGGTGTAAGATAGTTTTACACATGCGGAATACTTGGGTTAAACTTGACGAGCCTAGCATGTACAGACATGGCCTCGGAACACTGGAGATCGAAAGATCGAACGTGAATCATATAGTAGATATGATCAACATAGAGATGTTCACCATTGATGACTACCCCATCTCACGTGATGATCGGACATGGGTTAGTTGATTTGGATCACGTATCACTTAGATGACTTGAGGGATGTCTATTTAAGTGGGAGTTCTTAAGTAATTTGATTAATTGAACTTAATTTATCATGAACTCAGTCCTGGTAGTATTTGCAAATCTATGTTGTAGATAAATAGCTCGCGATATAGCTCCCCTATTTTATTTTGATATGTTCCTATTGAAAACTAAGTTGAAAGATGATAGTAGCAATGATGCGGACTGGGTCCATGATCTGAGGATTATCCTCATTGCTGCACAGAAGAATTATGTCCTTGATGCACCGCTAGGTGACAGACCTATTGCAGGAGCAAATGCAGACATTATGAACGTTTGGCAAAGCTCGATATGATGACTACTTGATAGTTTAGTGTGCCATGCTTTACGGCTTAGAACCGGGACTTCAAAAATGTTTTGAACGCCACGGAGCATATGAGATGTTCCAAGAGTTGAAATTGGTATTTCAGACTCATGCCCATGTCGAGAGGTATAAGACCTCTGACAAGTACTTTGCCTATAAGATGGAGGAGAATAGCTCAGCCAGTGAGCATGTATTCAGAATGTCTGGCTACTACAATCGCTTGAATCAAGTGGGAGTTACTCTTCCAGATAAAGGTAGTGATTGACAAAGTTCTCTAGTCACTATCACCAAGCTACTAGAACTTCGTGATGAACTATAATATGCAAGGGATGACGAAAACAATTCCCGAGCTCTTCGCGATACTGAAATCAGCGAAGGTAGAAATCAAGAAAGAGCATCAAGTGTTGATGGTTAACAAGATCACTAGTTTCAAGAAAAAGGGCAAGGGAAAGAAAGGGAACTTCAAGAAGAATGGCAAGCAAGTTTCCGCTCCCATGAAGAAGCCCAAAGCTGAACCCAAGCCTGAGACTGAGTGCTTCTACTACAAAGGAAATGGTCACTGGAATCGGAACTGCCCCAAATACTTGGCGGATAAGAAGGATGGCAAAGTGAACAAAGGTATATTTGATATACATGTTATTGATGTGTACTTTACTAGTGTTCATAGTAGCCCCTGGGTATTTGATACCGGTTCAGTTGCTAAGATTAGTAACTCGAAACAGGAGTTGCAAAATGAACAGAGACTAGTTAATGGCGAGGTGACGATGTGTGTTGGAGGTGATTCCAAGGTTGATAAGATCACCATCGCACACTCCCTCTACCTTCGGGATTAGTGTTGGATCTAAATAAATGTTATTTGATGTTTGCGTTGAGCATGAATATGATTAGATCATGTTTATTGCGATACGGTTATTCATTTAAGTCAGAGAATAATTGTTATTTTGTTTTCATGAATAAAACCTTCTATGGTCATACACCCAATGTAAATGGTTTATTGAATCTCGATCGTAGTGATACACATACTCATAATATTGATGCCAAAAGATGCAAAGTAGATAATGATAGTGCAACATATTTGTGGCACAGCCGTTTAGGTCATGTTGGTGTAAAACGCATGAAGAAACTCCATACAGATGGACTTTTAGAATCACTTGAGTATGAATCATTTGATACTTGTGAACCATGCCTCATGGGCAAGATGACTAAAACTCCGTTCTCCGGAACAATGGAGCGAGCTAATGACTTATTGGAAATAATACATACCGATGTATGCAGTCCGATGAGTATTGAAGCACGCGGCGGGTATCGTTATTTTCTCACCTTCACTGATGATTTGAGTAGATATGGGTATATCTACTTGATGAAACACAAGTCTGAAACATTTGAAAAGTTCAAAGAATTTTAGAGTGAAGTTGAAATCATCATAACAAGAAAATAAAGTTTCTACGATCCAATCGCGGAGGCGAATATTTGAGTTACGAGTTTGGCCTTCATTTAAAACAATGTGCAATTGTTTCACAACTCACGCCACCTGGAACACCACAGCGTAATGGTGTGTCCGAACGTCGTAACCGCACTTTATTAGATATGGTGCGATCTATGATGTCTCTTACTGATTTACCACTATCGTTTTGGGGTTTTGCATTAGAGACAGCCGCATTCACGTTAAATAGGGCACCATCTAAATCCGTTGAGACGACACCGTATGAACTGTGGTTTGGCAACAAACCTAAGCTGTCGTTTCTTAAAGTTTGGGGATGCGATGCTTATGTCAAAAGGCTTCATAGGAGAAGTGCGTCTTCATTGGATACCCTAAAAGAACTATTGGGCACACCTTCTACCATAGATCCGAAGGCAAGGTCTTTGTTGCTAAGTTTGGGTCCTTTCTAGAGAAGGAGCTTCTCTCGAAAGAAGTGAGTGGGAGGAAAGTAGAACTTGATGAGGTTATTGTACCTTCTCTCTAATTGGAGAGTAGCACATCATAAGAAAACAGTTCCCATGACGCCTACACCAACCAGAGAGGAAGCTAATGATGATGATCATGAACCTTTAGATCAAGTTACTACAGAACTTCGTAGGTCGACCAGAACATGTTTCGCACCAGAGTGGTACGGTAATCCTGTCCTGGAAGTCATGTTATAAGACCGTGGCGAACCTACGAACTATGAAGAAGCTATGATGAGTCCAGATTCCGACAGATGGCCTGAGGTCATGAAATCTGAGATAGGATCCATGTATGAGAACAAAGTGTGAACTTTGGTGGACTTGCCCGATGGTCGGCAAACCATTGAGAATAAATGGATCTTCAAGAGGAAGACGGACGCTGATGGTAATGTTACTGTCTACTAAGCTCGACTAGTCGCAAAAGGTTTTTGACAAGTTCAATGGGTTGACTACGATGAGACTTTCTCACCCATAGCGATGCTTAAGTCTGTCCGAATCATGTTAGCAATTGCCGTATTTTATGAAATCTAGTAAATGGACGTCAAAACTGCATTCCTTAATGGATTTCTTAAAGAAGAGTTGTATACGATACAACCAGAAAGGTTTTGTCAATCCTAAAGGTGCTAACAAAGTGTGCAAGCTCCAGTGATCCATCTATGGACTAGTGCAAGCATCTCGGAGTTGGAATACACGCTTTGATGAGGTGATCAAAGCATATGGTTTTATACAGACTTATGGTGAAGTCAGTATTTACAAAAAAGTGAGTGGGAGCTCTGTAGCATTTCTGATATTATATGTGGATGACATATTATTGATTGGAAATGATATAGAATTTCTGGATAGCATAAAAGGATACTTGAATAAGAGTTTTCAATAAAAGACCTCGGTGAAGCTACTTATATATTGGGCATCAAGATCTATAGGGATAGATCGAGACGCTTAATAGGACTTTCACAAAGCACATACCACTACAGGAATCAGCTTATTTGCCGTCCGCCATGGCAGACGGCGAAGGCAAAGCTTATTTGCCGTCTGCCATGGCAGACGGCGAAGGCACCAAAAGCGGACGGCAAAGCTCTTTGCTGTCTGCCATCGACGGCAAACCTGCCCGGCAAAGAGAGCGATGGTAAACAGCTTATTTGCCGTCTGCTTCCGCAAAGCAGACGACAAAGGCCCTTTACCGTCAGTGGCGGACGGCAAAGAACATGGACAGCAAAAACCATGCATTAGCCACGTTAGGTGGCTAACGACAGCCTTTGTCGTCCGCCAGCAGACGGCAAAGCTGCATAGCCCTTTGCCGTCTGCTTTGTGACGTCAGCAGACCCAGCCCTTTGCCGTCTGCCACGGACGGCAAACTGACCAAATGGGCCAGCTCCCAGGTTGTACAGGTTGCTGCCACATGGCTTCTTTACCGCCGGTGGCGGACGGCAAAGTGCCTGTATTGTTGTTGTTTTTTCTGTTTTTTGTTATATCCCTGCATTTTCAAAAGATATATATGATATATATAGTTTCAACATCAAACATAGCCCATGTATCAAACGTCTAGCAGTCCATCAATGCAACAAAACACATAGGGTATTAAAAGATCCAATGCATACATAGTTTCACGGAGTTCATCCATATATACATACATAGTTTCACATTGTTCATCAATACAAATGAAAACAAGAACTAAACACTAGCACTCCATGAAGTGAATCAAACCTGCAAAAATGGGAGTAAGAAAGTTAGAAGAAGAAGAAGACTAGAAGAAGAAGAAGAAGAAGAAGACTAGAAGAAGAAGACTAGAAGAAGAAGAAGAAGAAGACTAGAAGAAGAAAGAAGAAGAAGAAGAGAAGACTAGAAGAAGAAGAAGAATTTTCTTCTTCTTCTTTTCTCATCTTTCTTCTTCTCTTCTATCTTTTTACCCCTTTCCTCCTCATTCTCATTCTTCTTCTTTAATTCTTTCTTTTTCTTCTCTTTCTTCTTCTATTCTTTCTTTTTCTTCTCTTTCTTGTTTTTTTCTTATTACTTATTTGTGTCATTTTAGAGCTAACATACATAATTATGCCATTTTTTAGCCAACTAAGCTTATTATGTCAATTTGGAGGAAAATAAGGTAAGTATAGGTCATTTTTGTGCTAACCTAGGTGATGATTCCATTTTTGAGCCAACTTACGTAAGTATAGCTCATTTTTTATCTAACTTAGGTAATTATGCCATTTAGGAGGAAAATAAGCTAAGTATGCATTTGTTAAGCAAAACACTAGAGAAAACTTACCCTCATCACAACAAATGCGATGAAGTTCACAACTAAGGTAACAATTGATCCAACGGCATAATGATACCAAGCCTCATTATCAATGTCATATTTTCTAATCTTCTTAATCTTCAAGCGCATTGCATCCATCTTCAAGCGCATTGCATTCATCTTCATCTTGTGATCATCAACGACATCAGCAACATACAACTCCAATTTCATCTTCTCTTCTTCAATTCTTTTAGTTTTTTCTTTCAAATACTCATTTTCTTTTTCAACTAAATTTAACTTCTCGACAAGAGGGTTGGTTGCACTTTTCGGTTCACATACCTCCTAGATAAAAATATCTCCATGTCAACTTGATGGCCATAATTGTCATAAATGCGAAATGCAACAAATAGTTATAAAAGAGAATATACCACATCTGAATCATAAACCGGGCGAGGGCCGACGGGGACGGATATCAAGACCATGGCACTATGTATAACAAACAATCTTACAAAGTAAGAAAATTATACAAGTAACTATATAAATCATACAATCATACAAGTAACTATATAAATCAAGTACAACATAAAAAATTGAATACCTAATAATAATCTTGATCGTTGGGTTCAATAAATGCTCCGGGATCAATAAATGCATCATCATCATCACTATCATCAATGAAGTGCTCATCGGGTTCAGCGGCATCAACATGTGGAAGGCCACCTTTACGTAATCGGTCAAGCATTGACAAGTCATCCGCAGCAGTAACCTCTTCTTGTTGAGGCTCTTCTTATTCCGGCTCAGGGGTGAAGTCGGGTTCACTGTCGCTGTCTACTTCAATGTTCTGGTGTGAAGTAGAGCGTTTCTTGAAGCACTTTTTGGAAAAACGTGTTTCTTGGAAGAATTCACCTTCATATGTGTCTGGGTTAATGTGAGGTTCATAATGCTCTTCATTGGGGGGAGGTGGTCTAACACGTGGTGACACTTCATAAATGACATGCCAACCATTCAGATTTGGATCAGTTTGGTAGGCCCACGGTAGATAGAAAACTTGGGTCGCCTATTGAGCCGTAATATAGACATCGGGAACATCTAAATGGGTGCTTTGTTTGATTTCGACTAGCCCTATATGTTCATGAGTCCTTCTAGTCTCCTTCGGCTGGAACCAGTAACTTTTGAAGACTACGACGTTCGGTGCGTTTTGACCATAGAATAGAAGTTCATAAATTGCTTCAACTCTCCCATAATACTCGATACCTCCATCGCCGATAGCAAAGACACAACAATTTGTAGACTTTCGGTCGGCCATAGATAGCTCTTTGCCGTAGGTACGAAAGCGATACCCGTTGATGTCGTATTTGTCAAATGAACGGACCTTAAAGTTAAAACCATTAGCGACTTGTCTCAATTTGGCGTCCATAGACTCTGAATTAGCCTACAAGTTTAATACGAAAGGATTGTTGCATTAGCCGCAAATTAGACGAAGAAATGAGAATGGTCTAATGGAAATTACGTTTGTTTGAACCAAGAGATGAAACCGGGAAAGCCACCTCCTTGCTTTGCCAGAAGCTCATACTCTTCGATGGATTCCTTTTGGATCACTGCTCCATCCGAGAATTTGGCAACGTATCGACTGTATCAAAAAATATCCGGGAATAAGAGCAGTTCAAAGGAATTAGTAGTTGCGAAACAATGTACCACGAGAACTTACTCGATGTACGGCCGCACTTCTGTTAGGTTGGTGAAGATATACAATGAAATGGTCTGCCATTCTTCGACATCCAACAATATTGGTTTCAAAGCACCGGCTGGTGCAAGATTCCCTTTAAATAGGCTGAGGTTGGATCCACCTTTTTTATGGTCGCCAGCAATGTACCGAGGCTTCGGATTATGCAAATGACGATTTTTGGCTTCGTCGTGTGCTGTCACGAAGTTTGCCGCCTCCTCAGTAATGAATGCCTCGGCCACCGATGCTTCAATTCTATGTTTATTTTTACATTTTGCTCGGAGCGTCTTCTGCATCCTCTCAGTTGCGTAGCACCAATGATTTTGCACGGGCCCCCCCAATCTTGCCTTGGCCGGGAGATGCAAAATCAAGTGTTGCATTGGATTAAAGAAGCCCGGCAGAAAGATCTTCTCTAACTTGCAGATCAACTCCAGTGCCAACTCTTCCATTTCTTCTAGCATGGCAGGTGATAGTTCTTTCGCACAAAGAACACGGAAGAAATAGCTCAGCTCTGCCAGTACTAGCCATTCATCCTTAGGGATGAAGCCACGCAACATCACCGGCATTACCCGCTCAATCCATATGTGCCAATCATGACTCTTGAGTCCAAATATTTTCAATTTCTCAAGACTCGCTCCCCTCTTAGATTCGCTGCATACCCATCTGGGAACATTAACTGCATTTTCACCCACAAGATAATTTACCTCATAGCTGGCCTTCCAAGATTGAACCATGCCTTTGGCTTCGTCCAGTTCTGCTTTCCTTTCGGTTCTTGCATGTTTTGTAATGGTCTATCACATAGCGCCTCCTGATTGACTCTAGCCTTAGTATTATCCTTTGACTTCCCCTCAATGCCGAACAATGTACCAAAAAGTGCCTTGGCGATATTCTTTTCAGTGTGCATCACGTCGATGTTGTGTGGGCAAAGGAGGTCTTTGAAGTAAGGCAGATCCCACAAGCATGTCTTGTGAGTCCAGGCGTGTTTCGAATTATACCCCTTGAAATACCCTGGATGCTCTGGATCTGGCTCGAGAGCGTTTAACTGATCTAGGGTCTCTTGGCCTGTCAACGGAGGTGGTGCAGAGTTTTTGACAACTCTACCTTTCATGAAGTTCTTCTTGTCTTTCCTGAACTTATAGTGAGGATCCAGGAACTGTCTATGCAAGTCGAAGCAAGAAAACTTGCGACCGCCTACAGCCAACGAAACTCAAGAGCTACCTTGCATGTGGGGCACGGGAACCTTCCATGCACACACCAGCCAATGAATAGCGCATACGCCGGCAAGTCATGCGTCGAGTACATGTACCAGACATGCATTATGAAGTTCTGTTTGTTAAAGGCGTCGTATGTCTTGAACCCATTATCCCAAGCTTCTTGCAATTCGTCCTTAAGCGGCTGCATGTACACATTTATATTCTTCCCCGGATAGTTGGGCCCTGGAATTATCAACGTCAGGAAAATGTTCTTTCTTTGCATAATCTGTCTGGGGGGAGATTGAGTGGAATGACAAATACGGGCCAACAACTATATTGGGCTGCCGTCAGACCAAACACACTGAACCCATCCATGCTGATGGCGACTCGAGGATGCCTTGGATCTGCCTGTTTTTCCTCATATAATGCATCAAAGCACTTCCACGCTTCACCATCCGATGTGTGCACCATCATCAGATTCCCATCTGCATCTAGTTCGATTCTTTTGCCCGTTTTGTGCCATGTCATCTGTCTGGCCGTCTCTTCGACCATGAAAAGACGTTGAAGTCTTGGTACGATTGGCATATACCGAAGAACATTAATTGGGATTTTGGTCTGCGTCTTCTCACCCATACCGTTGTCAACCACAATATACCTGGAAGACTTGCAAATGGGACAATAGTTCAAGTCCGCATACTCAAGCCTAAATAAGGCACATCCTTCCTCACAGGCATGTATCTTCTCATAGGGCATCTTAAGAGCACGGAGGATTTTGTCTGACTGGTACAGGTTTGCAGGCAGTACATGGCCTTTGGGTAGAAAGCGTCCAAATACTGTCATCATCGCGTCGTAGCATTCTCTGCCCAAGTTGAATTGAGCCTTCAGAGCCATTATTTGTGAGATGGCATCCAGCTGACAAAGCTCAGTGTGCTCGTGAAGAGGACGTTTTGAAGACTCCAACATTTCATTGAAGGCCTTTGCAGATTCCTCCATCTCTTCGTTCGAATCCCGAGCATCATCAAAGTTTTGCACCATGTCTTCCATCCCGGTACCATGCTCGTCGGTGCAACGACGAACCACCTCAGCTCTGGCACGTTGGGCAGACTCACCATGAAATGTCCACACCGTATAACCAGACGTAAAACCACTCTTCTGCAGGTGTTTGCCCATTTTATCCTGTGTCCTCTTTTCCCAATTCTTGCATCGGACATAGGGGCACCAGTTTTTCCTCTGGCCATTTGCAAATGCGGCTTTCACAAACCCCTTGGTTTTTGTTAACCATTCATTGGTAATCTCTTTCTGACTAGTGCAACCGGTGTACATCCACGCACAATCACTCATCTTGCTTAGCTACTAGACAGACAAGAAATATATATAATTCAGCATGTATATTCATCAGTTAATCTAGTTTGTCAATTTTATTACATCCATGCAACCTACACTCTAATAGGTAAAGATAGGTCCTAATCCCACCCGAGTATGTGTAGATTGCGTACGTTCTCCATGCTCTACCCCATTCCGAGACAAAATTTTGGCAGCACCTCCCCGTTGTTCTCCCGATACACGTCCCGGCAAAAAGCCGAGAGAATGTGCATCCGGAGAACAACAGGGAGGCGCTGACAAAATTTTGTCTCAGAATGGGGTAGAGCATGGAGAACGTACTCAATCTACACATACTCGGGTTGTCCGTGGAAATCGCTGGACAATCCAAATGAGTTATGGTGATAAATATGCAACTGGATGCATATTTATCGATGCAACCCTTTCGGACAGGAGACGCATACTGGTTACGCGACTATAGTTACCTAGCTAGTGTCATTGGCACGAAGGCCGAAACAGAGCAAATAATTAAGGGGGGAGGAGGAGATGTCATTTGTGCTCACCCACAAACGCAGGGGCGGAGCTCGTCGAACACCAGACCCTCGCAGCAACGAAACAACTGCACATTGAAATCCATAGATGAGTAACATAGCATTATTGTTTTTGCCATCAACCTAACTAAAATTAAACTAAAATAAGCCTAAACTAAAGTAAATCTAAAAAAATAGAAAAAGAAGAAAAAAAGGAGAGAGGGCAGCGGTGGAGCTCACCATAGAGAGGGCAGCGGTGGCGACGGGCGGCGGTGGAGGAGGGGGGCAGGGGCGCGGTGGGCGAAAGAGAGGAGGGGGAGGAAGGGGAGGGGCGAAGGGAGGAAAGGGGCGAGGGAGGGCGGGGGGAGTGGAGGAGAGAGAGGAGGGGGGAGGGGTGAGAAAAGATAAGGGGGGCTGAAGGGGAGGGGGGGCGGAAGGGAAGACGGGGGGGGGCAGGGGGCCGGGGAAGGGAGGGTGGTGGGACGAGGGCAGTGAGGGGGAGGGGGGGGGGGGGGGGGGGGGGCGGGCAGGGGCAGAAGGGAGACGGAGGCGACGGGGGGCTTCGGGGCAGGGAGGGTGGTGGGGCGGCGGCGGTGCTGGGCGGCGACGGTGCGGGCTCGGGGGCCCGTGGGTGGAGAGAGAGGGGAAGAGAGAGGGGTGGGGCCAGGGAGAGAGGGAGGGGTGGCCGTTAGAGGCTGTTAGTGGGCACGTTCTTTGCCGTCAGCTAGCGAACGACAAAGAGGGGGGGCTGGTGGGCCGTTAGGGTTTGGGCCTCCGCTGGACCCCACCCACATCTTAGCCGTCTGTCAGTGGACAGCAAAGATTCTTTGCCGTCTGCCAGCCGACGGCAAAGAACTGGCTGATGGCAAATATGATCTTTGCCGTCCGTTTTTTAGAAGCAGACGACGAAGGCCTTCTTTGCCGTCCGCTAGCTGACGGCAAAGAGGTGACTGATGGCAAATTCTCTGTTTCTAGTAGTGTACCTTGACAAGATTTTGAAAAAGTTCAAAATGGATCAGTCAAAGAAAGGGTTCTTGCCTGTGTTGCAAGGTGTGAAGTTGAGTAAGACTCAAAACCCGATCACGGCAGAAGATAGAGAGAGAATGAAAGTCATTCCCTATGCCTCAGCCATAGGTTCTATAAAGTATGCCATGCTATGTACCAGACCTATTGTGTACCTTGCCATGAGTTTGGCAAGGGTGTACAATAGTGATCCAGGAGTAGATCACTGAACAACAGTCAAAATTATCCTTAGTTACCTAAGAGAACTAAGGAAATGTTTCTCGGTTATGGAGGTGATAAAGAGTTCGTCGTAAAGGGGTACGTCGATGCAAGCTTTGACACCAATTCGGATGACTCTGAGTCTCAATCTGGATACATATTGAAAGTGGGAGCAATTAGCTAGAGTATCTCCATGCAGAGTATTGTAGACATAGAAATTTGCAAAATACATATGGATCTAAATGTGGCAGACCCGTTGACTAAGCCTCTCTCACAAGAAAAACATGATCACACCTTAGTACTCTTTGGGTATTAATCACATGGCGATGTGAACTAGATTATTGACTCTAGTAAAATCTTTTGAGTGTTGGTCACATGGCGATGTGAACTGTGGGTGTTAATCACATGGCGATGTGAACTAGATTATTGACTCTAGTGCAAGTGGGAGACTGAAGGAAATATGCCCTAGAGGCAATAATAAAAGTTGTTATTCTATATTTCCTTATACATGATAAAGGTTTATTATTCATGCTATAATTGTATTGATCGGAAACTTAAATACATGTGTGAATACATAAACAAATATTGTGTCCCTAGTAAGCCTCTACTAGACTAGCTTGTTGATCAAAGATGGTTAAAGTTTCCTAACCATAGACATGTGTTGTCATTTGATAACGGGATCACATCATCAGGAGAATGATGTGATGGACAAGACCCATCCGTTAGCTTAGCATAATGATCGTTCAGTTTATTGCTATTGCTTTCTTCATGTCAAATACATATTCCTTCGACTATGAGATTATGCAACTCCCGGATACTGGAGGAATACCTTGTGTGCTATCAAACGTCACAACATAACTGGGTGATTATAAAGATGCTCTACAGGTATCCCCGAAGGTGTTTGTTGAGTTGGCATAGATCGAGATTAGGATTTGTCACTCCGAGTATCGGAGAGGTATCTCTGGGCCCTCTCGGTAATACACATCATAAGCTTGCAAGCAAACGACTAAGGAGTTGGTCATGAGGTGATGTATTACGAAACGAGTAAAGAGACTTGCTGGTAACGAAATTTAACTAGGTATGAAGATACCGACGATCGAATCTCGGGCAAGTAACATACCGATGGACAAAGGGAATTACGTATGTTGTCATAACGGTTTGACCGATAAAGATCTTCGTAGAATATGTAGGAGCCAATATGAGCATCCAGGTCCCGCTATTGTTTATTGACTATAGAGGTGTCTCGGTCATGTCTACATAGTTCTCGAACCTGTAGGGTCCGCACGCTTAACGTTCGTTGACGATATAGTATTATATGAGTTATGTGATTTGGTGACCGAATGTTGTTCGGAGTCCTGGATGAGATCACGGACATGACGAGGAGTCTCGAAATGTTCAAGAGGTAAAGATTGATATATAGGACGATGGTATTCGGACACCGGAAGTGTTTCGGGGGTCATCGGGTACTTATCGGGTCACTGGAAGGGGTTCCGGGCACCCCCGGCAAAAGATATGGGCCTTATGGGCCAAGAGGGGAAACACACCAGCCACAAGGGGCTGGTGCGCCCCCCATATGGGCCGGCCAAGTTGGAGAAGGAAAGGGGAAGGAGGAGAGGAAAGAAAGGGAATAGGATTCCCCCTTCCTTCCACCTCCCCCCTTTCCTTCCCCCTCTGACAAGTAAGGCAGGGGCGCGCCACTTGGGAGGACCCCAAGTAGGATTCAGCCTACTTGGGGCGCCCTCCTGGCTGCTCCCTCCTCCCCTCCACCTGTATATATGTGGGAGGGGGGCGCCTAGCACACCCAGACAATTGTTTAGCCGTGTGCTGCGCCCCCCCCCCCTCCACCGTTTACACCCCCGGTCATATTTTTCATAGTGCTTAGGCGAAACCCTGCGGAGATCACTCCACCATCAACGTCACCACGCCGTCGTGCTGATGGAAATCATCTACTACCTCAACATCTTGCTGGATCAAGAAGGCGAGGGACGTCACCGAGCTGAACGTGTGCAGAACGCGGAGGTGTCGTACATTCGGTACTTGATCGGTTGGAGCGCGAAGAAGTGCGACTACATCAACCGCGTTGTTAAACGCTTCCGCTTACGGTCTACGAGGGTACGTAGACACACTCTCCCCCTCATTGCTATGCATCACCATGGATAGATCATTGCGTGTGCGTAGAAAACTTATTGTTTTCCATGCAACGATTCCCAACACTGCCTGCATCTACTACTATTACTCCACAAATCGACCGCTATCCAGCATGCATTTAGAGTATTAAGTTCAAAAGAACGGAGTAACGCCTTAAGTAAGATGACATGATGTAGAGGGATAAACTCAAGTAATATGATGAAAACCCCATCTTTTTACCCTTGATGGCAACAATACAATACGTGCCTCGCTACCCCTACTTTGTCACTGGGTGAGGACACCGCAAGATTGAACCCAAAACTAAGCATCTCTCCCATTGCAAGAAGAACCAATCTAGTTGGCCAAACCAAACCAATAATTCGAAGAGAAATACAAAGATATCAAATCATGCATATAAGAATTCAGAGAAGATTCAAATAATATTCATAGATAATCTGATCATAAATCCGCAATTCATCCGATCTTGACAAACACACCGCAAAAGAATATTACATCGGATAGATCTCCAAGAACATCAAAGAGAACATTGTATTAAAGATCAAAGAGAGAGAAGAAGCCATCTAGCTACTAGCTATGGACCCGTAGGTCTGTGGTAAACTACTCACGCTTCATCGAAAGGGCAATAGAGTTGATGTAGAAGCCCTCCGTGATCGAATCCCCCTCCGGCAAGATGCCGGAAAAGGCCCCAAGATGGGATCTCACGGGTACAGAAGGTTGCGGCGGCGGAAAAGTATTTTGGTGGACTCTTCTGGTCGTTTGGGAATATTTCTGAATTTATAGGCCAAGAATTAGGGTTGGAGGAGCTCCGAGGGGCCCACAAGCCCTCAGGGCGCCCCCCTAGGGCGCGCCCTGAGGCTTGTGGCCGCCTCGGGACTCCTCTAACTTCATCTCCAAGTCCTACGTGTGTCTTCTGGTCCAAGAAAAATCATCGCGAAAGTTTTACTCCGTTTGGACTCCGTTTGGTATTCTTTTTCTGTAAAACTCAAAAACAAGGAAAAAACAGAAACTGGCACTGGGCTCTGGGTTAATAAGTTAGTCCCAAAAACAATATAAAATAGCATATTAATGCATATAAAACATCCAAAACTGATAGTATAATAGCATAGAACAATAAAAAATTATAGATACGTTGGAGACGTATCAGCGACCAACCAAGAAATGAAAACGATCATAAAAGAGCATTAAACATAAATAACACCTAATAATGCACCACAAGTAGGATGTAACTTCATTGCATAGCTATTGACTTTCGTGCTTGCATAGCTAATCACAAACCTTAACACCAATATTCTTACTAAAGCATAATTACTCACCAACATGACTCACATATTACTATCTTAATATCTCAAAAGTATTACAAGGAATCAAGTTTGTAATATCCAATGATCTTCATGAAAGTTTTTATTATATCCCTCTTGAATATCTATCACTTTGGGACTAATTTCATATATTACCATTGCTACTAACAAAGCTCTCAAATAAATTTAACTGAAGCATGAGAGCACATATTTCTTCAAAACAATTTTCATCTCTCAAAAAAATATAAGTGAAGCAATGAGAGGATATTTATTTAAATTTTTACTAACTCTCAAAATAATCTAAGTGAAGCATGAGAGCATATTACTTCAAAATTAAAGCACCACCGTGCTCAAACAAGATATAAGTGAAGCACTAGAGCATTTCCATAGCTCAAAAAATTTAAGTGAAGCACATGGAGCAATTCTAACAAATCATGGCATAATTATGGCTCTCTCAAATAGATGTGTCCAGAAAGGATGATTGTGACAAACTAAAAATCAAAACAAGCAAAGACTCATATAGTATAAGACGCTCCAAGCAAAACTCATGATATGTGACGAATAAAAATATAGCTCCAAGTAAAATTACCGATGGTCGTTAGAAGAAAGAGGGGATGCCTTTCGGGGCATCCCCAAGCTTAGTTGCTTGGTACTCCTTGAATATTACCTTGGGGTGCCATGGGCATCCCCAAGCTTAGGCTCTTTTCACTCCTTATTCCTTCATACATCCTGATCTCACCCAAAACTGGAAAACTTCAATCACACAAAACTTAACAAAAACCTTCATGAGATCCGTTAGTATAAGAAAACCAATCTTTGCTTTAAGTACTATTGCAAACCCATTCATATTTTGTTATTTCATTATACCTACTGTATTTTAACTTTACCATGGAGAAAACTCCCCCGGTATACTCCATAGATTCATCAAAATAAGCACACAATGCAACAAAAACAGAATCTGTCAAAAACAGAACAGTCTGTAAAGACACAAATTTTACTCATACTTATGTAACTCTAAAAATTCTGAAAAATTAGTAAAACATAGGCAATTTATATATAAATCTTGTGTAATTTTTTTTGGAGTTTTTCGTCTCTCCAGTGATTTTTAACAATTCTTCGACTAGACGTAAAAGTTTCTGTTTTCCAACAAGATCAAATCAACTATCACCCAAGCCATCCTAAAGGCATTGCTTGGCACAAACACTAATTAAAACATAAAAAACACAATCATAATAGAGGCATAATTGTGTACTTATTGAAAAACATAAAATAAAACAATTGGGTTGTCTCCCAACAAGCTCTTTCTTTATAACCATTAAGATAGGCTTGAGATTTCAATGATGCTCACATAAATGACAAGAATTGAAGCACAAAGAGAGCATCATAATACATGTGACAAACACATTTAAGTCTAACATACTTCCTATGCATAGGAATTTTATAAGCAAACAAATTATCAAGACAAGAAATATCTAGCATATGCAAAGGAAAGGAATAAAACATTGACAATCTCAATATAACGAGAGGAAATTTAATAACATGAAAATTTCTACAACAATATTTTCCTCTCTCATAGTAATTACATGTAGGATCATAATCAAATTCAACAATATAGCTATCATATAAAATTTTCCCTCCATGATCCACATGCATAGAAGTTTTACAATCTTCCAAGGTAGTGGGATTAACATCAACTAACGTCATGACCTCTCCAAACCCACTTTTATCAAAAAATTCATAAGATTTAACACTCTCCAAATATGTGGGATTATTTTTACCTAAAGTTGACGCTCTTCCAAACCCACTTTTAATATTATTGCAAATATTATTTTCAATATCATATTCATCACGAGGCTTAAATAATTTTCAAGATCATAAGAAACATTATCACCCCAATCATGATCATTGCAATAAGTAGTGGACATAACAAAATTATCATCCCCAAGCTTGTAGTTTTGCATACTAACATAATTGACATTAATAGAATTTATAATAACATCATTGCAATCATGCTTTTCATTCAAGGAGCTATCATGAATCAATTTATAATTTTCTTTGTTTAACACTTCATCACAATTTTCAGATTCATGATTTTCAAGCAAAACTTCATAGAGATAATCAAGTGCACTCAACTCACTAGCAATTGGTTCATCATAATTTGGTCTTTTGAAAAGATTAGCAAGTGGATGAGGATCCATATCAATAGATTTTTAGCAAGGGAAGATGCAAGCAAATAGAAGGCAGATGGTAACACAAGCAAGTATAAGAAACAAGCAAAAAGGCAAACGGAAAAATATTTTTGTATTTTTGTGAAAATGTTTTAGAAGTGGGGGAGATGAAAACGAGAGGCAAAAGGCAAATAAAGTAATTGCAAGGAGATGTGATTTGTGATTGGGTACTTGATAGATGTTGGTGGCGTCTCCTCGGTGCCAGAGATTGACACGTGAACGGAAGACTTGATCTTTCCCGGCAACGTCGCCAGAAATTCTTCCTGATTGCTTGTATTTGCGTTGGTATTTCCCCGAAGAGGAGAGGATGATGCAACATAACAACAGTAAGTATTTCCCTCAGTTATGAAACCAAGGTTATCAATCCAGTAGGAGGATCCACCCAAACTATGTAAAAAGTACCTGTACACAAATAACAAATACTTGCAACCCAATGCGTAAGAGGGGTTGTCAATCCCCCCTCGGTATTGAGATAGATTAAATTGTATGAGATTGGTTGAATAGATCTAACAAAAACACAAAATAAAATAAAGAAAGAAAAGGTGCAGCAAGGTATTTTTGGATTTTTTGGATTAATAGATTTGAAAATAATATGATAAGAAATAGACCCGGGGGTCGTAGATTTCACTAGAGGCTTCTCTCAAGAAAATAGCATACGGTGGGTAAACAAATTACTGTTGGGCAATTGATAGAAGAGCAAATAATTATGACGATATCCAAGGCAATGATCATGTATATAGGCACCACGTCCAAGATTAGTAGACCGACTCCTGCCTGCATCTACTACTATTACTCCACACATCGACCGCTATCCAGCATGCATCTAGTGTATTAAGTTCATGAAAAAACGGAGTAATGCAGTAAGAACGATGACATGATGTAGATAAGATCTATTCATGTAGGAATAGACCCCATCTTTTTATCCTTAATGGCAACGATACATGCGTGTGATGTCTCTTTCTGTCACTGAGATTGAGCACCGCAAGATCGAACCCATCACAAAGCACCTCTTCCCATGGCAAGATAAATCAATCTAGTTGGCCAAACCAAACTAAAGTTAGAAATACGAGGCTATAACAATCATGCATAAAAGAGTTCAGAGAAGACTCAAATAATATTCATAGATATAATTGATCATAAACTCACAATTCATCGGATCCCAACAAACACACCGCAAAAAGTCATTACATCAAATAGATCTCCAAGAACATCGAGGAGAACATTGTATTGAAGATAAAAAAGAGAGAAGAAGCCATCTAGCTACTGCCTACGAACCCGTAGGTTTGTGGTAAACTACTCACGCATCATCGGAGGGCCAAGGGTGATCATGAAGAACCCCTCCGTGATCGTTGACCCCTCCGACAGAATGCCAGAAAAGGCCTCTAGATTGGATCTCGTGGTTCTGGAACTTGCGGTGGAAAAACTATTTTCTCTCTTCTTCTCTAGGGTTTCTAGAATATTAGAGTATTTATAGAGCTGAGAGGCGATGGAGAAGCCTCCCGTGGGCCCCACTACCCACCAGGGCGCGCCAGGGGCCTCTGGCGCGCCCTGGTGCCTAGTGGGCCCCATGGGCCTCCTCTGGTGCACTTCTTGGGCTCCTGATGTCGCTTGAACTACGTCAGTATTTCCCCAAAGAGGAAGGGATGATGCAGCACAGCTACGGTAGGTATTTCCCTAAGTTATGAAACCAAGGTATCAATCCAGTAGGAGAACCAAGCAACACTATGTAAATGGTACCTGCACATAAAGAACAAATACTTGCAACCCGATGCTTATGAGGGGTTGTCAACCCCTCTACGGGTAATGGCGCCAGAAATTGTCAAGTTGACAGGATAAAAATTGTGTAGATTGGATAAATAGATCTGGATAAAATGCGAAATAAAATAAGTAACAAAAAAGTGCAGCAAGGTATTTTTGGGTTTTTGGAATAATATATCTGAAAACAAAAGCGAATAAAAATAGATATCAAAGCAAATATGATAAAGAATTGACTCGGGGGCCGTAGATTTCACTAGTGGCTTCTCTCAAGAAAATAGCACACGGTGGGTAAACAAATTACTGTTGAGCAATTGATAGAAGATCAAATAATTATGATGATATCCAAGGCAATGAACAATATATAGGCATCACATCCAAGATTAGTAGACCGACTCCTGCTTGCATCTACTACTATTACTCCACACATCGACCGCTATCTAGCATGCATCTAGTGTATTAAGTTCATGGAGAAACGGAGTAATGCAATAAGAACGATGACATGATGTAGGCGAGATCTATTCATGTAGGAATAGCCCCCATCTTGTTATCCTTAATAGCAACGATACATGTGTGTCTTGCTGCCCCTTCTGTCACTGGGAAAGAACACTGCACGATCAAACCCATCACAAAGCACCTCTTCCCATGGCAAGAAAAATCGATCTAGTTGGCCTAACTAAACCAAAGATTCGAAGAAGAAATACGAGGCTATAAATAATCATGCATATAAGAGATCAAAAGAAGACTCAAATAATATTCTTGGATATAGATCTGATCATAAACTCAAAGTTCATCGGATCCCAACAAACACATCGCAAAAAAGAGTTACATCAAATAGATCTCCAAGAGACCATTGTATTGAGAATCAAAAGAGAGAGAGAGAGGAATCCATCTAGCTACTGCCTACGTACCCGTAGGTCTATGATGAACTACTCACGCATCATCGAAGAGGCACCAATGAGGATGATGAACCCCTCCGTGATGGTGTCTAGATTGGATCTCGTGGTTCTGGAACTTGCGACGGCTGGAATTGTTTTTTGTCGACTCCCCTAGGGTTTCTAAAATATTTGGGGATTTATAGGGCGAAGAGGTGGCGCGGGAGGCCACCGAGGGGGGCACAACCCCCCTGGGAGCGCCCACCTCGGGCCTCCCCTCTGGTACTTCTTTGGCCCATGTTCTGTCTTCTGGTCCAGAAAAATTCTCCAAAAAGTTTTGCTTCGTTTGGTACTGATATTTTTTGAAGTTAAAAACAAACAAAAAACAGCAACTGGCACTGGGCACAATGTCAATAGATTAGTCCCAAAAAATGATATAAAGTTGCTATAAAATGATTGTAACACATCCAAGAATGATAATATAACAGCATGGAACAAGCAAAAATTATAGATACGTTGGAGACGTATCAGCTCCCCTGGTGTCTTCTGGGCAGAAAAAAATTCTCCAAAAAGTTTCGTGGCATTTGGACTCCATTTGATATTGATTTTCTGCAAAGTAAAAAACAAGCAAAAAAACAGCAACTGGCACTGGGCACTATGTCAATAGGTTAGTCCCAAAAAATGATATAAAGTTGCTATAAAATGAATATAAAACATCCAAGATTGATAATATAACAGCACGGAACAATAAAAAATTATAGATACGTTGGAGACGTATCACATAGTAATTTGGTAGTAGTGATAAAAGCAGTAGCAATAGTAGTAGTAACAGTAGTAGTAGTAGTTTTGTAGCAAGTGTAACAGCATCAGCACTAGTAGTAACTTAAGAAAAGACAATATTAGCAAAGCGTAGGCATTGGATTAGTGATGGATATTTTGTTGAAATTCAATATGTAACAGTTACAACCTAGAGAGATACACAATAGCTCCAATTCATCAATCATATGTAGGCATGTATTCCGTATATAGTCATACATGCTTGCAATACAAACTTGCATGACATCTTTTGTCCTACCATCCCATGGAAGCGGGGTCCTAATGGAAACTAAGGGTAATTAATGCGCTCCTTTTAATAGAGAATTGGAACAAAGCATTAACACGTAATAAATAGATGAACTCCTCAATTACAGTCTTTCCCAGAGAGTATCCCAATTATTGTCACGTTGGGGTCTACGATTCAGAACAATAACAGGTGCATATAACTTGCGTAGGATCAAGTACTCAAATATATTCATAAAAACATAATAGGTTCAGATCTAAAATCATGACACTTAGGCCATAGTAACAAGCATTAAGCATAGTAAAGTCATAGCAACATTAATCTCAGATCATAGTGGATACTAGGGATCATGCCCTAACAAATTGACTCAATTACTTGAGGGATTTCATCCATCTCCATTATCGTCCAGCAAGCCCGTGAAGGACTTACTCACTCTCGGCGGAGAGCATCATGAAATTGTTGATGGAGAAGGGTTGTTAATGATGATGATGGGGATGAATCCCCCTCTTCGGAGCCCCGAACAGACTCTAGATCGGCCCTCCCGATGAAGAACAGGAGGTGGCAGTGGCTTCGTATCGTAAAACATGATGAAACTTTCTCTCCGATTTTTTTCTCAGGAAGACGGTATATATGGAGTTGGAATTAGTCCAGACGGCCACCCGTGGACCCCACATGAGAGCTTGGTGTGCCCCCTCCCTTGTGGGCAGCTAGTGGCCCCCCTCCGATAGATATTTGCGCCAGTATTTTTATATATTCAATAAAAACTATCTATAAAGTTTTGTCCAATTCCAAGAATTTTTATTTCTGCACAAAAAAACAACAGCAAGGTAGTTCTGCTAAAAACAGCATCAGTCCAGGTTAGTTCCACACAAATCATACATATTAGAGTCCAAAACAAGAGCAAAAGTGTTTGAAAAAGTAACACGATGGAGACGTATCATCTCGTTTAACATGATTAACTGTTGCAGCACAATCCGCTCATATAACTAGGTGCTCACATGCAATATTTGGACCTAAAGATAACCCTTCATTGCACTCCATTGCTTCAAGAATTTCAGGTTCAGTCATATCTGGAATACTTTGAGGCTTCAAGATTGTAGCGACCCGACCCGAATGGATCGAAGTCTCTGTGCTTAAGTGTCATCCCTGGATCGGTATGCTGACACACACAGTACTCAAGGATTTATAACAGAGGTAAATCACATGTATAAAGTAACGTAAATACTATTACCTCAATCCATATAGCGGAAGTAACAACAAGGTTGTGGATTCCCATCAACACCAATGGCAAAGTTGAGTGTAGAAATCGTAACCCTAACGTATCACTTACTCGTCGTAAGAATTCCTGCAACATGAGACGTTGCAGCCATGTAGGTCAGTACATTGAATGTACTGGCAAATTCACACCATAGGATAATGATGAACAATATCTACCACTACATGCATATTTGGCTGGTGGAGGCTCTAGGTTTAACATGATTTTGCGAAAAGCTAATTTTTTCCTACAACAAAGGAATTTATTTTATTTAACTATCATGGTGGTTGTTAAACATTGAGAAGGTAAATCCCCCTCTCAATCCCAATTAAAAGTAATCGTTAAACCCGACAAATTAATTTAGAGTGATGAGATCAATATGATAATCCAAGAACCAGATACTCAAGATGTCCATAACCGGGGACACGGCTAATCATTATTAGTTTGTACACTATGCAGAGGTTTGTGCACTTTTCCCCACAAGACTCGATCTCCTTCGTTGGATTTCTCGCACTTCATGGTGTTTGAGAAACGGATGACCGAGACACAGTCTTTCTGAAGCATTTACTCTTTACTCTGGGTAGACAGTTACACCTACTTTCCCCTACATCTGCTAGCCTACCACTGAAAGAGGTCCTGAAACATACTCAACTATGCTAGAGCCCATAATAGCTTGTGGCTGCACACGGAAGTTTCTAGCATGAATAATCTTATGATCCCTTTGAGCCTGGGTGGCGAACCATAGGAGGATCACATGGTATAACCCCGGGATCTCCTAGGACAACACTGGTATATCCCCAGGTGTCCGGGCAAGCCACTGGTATATCCCCAGGGTGCCCCAACCAATCCACCCAGATGTGTATTAAAGTAGTCACCTTAAGTTAACCATTAATTAACAATCTCACATCTGTCATGGATACACTCAAAACCCAATCCACGTCTACGAGCATAGCATGGCAATATAAGCATAGCGTAGAAGTAACTCCCAAGGGTTTGATATTAAAAAAAAGGCAATAGGTTCTACCTCATCATCTACTTCCCAATACCCACAAGTTAATCACATCCTAATCATGCAGTGTTTGAGGATTGTAACTAATGCATAAAAACTGGGTAATAAGGAAGTATGATCAAAGTGTGAACTTGCCTTGTACTGTTGATGAAGATTCGTCGCACTCATAATTTCTGATAGTTCTACTCGTCACACTCCGTTCAATCTAACGTGAGCAAGCAATTGCATACATAAGCACTCATGCAAAAGAATCGAAGAAAAGATCTCAGAAAACTTCGAAAACTAGCAATTAACTCTTGCAACAGAAAACAATTTCTAACAGTACCAAAATTGGGTGGATTTGGTCTTATCAGAAAGTTTAGGTCAAGATCTTCAATTAGCAAAAAGAATCAATTAAATCGGAGTTACGAAACTCAAGTTATAGCCAAAACAAGTTTGAATATGAATCTGAACAAATTTCGAAATTTTGAAAGTTGCAAAAAGTGTATTGGATAGATTCACTAGATAGGTGGAGTCAAGACGAAAATGTAGACGTTGGTTTCGTCTAATTTGGATGAACGAGTAAAAAGTTATGGCTATTTGAAAAATCAGGGCCAAGCTGTTTTACGGAAGAAAAAGAGCTATGGCTAAAATAATTCTAGTCCTAAAATGTAAATACAGGGACTAATTTATAAATCTAATTATTCTACCGTACTAGTCTAGAAATAATAAGCTACGGGAGTATAAAAAAATACTAAGAAAGATACCTTTATAAGGTAGAGAAAAGGCGAATTCTAAGAGAGGAGACAACTTCCAGAAGTCCCGCCGGAGAGAAGAAAAAAATATATTTTTATTTAGTGAATATAGTCAAACCAAAATATTGATTTAACCCGAATCGGATGATTTTTGGAGGCTCTATGGGTCTATATTTATAGGTGAAAAAGAGGTTTAGGGGTCAAAGGCTAAGCAATATGGGACTAAACGTAGACGAAAAGAAAAGGAACAGAGGAGACAAAAGGCGCCTCGCATGGGCTAAAGGCCTTCGGCCGGCCCGCCGCGCGCGGTAGTTTTTTTTTAACGAAATTCGGCCAAAGGAAAAAGAAAAAGAAAAAAAACTGAGAAGGAAAATTGCTGGCTGGGCCTGGCCCATGTAGAAGAGAAGAAAAAAAATGATGGGGTGCCCAATGCCACTATGCTGCGCACGTGGGCGACAGTTAGTACCAGGCGCACGCGCAGTTCTTTGTTTTTAAAATAGAAACAGAAAAGGAAAAACTGAATAACGAAAATAAAAATAAAATTGTACATAGTCATATTATATATCAAAATTTTCAGAAAAATATTTCCTAAAAGTTGAACATATTTTCAGCGGCAAATAAATTCCACAAAAATTTAAATAAAGCAAACAGTGCTACTGGTTCAATGAAACCCAATAAAAAATCATTTTGAAAATACCAAATTGATTTCAAATTTATTTCTCTCCAATTTTATATTGAAGGGAATCATTTTACCCTAATTTCCATATATTTTATTTTTGGAGAAAAATAATTTGAATAAAAACCAAATAACTCCAAATTGAAAAATAATTTCAAGGAACTTTAAATTTGATTTCTTTGAAACTTCCAACTCTCTTTCTTAGCATTTGAAGAAATCATTTTATCTTCTCTCATGAAAATCATTGAGTTGCTTAAAGTTTCTGAATTTGAAATATTTCCAAATGAAATTCAAATCTTTTCAAAACCCTTTTCATTTATAATGGAAGAAGTCATGTCATCTTCTCTCTAGGGTTTTGTATTTGAAAAGAATTTGAATTCACGGAGATCATAAATGCAAGGTGAAAGTTTTGGGAAAGTCATTTTATTCCCTCTCATTCAACTTTCAAACAGTTTCCAAATTTCACTCAATTTCACACAAGCAACCACACCACAATCAAACAAACAATCTAAACTATTTATTTAATATAACATTCCAAAATTTAGAATTTTGGGATGTTACAAACCTACCACCCTTAAAATGAATCTCGCCCTCGAGATTCGGAGAGGCTAGCAAGAAATAGGTTAGGTTCGGGGTCTCCTAAAAAATCCATCGATTGTCAGGAAGGTCTCGGGTGCTACCACCCTTAGAAACATCGTTACGGTTCCATCAAAACTCATATACTCCATCCTTATTGTTGACAGTGTCGATCTTCTCAGATCTTCAGGATAATTCCTTCTCTGGGCTCTTCTGGTAGTGGCATAACCTTTTCCTCAATTCTTGTGTCCTTTCATCTTGGTAAGGTTCTTCTGTGACTGGGTCTTCTTAGCTGACGGGTCTGGCGCCAATACTAAACAACTATCGATATCTCATGGGGGTCAACAATTTATGGTTTCTCCTGCAGGAAATGGGCTTGGGTTGCACCTCACCGTAATTCCTTCGATTGGCAACAGCTGCCTTGTACAAGGAAAAATTGTCATACCATTCTAAGGTTCAATTAGGCTTGATATCATCGTCGCTCTACTATGGGTAAGTCACTCAGATTTACCATCCCATATACCAAGGCAAAAAATAAGAGTAAGTCGGTATGGTGATCAATCCATCCCGCACCCAAATCATTACCTTGTACATGGTTTAGCGAATCTCGCATTCTAACACTCGGTCATCCTCACAAGCATTGTAGAATTTCTCTTGTCGACGAACTGAGTTCGGATATATCCATTGCTTCTGCAAGCTGAACAAAACATCTACCGTTCTTCACCACTCTCGGGTTTTCGTATCCTCCTAAGAAACGTCTGCTGATAAAGTCATAACTTCTTCCAGGGTTTTTCCGTCAGCAAGAGTGTGCTTGCTTCTTGGCTGGTCCTGGAGCCTGTGGGTCATGGGCTCACCTCCTCACATTTATAGCTTCAACTCATCCTGGGGTTACAATTGCTCCATATTACCAACATTATACCTCCTTTATATCCAATAGTACTTAATCCCTTCATATTCTTGGGGTATCCCACATATTGAGATAAAACTCGTACTTACTTTGTCCGAAGTCTACTTCGTGGAATATCATTATCTTTTCCAGGGGTCAAGGGTCCTCACAGGGTACTGCCACCCTTGAAATGCATAAATTCTTCCATAGACCATATTTCTCATATCCTCGAAAATGGTCAAAATCTTTCTTCATAGAGTAACAACTCATAAAATCCAAATCAGTACCAACAATGCTAACTTTATTGATTCTCAAATTTTTACAATCTCCTGCATTTCCATTACATGCCTCAACTCAATACCTCAACAATAAAAGAATTGTTCCCACTACTACTACTATATCTCTTTTTCGACACAACTATTTAGCACAAGTCTCCTTCTCATTGGGACAATCTCTGGCAAAGTGCCCTGCTTCATTACAGCAGAAATGTATTACTTCTGACAAGTCTCGTGGTTTCCTAGTGATTACATAGCCTCCTTGGGTCCTCGGCTTCCTTTTTGGGCATTCGCTAAAGTAGTGTCCTGAATCTTTGCACCTAAAACATATGATATGACTCAGGTCCTTCTTTGTAGAAATTTGGTTGTTCTTGGAGTCCAATCTATTTCTCTTCCTGGACTTTTCCGTGCCAATCAGGGCTTCTATCTCTTGTGGGTCATACTCTACTTCCACTCTCGGGAATGCTACTAGATCCCCCTTCAGACAATTCTGGGATATGTGTCCTCCTTCTCCACATGAATAGCATGACTTGGTGCAGAGTTTAATTGGGTCTTCTTCGGGTGTGTCCTCCACCTCTTCCTTCATCATAGGTTCTTCTAAAATTTCCATGAGGGCTCCTTTCATTGCTTCTTTCTTCTGTTGGATGGTTCGTTGTACTATGGGGTAATTGTGACACTGAGCAGGGTAGTGGGTAGTCCCTTCACACAAGAAACAAGTAATCTGCCTAGTTGGGCATTCTTCAGTTGGGTGACTTCCTTCACAATGAGGGCATTCATCCTTGTGTTCTTTATGGTTGTGTCCTATTTCTCCACAGAACTTGCATGCACAAGGTTTCTTCATATCATTTCCATAAGGCTTCAACTTCTGGGACATAAGTCGAGACCTTTGCAGAGTCAACTTAAATTCTTCCCAAGTGGTTACTCTTTGCCATCCATTGATGGTTTGGTACATCCTCCACCAAGTAGCAGCACCTCTTTCAAAGCACTGAAGAGCATGCTGGGCCATATCCTTTCCGGCTATAGTGTTATTATTCATGTGATCTTCCATGTTTTGAATCCATCAGTCCGTCTCCAATTGAGTCATTGGTCCATAAAATAAGAGTTCATCTCCATTCATCCTCTATTGGTTCCAAGGGTTTGGGGTGGGATAAGAGAGATAGAGAGGGATACACACAATACAAACAACAGTTTTGAAGAGACATATTTTTATTTTGTGGCTGTCGGAAAAACATCAAACAAATGACAGCTCACAATCGTCGCATCTAACGTAGGTATAACAGGGGTTTGGTCTTCTAAAGGTCAATAAATCTTCAAAGTCGCCAAACTCTTCAAGTCTTGTTCATGTCTCCGATGGCTTCTTCCGATCGTGCTTGTCCTTCTCAAGTTCTTCTGTCAGGTCATTTCTGTTGACGCGAAGTTTCTCATGACGTCCTTTAACATTCTGGAGTTGCGTTCCAAACTTCTGGGTTTCAACCTCCTTGGCATGAACCATGGTCCTATTGTCCTTCAGTTCCTGACGAATCTCCGGTATCTCGAGGTTTTGCTCCTCCAGCTTGGCTACTTTCAGCTTCTGGGTCCCGAGTTCTTCACGAAATGCTTCCTTGTCAAATATGGCTTCCTGAAGGTCCATCTTAAAATTCTTGATGTAATACTCCAGATCCTGGCGATACACCAGCTAAGGTTAAAACTTTATCTTTTGCTGATAGATGCTCCATTAGCCCTTTTGTCATCCAATCCTTCCGACGAAATGCATGCTTAACTCAGCACGGCGACAATAGCATAAGCGGGCGATAACTTCATGGATAGCAGTGTTTCTACCCTTGTCATTGCCATGAGCTATCATTCCATAGTTGATATCTCCTACCTTAGGGTTTTCTTGACAAAAACTTTGAGTTTTAACGCTCATGTTCCTGTCTTTCTCCGACACACCTTGATCTCGGGTATTGACAGCTTCAATAGTCTGACAAGTTCCATAAGGGTAGCCTTCCTAGGTCATACCAATCTGGAAATTCTACAGAACCTTCAAATTGTCCTAGTCTTCGGAGTCTTCAACCGTTGTAGTTTCCATTATTATAATGCTTGGTAAAATCCTCTTCATTCCGAAGTGGTCTTAGTTGTCTGTTATCTTGTACTTCTTGGATTGGTCGCATCAGTCGAACCTTCGAGTGGTCAAAAGGGGAAAGGGGTATAGTCTAACAAAAAGGAAATTTGATAATGCTTAGAAAAGAAGAGAGGTAAGAGATCCTTTTTGAAAATAAGTTTAGAGAAAATATTTCCTATGGGCATGCAAGTTTCTAGGGGTTACGTCCTACAGTCAACATGTGCTCTGATACCATCTTGTAGCGACCCGACCCGAATGGATCGAAGTCTCTGTGCTTAAGTGTCATCCCTGGATCGGTATGCTGACACACACAGTACTCGAGGATTTATAACAGAGGTAAATCACATGTATAAAGTAACATAAATACTATTACCTCAATCCATATAGCGGAAGTAACAACAAGGTTGTGGATTCCCATCAACACCAACGGTAAAGTTGAGTGTAGAAATCGTAACCCTAACGTATCACTTACTCGTCGTAAGAATTCCTGCAACATGAGACGTTGCAGCCATGTAGGTCAGTACATTGAATGTACTGGCAAATTCACACCATAGGATAATGATGAACAATATCTACCACTACATGCATATTTGGCTGGTGGAGGCTCTAGGTTTAACATGATTTTGCGAAAAGCTAATTTTTTCCTACAACAAAGGAATTTATTTTATTTAACTATCATGGTGGTTGTTAAACATTGAGAAGGTAAATCCCCCTCTCAATCCCAATTAAAAGTAATCGTTAAACCCGACAAATTAATTTAGAGTGATGAGATCAATATGATAATCCAAGAACCAGATACTCAAGATGTCCATAACCGGGGACACGGCTAATCATGATTAGTTTGTATACTCTGCAGAGGTTTGTGCACTTTTCCCCACAAGACTCGTTCTCCTCCGTTGGATTTCTCGCACTTCATGGTGTTTGAGAAACGGATGACCGAGACACAGTCTTTCTGAAGCATTTACTCTTTACTCTGGGTAGACAATTACACCTACTTTCCCCTACATCTGCTAGCCTACCACTGAAAGAGGTCCTGCAACATACTCAACTATGCTAGAGCCCATAATAGCTTGTGGCTGCACACGGAAGTTTCTAGCATGAATAATCTTATGATCCCTTTGAGCCTGGGTGGCGAACCATAGGAGGATCACACGGTATAACCCCGGGATCTCCTAGGACAACACTGGTATATCCCCAGGTGTCCGGGCAAGCCACTGGTATATCCCCAGGGTGCCCCAACCAATCCACCCAGATGTGTATTAAAGTAGCCACCTTAAGTTAACCATTAATTAACAATCTCACATCTGTCATGGATACACTCAAAACCCAATCCACATCTACGAGCATAGCATGGCAATATAAGCATAGCGTAGAAGTAACTCCCAAGGGTTTGATAATAAAAAAAAGGCAATAGGTTCTACCTCATCATCTACTTCCCAATACCCACAAGTTAATCACATCCTAATCATGCAGTGTTTGAGGATTGTAACTAATGCATAAAAACTAGGTAATAAGGAAGTATGATCAAAGTGTGAACTTGCCTTGTACTGTTGATGAAGATTCGTCGCACTCATAATTCCTGATAGTTCTACTCGTCACACTCCGTTCAATCTAACATGAGCAAGCAATTACATACATAAGCACTCATGCAAAAAAATCGAAGAAAAGATCTCGAAAAACTTCGAAAACTAGCAATTAACTCTTGCAACAGAAAACAATTTCTAACAGTACCAAAATTGGGTGGATTTGGTCTTATCAGAAAGTTTAGGTCAAGAGCTTCAATTAGCAAAAAGAATCAATTAAATCGGAGTTCCGAAACTCAAGTTATAGGCAAAACAAGTTTGAATATGAATCTGAACAAATTTCGAAATTTTGAAAGTTGCAAAAAGTGTATTGGATAGATTCACTAGATAGGTTGAGTCAAGACGAAAATGTAGACGTTGGTTTCGTCTAATTTGGATGAACGAGTAAAAAGTTATGGCTATTTGAAAAATCAGGGCCAAGCTGTTTTACGGAAGAAAAAGAGCTATGGCTAAAAGAATTCTAGTCCTAAAATGTAAATACAGGGACTAATTTATAAATCTAATTATTTTACCGTACTAGTCTAGAAATAATAAGCTACGGGAGTATAAAAAAATACTAAGAAAGATACCTTTATAAGGTAGAGAAAAGACGAATTCTGAGAGAGGAGACAACTTCCAGAAGTCCCGCCGGAGAGAAGAAAAAAAAAATATTTTTATTTAGTGAATCTAGTCAAACCAAAATATTAATTTAACCCGAATCGGATGATTTTTGGAGGCTCTATGGGTCTATATTTATAGGTGGAAAAGAGGTTTAGGGGTCAAAGGCTAGGCAATGTGGGACTAAACGTAGACGAAAAGAAAAGAAACAGAGGAGACAAAAGGCGCCTCGCATGGGCTAAAGGCCTTCGGCTGGCCGGCCGCGCGCGATAGTTTTTTTTTAACAAAATTCGGCCAAAGGAAAAAGAAAAAGAAAAAAAAACTGAGAATAAAAATTGCTGGCTGGGCCTGGCCCATGTAGGAGAGAAGGAAAAAAATGATGGGGCGCCCAATGCCACTATGCTGTGCACGTGGGCGACAGTTAGTACCAGGCGCACGCGCAGTTTTTTGTTTTTTAAATAGAAACAGAAAAGGAAAAACTGAATAACGAAAATAAAAATTAAATTGTACATAGTCATATTATATATCAAAATTTTCAGAAAAATATTTCCTAAAAGATGAACATATTTTCAGTGGCAAATAAATTTCACAAAAATTTAAATAAAGCAAACAGTGCTACTGGTTCAATAAAGCCCAATAAAAAAATCATTTTGAAAATACCAAAATGATTTCAAATTTATTTCTCTCCAATTTTATATTGAAGGGAAACATTTTACCCTAATTTCCATATATTTTATTTTTGGAGAAAAATAATTTGAATAAAAACCAAATAACTCCAAATTGAAAAATAATTTCAAGGAACTTTAAATTTGATTTCTTTGAAACTTCCAATTCTCTTTCTTAGCATTTGAAGAAGTCATTTTATCTTCTCTCATGAAAATCATTGAGTTGCTTAAAGTTTCTGAATTTGAAATATTTCCAAATGAAATTCAAACCTTTTCAAAACCCTTTTCATTTATAATGGAAGAAGTCATGTCATCTTCTCTCTAGGGTTTTGTATTTGAATAGAATTTGAATTCACGGAGATCATAAATGCAAGGTGAAAGTTTTGGGAAAGTCATTTTATTCCCTCTCATTCAACTTTTAAAAAGTTTCCAAATTTCACTCAATTTCACACAAGCAACCACACCACAATCAAACAAACAATCTAAACTATTTATTTAATATAACATTCCAAAATTTAGAATTTTGGGATGTTACAAAGATACTCACCAGTGTCGTCTCTCCACATAGTTGGAATAGCACCTCTATCTCCATGTCAGCTTATAGCTGCATCAACATGTATTTTGACTCAATGCCAGAGCACACCATCTTGTTCCAACCAATCAAAGTTACCGTCCGACCATTGGCTTTATAGGAAGTTGTCCAAGATCATTTATAAAACGCCGAATGACAGAAAAGGTCGATAGTGGTGACTGGAAAATTTCTTCATGAATCGCCTTACATCGTGCCCACTAGATTGACCACAAAGTCATGAGGGTTTTCAGAAAGGCTTCCTATCCCATGGATTCTTGAAGTTCGACTAACCACAATCGTGCGTCTCCCAAACTGCACGCGATCAAGTGTTCGACTAACTCATCAACCAAAGACCAAACATTCTTCTCCATGTTGCACTCAACAAGGGCATGTTTCCAAGTATCTTCATGAGCATTACATATCTGGAACACCGACATCTCTTCCATATTTCGATGATGCTGAATAGCTTCAGTTGGAATTGAATTCCAAGCAAGTAGTCACACAAAGTTCTTCACTGTTGTAGGAATTTTCACCTTCCATAGCTTGCTCCATTGTCGCTTGGTAGTTGGTACCCTAAGTCCCCGTTCGGAAGCTCGCTGGCTTCCCGTGTTCGGCAGGAGCGTTCGGCAGCTCTGGCTGCTCCAGTCCGGCTGCATGGGTTGGTTGCCCAGGAAGTGAGGCCGAAGCTCCTTTGGGTGCATGTAAGTAAATTTCTCGTTTTTTCCAATCGAAAGTCATACATCACAGATCTGAACATAGAGAGGTAGGGGAGGGGTAGCTCACCTTAAGCTAGGGGGGATGGGGGAAGGATGGCGTCTACGAGATGCGAGGGGCCAGCGGAGAAGATTGGTGGCAGCGCGTCGGCTAGCAGGGCGGCAGAATGGGCAGCTGCTAGGGTTGGCAACAGAGAGGAACAAGCGAGTGGGGATTCTTTGCTCGCTCGATATGTAGGGAGTAGTATCTACGATCGAAACAATATGTATGCGTGCCACTTTGAAAGGGCAATCACCTGTAATTTATCTCAACTCCGTCTTCAATCTTTTTTGGATTTGGGCTTCTGCTGCTCCTGGAAATTGCACTACGTCGGGACGGTCTTCGCGGAGCAGGATCGTTTGGGTTGGCTCCACACGCGAAGATGAGGAAGCTGGCTGGTGGAGACGACCTGAACTGGCCCTAATTATCTTAGCTGCATGCACGATGTTCAAGCCGGGTGGGCCATGCCTGGGTCGGTTCACCTACCAAATGTGTCGGGCCGGGCTGGCATGCGGGATTTGCCTCGCGGACCAGGCATGGCCTCAGACTTGCCGCGGGCTAGGCACAACCCATTTAACCCCATGCCAATCCAGGACATGTGCTTCTTGACGACGCCTCCTATTTTGTGCGCAGTGCGCCAGCGAGCAACCTGGCACATACTGTAACACCCCGGATGTCATGCTATAGTAAACTCATGTTAATGACTACCAAGTCATCACGATTATTTGCTAATCATCACTTTGTTCCAAACCAACCTCAAATTCAACTTTAAAAGACAAGTCAAATTATTAGTTTTTCAAACTGTAAACTAAATTGTTTGCATTATTATATAAATCCACTGATCATTTTTTATGTTTAAACCAACATCATTTGACTCACCAATTAATCCCTAGTAAAATATAAAGCGGCCTAATAGCAACATAAATGGCCTTTCCAAATAATAAAATAGTTAAACATTTCCAAATGCCCCCAAACTTTTTGTGCCACCCTAAAATTTTGTGCTTGATTTATGTGCCAAGTTTTAGTTATAGCAAAAATCGTTTGCTGCATAAACTAAATGCAAAAGAGTGGTGGATAATATTACAGAAAAGAAAAAGGAAAAATATACGGACCTACTGTGCTACTGGGCCGTAATTGGCTACAGTGCATCTGGCCCAGCCCACCCTGGCCTTTCTCCTATCTCTATACAGAGAGGAGGAGGCAGAGCACGCCGTGGCGTGCATCCAGCCGCCATGGCCATGGATGGCCACCACGTCCCCCCAGCCCTACAAATATGTCCAACTGAAACCCTAACCTGCCATCGACCGATCCCCTCTCTTTCCCCATCGTGACCCCTCCACATCCGCTCGAAAACGAGCTCGCGAGATCGTGCGGTGACCACACGTGTCGTCACCGTTGCCGCGGCCTACATACTCCCCGATGCTTGAGGAGTTGTCCAGGAGGACCGCCACCAACGTCTACGTCTACCCTGAGCATCGAATCAAGTCGGGACGTCCCGTACGTTCGCCATCGACATGGTCTTCTCCGCGTACATCGTCACTGTCCGCCGTCGTTTGACGCTGCTCCGGCCCGTCCGGGCCTCCCCGACCTCGCCTTCGCGCTCGTGGTGAGCATCTCTCCCGAATCCCCCCTTTTCCCACCTCGATCCGTCGCCTTAGGCGTATCCCCACGAGCTCGGCCACCATGGCCGAAGCTTTGTCCGCGTGCCCTACCGCCCTGCCTCGCGCCCGCGCGCCCTGGTCAAGTAGCACCATGGCCATGCGCCGCCCGACCCGCACGCTGCTTGCGGCCGCTGCCGTTGGTCGCCCTCGCCGCGCCCTGCTGCTCCTTGTTGCTGCTTTGTCGTTGCTGCTCTTTTTTTCTGCTGCTACTCTTGCCGCTGCATGCTAACTGCTGCTTTGTCGCTGGTGCTGCTCTGCTGCTGCTTACTACTAGTGCTGCCGCTGGTCTGATGCTGCTCCTTGCCGCTGCTATTGTGCTGCTGCTGGCCATGGCATGGCTGTGAGCTCTCTCTCTCTCTCTCTCTCTCTCTCTGTGTGTGTGTCCTGCGTGTGTGTTCTGTGTGAGTGGCCGGCCCTGTGCCAATTAGCTTATGAGCTAATTACTAGTTAGGATAGTTACTACCCTATGACATGTGGCCCCCCTTTTAATTAGGTTTGTTTTATCTATCTGATTAGGTAAATAGTCTATGACATGTGGGCCACACCCACCCTTTTGACTAGTCAAATTAACTTGGTCAATTCGGATTAAACTTAATACAAAAATTTCAGATTTTTTTAAAAATTTGGAAAATCATATAAAATAAACCTTAACTCGGATGAAAATAATTTATATATGAAAAATGACCAGAAAAATAAGACGAATCCGAATAAGTCATCCACATACCTGCCACTTGCCTCTAACACTTCAAACATGAAACCTTTCCCTCTGGATCGTCTGACCGATAAATGCCTGGAGCCGGGAAAATATTCCCGGATATTTTCCAACTCCGTCTATAACACCTAGCATTGCATTAGGTCGCCCCTAGCACAACTTACTGCCATGCCATGCATCGTGTTACATTTGTATGCATGTTATTTATTGTTTCTCCCCCCTCCTCCGGTAGACACCGAGACCGTTGCCGATGCCCCTGTGATCGACTACATCGACGACGACCCCTCTTTCTCGGCAGAGCTTCCAGGCAAGAAAAACCTCCTTGATCATTCCTATATCGCCCATTCTTTCTATCTCATGCTTGCATTAGATTTTGCTACTGTTGTTTGATAGCTCCTATTCTGATGCATAGCCTGCTTTTGTAACCCGTTGTTGTTACTTTACCTATTATCCTATATATGCTTCATATAGGTTGGTTAGTGATCCATCAGTGACCCCTCACCCTCACCCTTGTCCTTGTTGCCCCGCTTTGTTACCGATGACTTGATCAATGTGATCGACATGCAGACACCGACACATCACCGGCACCTCCCTTAGTTGTACGACTCTGCAGAGCTACTATCGAGTGCCGAGGGTGATACCTCGTATCGCACTCCTGATGATATCTCTGTAGTGTAGCTAATCGGTCGTGGATTACAGAGGGTGATTCCTCGTTCACCACTCTCGATGATGACTCTGTCGTGCAACACCTCAAGTGTGAACCCTTCGAGGGTGATTCCTCCAAGGTCACCTTGACGGTTACATCGAGTAGGAACCCATCGAGGGTGATTCCTCAGATTCCCCCTTGATGTTCTGGACACACAGATACGTTGACCTTCAGCTCAGTCCTTTGTTGAAGTTGGGTCGACCCAAGGGGTACCCGCGAGAGTTATTGAAGTCGGGTTGACCATGAGGGTACCCGCGTGTAAGTGCATCTAGTGCCACCCCTAGTTGGTTTTGGAGTATTGACGACAAACATGGTTGAGGGACTAATGTGTTTGTGAGAATTGCAGGATAACACAGGTAGAAGTCCCTCATTGATTCGGTTTTCCTACCAGAGATGACCCCTAAAAATGTATGAAGACATTGGTGGTTCGTGAAGACATTCACATTGAAGATAATGATGTGTGAAGACATTCACTTGAAGACCATGGAGTACGAAGACATAGTTTCTTTCGTAGCTTCCTTTTCTTCTTTATTGAGTCATAGGAACCACCGAACTGTTAAGTGGGGTCCAAGTGAACAAAGTCAGAAGACTGACGTGATGCTCAACCCAAAATCCATGTCTTCGAGCGAAGACAATGAGAGAAAATCTTATCCTGAGTTGGATGAGTCAGCTTTGCTTATAGCTCAAGCCAAGCTGCCGTGTGTGTTTGAAATCCGACCGTTGGACACGTGTCAGTTCCTTAGTGACCCAGGGTCATTTCGGACATATCATGTCGGGCTGCCTCCTGACTATAAATAGCCCACCCCCTACACCATAAATTGGTGGCTACTTAGAGTTAGTGCACGGCTTTTGTCGTTTGAGAGCAACCCACCTCCGAAGCCTTTGAGAGAGAAATCCTTGCGAGGACAAAGCCCAAAACACCCAGAGCCAAAGAGTGTTAGGCATCACTGAAGTCTTTTTGTTCGTGTGACCCGAAGACTTGTTACACTTGAGGACTGTGTATCCTCCAGCCGGTTAGGCGTCACGTTCTGAGGATCTAAGAGTCATTGTGGATCGCCAGTGAACGAAGTCTGTGAAGGTTTGGAAGTGTACCTTGAAGACTTACCAGAGTGATTGGGCGAGGACTGGGTGTCCTTAGCTCAAGGGGAATAAGGTGAAGACGTGGTCTTCTGAGTTCAATCTCAGCCTCCCTAACCAGACATACAGTTGTCATAGCAACTGGAACTTGTCTACCAAATCCTTGTCTTCACCAAGCTACTGGTTCTATCTTCCAACTCTTTTACATTTCAGTTTGTCTTCGTGAAGTCATTGCTTGCTTGCCTGATCTGTTTGACTTCACTGTGTGAGGACTATTACCTGTTTGACTTCATTCTGTCTTCCATTCCGATCTGTTCTACCTAGCGGCTATTAGTCGTCGGGCTTTCATTACTATGCTCACTTGACTATGGTCTGTCTAGTGTAGTTTGTCTTCCGCTGTATATATATATATGTTCAATTTGATTGTTTATCTTCAAAGACCTCGTGTTTTGAAGACTTTCATAAAAATCGCCTATTCACCCCCCCTCTAGTCGATAACTAGCACTTTCAATTGGTATCAGAGAAAGGTGCTCCCTTGTTCTGTGTGATTCGGTTTAACCACCTGGAGTTTTAGCTGTTTCGACTATAGGGATAATCAAGGTCTCCGCTGCGTGCCCCGCCTTCGATGGCACTGATTACCCCTACTGGAAGAATAAGATGCGCATGCATCTTGAAGCCATCGACATCGACCTCTGGTATGTCGTCAGGACTGGTGTTCCCAAAGTCGGTGAAGGTGTCACTGCTGCTGATGTCAAGCGTTTCGCACAATTGGACTCAACTTCCAAGAGCATCATCTGTGGTCATCTGACCAAAGGGCAGTATGGCCGTGTGAGTGCTCTGAAAACTGTGAAGCTAGTCTGGGACTGGCTGTCCAAGGTCAACGAAGGCGTCTCAACACAGAGAGACTCAAGGATTGATGTTCTTCGCAATCTCTTCAACCGCTTCAAGAGAAATGACAACGAGAATGTCCAGCTCATGTTCGATCGCCTCACTGATATCACAAATGAGCTTCGCGCACTCGGCGCCACTGAAATCACCAAGCATGAAATTGTGAAGAAGCTACTAAGATCACTTGATAGCTCATTTGACACTTTGGCCCTGATGATTCAAGAACGCCCTGACTTCAAAGATCTTGATCCATCTGACATACTTGAGAGGCTCAACACACATGAGTTCCAGCTGTCTGAGAACAGAGATATCTATGGCCCCAACTATGGCCGATCCCGTGCTTTGAAGGCAAAAGCTGTTTCCTCATCTGAAGAAGAATCTGACTGTAGTTGTGATGATCCTGAAGACATTGGCAAAGAGCTAGCAATGCTCATGAGAAAGTTCTCCAAGAAAAATCCCTTCGGGAAGTCTTCAAGATCCAGCTCCAAGAACGATGAAGCTTCCACTCGTGATCACAAGAAGAGAACATGATACAAATGCAAGAAGCTAGGTCACTACATATCTGAATGTCCTCAATGGGACAAGGAAGCCAAGAAAAAGAAGAAGAGTAAGGAATATGATTCCGACGATAAGAAAAAGAAGAAATCCTCAAAGTCTTCTTCGAAGTCTTCATCAAAGTCTTCATCATACAAGAAGAGCTCTTCTGGCAAGGCTCATGCGTTCATTGGCAAGGAGATGGATTCAGAGGAGGAGTCTGCTTCTGAGGAGGCAGAGGTGGACTCTGAGGAGGAGTCTGATTCAAGCGTGGCAAGCCTGGCTCTAGCTTCGGCATTCGTCGCCAAGTCTATCTTCAACATTGAAGACAATGGTCTCGCCGTCGACGCTGAAGCCGATGATGAGGATGACTCTGCTCCGACCTACTGCTTCATGGCACGAGGTGCCAAGGTAAACTCACGCGATGCTTACTTTCAAACCTCCAGTGAAGATGACTCTGAATGTGAATCCAAACCCAGCTATAAGGCCCTTGCTAAAATTGCAACTGAACAACAAACTGCTATGGAACACATTCAAAAATTGTTAGACAAAAGCGATGACCTGTTGGACGAGGAAATGAATCGAACTCAGTCCTTAATCGAAGACATAAAAAATCTTCGCGTTAAGTATGAAGAACTTGAAAGTCGTCATGAAACCCTCTCAGCTACTCATGAGAAGCTTTCCTATGATTATCTTCAAAGGAAGCAAGATCTAGAGAAACTGAGAGCGTCTCATGAAGATCTTCAAAAGGAGAATGATTCACTACTCGCTCAATAGATCAGTTCCGCTCAGGAAGATTTTGTACCACCATGTTTAAAATGCCTTGAGCGTGATAATGTTGTCTCCGTTGCTGAATGCTCTACTGCCTCTGATGTTGCAATATCTTCAACTGCTGATGTGGTAACTAACCCCTCTTCTGAGGATACCACTACTATTGCTGATGAGAATGCCAGGTTGAAGACATTACTTGAAACAGACATGTACAAAAGCCTAAAAGGGCATCAGACACTATGTGATGTCCTCAAGAAACAGATTCTGAACCGAAACCCTAGGAAAGAGGGTGTTGGTTTCGAGAGGAAAATGAATGCTGATGGTTCGTACTGGAAGCCTGAGCTGTACCCCAAAACCACATGGGTTGCTGCAAAGGATCCTTCAGTAGATCCATCCACTTTATCTGGCTTCACTTGTTGCTAACCCTATTATCATTGATGAGTCTTTTGACTCCAATTATAAGCTATTCAAGAATCAGAATGGTGAAGTGTTTGCCAGGTTTATTGGTACTAACTATAGGAATGGACCACCTTTGAAGAAGATCTGGGTTCCCAAGAGTTGTCTTGAGAAACTTCCTGTGAATGTCATCATGACACCACCAGGGGAGAAGACAAACCCCAGACCAAAGTCTTCATATGACCCAAAGGCTTCATACAGACCGAGGACCTCACAAGGTCACCCTAACGCCAATGTTTTGCAGGGAAATTATCATCAAACTCATGAATATGAGCGTGTTTCATCCAACCACTATGTTCACAGAACAAAGAATTTTTCTGCATATTCATTTGAGTACTATTTGCCTCCTGCAAAACTATTTGCTAGGGCTCCAAAGCCAAAATTCTCAGATGCTGCACTTAGGCTCATTGCTTCTAAACCACCCCTAAAGATGTGGGTGGTTAAGAAGAATTAACTTCTCTTGCAGGGAAAGGTCTCCAGCCGGAAATCACCAACTTCTGAAGACAATGTTGGGGACCTAAAACATCTTGTGGGACGCAAGATAAAGTGCCAAAATGATCTTACCATGTATTTCGTCCCAGGGTTTCTTGACGAGCATCCTATCTTACCAAACAAGAATCTTAACTTTGATAGTATGCTTATTCGTTATATGTTTGTGCTTCACAATACTCTTGGTGAAGCCTATCCCACTAACTGCACTATAGGGTACGACTCCGAAAGCTACTGAATGGATAATGGACAGTGGATGCACTAACCACATGACTGGTGATCGAGGTCTTCTCATGGATTCAACCCTATGTCCATCTACTAAAAGCCACATCACATTCGCTGACACTGGTACAAGCAAAGTATTGGGCTTAGGTAGAGTTGCTATCTCAAAGGATCAACACATGGATAAAGTGATGCTTGTTGAATCCCTTGGATACAACTTAATGTCTGTCTCAATGCTTTGTGATCTGAACATGATTGTGATATTTGGAAAATATCGTTGCCTTGTGCTTATGGAAACTGTCAAATCTCTAGTCTTCGAAGGATATCGAAGAGGTGATTTGTATATGGTAGATTTCTCCGCAGGTCCACAGCTTGCCGTATGTCTTCTAGCAAAAACTTTAGAGTGTTGACTTTGGCATCGAAGGCTAGGACATGCAGGCATGTGGAACTTACACACTCTCATGAAGAAGAAGCATATCATTGGCATCGAGGGCGTCAAGTTCAAGAAGGATCATCTATGTGGTGCTTGTGAAGCCGAGAAGATGACTAGGGCCAAGCATCCCTCGAAGACAATCATGACTACATCACGCCCCTTCGAGCTGCTACACATGGACTTATTTGGCCCTACTCACTACTCTACCCTTACTACCACTGCACATCTTTATGGCTTCGTGATTTTTGATGATTATTCTAGATATGCCTGGGTGCACATAATTCTCTATAAGACTGAAGTGCAGGATGTCTTCAGACGCTTCGCCAACCGTGCCATGACAAACTATGGCATCAAGATCAAGCACATCAGGAGTGACAATGGCACATAATTCAAGATCATTGGCCTCGACACTTATCTTGATACATTGGGCATCACTCATGAGCTCTCTGCTCCATACACACCTCAACAGAATGGCGTCGTGGAGCGCAAGAACATGACCCTTATTGAGATGGCTCGTACTATGCTTGATGAGTACAAGACTCCAAGAAAGTTCTGGCCTGAAGCCATTGATACTGCTTGCCATATCAATCAATAGAGTTTATCTTCATAAGTTCTTCAAGAAGACATCCTATGAACTACTCACTGGTAAGAAGCCAAACATAAGTTATTTCAAAGTCTTTGGTGCAAGGTGTTGGATCAAGGATCCACATCACACTTGCAAATTTGCACCGAAAGCACATGAAGGTTTTATGCTTGGTTACGGAAAGGATTCGCACACCTACAGAGTCTTCAACCTCTTTCACTATAAAATGGTTGAAACTGTAGATGTGCGATTCGATGAGACTAACGGCTCACAAAGAGAGCACCTGCCAATTGTGCTAGATGAAGCTTCCCCTAGTGAATCTATCAAGCTTATGGGTACTGGAGATATCATACCCACCGAGGAACAGGCAGAAGAGGAAATTGTTGTCCCAGCATCTACTACACGTGAAGACAATGCTCAGTCTAAAGCCAATGCTGAAGATGAAGAAAGTAATCAGCAAGAGCAAAGTCTTCGCCCTGTTCATCCTCGAGTTGCCAATGAAGTTCAGATTGAGAAGATCATCGATAGTATCATTGCACCTGGTCCTCTCACTTGATCAAGAGCAACACAGCTAGCAAATTTCTGTGGACACTTTGCATTTGTCTCTATATCTGAACCCAAGAAAGTTGATGAAGCCTTCATGGAACCTGAATGGATTCAAGCTATGCAAGAAGAACTTCAACAATTTGAGCTGAACAATGTCTGGGAGCTAGTCAATCATCCTGATCCTCACAAGCACAATATTATTGGCACCAAATGGATCTATCACAACAAGCAAGATGAACATGGTCAAGTCATCAGAAACAAAGCTCGTCTTGTTTCCCAAGGTTATACACAAGTGGAAGGAATTGACTTCGATGAAACCTTTGCTCCTGTGGCTAGGCTCAAAGCCATTCGTATACTATTAGCCTATGCCAACCACAACAACATCCTTCTGTATCAAATGGATGTAAAGAGTGCCTTCCTGAATGGCAAAATTGAAGAAGTGTATGTAGCTCAACCACCTGGTCTTGAAGATCCAAAGCGTCTTGATATGGTCTACAAACTCAACAAGGCACTATATGGCCTTAAACAATCTCCTCACGCTTGGTATGACACACTCAAAGACTTCCTGAAGAGCAAAGGCTTCAAACCTGGTTCTCTTGATCCCACTCTCTTCACCAAGACATGTGATGGAGAATTGTTTGTATGCCAAATCTATGTGGATGACATTATCTTCGGCTGCACTGATAAGAGATACAGTGATGAGTTTGGGCATATGATGCAAGAGCAATATCAAATGTCCATGATGGGTGAGCTGAAATTCTTCCTTGGTCTTCAAATCCATCAACAGAGAAATGTCATCTTCATATCACAAGAAAAATACCTCAAAGATTGCCTGAAGAAGTTTGGAATGCAAGACTGCAAAGGGTACACGACGCCAATGCCAACCAAAGGTCAATTGGGCTCCGACGACAATGGTAAAGAATTCGATCAAAAGGTATACCACTCCATGATTGGTTCTTTATTGTACTTATGTGCATCTAGGCTAGATATAATGCTTAGCGTTTGCATGTGTGCCTGATTCCAAGCAGCACCAAAGGAATCGCATCACCTCGCAGTGAAGCGAATACTTCAATATTTGGCTCACACCCCAACGCTAGGATTATGGTATCCAAAGGGCTCAGAGTTTGATCTAGTTGGATTCTCAGATGCTGATTATGCTGGAGACAAGGTTGATCACAAGCCCACATCAGGCACATGTCACTTTCTTGGACGATCACCTGTCTGTTGGTCTTCAAAGAAGCAGAACTATGTGTCACTCTCCATTGCTGAATCTGAATACATTGCTGATGGATCTTGCTGCTGTCGGCGTGTGACACCTATGGGACCCCCAAGGGACCCCTTTACAATTCGGCAGGGAGAGAGGTATGCACAAAGAGCAGAACCAACGATCAACGCGGGGCGATTTTACCCAGGTTCGGGCCGCTGATCAGTGTAAAACCCTACTCCTGCTTTGTTTTATTATGAATGTTCTTGAGCCCAGGCTCCAGGAGCGCTTGCAATGAACAGTACGTTCAAAGAGCAGCTACGCATGCGGAATGGGCCAGAAGATCCTCCTCCCCCTGTAGCAGTTGCCTTGGGCCTCCTTTTATACGCTCAAAGGGGTTACCACAGTGGCAAAATGTACATACATTGAGGTGTAAAGTAGCTACAGGGTTATCATACCTAACCACTGACGGATTAGGACGAATGCATTTAATGCACCGTGAGGTGTCCGTTTAGGTGTCCTCACTTTCTTGGGGATGGAAAAAAGGGCCATCCCATCAGCACCGCTTAAGCTCTCCTCCACTGGCGCGTTGCCACGCATCCAGAGAAGGACCCAGAATGTCGGGCTTGATGCTGTGCCTAAGAGGTGGCAAAGTAGCATAACCTTGCCGGGCGCCGAATCTTGCCGGGCTTCGCAGGCCATCCCGGCAAGATCTTGCCGGGGAGGCTGGCTTTCGGATTCCAGCTCTTCCTATCTACTGATCCTCAGATCCTTGACTTGAGAATTTCATTGATAGCCTGAGTCAACCTCGAACTGTTCCCCGACAAGCCTTGCCGCGAGTATGGCTACAACTGCCCGTGCACAAGTACGTGGTACTAATGGCCCAATACTTAGTAGACCGACAGGAGCCCCCGGGCCTAGGCCACACACGAGTGCGAGGCGTTGTTGGGCTAGGCCCAAACAGTGCATGGGCACACGTGGTAGGGAATTAACTGCTCGTAAATATCCTGCTTACTGTGCCCCCCACTACGCGCGCTGAACGCGCGACGTGGGAAGCGTGCTTCAAAGGCTGCAACTGCAACGCGTTTGCAGAGGCGCATTCACATTGGGGAGTAAAAGAGGCGGCCTCGCACCTTCCCCATAAAAAGGGAAACTGCAAAAGGCACAGCCTATTTGCCTCCCTCTTCTTCTCAATCTGGCCGCCGCCATTGCCTTCCTTCTCTCGAGCTCAGAGCAAAGCTTTCCCTCATCCGCTCGTCGTCTCCACGCCTGGTCCATCCCTGGCTTCCGCCCGTGCAGCCGCCATGCCGCCCAAGGCCAACAAAGGCAAGGGCAAGGAGACGAAAGCCGATGTCCCGGAGAGCGAGCTGGTGAAGATGCGGAAGAAGTACGTCGTCTTCGCCCCGTCGCTTGATGCGGAAGCTCTGAAGAGGCGGTACCAGTGTATGTGGGCGAGGGAGACACAGGCTCACCCCGCCACTCGCGTGATTCCAGGTTCTTGCTCCAAGAGCGGGTCAGACAGATATCCCTTCTTCGCTGCTTATTTCTATTACGGACTCTGTCCCCCATTCTCTGACTTCTTCAATGACATTATGTACACATAAGGCTTCCATCTTCTTGATTTCACGCCGAATGCTGTACTGTGCATGTCCATCTTTGCTCATCTTTGTGAAAATTTTGCCGGAGTGGTTCCCAATACTGCCCTTTTCCGCCACTACTTTTTTCCCCGTATCCAAAAAGGGGAGGCCCTCTCTGGTTCTATCGCCTGGATTCCAAGGGCTTGGAATAAGGAAATATACCCAGAAGGGGTTTACTGCGAGAAGTGGGACGAATGGCGGGCTGAGTGGTGCTGGATCAAGGAAACAGATTTCCATCCATTCTGTTTGCCTCGACAGCAGAAGGCGGTCCGCGGCATTAGCTGGAGCGATCTCGCTGCTGAAGATGAAAAGCTCATGATTGCCACTACCAGGATCCTTCGCCTGAAAGCTGCCGGGCTAACAATGGAGATGATCGGCTTTGATTTCCTCCACCGCCGCATTGCCCCCTTGCAGAATAAAGGGAGACCAACTTGGGAATACCGAAACGCAGCAGACATCATGAGACTGCGTCCCGGATTGAACAACAATTTGACTGCTATGCAGCTTGGCGCTCTCCGTCAAAGGCTAATTCAGCGCAACAACAAGCATCGGTTGCCGACAAGAATTGTCCCTCTGTGCAAAAACTCTGCCCTGGGGTCGATTATTGCCACCATGCCACTGTTCAACGCCCACAGTCTCGACGCGACATGGGTCGAGCCATCTGTGGAAGAGGCACAAAAGTTCTTTGATAACTTGACGGAGAGAGCCGTCCGGGAAGAAGCAGACCTCATCCGAGCCACCACCGACGAAGAAGTGGCATACATCGCCACTAGGGCGGAGGAGGCGAATCTTGCCGCGGAGGCTGGCAGCACCGGCTTCACAGAATGGGAAACCAGTGACGCAGAGGTAGTGGTGGAAGAAAATCCTGCCGGGAAGGACAAGGCCGCCGGGGAACAGAGCAGCACAGCCGCTGAGAGCTCGTTCGACAAAGACGCGGCTGAAGAAGAACCGCAAGAAGAGCTCCCAGCCCCGAAGAAGACAAAGTGTGTTCTTCGAAAGGCTGCATCTGGCATCCCGGCAAGCCAACCTTCTTCGAGCAGCGAGGCTCCCGGCAAAAAAGCGGCCGGCAAGACTGCGCCGCAGCAAGGAGTTCGACAGCAACCTGCGCGGCGTGCGAGACCCACACCAGCGGCAACTGCTGAGGCGGCAGGGGTGTCTCGCACTACCGCACCAGAGGCTGCAGTGGTGGAAACATGCCAACCCCTCGCGCCTGCTACAGCCAAGCGACCTAGGACCCCTCCTCCGCCTCCCCACACAGACACTGCAACGGAGGTCGATTTCGACATCTCCGGCTTCAGTCCGGAGCGAGAAGAGGAAGAGTGAGTATCTTGCCACAGCCTTTATCTTCCAAATTCTAGATCAATCTTATTGATTTGCTTGTTTTGTCTCTGCAGTGATGCAGAAACCTTGGCGGAAAGGATGGCGAAGAGGGCAAAGACTTCCACGGGCGACGAGCCCCCGGCAGGCTTCATGAGCGCGCCGGAAAGTATTACCATCAGCCCGGAGCTTAGTCCTCACAGCCCCCAGCGTAAGTTCATTACTCTTTTTCCGTTGGGGAATGCTGAGGTTCCTATCCTTGCCGCTGATATATTTGGGCTTGCAGAAGAAGGACGGCAACAAAGGGAGTTATCAGGAGATACCCTCGTTGCGCCACCTCCGTCAACCACGCCGCCCACAAGCGCATCCCTGGCAAGAGATCACACCGACGAGCTTGTCTTGGTTGAGGAGGAGCCGACAACCATGGGTACTGGCATCCTACCCCCGGCAACCGGGGTTGCCGGGAGGGGCGAGGCCACCTCTCGACAGCTCGATGCAGGTAACCAATTGCCTCAGAGCGCTTGCTATTCTTTCCTTTATCTCTCTTTCTTTTGTCTTCTTGAACTTCAATCTTGATCTCATTCTCTTTCTCTCCCTTGTCCTTTAGAATTCCCTGAGATGGAACACATGGACATCAACGCTGTCACCGAGGAGACCACTAGGAATATTGCCGCTGAAGCCGACAAAATTGCTGCCAGCGAGGCCGCCACGGATGCCACCGTAGAAGCCGGCGGTGCCTTTGCCGATGAGGCCGCCAAGACTGTGCAGGAGGAACCCGCCAAGGAGTCTACTGAAGAGGGCGGCAAGGAGGCTGGTGACCGCACTGACGGCATTCCTGCCACAGGAGCGCCAGGCGCTGCGCCGGCCACGGAGCTCCCTGCTACTGGTGAGGCGGTTGCTGAGGATCAACCATCAACATCCGAAGTCCCCTCATCCAGCAAATATCTCAAAGTTGGCGAGAACCTGTTTGTCAACTTGCCGGGGACGACAAGCATTGGGGCACCGTCCGAAGGGGAAGTCTTTGATGAAGAAATCATCGCCGCTGCCGGGCTCGAGATTGTTGATGATCCAAGCGCTAGCAGTGGCAAATCTGAAGAGGATCAGCTCCTCCAGGCCATGGGCGAAAATTTCCGCAAGCTCCAGGCACTTCACCGTGCTCGGAAAGAGAAAGCAGATTCCAGAATGGCAGTTGTCGAGGCGGCCGAAGCAGATTTTCAGAGGCGCGTCGAACAAATGCAAGTCTGGTACGCTGAAGACCTTCAAGAGTTGACTGCCAGCCGGGAACAAGTGAGCCAAAACTGGACAGAGATCCTCTTGAAACAATCTGACCTGGAGAAAGTGCAGGAAGAAGCTGCACAAAGAACTGCCACTGAGGATGCTCTCCTGACGGAGCGTCGCATCGCACTTGACGCCCATGAGGAAGACCTTGTCACACGTGAGCAGGCACTCGCCGCCAAGCTTCACAACAAAGATGAAGAAATCGAGAAGCTTGCTGCGCGGCGGACCCAGGAGCTGGAGCAGAAGCATAAGGAAGCACTCGAAGCTCTGACTGTAGATCATGCCGGCAAGCTCAAGAAGGCCGTCGATGCTACCGAGGCTGCAGAGGCCGCCAAGAATGAACTGAGCAACAAAGTCAAGAAACTAGAAGTGGATCTTGAAGAACACGGCAAGGAGCTCTCGACACTCAAAGGTGACAGGGAAAAAACCCTCCACACCCTGGCAGAGATGCAAGTTGCCATGTCTAACAAAACTAAGCAGCTCTCCTTAGCAAATGATGCTATTGCCGATCTGAGGCTGAAACTGACCACGCTGGAGAAATCACTCGAGGACAGCAGGGCCCGCGAAAAGGCCCTGAGCAAGGATCTCCAAGACGAGAAGAACCTGCTCAAGAGCGCCGCCGCCGCCCAAGTTGATTACGAAAAGGGGGTGAAAATCTGGACTGGACGCCTCATCGATGCTGCGGAGAAGCTCACGGCACAATTATCATCCATGGGCCTGTCAAACTTCAGGTATTCCTCCGAAGAAAGAATATCCTCGAGCGCCAGGTTGACCATGTTCTTTGAAAGCATCATTGATGCTCTGAAGCTGCTTCAGTCTAACCGGGCGACCCAATTGGCCAACGAGTCCCGCCAGCTTTGCCGGGCCGTCCTTCGCAAGGTACTTATCAAGGTGGTGCATAATAATTCTGGCATCGACCTCAGCAACGTGCTCGACCGCCTGCCAAAGGACGCAAATCTCGAGGCACTTGAGGAGCTTATCGCACCTATCCTTGAGAAGGTGGATTCAGTCAAAAGGGTCGAAGGCCAGCGCAGAGATTAACTGCTCCACCTCTTCTTGCCGTCACCATTCCATGCCAAAGACAATTAAGTCTTAAGTTAGAACTGTGGCAACTTATTAATGTAATATAACTTGCTTATGTTTGGGTACATGTATGCTATCTCCCTTGTCTGATTCCTTTATGTATGGAGCTCACCCTATGCTTACTGAAAAACTTGCCGCCGCGCAACCTGCCGTGAGCGCTGGGTGCGGGACTTCAGCAGCCTGCTGGAGGTGCAGCGGCCGGCAAGACTCCTTGGCGTTCTCAGTGCAGCCACTTAAATCGTTGAGCGGACTCGAAACAAAATAAGGGCGCAACCGATTACAACAAGGGTTCCTTCGCGTGCAGGTTTTCCATACAAAAGTCGAAATCATCTAAGGAAAATAACTTTGCAATAAAGGAAACTTGCCCTAAGTTTTAGAACTTAGCTTTCTATCGCTGCTCTTCCTCCGGTAAAGCATCAATTCTGAACGTCGCTAACTGGTACCCATATCCTCCTTCCCCCCCGGCAAACGTGCACGCGAGGAATCCTTCTATCTTTTGAGAAAAAGAAAGAAGAGAAAATAAAGATATGAAACCTTGGCGGTTCGTTAAAACTTACCGGGAGCAAGTGTCATACAACTTCTTAGACAAACATGCATCTATATATATATATGAACATGGAAATCAATAAGGAAATGCACAACACTTAAATTTATCCATCTGGGCTCAGGGTCTGCGCCTGGCTTTGTACAAAGGATTACATGCCTTGCCGGCAAGACTTGCACAAAAGGGGGTTGCCGGGGCCCGCCGGCAACCACGCCTTATGGGTAGAACTTGCGAAGATGTTCGATATTCCAGGAATTGCTCACTGGACTACCATCTTCGGTCTCCAAGCGGACAGCGCTGGGCCTGGTGACTCGTACTACCCGATAAGGGCCTTCCCACTTCGGCGTCAACTTGTTTGAATTCTTGGCGGACTCAATCCGCCGAAGAACAAGGTCACCTTCCTCAAGGCTTCGGGCATGAACTTTGCGGCTATGATAGCGGCGCAAAGCATGCTGGTAGCATGCAACTCGCACAACAGCCTGAAGACGATTCTCCTCAAGGAGCACAATGTCATCTTGCCGCAGTTGCTCTTGCTCAAGCTCATCATAAGCGAGCACTCGAGGTGATCCGTACGTGAGTTCCGTGGGGAGAATTGCTTCTGCTCCGTAGACCAGAGCGAAGGGTGTTTGGCCGGTGGCTCGATTTGGCGTCGTCCTGATTGACCAAAGAACCGCCGGCAACTCATTAATCCAGCGTCTTCCGCACTTTTTCAGCTTGTCAAAAGTTTTGGTCCTGAGATCGCGTAGCACTTCAGCATTAGCCCTCTCCGCTTGGCTGTTGCTTCTCGGGTGAGCAACAGAGGCAAAACAAATTTTGCCGCCAAGGTCTTGGACGTACTGCATGAAGGTGCGACTTGTGAATTGCGTGCCGTTGTCGGTGATGATCCTGTTGGGCACACCAAAACGGCAAACTATCCCTTTAAAGAACTTGACGGCTGATTGTGCTGTCACCTTCCTCACTGCTTCCACCTCCGACCACTTTGTGAACTTGTCGATAGCAACGTACAAGTAATCAAAGCCCCCGATAGCACGGGGGAAAGGGCCCAGTATGTCGAGCCCCCAGACTGAAGGCCAGGAGAGAGGGATCGTCTGAAGAGCTTGAGCTGGCTGATGTGATTTCTTCGAATGAAACTGGCACGCTTCACACTTGTTTACTAGTGCAGTTGCATCCTGGAGAGCGGTGGGCCAAAAGAAACCTTGCCGGAATGCTTTCCCGACAAGTGCTCTTGATCCTATGTGAGAGCCACACATGCCTCCAGGTATCTCTGCTAACAGTTCTAGTCCATCCTCCCGAGGAATTCACTTCAATTTCACACCGTTCGGTCTCTTTCTATACAGGACGTCATCGACGAACTTGTACATAACAGACCGACGGGCTACTTTTTCGGCTTCTTCCTATTCCTCCAGGAGTTCTCCTGTCTGAAGGAAATGGACAATGTGCTGCGCCCATGCTGGAGCCTGGGGCTCGACAGCTAGGACTAAAGGCATCTCATCCGCCGGGGGAACATTTGTCTCGACAGCGAAAACGTGAGGTTCCGCCGGAGCCTGTCATTCCCCGGCAGGTTTGTCGTTGATCCCGGCAAGTTCCTTGCCGGCGGCCCCGGGGAGCTCTGCCGGAAAGTACTTTTCAGAATTCAACTTTCTTCTCTTTTCTTGCCGCATTGATGGCGCCACGGATGGTTGAGTCAAATGGAGCAGAAAAGTTCCTGGTTCCACAGGCAACTTGAGGGCGGCGCGCTTTGACAGGTCGTCAGCAATACTGTTCTCAGCACGAGGGATGTGCTTCATTTGCAGACCGTCAAAGTGCTCTTCCATTTTTCTTACTTCATCCACGTAGGCTTGCATTAATGGACTCTGATAATTCTTGTTAACTTGCCTGACGACAAGCTGCGAATCGCCTCTGATGACGAGCTTCTTGATACCAAGGTCTGCCGCGATCCTGAGACTGGCAAGCAAGCCCTCGTACTCCGCAGTGTTGTTTGTCAAACTCTCCCGGGGAAAATGCATCTGGATTACATACTTGAGGTGCTCTCCGGTGGGTGCGACAAGCAGCACGCCAGCACCGGCGCCTTGCAGCGAAAAAGTCCCGTCAAAGTACATACCCCATTCCTGATCGATTTCCTTACCGGGGAGAGTTGTTTCTTGAACCTCTTCGTCTGGCGTTGGGGTCCATTCCGCAATGAACTCTGCCAAGGCCCTGCTCTGAATTGTCAAAGTGCTTTTAAACTTGAGACCAAAGCTCGACAACTCCAACGCCCACTCCACAATCCTGCCGGTTGCCTCTGGATTTCGCAAAATCCGTTGCAACGGGAAGCGAGTGACGACGGTGATTTCATGTGCTTGAAAATAATGGTGCAGCTTCCTCGAGGCCATAAGGAGGCCGAAGAGCAACTTCTGCACGCCAGAATATCTTGACCTAGCTCCTTGCAAAAGAGAGCTAACAAAATAAACTGGGCGCTGCACCACCTTTTTCTTCTGCACTGGTTCTTCTGACTGCGCAGATCCTGTCTTGCCAGGATCAACCCTTGACGGGGAAGATCCTGCCGCGTCGCCTGATGGTCCTGCCGCTGGTGTTGCTTCCTCATCAGCTTCTCTCTGCGCCACTAACGCAGCACTAACCACTTGATTTGTCGCTGCCAAATATAGCAGCAACGGCTCTCGTGGTTTAGGCGCGACTAGCGTCGGCGAAGAAGAAAGGTATTTCTTCAAATCTTGCAGCGCAGCCTCCGCCTCCGGAGTCCATTTCATTGGACCTGCCTTCTTCAAAATTTTGAAAAAGGGCAGGGCGCGCTCAGCAGATTTAGAAATAAACCTGCTTAGAGTAGCAACACAGCCGGCAAGACGATGGACATCCTTGATGCGTCTTGGTGCTTCAATCTGCTCAATAGCTTTGATCTTGTCGGGGTTCGCTTCGATCCCTCGTTGAGATACAAAGAATCCGAGAAGCTTGCCGGAAGGAACACCAAACACGCACTTCTCAGGATTGAGCTTTAAGTTGATCTTGCGCAGATTTGCAAATGTCTCTTCTAGATCTTGTATGAGCGTCGCTTTGTCCTTGGTTTTGACCACTATATCATCCATATTTCTATGGAGTTGAGGCTCAAAACCAATTTGGACCGCTCTCGCAAATGTAGAACCAACACATTTCAACCCGAAAGGCATTCGTATAAAACAATACGTACCACATGGGGTGATAAATGCGGTCTTTTCTTCATCTTCTTTTGCCATGAAGATCTGATGGTACCCTGAGTAGGCATCAAGGAAGGACAGTAGATCACAACCAGCGGTGGAGTCCACAATCTGGTCGATGCGCGGCAAGGGAAAGGGATCTTTTGGACAGGCTCTATTGATATCTGTATAATCAATACACAGCCTCCATTTTCCATTCGCCTTGCACACTACAACTGGATTAGCCAAGCAGGTTGGGTGAAGTACTCCTCTGACCAATCCTGCCGCCTCCAGCTTCCTGATTTCTTCGGCAATGAACTCTTGCCGCTCCAAGGCTTGCTTCCTGACCCTCTGCTTGATGGGCCGCGCGTGAGGACAGACAACAAGGTGGTGCTCAATTACCTCCCTGGGAACACCGGGGATGTCAGACGGTTGCCATGCAAACACGTCGACATTCGCCCGCAGGAAGGCAATGAGCGCGCTTTCCTATTTGTCGTCTAGGGTGGAACTCATGGTGAAAGTTCCTCCTGTTCCATCCTCCTTGACGGGCACCTTCTTGGTCTCTGGTGGAGCGGCCTTGGATCTCTTGTTCTTGCCGGTGGAACTCTCTGGTGCATCCTCAACGAAAGCACAGCACTCCGAGGAGGTGCGCTTGCCGGAGTTCGCGCCAAGATTCTCGCCAGTCTTCTTCTTCCCCCAGGAGTTCCAGCGGCAGGAGCAGATGCCTTGACGGCAGGTGCTGCAACTGCTTCCTGGTAGAGTTGGTCGGCACAGATGAGCGCATCCTTCTTATCAGAATGGATAGTAATGGCACTCAACGGCCCGAGCATCTTCAAAACATTATACGCGTAGTGTGATGCCGCCATGAACTTAGCCAGCGCTGGCCGACCAAGGATCCCATTGTGTGACATAGGGATCTTGGCGACATCAAACACTACCTTCTCTGTCCTGTAGTTGAGCTCGCTACCAAATGTCACCGGTAACATAATCTTGCCCTTTGGCTGGGTTCTTCCTGGATTGACCCCTTGAAACGTGCCCGTTTCCTCGAGATCTTCAACAGGAATTTGGAGCCTCTTGAGCACATCCGGTGAGATTAGGTTCAGCCCGGCCCCACCGTCAACTAGCATTTTCGTCACCTTGAGGTTGCGGATTGTTGGTGAGACCAACAATGGCAAGCACCCGACCGCGGTTGTGCGATCAGGGTGATCCTCGGCGTCGAAAATGATAGGCGTGTTGGACCACTTCAGGGGCTTACATGCATCCAGTGATGGCTCTGTTGCATTAACTTCTCGCACCCACTGTTTAAGCCGACGGTGGGAAGAATGCAACGAGGCGCCCCCGTCGATACACATGGCCTCTGTAGCTTTCTGGAATTCTTGCTCACTGGACTCATCATCTTCTTCATCATCATCACCTTCTTCTTTGTCACGGCCTCAAGCGGGCCTCTCCCTCTGTTGCTTCGCCTTGCCGCGGCGACCCCCTCGGCCACCGCGCTTCTTGCCGGACCCCTCAGCACCGTCATGGGCCTTCTCCTTATCTCGCCTTTCATACTCAGCCCTTGGTGCGATGGATCTTGCAATACTGCTTGCCGGAGTTTTCCGACTTGTCGGAAGCCGCCAAGGCCTGGCATGAGGAGCACCCGGCAAGTTCCTTGCCGGGGTCATCAACCTTGGCCTTCTTGGCGGCGCCGGGGTTGCCAGATTCCTTGACAGCAAGCACGGCCTTGCCTCTGCGCTTCTTCTCCCGCCGCCGGCTTTTCCTTGACGGGGTTGCAGCGTCTTCATCTTCTGATTCGGCCCCCGCGCCAACAGCCTCGCCAGGGAGTTTCTTCCCCACTTCAGCTCGAGCGCACTTGTCGGCCAAAGCGTAAAGCTCGGCAATACTCCTGACTTTGTTCATTCCCAGCTCTTCCCGCATTCTGCGGTTACGCACGTTCTGGTGAAACGTGCTAACAACAGCGGCAGGGTGAATGTCAGTAATATTGTACTGCACCCAGCTAAATCTCTGAATAAACTTGCGCAGGGATTCGGCCTCCTTCTGAGGGATGATATGCAAATCACTCTCTTAGCCAGGAGCTTGGTGGCCTCCGACAAAGGCGCCAACAAACTGATGGCACAGATCTGACCAAGAAGAAATAGAATTCTCCGGCAGATGCATCAGCCACGACCTGACGTTGGGTTTGAGCACCAACGGGAAGTAGTTGGCAAGTATCTTGTCATCTTGGCCCCCGGCATCTTGCACCGCAATGGTGTAGATGCTCAGGAACTCCGAGGGATGAGTCTTGCCATCATATTTCTCCGGGACCTCTGGCTTGAAGGTTCAAGAATTGGGCCACTGGACTTGCCGCAGCTCATGGGTAAACGCTGGAGTCCCTACCTCGTAAGGCAAGTCACCTGCGTCCCCTGGCGCAGGCTCGTCGACAGCAGGCCCTGCGCGCTTATCAGATTGAAAGCGCGCTTCCCGTCGCCGCTCGATGGTGTTTCGAGCGTCCTCTTTGCTTCGTTCCTGGAGAACTTGACGCTGGTCATGGCGCATCCGTGGATCGGACAATGCCGTGGAATCATCATCACGGCGATCAACCAACTGGGTTGTTGACCGCTGCTGGTGCCGCGGAGGGGAGTGCACCGTGGTTGTACCACCTCCGGTTTTCTCCACATCGGCTCGCGCCGGATCGATGGACCGTCGCTGTGAGGGCCCTGCCTCCTGTGGCCCATCTTTGTTGGCGAAGCCAATGAGGCTCTGGATAGTAGCTCACCACTCCTCCATCTTCTCCGGAGCAGGAGGGAAATCGAGGAGCAGCTGCGCACGTGCCAAAGCTTTCGCTGGCGTAGGTGGCGGCGACAGGTGCGAGGTACGTGAGGTGCTCTGACTCCTAACTATGTTAGAAGGAGCACCGTCACGGTCACGCGACCGCGCGCCACTTCCGCCGGCAGCTCGGCGTGCATGCTGGGCCTGCGTACCTTGGGATCGATGCGCAGAAATCTTTTCATGGGGACGCCCTGAACCACCAGCGCCATGACGTTGCTCATCGTACACGTCCTGGGAAGGCCGTGACGCTGGTGCCGGCGCGGGAGCCCCAGAAGGCGTCCTCTGATCTCTGGAGTTCGTTGTGCCGCCCGTAGGCAACACAGCTCCATCTCTGGATCCAGCGGCGTGTGGGTTGCCGCTGCCGCTGCGAATGATGCCGCTCGCCTGGCTTGGATCACCGGAACGCCATGGAGGCTCTAATCCTCTTCCTTCTGCATCCACACCATCGCCCGTACGCGAGGGCACAGGCAAAACGGACGTGGATGGTTGCGCCGTTGCGGCGCTCTTCTTCTTGGGTGGCATGATGATGAAGAAACTAAGGCGCCGATCACTGGATCAGGTTCACACAACCTGCTCTCCCCTACCTGGCGCGCCAAAGATGTCGGCGTGCGACACCTATGGGACCCCCAAGGGACCCCTTTACGATTCGGCAGGGATAGAGGTATGCACAAAGAGCAGAACCAACGATCGACGCGGGGCGATTTTACCCAGGTTCGGGCTGCTGATCAGCGTAAAACCCTACTCCTGCTTTGTTTTATTACGAATGTTCTTGAGCCCAGGCTCCAGGAGCACTTGCAATGAACAGTACATTCAAAGAGCAGCTACGCATGCGGAATGGGCCAGAAGATCCTCCTCCCCCTGTAGCAGTTGCCTTGGGCATCCTTTTATACGCTCAAAGGGGTTACCATAGTGGCAAAATGTACATACATTGAGGTGTAAAGTAGCTACAGGGTTATCATACCTAACCACTGACGGATTAGGACGAATGCATTTAATGCACCATGAGGTGTCCGTTTAGGTGTTCTCACTTTCTTGGGGATGGAAAAAAGGGCCATCCCATCAGCACCGCTTAAGCTCTCCTCCACTGGCGCATTGCCACGCATCCAGAGAAGGACCCAGAATGTCGGGCTTGATGCTGTGCCTAAGCGGTGGCAAAGTAGCATAACCTTGCCGGGCGCCGAATCTTGCCGGGCGCAAAATCTTGCCGGGCTTCGCAGGCCATCCCGGCAAGATCTTGCCAGGGGGGCTGGCTTTCGGATTCCAGCTCTTCCTATCTGCTGATCCTTAGATCCTTGACTTGAGAATTTCTTTGATAGCCTGAGTCAACCTCGAACTATTCCCCGACAAGCCTTGCCGCGAGTATGGCTACAACTACCCGTGCACAAGTATGGGGTACTAATGGCCCAATACTTAGTACACCGACAGCTGCGCTCAGCTTCTCTGGATGAAGCAAACCCTCAAGGACTATGGCATCAACATGAAGCATGTGCCCCTCTACTGCGACAATGGAAGCGCCATCGAGATTGCTCACAATCTAGTTCAGCATGCGAAGACAAAGCACATTCAGATCCGTCATCACTTTCTCAGAGATCATGTGTTGAAGGAAGACATTGATATCATTCACGGCAACACTGAAGAGCAACTGTCAGATATCTTCACAAAGCCCTTGGATGAGAAAAGGTTTTGCAAGCTGCGGTGTGAGCTAAATATCTTAGAATCCTCGAATGTCATGTGAATGGACACACATCCTAACGCTTATGCATATTGATGACTTAGGTGTGCAACACACAAAGTAACGTATGTCTTCAATTCATGAAGACACACCCTCTGAGTGTGAATACATTAATGTGGAATTTGACTTTGGAGCGCCACGATAATTGTGCGTCGTGTCTGGGTCTAATATTTCCTATACGGTGGGTAACGCCACCACCAACCCTTCTTGAAGATTTTCATTTGGCGTCATGATTACATTATCTTCATAGTTGGTTTCTCTTCAACATTGGTTTATCTTCATGATTTATCTTCACAATGTTCGATTTGGTCTTCTCTGATATATACATACATATATATATATATATATATATATATATATATATATATATATATGTTCTGTCCTCTACAGCATTCACTTATAGCTATGTCTTCAAGTTGCCATTTTCTGCGCTAAGTGAATGTGATCGGACCCTAACCCCTTCTGTGCTCATCTCTCAAATCTCTCTGTCTCTTCATATGCATTCTATTGACATGTGTCGATTGTCTTCACTGTGTCCTTGTCGACTGAAGATACAGAGACACACATTTAAAACTGCTTTTATTAACTCTATCCTTTTTGCCTGAATACCGGAGAAGCCGGAATGACCACCGACAAACCAGGTGTGCGTGGGGTCATGGCACAACATTCAATCTATTGCATGCATGCCACGTGTCCTTCAGATGTGAACCGCCAGGGGCACCTGAGTAATTACACTGCGCCGTCCCTCTCCCTTATAAATAATCCACCCCGCGGTCATTATTCCTTCTCCCCTCGCCGTCTCGCTCAAACCCTAGCGCCACCGCTAGCATCCGTCGTCGCAGGAGAAGAAGCGCTTCGCTGCCGCGACCTCTCTGACGTCGTCTTCACGCCGGCCGTGGACATCTTCCATCCGTTGTCGCCGTAGGTGTCTTCCGCCGCCAAGTTAGGGTGCGGGAGATCGGACTGCTCGGCCTCCAACTTTCCCGTCTAGCAGTTCTTCATGCGGTAAATAAAAGCTCACTTTTTACCGTTTATTTGATCCGTTGAACTATCCACATCTTCCAAAAAGTTGTTTTTACAATTTCAAATCTGGATCTTTCCTTATGTGCATCTCATAAATTGCAAGTACGTTCACTTATGTATCACAACTAGTAAGATTCCTCACTTGTACTTATTCATGGATTCGTACAAATCTGGAACCAACTCACATCGATAAGTGAATGTCTTCGCGCTATGAGGTCAATGTCTTCAAACTGATTTATCTGCAAAATCTTTTGAGAATGCATATGACCTCTTCCCCTTCCCTCGCATCTCTAATGCTATCACAGGTACATGTCTGTGGGAGAATCCCTTGGTTCTCATAGTCTGCATTCATTTGCAGAATTCTTACAACACCATATTGAATCGCCTGAAGCCAGTTCTTGCCTGACCAGTCGCCTGAAGCTAAACACAGTTGTGAAGCCTTTTAGTTTGAATCCAATGGCATCTGGCAAATCTGCAAAGAAGGGTGGCAGGCAGCACTGGGACAACACTGCCTTGGATCTGCTTCCTGATCTATATGAAATGTACAAGTCTGATCCTGATGAAACCTATGCAGAACGCAAGTCCAGAGTTCAATGGATTCATAGGTACTGGGCTGAACAATGGTTTCTATATCATTATGTGACTTCTGAATATGCTGAAAAGAATGCAGTGAGGCCACCATGGGCCGATATTGTATACAAGAAGCTACATCCCAAGACCAAGGCTGAAGCCATTGCCAAAGGTTTCTTTCCTTGCATGGTCAGAGGCCCTATGCCTGAAAATGCCGACCCATCTAGCCTCAGATGGTGTCGAGAAGATGATCTCTTTGAAGAAAATTACAAGTATGCCAAGAACTCAGCTGTCCAGAACAAGAAGGACTTCGGGATTGACTTCAACCCGGGTCTAGCTCGACCAAGGCAAAGTGGCAGCCGTGAAGCTCAACAAAATCTCATTGGTCCTTTCAACAGCCTTGATGGACTTCTCACCCATATCGCTGAGCAAAGGGCTAGTGTTAAAGAGGCTGCTGATGAAGAGGAACATGCTGATGTTCCAGAACCCCCGAAGCCAAAGAAAAAGACTAAGGCTTCAAAATCTTCTGCTGCCCCAAAAGCTTCAAGCGTGAAGCCTTTGCAATCTGCACCTCCTGAATCCAGTGTGCAGTCTAAGGACTTTTCTCGCATATCCAAGATGTCCACAAAGCCCAGGAAGAACTCAGGGCAAGCTCTTGCACCCGCACACATCTTTCGCAATGATGAAGACATTGTTGATCTATCAAGCGGTGAAGATGTAGATGATGATGCCCTTGAGATGCTGATCAAGAGCAAGCAGGAGGCCAAAATCTTCAATGATCTGCCTCTGTTTGATGCTGATATTCTCAACAACTTCATAGACGAGTGGTTTGAAGATACTTCTCTTACCCTCGATGATCTGCAACTTCTGATTGGCATCAGCATGACATTCCAGGGCTATATTGCCAAAGAGCTTGCAATTGTTCAAAAAGTCATTGAGCAGAAGAACAAGATCAACTATGAAAAGGCTGTCTTCAAGAAGCACATGGCCAAGCTGAGCGTCACGGATGTTCAGAACTTCAAGAAAATGATGGCTGATCTCAAGGCTGAATTTGCTAAGCGCTGTGATGAAGCCAAAGGCTCAAGAGAGTGCCTCAAGCACTATGCTGAAAAGTGCATTCAGGCTCATAATGAAGCTTTGAAAAGGAAGGCTCTTGGGCGTCCAGGCATTGACCCCAAGATGGCTGCTAAGAAGAAGAAGCCTACTGCTATTGAAACTGAAACTCCAAGGCAGGAAAGACCAAGCATTGTCTTCCCTGCCAGCATGACTGGCTCAAAGCCAAAGGTACCCTCAACTGCTTCTGATCAGAAGAAGACCAAGCAGGCTGAAGCTGAAGCCAAGAAGCGAAAACATCAAGAAGCTTCTGATGCTGCTCCTTCTCAAAAGAGGTTGGAGAAATCCTCTAAGGCTTCAAGAAGAGATCAAGCACACAATGCCTCATCTGCTCCAAGTGAGCCGCTGCTTGTTGAACCCATCTCAGTTGCCCTTCCTGCCAACCCCAACCGCGAGCGCCGTCTAGTTGTTCATGAGCCTGCTCCCACAGAGGCCCATGTGTCTAAAGATATTCCAGCTGCTGACACCATTGCAGCTGAAGACATTGGTCATGAAGACAATGTTGAAGATGATGAAGTCCTTCCTCAGCACCCCCAGATCATGCCCAAGCCGGTATCGTTGCCTGCTCCCACGAGCAGTGAACAGAATAGTATTGGCGGTCCCACGACGCCAATCACTCAAGATGATTTCTGGGAAGAGCACCACCCCAACACTCCGCTCCATGAAGTCATACCTCGTACTCCGCCAGCTCAAGTCACGACTCCTGTGATTGAGACCCCACAAGACACACCAGAAGACATGGAGAAGACCACTCCCTCACCACAGGCGTCGCCATCTTTTCGAAGGCTTCACAGAGGCCCTAGGCCCACGGTCTCCATGTCGAGCATTCCTGAAGAGGATGTGCACACCACAAGCTCAGTAGCACGACAAGTGTTTCCTGAAGCCATCCCTTCAGTTACTACTCATGAGTTTGAAGCCAAAGAGGCTGAAGGTATTATGGCTGCATCAGTCTATGGCAAAGAAGAAGAAGAACATGAAGTTATTCCCCCTACCGTTGAATTAAGAGAGCATGAAGATGTGATTGTGCCTGACCCGCCACTTGTTGAAAACACTGAAGCCCCTGCACCTGAGGATGCTGCTGCTACTACTACTGAAGCCAATGACGTTGTCATGGCTGAAGATAATGTGCAGCCTAAAGCCCCTGAAGCCACAGAAGATCTTCAGCCATCCTCCTCGGATGTTGCTGCTGCTCCACCTGTTCCACATACAATGGCAAGGGCCTTCAATCGTGAAGGTGAGCTAATTAGCGTCAAGTGGCCCATTATGACACCTCCAGTTGCTCCTGGTCCCCAATATGACTATCATGTGGAGCAAAGACCTCCAACGCAGAAGCCAAAGCCCAGGCTGCCAAGGCTTCCAAGTGCTGTCACTACACAAGGCTCATTCAGTGTGCTCAGCTTCAGAGAGCACAACACATTCTTCGAATCGGCCAAGAATCCATACAAGAAGCCAAAGATCTCCTCTGACAGGTTCTGGAGCCACCAGCTACTATTCATGCATTTTATACAACCAGGACATGATCTTTCCCCACATGCGTCTGGATTGTGATGCCATTGCTGGGCTGCCATGCCTTGAGGAGGCTCTTGATTGCTTTTGCGAAGTTGGTCTGCTCCCATTTGTCGTCGACAAGGAGCACTGGAATGAAGAGCTACTGCTGCAATTCTTTGCCACCCTCCATATATCAGGCTACAACAGGGATCCGAAGACATGGGTCCTTGAGTGGATGTTAGGTGATGTTCATCATAAATCTAAAGCTCGAGATATCATCGAGCTCACTCCCCTGCCCACTCCTGGTGATCTGTATGAGCCAGGTTGTCAGTGCTATGTGCAAGAATTGCAGAGTATCTTCCAGAAGCCTGAGCCCAATATGAGTCAAATGCTCAGCATGATGAAGCCATTGGCAGTTGATGCTGAATACCCCAAGGAGTTCTATGTTAATGACCTTGAGTATCTGCCCTGCACCATCTATCACATACTGAGGCATACTCTCTGGCCAATTAAGGGGCATCCTCACGCCAAGATTGAAGGCACTATGAAGACATTGGTCTTCTACATCATCAATGGCATCAGGTTCAATACTCAAGACTTCTTCATCCGTCAGTTGGCTGCTTCTGGCATCGATCTATTTGGCCTCAAATTTTATGCTCCATGGGTCATGCGGCTCATTAAGCTTCACTCCACCATCAACTATCAAGCTTCAGCGTGCAACCATGTTGTATTTTTGCCTGAAGTTGATATGTCACATGAAGCCATATACCCTGAGCCTGCCAAGGAGCCTGTTCGCGAAGACAATGCTGCCTTTCAAAGCTTCACTCAGCCACTTGAAGGGATTCATGTGCCAAATCCAACCCCTACTGCTGCTGGTCCACTTGTCAGTCAGCTCAGGCTGCCGCATCGTGCCAACACTGATGCAACATCCAGCACAGTAGCCCAAAGGCCTAAGAAGCGTACTCGCGTTCTAAATGACCGAGAGCTTCTTGTTTCGCTTCTTCAGAAACAGGATAGGCATCATGATTGGATGAAGCGCCAGATGCAGAGTCTTCTCGTTGATGTCAATTGCATTCGTAATCTTGCAACCAAGAACTCATTTGTTGCCCATGGAGCCTATCGGCATGCCTGGAAGGGCCTCACAATGCTCTGTTCTAAAGATGATCTTCAAGCAGATGGCTTCACTGAACGCTTCAAGTTTGACTCCAGGCCTCCGCAGTCAGCAAGTTGGCGTCCAACTCCTTCCATTGAAGATTGAGAGTATTCATCTTCGGCTCCAACTGTTGTTGAGAGAGTCATTGATGAAGAAGACGACGCCACTTCACCTGCGATGGCTTCACTGCACCAAGATTCTGCATCAGACCCCTCTGCACCACCCACCTCCAACATCGACCCGGCTGCTCCAACATCTTCACCAACACCGCCTGGGAATGAATAGACACTCTATGTCTTCAAACCTTTTTGGTCCTTCCTGACAAAAGGGGGAGAAGCATATGAGTTGATAGTCTTCAAGCGGGTCTATATGGGTCGGGTGCTTATTTTTGCTAAGTTTTTACAACTCTCGTTCTTGAACTGTTGGTTTTTGAGTTGTAACACTTAAAACTTGATGGTCGTCTGCTATTTTTTGCTGCTACCTCTTATTGCAATGATAAATTCCGCATGAAGTCATTCTGCAGATGTCCATTTTTCATTGTGCATGTCATTATCTTCATTACATTTTTGTATGCACGATGAACCATCTTCATGAAGTAAGAGAGATCTCCACAAAGCAAAACCTGCCATGTGCATTTGCATTCAAAGGCAAAATACTTATATGCACATCTTCAGGGGGAGCCCCTTCATCTCCATGAAGCCAATGACCGCGTTCTTTAACTCACACATATTTTTATCCCCGTTGAAAACTTCAACCAGTTTGTCATCAATCACCAAAAAGGAGGAGATTGTAAGTGCATCTAGTGCCACCCCTAGTTGGTTTTGGAGTATTGACGACAAACGTGGTTGAGGGACTAATGTGTTTGTGAGAATTGCAGGATAACACAGGTAGAAGTCCCTCATTGATTCGGTTTTCCTACCAGAGATGACCCCTAAAAATGTATGAAGACATTGGTGGTTCGTGAAGACATTCACATTGAAGATAATGATGTGTGAAGACATTCAGTTGAAGACTATGGAGTACGAAGACATAGTTTCTTTCGTAGCTTCCTTTTCTACTTTATTGAGTCATAGGAACCACCGAATTGTTAAGTGGGGTCCAAGTGAACAAAGTCAGAAGACTGACGTGATGCTCAACCCAAAATCCTATGTCTTCAAGCGACAATGAGAGCAAATCTTATCCTGAGTTGGATGAGTCAGCTTTGGTTGTAGCCCAAGCCAAGCTGCCGCGTGTGTTTGAAATTTGACCGTTGAACACGTGTCGGTTCCTTAGTGACCCAGGGTCATTTCGGACATATCATGTCGGGTTGCCTCCTGGCTATAAATAGCCCACCCCCTACACCATAAATTGGTGGCTGCTCAGAGTTAGTGCACGGCTTTTGTCGTTTGAGAGCAACCCACCTTCGAAGCCTTTGAGAGAGAAATCCTTGAGAGGACAAAGCCCAAAACACCCAGAGCCAAAGAGTGTTAGGCATCACTGAAGTCTTTCTGTCCGTGTGACCTGAAGACTTGTTACACTTGAGGACCGTGTATCCTCCAGCCGGTTAGGCATCACGTTCTGAGGATCCAAGAGTCATTGTGGATCGCCAGTGAACGGAGTCTGTGAAGGTTTGGAAGTCTACCTTGAAGACTTACCAGAGTGATTGGGCGAGGACTGGGTGTCCTTAGAGTTCAATCTCAGCCTCCCTAACCAGACATACAGTTGTCACAGCAACTGGAACTGGTCTACCAAATCCTTGTCTTCACCAAGCTACTGGTTCTATCTTCCAACTCTTTTACATTTCAGTTTGTCTTCGTGAAGTCATTGCTTGCTTGCCTGATCTGTTTGACTTCAATGTGTGAGGACTATTACTTGTTTGGCTTCATTCTGTCTTTCATTCCGAACTGTTCTACCTAGCGGCTATTAGTCGTCGTGCTTTCATTACTATGCTCACTTGACTATGGTCTGTCTAGTGTAGTTTGTCTTCCGCTGTATATCATTTAGGTTCAATTTGACTGTTTGTCTTCAAAGACCTCATGTTTTGAAGACTTTCATAAAAATCGCCTATTCACCCCCCCTCTAGTTGATAATTAGCACTTTCACTGTGAGTTAATGACGTGACACGACCGGGCAGGCAGAGACGCCCTAGAGAGGGATGGGCCTGGCCCTTGTTGTAAGTCCGCGAGACGGGGCGACGAGATCACTGATCGTCTCCGCGAGCTCCCAATCACTAATGGTTTGGATATGTGATCTGAGTAGGCCTCTGGCCTTTTCACGATAACCACCACGCGGGAATAAGTATGGGCACTCGACATCGTATGATTCTTCCGAAAGCTCACATACGTCGACAATTGAGCGGGGTGAAGGAAATATGCCCTAGAGGCAATAATAAAGTTGTTATTTTATATTTCCTTATTCATGATAAAGGTTTATTATTCACGCTAGAATTGTATTGATCGGAAAATTAAATACATGTGTGAATACATAAACAAATACCATATCCCTAGTAAGCCTCTACTAGACTAGCTCGTTGATCAAAGATGGTTAAGGTTTCCTAACCATGGACATGTGTTGTCATTTGATAACGGGATCACATCATTAGGAGAATGATGTGATGGACAAGACCCATCCGTTAGCTTAGCATATTGATCGTTCAGTTTATTGCTACTGCTTTCTTCATGTCAAATACATGTTCCTTTGACTATGAGATTATGCAACTCCCGGATACTAGAGGAATACATTGTGTGCTATCAAACATCACAACGTAACTGGGTGATCATAAAGATGCTCTACAGGTATCTCCGAAGGTGTTTGTTGAGTTGGCATAGATCGAGATTAGGATTTGTCACTCCGAGTATCGGAGAGGTATCTCTGGGCCCTCTCGGTAACACACATCATAAGAAGCCTTGCAAGCAAAGTGACTAATGAGTTAGTTACAGGATGATGTATTACAGAACGAGTAAACAGACTTGCTGGTAACGAGATTGAACTAGGTATGAAGATACCGATGATCGAATCTCGGTCAAGTAACATACCGATGGACAAAGGGAATTACGTATTTTGTCATAAGGTTCGACCGATAAAGATCTTCGTATAATACGTAGGATCTAGTATGGGCATCCAGGTTCCGCTAGTGCTTATTGACCGAAGAGGTGTCTCGTTCATGTCTACATAGTTCTCGAACCCGTAGGGTCCGCACGCTTAACATTCGTTGATGATATAGTATTATATGAGTTATGTATGTTCATGACCGAATGTTGTTCGGAGTCCCGGATGAGATCACGGACATGACGAGGAGCTCCGGAATGGTCCGAAGGTAAAGATTGATATATGG